>CM073572.1:113314595-113969595 GCA_037074715.1 Magnolia kwangsiensis | reverse complement strand
GGCCAACGAGCTTTAAATCATACCAATTTTGGTGTATTTCCATCATTAAGATGTAATTATATCAATCAGTAGGTTTAAATGGCAAATAAATATCATAGTGGGCCACACAAGGTGGTCCACGCTATGATAGTGTGTGGGGCACGCTTTCTAATAGTGTGGCCCACTTGTGGGCCCCACAACATCATGAATTTAAAAGGAAAAGAAGGAGAAAAGAAAGGAAAACAAGGGTGGCCCCTCACCAATATAGGGTCCACCATACAAGTTATACATGATCAAGGTGGGTCTCACCCTTGTGGGCCCACCAAAATAGGAGAATTGCAGTGAAAGGGAGGGTTTTAACCCTCCCATGCACTCACAGTGATGATGGACGGTCAGATCGGGGTGGATCATCGATTGAATGGCTTGGATGGTTCACCAAGCTCCTCTCCACCCCTAACCTCCTCTAATCACTCTTTTTTCTTTTCTCTTACTCTATTGATCCTTCCTAATCCTCTCATAAGCTCTCTTTCTTTTCTCTTAATCTCTCCCTAATCTTTCTTTCTTTTCTCTCTTTCTCTCTTAATCTTTTTCTACTCTTGCTAGAAAATGGTAGAAATGAGGAGTTAGGGATGTTTTCTGGTAAAGATTTTTGGGTAGATAAGGAATTATAAAAAGAGATATGGGTAAAATGGGGAGAAAAAGAATGAAAGAATAATGGCTAGCATAGGTAGGGGTATGGATTGTATAAGAAAGGCATGGGCTTGTTTGACTAATGGGGATAGAGTGACATTACTGATGGGTGGGTTGATTGTTAGCTTAATTGATGGATTGATGGATTAATTGATTAATGGACTAATTGATTTGACAACATGGGAATTTTTGCAAGTAGGGCCAGCGTACGTTGTGCGACCCACCTTAGATTGTGCTAAAATTATAACTTTTTATCTAGGGGTCAAAATGGGACATGTTGTGTGGTGTTAGAATTGTAGTACCTGTGTGGTCGCTAGGGTACAAGTATCAGAGTATTGGGGTACTAAAAATGGGGTCACGATCAAAATTCGTCGATCCGGTCTTCCAGGAACATGTTGTTGTCAAAGTAGAAGTGTACAAAAGGTCTCATGAGGTTACGGGTCTTACAACACGCACCAGCCTCCAGGTCTCTCTTATCTGTTAAGCAGTCTGATTGAATCTCAGTCTTTCAGTTCCTTCACCTTGTAACATGCCTAGCTCCGAAGTCCCTCCAAGCAATTGTGTGCCCTCTCTTGTTGTGCACCCAATCTTATTGTGCACCTTCACACAAGAGGCCTGTTATGCACAGTGAGCCCGTAGCACATAATCGAGGCTTCACACGTGTGAAAGCCTATAAATATCCCTTCCCCCTTTCGTTTAGGAGAGGAAAAGTTTCAGAGAAGTGTCAGGAATGAGGAGTGGGAGAGGAAAGCAACAGGTATTCATGAGAGCCAACCTATTGCGCACCTGTGAAAAAGGATCCATATGGTGCACCCCTGCAATAGCACTACACACGTATGCGTAATAGCCCTAAGCATGCCCGCACAATAGGTCTCTGCGCCTGCGCAATGGATCCCTACACTCGCTCAATGGGTCTTCATACCAGCACAATAAGTCTTTCCAATAAGCTATTTTTATTATTATTTTTCCTATATCCGTTCGCAACTTATTCTTTTATAGGAAGCGGAACAACAGATCTCGAATAGGCACAACCCTTTTATCGCTCTGACAAATATAAAACACACCAAAATGCTGTCGAAATTGTCATTGAACTACTTCCCTTTCATATCATTATGTTGATTCATTGTACTCTGTTTTAAAATCAAGGGAAATATGAGGATATAAATGAACCTAGAATCAATAAAATGTATTCGATGATGAATCTTCTCCTATATTCTTTGTTATTATTGAATGACATTCCCCAAACAAAATATATTCATTTCTATGTCAAAACAACGAATTAACCAAATGTTGCCACGTGGAAATGTTAGTATGGCTCTTTATAAAATACAACTACATCTCTTTACATATCGGGTCAAATGTGAAGAGACATGGGGGTATTGTTTACTCCTGATCTGACAGCATCAGATCCATCAGCTTAGATAATGCCATGTGGTAGTGAAATCTTAACAAGAGATAGAAGGAAGATTTCTTTAACTACTTTGGTGGTCGAATGATGTCAAAATCTATAAAGTCATGAGTAGCCCAAAAGGGGTAGGCCCAACTAGTTATAGTAAGGACACACGTGTCACATATCTCATTCATGTGGCAAAGCCAACTAACCACTATAGTGGCCTCACAACCGAAGTTGGGTCTCAGTTGAAATAAAGTCATGGCAAATGATGAGTTTAAATTGGGTGGATTATCTAACAAGATACCACGACATGTGGAAGCTTGAGGAGCTTATAATTATGGTTAAGTCCTAGAGGGTGGTGAATATGATCACTTAAAATTATTTACCAATTTAATTTTATTAATTAAGCCCTAGCAAATAGTCTATAAAAGATACAACTAAATGTGCAAAGAGTCTATGATGAGAGACAATTATATCTTATGTGTGCAATGCATTAATTGCTTAGCATACAATCTAATCATGTATCCATATGAAACATACAAATTACAACATAAGCATAATAGAATTGCATCCACATAGCAATCGCAAATACAAGGATATATAATGGTTTTGATAAATCCCTACTCCACTTCTAGATGACAAACTCAAGCTCAACTTTTCCAAATTTTCTTACCTCAATTGGTTTTTTATAGGCTTACCAATAACCTTTACAATGGTTTTCAATAGGTTTACCATAAATCTTTGCAGTCCTATAGAAGAACCTATATATACATACTGGTGTTGGTGATGGTCCGACACAAGGACCTACATGTACACACTTATGTCAGTGGCCCACATAGATACTAACAAAGGTTTTTTATAAGCTAACCCATAACCCACATATACGCATCCATGTCGGTGGTTCCCTCGGAGGCTCCTAAGATTTTTTATAGGTTAACCAGGAACCGAAGAGGTCCTACACAAGGACCTAAATATACTCTCATTAGAGGCAGTCCTACACGAGTATCTACACGTACACACCCATGTTAGTGGCGGTCCTATACAAGAACCTACACAGACACATCCGTGTTGGTGGCTCCCTTAGACACTTCAAGGGTTTTCTATAGGCTAACTAGTAACCTTTGATTAGTCCTACACAAGAATAAACATATGTATACTCCCGTCGGAGACGGTCCTACACAAGGGCCTATTTGAGTTTGGGTTGCAAACTCTATGAACTCTTAATTTAAAATCTTACATGTTTAAATGAGTCTCATTGATAATAGCTTTATAGAGATACTTCTTCACACTTGAATCTGAAATTGTGGCTAATCGTTATAAGCAAAGCTTGGATATATGTATAATTGTCCTAGAGGGGGGTGAATAGGACTTTTTCAAAATTTAACTATTCTTTCACAGGCAGTTACTTCTATTTATTTAAGTAAAGAGATTTAACCAAGAATAAGTGCACAGTAGATAGTTAAGATAGTGACATACATCATTGTGGCATAATATCAAACATGTGTTGTACAGGAATGAGTAAAGCATAACAATCAATCACAAAATATGAAGTAAATTATTCAGCACATTGCACAATGATATATAGTGGTTCTGCTATGCGCCTCCACTACTCCCAACTGACCCACTCTCTCCAAGAGTGTGTTGGATTTCACTATACAATGGTTTTATATGAGGTAAATCATAACCCTTCACAACCTACACAAGGTTACCAAAATTGCCTACACAAGGTGCTTGATAGGTCCTACACAAGGACAACAAGTTCTGCACAAAAATTACAAAATGGTCCTCTACAAGGACACTGTACGTACTCTCCCATCGGAGGCCTAAGAAAGGGCTTCGCGAGTTTGAGGTAACCAAACTCTAAATCTTAATCCTACATAAGGAAAGGTATTCAACCATAAGATGAACTCGAGCACTTACCTAAGAGTGAGTGAGCCCCCATTCAACACAAATGATGAAGATATTCCAAGTTGATGAAGAGTCTTCAACTCCCTTGAACCACAACCGATTGTAAACACTGCAATGTTGATGTCGAGATTGGTAGGTTAAGGGCTTTATGGTAAATCCTATCTAGTTAATGATGGGCCTTTATGAGCTAGAACAGATTCCCCAAGGTAAGCATTCAATGTATCTAGCCTATAGATTTGCCTTTAAGAAGAGTTGTTGGATCATCAATTAATGTCGGAGTTCATAGTTCAATCCAAGCAATGAATTTCATAATGATTCGCTTTAAGAATAGATTGAATGATGAACTCCTATGAGGAAAGAGGGCTTGAGGGGAAGGGTATTTACTACTGGAATAATTCTCTCAAAGTTTTCTTAAATACTCAAAAACCCTGGAAGTAACCCCAAAACTTATATAAAGTAAAATCTCAATGGTAAAAAAATTGGCAGAAAACTATCAGGTTCGATGTCATCAGAGGGTCTTTAATGTCATCGAAGTTTCCTTCTATGTCATTGAACCATTTTCGATGTCATCGAAGCTTGTGCAAAGATTTTCAAATAGGTGTTGGACAGTTTCTGTCCTATGTCATCGAGTGTCCTTCAAGGTCATTGAAGGAGACCTTCGATGTCATTGAAGGATGACTCGATGCCGTCAAGAATTTCTTGAAAAATACTCTAAGGATGCTGGACAGAATAGGGTCATTTACGATGTCGTCAAAGCTTTTTCGATGTCATCAAAAATTAAATTTCGATGTCATCAAATAAGTTTCGATGCTATCAAATCAGTTATGCTAAATTCCATTTTCTTGCTGGACTAATGATGAACATTTGTGTTGTCATCGAGCTCAGGTTCGATGTCATCAAAGAGACTCCGATGTCATCGAAATTCAACTTTTGATGTCATCAAAGAGACTTTGATGTCATGATTTAATTTCCTTGTAAAATCTCTGGACACAGTGTCAATTTGTGATGTCATCAACACTTACCTTCGATGTCATCGAACATGCTTGATGCCATAAATTTTTGATTTCCCTTGAAAGCTTGGTGGAGTGCTTTGAGCCATTTACGATGTCATCGAAGTGGGTTCGAAGTCATCAAACATTAAGTTTCAATGTCATTAAATCTCCTTCTATGTCATTGACAATATCCAGAAAAATTCAATTCAATTGCTTGACAAATGAAGCCCATGTTCGATCCACTTCGATGGCATCAACATATGCAAATTTTTTCATATAAGCTTTTAACTCCAAAAACTATAAACTTAGGTTTTTATCATACTAACCATGGATGTTCCTGGATAGTTTTGTCAAGTATGGTCCATGTTTTAGGAGGTATTGTAAATGAAGGGGTTTGGTTAGGTCCATGAGGCTTAGTTCACCTTTGAATTGCACTTGAACCTTCCACTCTTGATTAGTCTTCAGTCGTTTATTCTTCATTTGGGGCTCACTTAACTCTAAGACTCAAACATCACTTTGATTGACAAACAAGGGTACTTTCAAAATTGTCTTCTCTTTTTCTTCCTAATCATTGATGTGGATCTTCTTCAAATCCTTTGATCAGCTACCTTACAATGATCTTCCAATTGAGAGTGCCAAGGTAATGGGAAAGACGGTTAGTCAAATCTCGTACAACTAATAGTATAGTTGGTTCAAATTTGGGGATTTACCTAGATGGGCATTCTAAAATATGATAGACATGTGGATTTACTTATAGGATTGATGTGTAATCTCTATAGAATTCAAGAAAACATGTATATATTTAAGGTGGGCTTGAAATGTTCATATGGAGTGATAATCACAAGAAAGATTACATGAACTCCATGGATTAAAGCATAGGAGAAAAGGATAAGATTTGTGTACCTAGGACCTCTAAAACCATAAAAAATCCCTCTAAAAAACCAAGGTCTGAGTGCCCATTTTATAAGAAAAAGGCCACAATGAATCTATAACAGCTAGTTTTTTTGTTGGACCTAAGTAGGTTTGTTCCGATCAAAAATAGTCAACAGAGTCTAGAATATTGCTAGAAAAAATTAGTTGCTTTTAGTCAAACCGAATTGAGCCAAAGATCCCTCAAGTTGGACAAAAAAAAAACTAATTTTCTTGATTGCGTACTAAACTGATTCAGCCATTTACGGTTGGATAGAACATGGTTCAGGTCAAACTAAAAATCTTTGAAACACATCTAAAGCCTAAATGATCTTTATAAATTAAATCATAAGACTTTGAATGATGAAAATAAAATTTTCCAATTTGATCCAATCGTCTAAAGGTAGGTTGTTTTGGAACTATAGGGGTGTAGGGTTGGTATCACCAAGGCATCTCAATTTACTCGTGTCTTCAAGGCTTAATGTTGCAAGTTTTCGAGTCTTCGGTCTTCCAATGTCTTCGAATATTCTACCATGTATTCTGGCATACATATTTGAAGTTTGGGATGACTTCAAAAAAAAACTTGGACAATATAGTATTAAAAATTCTTCATTAGTAACTTTGCAATGATCTCATAATTCTTGTTAAATTCCATCAATTATTATTTTAAAGATGCATTGCTTAAAACATGTATTAGTCACTTTGATTTTGTTTTTGGCGGTGCAATGCTCTCATAAACATGATCTGAATGTCGATTAGATTCGTCTCTTTTGAGTGAATGCACATACAATATTGCCCAATATATGAATAGATAGGTGATGTCTGTAAAATGGAGAGAAACTTCGGTATGCTCATGCCAAATTGTGTTTTCCTTGTAACTAATACTCATGCCAAAATGTGTTTTCCTTCCATCTTTACCTTGAAACTAATGTTTCGTTGAAATACAAATTTTATGTTTGAAGTTTGGATGATGTATCTTATTTTTATTTCTTCTTTTTCTTTTGTGCAGACTTACATTCTCAAATTAGTTGGTTGGTTTAGGGCTTTAGAGAAATGTGTATATCTAGTTTTGAATGTGTGCATTGATTAGGCAATTAATATTTTTTATTTTTATTTTTTTATATTAATGAGAAACGTCGACCGCTAAAAACCGTCGAAAACGCCGACGGATTTGGCCGTCACCCTTAGTCGTCGAAAATGCCGACGGTTTTAATCGTCGGAGACGCCAACGGTTTAAATCCGTCAGCGAGCAATGCCCACGCCCCCTTTCCCGACGGACCATTCAACGGCTTTTAGCAGTCGAAGAAGGTCATTGCCGACAGTTTTTCACCATCGGTTTTGCCCTGTTTTTGGGTAGTGAATGGGGGCTCGACCGAATCAAAACACACTACCAAACATTATTGATAAATAGATGCACTACCAGAGTTTGGCCGATGCACCATGATGCCATGCATGATCTACGCCCGAAAATATTTGGAGAGTGGAGTAATGACTACGTTAAGTTGGCCTAACTTCATGGCACATTATTCATGTTCGTGCAAAAATTAGATGATTATTACCAATACGTAGTAGCTCAAGAGAAACTCTCATCCATTTAATAGGGGTAGAATGTAGGTGCAACCAATGGCCAACCCATGTTGAACAACCAACATACACAACGTCATCTGATAGGCCACGACTATCTTTGGGTCTATATGGTTATTTCCACATCAACAGATATGAGTGACTATGAAGATATCTCTTCATGCAACCATTCCAAAATTCTATAAATAGGAGGAAGATTGAAGAATTCCAAGCCCTCACCAACCCAATAAATATCAAATCAAATCTACAACGCAACACTATATATATATATAAGCTTATTTTTAGCATAGGATAACTATAATGCCCTGTACTTTTTGATACTTGGGTGTTACCATCTAAGTATGTATGTGTGTGGGCCACACTGTCTAATCATTTATAATCTACCTATTTCAACCACCCACTACTAGATTTGATATTAAACCCACAAGATCCACCATTAAATCTAATCTATACTGTGCCTACTTAAAATTCACATTAATACAACCGTTTAATTTTGGATCAAGTAGATCGATTCCATTTAGACCTTCTTAAGAGGCCCTAAGACCATAAATCGATTGCTTATAAACCATCTAATTATAAGTTACGTGAACTAGATACCGACCTGAGGGCCTATCCATGCATTCACAAAATTAGGATCCTAAGGGACCAAAAGATCATTTGTTTCACTTCAATCAAATCATACAACCATCGATCCTTACGAAGAAGCCCTGTGGGCACTCCGCCTTTGATCCAAAGCTAATCTAACTGTGGATCTAGGAATCTAACTGCACACCTATGCGTCAAAAACCCTAAGGAACCCATAGAGCCTCCTGGATGGTGTGGATCTTAGAAAACATCATTTGTAGGGCTTGTATCACCAAGTTGTTGTTCTTTAACTCCAAGAGTGTGAGAACTCATGATCAGGGCCTTAAATTCCACTACTAATCACCATAATTGAACCTCCAGACCAGATGGTCGGTGTGGATTTCGTCAAATCCACTTGTGGACCCCACTTTCGGTAGTGTGGGTACACAGCGTGTGTGCACCGTGGTGCACCGGACCACCATTCCAGGTCAAACGAGTTTGACCTAATAATTCCAGGAATGGAAAGTAATTCTCTTCCTTTTTCTCGCCTGCGGGCATTTTCAAAACGGATGATGTCCGTGTATTTAGTTTGCAACCCATCATTCACTGATTGGATGATCCAGACCGTCCATCAGGTGTGGCCCTCAAATTCTACCAAAACCTAAAATTTTAGCACATTGGAACCCACAAGCGTGCACACAATTTCAGCTAAATCAAGCTGACGTGTGAGCAGGGGTGTGCTTCCAGCCTCTCCGAAACTGATCCATTGTGATCAAGGAAGGCCACTTTGAGGTGATCCAAGCCATCCATCATGATTAGACGGAAAAACCCATTAGAACCACATAACCCATGCTCGTCCATGCATGCACACGTGCGCACAATGGACGACACGATCAATGGCGTGCATTGCCTTTCGAAGCAAGGAAACTTTCTGCTCCCATTGCCAGCTTGGCGATCCTCGAGTAGCGTCATCTTCTAACCTCAGGCCTCCATCTGAGCATAACTCAGCACTTCTTTAGGCCCCAAAAAGGTGCAGGCAATCGTCTGCTTAGCGAGACGGCGTGGGAAGGTTTCCTATTCTGGAAAGCACACTTAGCTCGATCCAGACCTCACAACCGAACACCTCAACACCATCTCGACTGCCCGAGCTAGGGCAGAAACTTCTTTATCCGAAAAGAGCTCCAATCCCACGAGAAGTTGGTTGCGGCAAGAAGAGATGAGAGCGCAGTTGTGTTGAGATTGGTCGGCCCCATAATAGTCAGTTGTAACACCCCAGATTTTTTCCAACCTGGGGTTAGACGTCCTTAGGCAATGGGTTAACCATAACACCTTAGTAACCTCTCAGAGCCCAATTCCAAAGTTAAAGAAATCATTTAGAACCAAAGTCTTTAGAAATTTAACGTGTATTAGCCAGCGCTACACTGGATTTCCTGCAAAATTAGCACCAACCACTTTAAATGCGATTTGTAAGACCCAAAACCTATAGAATCATTGACGCTATCTTACCCTGAAATCCAGGATCAAACTCTAAACCTGTTTGTTCTCAGGAAACCTTTGAAACTTTGTAATGGATTCTGACCGTGCGTCGTGAGTCCGGTAGCAATGAACTTAAACCATTATGACAGCGTATTAGGACTTGACTACCACCCCAGAAATCAAGCCCAACTGATGTTCTGAGGCTATTTCATTGAGCCTGGAGCAAGGAGTTTGAGAAAGAGTGAAATTCTTTATAAATTAAATGTGATTTAAATAAATTTGGCACGTGTCGCTTGCGGGTTAAGTATAAGCATTCAGACCGTTGGAATCTGACCCAAATACACCCTTGGATCAGGGAACATTTCCCTCTCAGATCAGTGTACTTGGAATCCATGATCGAGTCTCAGTGACCGCTGGACTGAAATTGGTCCGCCACGTGCCATCTGGAAACCCTATCGAACTGAAAACTTAATGTAATCAGGATCCAACATCCATAAGCTTAAGTCCGACCGCATTCAGTCAGGGGACCTCCACAAACATTCTTTTGGATCGGGAAAGATCCGATTTAGCTATATCCCAAGTATACCTTGGTTTAGAGTCTAAATAGGTGAGTTTCTAACCTATTTAAAGACCTTAAACTCTCTCACATCCCTCCCATACGAATTTACAAAAAACCTAGGAAAGAGAAGAGAGAAAAGAGAGAGAAAGTGAGGGAGGAGTTGGGGCTTTCTCTTGGGATTCTTCCCTGCTGCTCCACGTGCCAAAGTCATCCACCTGCATCATTCTTCCGGAGATTCTAGTTTCGTTCTAGGTAAGAAAACCCTAACCCTAACCTGTTTTAAGGCTCCTATGGATACAAGTAGCTAAGTAGCTGACTCACCTTGTGTTGTAGGTTGCCAATCAGTCGTTGACGATGACGTAGAGTTCCTATTCAATTCATTACGCTCCTACGGTGTAAGGTGCAGATTTTAGACGGTTAGGTTGTCATTTTTCAAAGCTTTCAATATCGTTTAATGGTAGATTATTGACAAGGATGCTGTTTGACATGTAGAACATGCTGTCTGTTTTTTATTTCGAATACGTACGAAGAATATGAGATTTAGGATATTTTAGGTATTTGTAGGAAATACCGTATACGTATAAAATTCGGATTCATGCTTAACATGATTAATTGCTATGAATATATGCTTGTTACATGTGTGACAACTCCTTAGCGAAAGGACTTGCCCTAAATCACGCCACGGCCAATATACGCTATATATGTAAAAGTGTGTAGTTCAAATGCTTGTAAAAATGTTTAAATGAATACGGAACCCGGATTCAAGCATGCTATGATTATCCGTCGTGGGTATATGCAAGTGATCTATGGGGCAACTCCCTAGTGAAAGGATTTGGTCAAATACATGATATGTCAACATACGATATGTATTTAGTATTGTATTACTAGCCTAAGTGTTTGTGAAAATGACGGAATGAGTATGGAATTTGCTTTCATGCCCGCCATGACTAATTGTCATGGATATATGATTGTTGTATGGGCAATACCCCTTTGGCGAAAGGATTTGCCCTAATACGTATGCTAATGAATGTAAAATGTGTATGATATAATGTGTAATCGAAGTGTTTATATAAATGCTTCCGTGAGTAAGTACTTAGTAAATGGTGTTGTAGACTAGTGTTGAGATAGGATTCTCAACTATGTTAACGATGTGTATGATTTCCTCCATGTACATGGTTGAATTGATACCTTACATATATGAAATGCTTGTGTATGGTTAAGTTGCTTATGTTGTATCTTATAACATGCTGCTAACATACTTGAATTACTTGTTATTTCAATTTTGTTTATCTCATATGATTACTGATTCGCATTATAAGTGCTTGGGACTATACCCTAGTCCAGGCAGTCGGTAACAGTTTAGAATTCGTGGTTGGATTCTATTCGCCACGAAGGATGTGTATGACGAACCCGAGTCGTACTAGAGTCGTTAGCAGTGGTTAGGCCACACGAAGTGCTTGTGCACTTCATGTCGGTCGATTCAACGTGCGCTCGTGCTAGTTGGACTCATCAAGTAACTTGACTAACCATTGTATGTTCACCTTGTATTCGTCATAACTGCTTGGACCTAGGGTACTGAACTTACCATTGGAAAGCCCCTCTAACCTTGGTACCTTGATCCCCTAAGACTCATGAGCCGAGCATGGTGGTATGGGACACCGTGGTCGAGCTGTCGGCCAACGCTGGGGCCACAAACCTCCCCGTAGTGACCATTGAGCAACCCAAACTCATGAACAGATTATGGTGGTATGGGACACTATATTCTTATTTTCGGCCTACACTGATAAAGTGATGGGGGAGCAGTGCAACGAGTGTAAGCAATAGCCCTGGCAGCCATTTGTAGTGACCTCGAGCATATTCTGAATATGCGGAGGGGGGACGAGCCTTCCCGCAGTAAACAGAGTATAAATTAGGCCTGTATTGATAAGGTGATAGGGGAGCGATGCAACGAGTGCATGCAACAGCCCTGACAGCCCTTGCAGTGACCTAGAAATATATCATCGTATGAGACTACTAGGAGTGACGACCCTAGACAGGATCATTGTTTGGGTATTGATATAAGGGGGGTACCCTAGTTTCCCAATCCTTCTGTATGAAAAGGACTAATAACAACTCGGTAATCATATTCATATCGAACTGCATGTGCCTGGAAGATGTGGAGCACTTAGGGAAGAAAGCATGCCATGGACGTAAGATGGTGTCGCATGAGGGAGTATGTCGGTGAGGGCATCCATCATGTCATTTCACTCTTGCATTAATCACAGTGTTTAAGAATGTTTGATTGCTTGCTTTACCATTATCGCGTGATTAATTTGATAACATGTTAACCTTTGCTCTATGATTCCATTGAGTTAACTACTCACTCCCATGTTATGGGACGGTATTCCGGATACCCACTAGACCGTTTTGTAGTTTCAGATGATGGCGCGGCCTGCGATGCGGAGCCAGACTTTATGATGATGAGGAGGATTCCTCCTATATGCAGGTTCTGATCGACGGGATTACAGGGAGGTTGATTAGATGCCATGACACTGTCATTTTATTTTTTTGGAACACTCATGTATATTCTTTTTTATCATTTTTTTTTAGTATACATGTATATGTTTAACCTGGTAACATGTTCACACTCTGGAGACCTACACCCGTTCATATATTCTACATATTTATTACATTCTTCCGCTTGCTAATTTAACTGTCTCTAGAGTTTGATATGCTGTTTTGGCTTAATCCATGTTTTATGGACTATTACAGCCGACATTCATTCATCATTGAAAATGTTACATAAGTGATGTTCTGAAACTCGGGAGTGGAGTTTATCCTCGACCCTCGATTTTTAAGGCGTTACAGATGGTATCAGAGCATGATTTGGATTAAACTGGACCTGGGTTATGGTAACACAACGCACACTGACGCACTCTAACTTAGGAAGGGGGTGATGGAACTTAGAAACCATATTAGAATCCCAAGTTTCACCGACAGGTGAGACTATACGGTAATTTAGGCCATAACATATCTTCAGTCGCGTGAAGCGACCTAAGTCGCCTCTAGGTCATCAGTCGACTGGTTTGAGTCATTCCCTAAAGAATTTCAAACCTAAAAATGAATGTCCTTGGGTTGTGGGTCAACCACAACCCTTACACTCAATCTCAATGGCTAAAACCCCCTTTTACCCATTTCCTTCAAAATCTCTCCTTTCACCACCCCATTCTTCAACTTTTTCTAAGTCCTTTCATACTAGATATAAATCCTTATGTGTAAATGATTGAGAATCATATTTAAACAAAAATTTACTATAAATAGTAAATATATGTATGAATTAGACTTTTGACCATTCCAATTATGAAATCTCATGGAATAAATGGGTCAGTTGGATAGATTAGCGTCTCCTACCCCAAAATCATATGCTATACGATGTGTAAACTCATTTTGGTTGTAAATTGGCCCCGAAAATGCCTCAAATGGAGGGGGGCCAAACGATCAACTTCCAGGGGGACCCAGGGTGGGACCCAAACTTTTTTGGGACCTAAGGGCAGGAGTTCCTCGCCAAAAGGGCGAGGCCTCGCCGGTTTGTCCAGTGGGTGGCGAGGCCTCTCCTGTCAATGGGCCGATAGTGTTCGGGGTCAAGTGGGACCCCTTCATACAGGGTTCGACCCCTAGTTCATTTTAAATCTACTACTTCCTTCATAAAATCACCCCCCAAGCTCTCTTTTTCTTCTAAATTTACTGTTTTCTCTCTCCAACCTCCCTTCCAATCATTCCTCCCTTCATTTTTCATTATTTCCATCATCCCTCCACTGTTCTCAATCATATCCAACAACTACTTAATCCATTTTCTGCGATTGGAGCTCTCATAGCTCCCATTTGAGCTCCGAAAATGTGTCAGCCCCCAACCTCTTCTATCTTGACCTTTTCTTCCTTCTATTTTCCCTTTCTTTGACCCATTATACTCCTCTTTCAACCCCAGATCCGTGGGAACCCATTAGGTTAGCCTTTTCTTCCATTTCATCAATTTTCCATGGCTCTTTTTGAGTTCGTTTTAGCCATTTTCTCGATCTCTTTACTTTTACCCACGGGCGAGACCAAACCCAATAGCTTAGTCCATAAACAGTGATTATCTAGTACTAGGACATCTAGAGTTTTGGACCTAGAGTTAGTACTCTTAGATTTGAAAGATCTGACGATATAGGGAATCCAATTTTAATTAGACAATCTTGACCCTAAGTGATAGAACGAATCCCTGTAGTAAAAATGGTATGAAACCATCTAGCGTATAAGCTTAGACTTTAAATTACCGCTAGTGAGTTATAGACTAGTCTACTAGTTGTATTAGGTAGTGTAAAGCATGTACATGCTAAGGAATAGTATGTTAGATTTGGTTAAAGTAGAACCTCATTCCTTCGATAGATTCCCTTAATACTTATAGACTTTTGTTATAACCCTTGGGAAAGTTGTTTTAACTTAAAACCATTCACCCTCAGGGAAAATTTATAAATCCCTCAGATCGAACTTAGAATAAACTAGCACACCCCTTTGAATTTGTCACGCCCCAAACTCGGGAATCGGATTCATAAGAATCCCGATTACCAAATCAGGTGCCGACAGCCTCCGTAGTACCCCATTCTCGGCTCCTAGCATTCATATGCCAGATTCTGATCCTGGGATCTTACAAGGAGGATTGTTTTTGTACATATAACTAGTAATAAGCATAACCACAAGATTACCCAATTCACAAAGGCAACATCATCATCACATATTCACTAATATAATCATTTGAGTACAATACTGAAAGAAAAATACATAAATAAAAATCAAGCTCCAGAAGACCCATGCACGCTCTAAGCTCAACACTGCTGCAACCTAACATCACCTGCACGCATCTATCGTGCATAAGCTTATAAAAAGCTTAGAGGGTGGTGTAAGTGTGTGCACAAGGTAAGTGTCAAGTATTCAATACAATGCTATGATCATACAATACCGAAAAAACTGGTAATCCATAAACCATACAATGTCTAAATAAGCAAAAACACTAACAAGAGCAGGAATTATCAGAGTAAGCAGAAATACTGACAAGTTTATAAGTTAATCAATATCAGAATACGCAATATAGAGCAACTATGCGATAAGGAGTAATAAAGAGTCAAATATCAGATGCCGAGGATGTAATGCAATATGCGATGCGTATGAAATAATCATGCTGGAGTATGAAGTCGGGATGATAGTACATAGTATCACAGGCTATGGGGTCCACCACAAGGGACTTCTATCCAAACCAGTCTCATACCTAAATTTGGATAGTTAGACTCAACGTGGTAAACTCCTGATCTCAGGTTAGTCGTGCGCCTAACCAAAATCCATGCCATAATGAAGGTACACAACAATTAGTTGCGCACCACCAGCCCGAGTGGATAGTGAATGGATGAATGAATGAGCATGCATCTCCTACTCAATAAGTCCACATATCAGTATGGTTCCTCTCTGGGAAATCACCGGGGTCTATTACACTCCAAACCAGATTTTCACCCATCGCGTGCAACAAGGCGAGTGGAAAAGACCTCACTATCCGCCTGCCAATATCGGGCCCGGCTCGTCGATAGCGGACCCATTCCTCGAGCTGGTCAAACTCAGCCTAGCTTTCCCCCTCCTCTCGGGCAGGTAAGGCCACACCCCCTTCCAACCGACCACGACACAATGGAGAGCGCAGCCATCTGGTAATCGTCACTCGGCGCTCATCTATCCACTCGGTCTAGATGTTGGAGCAACCTCTGGAACCAAGAGGGTTTAGGGACTTTCACCCAGGGATATCTATAGCGCCCCATGTAGAACATATTTTCGGTGTCCCATCTGGCCATCCACGATATGCCTATGGAGGCTACGACCCTGATGTCGCTAGGGCATACAGTAATCACAGCACACAATGCAAGATGCATGAGTCATACATCCAGTCATGCGTCAATCCTACGCAAACCGTGCGCTCATGTGAGACAATCTCCAACTATCAGGGAGTCTCATAACAACCAGCACTATGACATATGCAATGGTCAATCATATCTCATAACAGACATGCAGATGATATGTATGGGCATGTATCATGATGATATACAGTCACATACTCATAATTGGTATCAATAACCGACATCAACAATCAGCCTCGACAATGTGGACATCTAACCAACATTGCTCCCCAAGGAACGGCCTACAAAAGCCTAACATATAGTGGACTCTTAGCCGCACTCAAGGGCCAAATATACAACACCATGGGCCTCACTCAAGAGTTTAATATACATCACGATGGGCCTTTCACATGGGCCTAATATACATCACAATGGGCCCATCTCCTGGACCTCAAATGCATCAAAATGGGCCTCATCACGTCGGTCACATATGCATCACATCAGGACTCAAACACGGGCCGAATGCACATCACAATGGACCTTAAGTATGGGTCGTATATACATCGTATACGTCTCGATAATCGACCACGATCGGTAATCGGTCATGATAATCGGCCTTGATCAATAATCGATCAATCGGTCAGGATAATCGGCTTCGATTACTAATCAGTAATCGGTCGTCATAATCGGCCTCGATCGCTAATCGGCAATCGGTCATGATAATCGGCCTCGATCGCTAATCGGCAATCGGTCAGGATAACCGGCCTCGATCGCTACTTGGTAATCGGTCAGGATAATCGGCCTCGATCGCTAATCGGCAATCGGTCAGGATAAACGGCCTCGATCGCTAATCGGTAATCGGTCAGGATAACCGGCCTCGATCGCTACTCGGCAATCGGTCAGGATAATCGGCCTCGATCGCTAATCGGCAATCGGTCAGGATAAACGGCCTCGATCGCTAATCAACGGATAAACAAAGCGGGGTCCATAAATGATCAGCCGATCAACTATAGTATAAAGATCGGCACTCGGTCGTGGTTGTATCGAATCCGATAGCACGGAGCCATCCATCTACGGCGAATGGGGCCCACTTATTTAGGTTAACCCACTAAGGGAATGATGAGAATGGGCCTAACAAGGCCTAAGGGAAGGTCACAATGAGGACATCTAACCATCATTGCTCATCAATGTGAATGTCAAACCAACATTGTTCCCAAGGAGTGGTCCATATAGCGTCTAACATAAGGTAGGCCCATAGACTTATGTAAAGGCCTAATATGCATCACATTGGGCCTCATAAAAAGGATACATATACAACAAGTGGGCCCTGCACATAGGCCTCAGAGACATCGCATGACCATAACCCATGGGCCCAATGCACATCATAATGGGCCTCGTTAAACGGATTGCAAAACATCACAATAGCCATGCTATAAGGGCCGAAAATATATAATAGGTGGGCCTCCAATATCCAACAAGTGGACTTGAATATTCATCAGAGGTGGGCCTTGTACCTATAGCAAGTGGTCTACACATCATAGTTGGGCTTACCAGAGGTCCAGCTAAAGAACAGCTTGGATAACACACACATCACGATGGGTTGCATCATTAAGCCACACCGATGGGCCTCATATACGACAAGTGGGCCGCATTAATGGCACACTAATGGGCCACAAGTATATCAAGTGGGTCTGACGGATGGGCCGTAGACACCTCAAAGGTGGGCCTCATATATACGTCGAATGGGTCACCCAATTGGGCCTTACATTGCGATGGACCATAACCCATGAGCCTTGCATACATCATAATAGGCCGTATCATATAGGCCTTACATTCATCAATGGGCCGTGTTATTGAGCCTCACTAACAGGCCTTATGTACATTGCAATGGCTATGACCCATGGGCATTAGAATACATCAAAATGGGCCCAATAACATGGGTCTTACGTTCATATCAAGGTGGACCTCAACAATGGCCCCATACACATTAAGGTGGGCCTCAATAATGGCCATAAATATGACAAGATGGGCCTCATACAAATACCAAGGTGGTTCTCAATGGATGACCACAAACAAATAAAAATGTACGTGTAATATACACAAACGAATCATATCAAAAGATCATCTGGACCGCACCCAAATGACAGTGGCAAGAATGGTTTCCACCATTAAATTCTCAAGGCCCACCATAACGTTTATTTCCCGTCCAATCAATACGTAAGGTCACAAAGACCTGGATTAAAGGAAGGCAATATTATACTTGACCAACCTTTTGACCCAAGGGTTTTGATGGTGGACAGTCAATCCAACACTGTTTCTATAGTGTGGTCCACATGACTCCAGATCTGCCCTCTTTTTTTTTGTCTCAAGCCTTAAAGTCTTTTCTTTCAAAATGGTTGGAGCTGTTTGGATGAAACACATGTGTTATGGTGGATTGCATCACATACATCAATGGGTCGCACTTGGGGCCCACCATAATGTTTACTTTCCATCCAAACCTGTTAATGAGGTCACATGGACCAGGGGCCACCGTAATATTTATTTCCTGTCCAGCCTATTGGCAAGGTTACACAGACATGGGGGCCCACTATAATGTTTATTTGCACCCAACCTATTGATGAGGCCACACGGACCAAGGGCCACCGTAATATTTATTTCATGTCCAGCCTATTGGCAAGGTTACACAGACATGGGGGCCCACTATAATGTTTATTTGCACCCAACCTATTGATGAGGCCACACGGACCAGGGGCCCTCCATAATGTATATTTATCATCCAATCTATTGGTAAGGCCAGTCAAACCTGGGCCCACCTGTAACATCCTGAAAATCAGGGGGTCGAGCAAAAACCCAACTCCCGAGTTCCAAAATGTTATTTATGCAACATAGATATGTATGATTGAATGTTGTCTGTGATAATGTATTAAACATGAGTGAGATTAAGCTAGAACAACATATCATACCCCAGAGACAGATAAATTAACAAGCGGAAGATTGTGATAGTATGTATAACATATATAAACTGTCGTATGTCTCCAGAGTGTGAACATGTTACCAGGTTATATACATACATGTATACCCCAAAAGTAAACCAAAAGGATATACATGAGTGTTCTAAAAATATAAAATGACAAGTGTCAAGGTATCTAATCAACCTCCCTGTAATCCCGTCAATCAGATCACGCATAAAGGAGGAATCCTCCTCATCATCATCAAGTCCAGCTCCGCCTCGCAGGCTGCGCCATCATCTGCAATCATAATAGGGACTAGTGGGTGTCCGAAAATACCATCCCGTAACGTGGGAGTGAGTGATCAACTCAGTGGGATAAGAGAGCAGAGATTAGCATGTTATCAAATCAATCATGCGATAATAGTAAAGCAGTAAATCAAACAATCCTAATACTGTTGTTAATGCAATATGACATGACGTGATGTATGCCCTCACCGACGATCTCCCTCATACGACAACATCTTACGACCGCGGCATGCCACACTCCCTAGAGTGCTCCACATCTTTCAGGCACATACAATGCTATGGTGATATGATTTTTGAGTTGTTATTAGTCCATTCAAACAGCAGGATTGGGAAACTAAGGTACTTCCCTTATATCAATCCCAACACAGATCCTGTCTAGGGTCGTTACTCCTAGTAATCTCATACGATGTATATTTTGTAGGTCGCTGCAAGGGCTGCCAGGGCTGTTGCTCGCACTCGTTGCACCGCTCCCCCATCACCTTATCAATACAGGCTTACTGTACTCTACTGCTACTGAAGGGTCGTTGCCTCCCGTAGACTCAAAATACTCTCGCGGTCACTACAAAGGACTCATCGCCTGATCAGTGTAGGCCGACAGCAAGAATATAGTGTCCCATACCACCATAATCTGCTCACGAGACTATGTGCTCACTGGTCACTACGGGGAGGTTTGTGGCCCCAGCGTAGGCAGATAGCTCGACCACGGTGTCCCATACCACCATGCCCGGCTCATGAGTCTTCGTGGATCAAGGTACCATGGTTAATAGGGTTTACAATGGTAAGTTCAGTACCCTAGGTTCAAGCAGTTATGACTCATGCAGGGTGAACATACAATGGCCAGTCGGGTTACTTGACGGGCTCGACTAGCACGATCGCATCTCAAGTTGACGACATGAAGTGCGTAAAACACTTCGTGTGACCTAACCACTGCCGCCAACTCCAGAACACGGCTCGCGTTCATCGACGTGTCGTTCATGGCGAGGATAAGCTAACCACGAATTCTCTCGGTTACCGACTGCTTGGACTAAGCATAGTCCCAAACAATTAAGGAATCACATTAGCAAATCATATGAGAGTATTGGAATTGAAATACAACCATGTGAGCATGTTAACACATGTTATAATATAAAACTTAAGTAATTCATCAAGTACATGCATTTCATACATACAATGAAACCATGCATATAACTAACATGTAGGAAATCATTCACATCAGCATATTAATTGAGAAACCAATCTCAAACTAATCCATAACATCATTTAATTTAATACATACTAATACAAGCATTTATACAAACACTTACACTACACACTTAAGTCTACATATAGTATGTCGACCCGAAGTGCGCATTTAGGCGAATCTCTTTGCCAAACTAATTATGCACGCATTCCTAATATCCTAATGCGATGAGAAGCCATGTCAATCACATCAGCAAAATATGCATGAAAACAGTACTTCCTACAAATGACTAAAATGCCCTAAATCTCATATTCTTCGTTGGTTTACGAAACAGGAAACGGACAGTATGTTGTACATGTCAAACGGCGTTGCCATCGAGAATCTACTATTAAACGACATTGAAAGCCTTGGAAACAGTCAATCAAAGCGTCTAAAATCTGCACCTTTTCCCTTTTTGGGGTATGAGTTCGAACGGAGCGTATACGCTTCGTCTACGGCGATTAGAGAACCTAATACACAAGTTCTATTAGCTACTTCGCTAGGAAATGAAAGGAACCTCAAATCAGCAACTTCTAGGGTATTTTTTTACCTGAGAACGCAGAGGAATCGCCGGGAAAGTGATCGGAGTGCGTTGCCTAAGCACGTACAGCACATGGCACAAGCAGTAGGGAATTCTCTCCCACCTTCTCTCACAAACTCTCACCTTTTCTCTCTCCCAATCTAGGGATTTTTGCAAATTCGGATGGGAGAGAGGAGTGGGGGTTTCAACCCCTTTTATAAGCCCAAACTTGCCCGAAATAGGCTCCGGTACAAAGTTCACTTAGTGCATATCCAAATCGGGGCTGTTTCGGTCCAAAAGATGCTTTCTGGTGGTCCCCTGACCGAATGCGATCGGACTTAAGCTCACGCGTACCAGATCTAGCACGTATTAAGTTTTTAGTCCGACTGGGTCCGCAGATCGCACATGGCGGACCAGTTTCAGTTCAGCGGTCACCGCACGTAGATCAGGGCTGAAAGTCTCATGATATAAAATAGAAATTTCTCCTGATCTGAGGGTGTAATCTGGCTGAATTTTGACGGTCAGAACGCTTAATACTGACGCGTCAAGTCGTGTGCCAGATTTGAATTTCAAATTCCAAATCTGTCCCTATTCGCACTCTCTTCAGTCCGGGCTCAATGAAATAGTCTGTGATTATCGGTTTGACTTGATTTTCGAAATGAGTATCAAGTCCAGCTAGGCGGTTCTAACGGTCTAAGATAGGAGGTATCGGACTTTCGACGCGCGGTCTAGATCCAATACAAAGATTCAAAGTGGTCAAGAGAACAAACCTACTTAGAGTTTGGTCCGAGGTTATAGAGTATTATAGAGTCGTTGGTTCTACTCGATTTGGGTCTTGTAGAACGTATTTAAAGTGATCAGGGACTATTTCCCAGCTACTCCAGCATTGCGCTAGCTAACTTATGCTTAGTTTCTAAAGGAATTAATCCTAAGTGGTTTCTTTGGCTATAGAATTGGGTTCTGAGCGATTTTTCAGGTGTTTTGATTAACCCACTGCCTAAGGACGTCAAATCCCAGATTGGCCAAAATCCGGGGTGTTACACCACCATACTGTTTCTATGCCATTCAAACTGTTCATGAGGTCGCATGGGCCTAGGCCCACTGCAATATTTATTTGTCATCCAACGTAATATTTGTTTGCCTTCGAACGTGTGGGCCAGCGAGCCCACTATAATATTTATTTTCCAGCCAACGTGTGGGCCAGTGAGCCCGCTATAATATTTATTATTATTATTATTATTATTTTATTATTATTTTATCTGCTGAAAGGTCAAACAGACCTGGGGTGGGGCTGTTCCCACCGTCCAAAGGTGGATGGTGCAGATATAACACATACTCACGGTGGGTCCCACCGTCCAGGGTGGACGGTGCGAATAGACCGCAACAGAGTGGGCTCCACCGTCCGCCTGGACGGTGGAGGTAAAACACATGCATCACAGTGGGTTCCCATATGGGGTCCACTAAAATGTTTAGAAGCCATCTAAACCGTTGATAAGGTCACTTGGACCTGGGTGAAGGTAAAACACAAATTTCATCTTGATCCAAAACTCCCATGGCCCAGAAGAAAGGCTTCAAGGGCAGATGTTCAATTACACTGCTTCGTGTGGTGTGGGCCACCTGAGTTTTAGATGCAGCTAATCTTTGGAGGGGGCCCACTTCTGGGAGTGGCCCACCTCAAAGACGGGTTGGATTTCTCAAATACATCATGGTGGGGCCCACAAAAACAGCCGTGGGCAGCTGCTTGGGACGCCCACCCGTGAGGCGTGAAACGCTGCTGCTGTTGCAGCGTCAGAGGCAGAGGCATTACCTCTGCACCTATTTTTTTTAAAATTGGAAAAACTCATTTCTCCACAGTTTTTCATATCTGGGGTCCGCATCAAGTAGATCCATCCCGTCCCTTGGCTTCAGTGGCTCAAGACCGTCCCAATGAGTCTAATATAGGATTTTTTATGTTTAAAAAAATAAAATAAATTAGGAAAATGATCTTTGAATGATGATGATGAAATCTCCAACGCTATGGCCCACCAGATCTTCCAATCAACCCCAACTCTTAGCTCAACGCCTAAAATGGCATGAGGAAGGGAATGGACGGCGTGGATTGGATACATACAACAAGGCGAGGCCTGCATGAGTGATCCATCCGAAAACTCAAAGAAAATCTTCCTTCTTTTTTTTTTTCTTTTTTGTTTACAACTCACGTCCAGCGTCCCTGGACGCTGGATGGCTTGAGCTTAATACATATAGGTAAGGTGGGCCCCACGTGGACGTGGCCCACCTGGATAAATTTAATTTCCTTGTATTTGTTTTATTTTCTATTCCTTTTTTTTTCATTATAAAAGGAGTAGGGCCCACATGGCTTGGACGGCCATGGGATCCACTTGATGGACGGTTTGGACACCACACACACCCATCATGTGGGCCACCAAATAATCAAAGGAAGGAGAGAGAGAGAGAGAGAGAGAGAGAGAGAGAGAGAGAGAGAGAGAGAGAGAGAGAGAGAGAGAGAGAGAGCACCCACCTTATGATCTTTGTCTCCTTCTTTCGCCAAAGAATCCTAGAGCTTTAATAGACGAACTCCAACGGTGGAGATTGGATCATGGACGGTGGAGATGGGAGTAAGGAAGGTGGGCCACATAAAGCACTCCTCTCCTTGGAAGCCATGGACGTCCTCTCTCCCTTGGGGTTGCTTGGGAGAATGAAAGAGAGATATGAGAGAGGGATGATGGGAGAGAGGGAGGAGTGGTGTGACATAAGAGGTATGGTAATTGTTGACTTTTGAGGGTACTTTTGTACTTGGGAATGGGGAGAGTAATGGGTTGAGTGATGGGTGTACTTTTGACAAGTGAGGTGATTGATGTGATGGATCTTCTTGGGATTTATAACACGCGGCGTTTTCTTCAAACTGAACGCGGGCCCACATCTCCTGGACTGGGTGCCGGCTGGGCGCGCGAGACGCGGCACGGAACCGCAGTGACTGCGCGATCGCACTGGTAAAGATCTTGGGTCGAGCCGACTTTGAAATACGGAATATGAATCAAGGTCGCGCGTGACTGCTGATTATAAATCGCGAGTTGCCGAAATTCGACCGGGGGACCGCGGAAGCCTATGGAACAGTACAGGCTAGGATAAAGGTCTTACAGAATTGCCTTCCCCAAGGGCTTATTGCATTCGGGAACACGGAGTAAAGGAACTGTATATATAAGCGAAGTACTCGTGGTTTGAATCGAATTCTCAATCCTAGTGGTTACCAATAAATCCAATGCTCTGATCAAGCAGAAGATCGGCATTGACTCGGATTAAGAATTGATACGACAAAATTTTTATCATCGTAAGGCAGAAAGTCTATGTATCCGGCTCAGACCTACTACACAACTTTTCTTCCGTGTTGGCCCGACCACCTACAACCAAAAGTTATTGCTTTGCCTTTAGAAAATGGTAAGGACATACAGCCAATAGAGATTAGACCTCTTGCCACAAACTCACATCTGTCCTTGAAATCAACCACAACACCCATCATTTCAGCTCTTTTTTATAATCATAGGTATCAATGCCATAGAACGCATCATTAACAAAGGAAGACCAATGTAGTGAGAGGTTGTTCCCCTTTTATGTCAAGGATAGACCCTAAGTTACACCTCGTTCCGATATATGGATCAAGACATAGATTCTTGAACCTTAAGTAGAACTAAGTTTTAAAGGGTAGAACGTATTGAGCCCAATCTAGTTAGGATTAGCCAATACAACTATTGGATCAGAGTAGCGTAGCGGAAGTGTGGTTGGCCTCTTGTCCACTGGCCCAGGATCGAAGAAGTTGATTTAGGTTATACGTAAGGTTAGGTCATTAAATAGAATTTGAACCTTCCTTAGAATGTCAATACTAAAGTCTCTCTAGGGACTCATTACCCTTAGCCAATTTCGGGAATGAAATTATGTTTTAAGGGGGCTAGATTGTAACACCCTGAATTTTTGCCAACCTGGGGTTAGACGTCCTTAGGCAATGGGTCAACCATAACACCTTGGTAACCTCTCAGAACCCAATTCCAAAGCTAAAGAAATCATTTAGAACCAAATTCTTTAGAAATTTAACGTGTATTAGCCAGCGCTACACTGGATTTCCTGCAAAATTAGCACCAACCACTTTAAATGCGATCTGTAAGACCCAAAACCTATAGAATCATTGACGCTATCTTACCCTGAAATTCAGGATCAAACTCTAAACCTGTTTGTTCTTAGGAAACCTTTGAAACTTTATAATGGATTCTGACCGCGCGTCGTGAGTCCGGTAGCAATGAACTTAAACCATTATGACCGCGTAGTTTGACTTGACTACCACCCCGGAAATCAAGCCCAACTGAGGTTCTGAGGCTATTTCATTGATCCTGGAGTAAGGAGTGTGAGAAAGAGTGAAATTCTTTATAAATTAAATGTGATTTAAATAAATTTGGCACGTGTCACTTGCGGGTTAAGTATAAGCATTCAGAACATTGGAATCTGACCCAAATACACCCTTGGATTAGGGAATATTTTCCACTCAGGTCAGTGTACTTGGAATCCCTGATCTAGTCTCAGTGACCGCTGAACTGAAATTGGTCCGCCACGTGCGATCTGGAAATCCTATCGAACTGAAAACTTAATGTAATCAGGATCCAACATTCATAAGCTTAAGTCCACCGCATTCAGTTAAGGGACCTCCAGAAATATTCGTTTGGATTGGGAAAGACCCGATTTGGCTATAACCCAAGTATACCTTGGTTTAGAGTCTAAATAGGTGAGTTTCTAACCTATTTAAAGACCTTAAACCCTCTCACATCCCTCCCATACGAATTTGCAAAAAACCTAGGAAAGAGAAGAGAGAAAAGAGAGAGAAAGTAAGGGAGAAGTTGGGACTTTCTCCTAGAATTCTTCCCTGCTGCTCCACGTACCAAAGCCATCCACCTGCATCATTATTCCGGCGATTCTAGTTTTGTTCTAGGTAAGAAAACCCTAACCCTAACCTGTTTTAAGGCTCCTATGGGTACAAGTAGCTAAGTAGCTGACTCACTTTGTGTTGTAGGTTGTCAATCAGTCATTGACGACGACGACGTAGAGTTCCTATTCGATTCATTACGCTCCTATGGCGTAAGGTGCGGATTTTAGACGCTTAGGTTGTCATTTTTCAAAGCTTTCAATACCGTTTAATCGTAGATTGTTGACAAGGATACTATTTGACATGTACAACATGCTGTCTGTTTTTCATTTCGAATACGTACGAAGAATATGAAATTTAGGATATTTTAGGTATTTATAGGAAATACCGTATACGTATAAAATTCGGATTCATGCTTAAAATGATTAATTGCCATGAATATATGCTTGTTTCATGTGTGACAACTCCTTAGCGAAAGGACTTGTCCTAAATCATGTCACGGCCAATATACGCTATATATGTAAAGGTGTGTAGATCAAATGCTTGTGAAAATGTTTAAATGAATACGGAACCCAGATTCATGCATGCTATGATTATTCGTCGTGGGTATATGCAAGTGATCTATGGGGCAACTCCCTAGTGAAAGGATTTGGTCAAATACATGATATGTCAACATACGATATGTATTTAGTATTGTATTAATAGCCTAAGTGTTTGTGAAAATGACGGAATGAGTATGGAATTTGCTTTCATGCCCGCCATGACTAATTGTCATGGATATATGATTGTTGTATGGGCAATACCCCTTTGACGAAAGGATTTGCCCTAATATGTATGCTAATGAATGTAAAATGTGTATGACATAATGTGTAATCGAAGTGTTTGTATAAATGCTTGCGTGAGTAAGTACTTAGTAAATGGTGTTGTAGACTAGTGTTGAGATAAGATTCTCAACTATGTTAACGATGTGTATGATTTCCTCCATGTACGTGGTTGAATTGATGCCTTACATATATGAAATGCTTGTGTATGGTTAAATTGCTTATGTTATATCTTATAACATGCTGCTAACATACTTGAATTACTTGTTATTTCAATTTTATTTATCTCATATGATTACTGATTCGCATTACAAGTGCTTGGGGCTATACCCTAGTCCAGGCAGTCGGTAACAGTTTAGAATTCGTGGTTGGATTCTATTCACCATGAAGGATGTGTATGACGAACCCGAGTCGTACTAGAGTCGTCGCCAGTGGTTAGGCCACACGAAGTTCTTGTACACTTCATGTCGGTCGATTCAACGTGCGCTCGTGCTAGTCGGACTCATCAAGTAACCCGACTGACCATTGTATGTTCACCTTGTATTCGTCATAACTGCTTGAACCTAGGGTACTGAACTTACCATTAGAAAGCCCCTCTAACCTTGGTACCTCGATCCTCTAAGACTCATGAGCTGGGCATGGTGGTATGTGACACCGTGGTCGAGTTGTTGGCCTACGTTGGGGCCACAAACCTCCCCGTAGTGACCATTGAGCAATCCAAACTCGTAAGCAGATTATGGTGGTATGGGACACTATATTCTTATTTTCGGCCTACACTGATAAGGTGATGGGGGAGCGGTGCAACGAGTGTAAGCAACAGCCCTGGCAGCCCTTTGTAGTGACCTTGAGCATATTCTGAATCTGCGGAGAGGCGACGAGCCTTTTCGCAGTAAACAGAGTATAAACTAGGCCTATATTGATAAGGTGATGGGGGAGCGGTGCAATGAGTGCGTGCAACAGCCCTGACAGCCCTTGCAGTGACCTAGAAATATATCATCGTATGAGAGTACTAGGAGTGACGACCCTAGACAGGATCATTGTTTGGGTATTGATATAAGGGAGGTACCCTAGTTTCCTAATCCTTCTGTATGAAAAGGACTAATAACAACTCGGTAATCATATTCATATCGCACTGCATGTGCCTGGAAGATGTGGAGCACTGAGGGAAGAAAGTATGTCGCGGACATAAGATGGTGTCGCATGAGGGAGTATGTCGGTGAGGGCATCCATCATGTCATTTCATTCTTACATTAATCACAGTGTTTAGGAATGTTTGATTGCTTGCTTTACCATTATCGCGTGATTGATTTGATAACATGTTAACCTTTGCTCTATGATTCCACTGAGTTAGCTACTCACTCCCACGTTACGGGACGGTATTCTGGACACCCAGCAGACCGTGTTGTAGTTTCAGATGATGGCGCGGCCTGCGATGCGGAGCCAGACTTTATGATGATGAGGAGGATTCCTCCTATATGCAGGTTCTGATCGAAGGGATTACAGGGAGGTTGATTAGATGCCATGACATTGTCATTTTATATTTTTAGAACACTCATGTATATTCTTTTTTATTATTTTTTTTAGTATACATGTATATGTTTAACCTGGTAATATGTTCACACTCTGGAGACCTACAACCTTTCATATATTCTATATATCTATTACATTCTTCCGCTTGCTAATTTAACTGTCTCTGGAGTTTGATATGTTGTTTTGGCTTAATATACTTCATGTTTTATGCACTATTACAGCCGACATTCATTCATCATTGAAAATGTTGCATAAGTGATGTTCTGAAACTCGGGAGTGGAGTTTATCCTCAACTCTCGATTTTCTGGGCGTTACATCAGTGGACCCATCTGGTCCATTCAATGGGTTTGGATCGAAGTTTTAGATCGTTGATAGAAATTCGCCATGAGAGAAAACTCCATCTTTCCCGTTCAACTAAAGAACCCACCGTGATAAAGTGGGCCCCATTCCTCGATCAGAAACGTCCTTCTGGTGGGCCGTTGGGATGGAAGACTATCACACGTAGTGGTCAGGCACCATGCACGTCAGAACTTGGTGTGTCATCCATCTAAACCGTTCCTACAATAGATTAACTGTTGTTGTGGACCAACAAGGACAGCTCTAGCCTATAAAAGGTCGCATTCTTCTCGGGATCCCCACCAAAAATCTAGGAAAGAAAGAGAGAAAATAGGAGAAAGGAGGACAGAAGAGAGAGAGAGAGAGAGAGAGAGAGAGAGAGAGAGAGAGAGCCCGAGCTTCATGCAGGTGCCGCACCCCACCGAGTTAGCTCATCTGCTCAAACCGGACTAAGTCAGGCAACCAAGAGCCTCTGTCAGAGAAAGGAAGAAGAGAGCAGTGAGGGAAGATAGTTCAAGAGGGGAGTGTGGGTTCCACTATTGTCATGCTACACTAGCTCGAACCGAGCCGAGTTTGGGCCGAGTCAGGTCGGGCTTGACATCCATTATTGGATGTTTCTAGCAAGAATAAAGAAATAGAGAGAGGGAGAGAGAGAGAGGGAGTGCGGTTTTTGTGCCACACTGACTCACTACCGTGTCGGGACTCATTAACACGACTCGACCGATTTCAGGCCAGAAAATTGTTGGGTTTTCATGAAAGAAGTAAGAAAAGAAAGGGAGAATCAAAGAAGAAGAGAGAGGAGATAGGACAGGGAGAGAGGGTACTTGTTGCACCAAACTCGACACAATCGGGTCGTTGGTGCAACTGCTTGAGTTGCTAGGTCGAGCTGGCTGAGTTGGGTCCATGGTCAGACCGAGTTGAGCACGAGTTTGGTCCATTCTAGACCTTGTGAAAGGCCAGTCTCCTTGCTGGAGTTTTCCAACAAGAAGAGGAGAAGAAAGAAAAGAGCAAGGATGAAGAGGGGAGAAGAAAAGGAAGAAATGAAAATGAGAGAGAGAGAGAGAGCCATAGGTAGGGTTGACTTAGGTTGAGTTGACTCACTGAGTCGTGTGTCTTAGAATCCAGATGGATCTGGATTCTTTGGCTTGTCTATCTAAGGAGGAAGAGAGCAAAAAAGAAAGAAAGAAGAAGTCATTGTTTAGTCGAGTCGACTCACTAAGTCATCAAGTCAATTAAAAACCTCGAGTCTAATGTTATTTTATATACTGCCGAGTCAAGCTACCGAGTCGACTAAGGATTCAAGCATTCTCTAGCAACATTAACAAGCAAACAAGGTCCAAAGGTGATGACTTCTTCCCCTTAAGCTTTCAATTTTCAAATTAGCTTAATGAATAGTTTTTATTGGAATTGTAAATATCATCTTATAACGTATGGTCTCTTACATTATTTATCAAACTCTTAAAGCATGGCTTATATTGAATTACAATTGATAGTTGTGAACTATAGTTGCATGCAATGGTTACTCACATGATGGCTTCATTTAATTCTAATTGATAGCTCTTATACTTGAATCATGATGTATTGCAATAATATCTGGCATGTTATACCTATACACTTTCACATGCATTGTTGTAAGTCGCTTATAAATCTCAACTCACTACATTTACTAGTGGATAACTTCACTTGTGTATGTGAACTCACACTTAGGATGTAGCAAGACAGATCGTGTTAAGAGACGGACCCACACAATTGAGTTCCTTATACTCTCACTTTGCACAAATTAAATTATTTTTACCATCACAATGAAAAAAAGCCACTTCGGATTAAATGCGAAAAGAACTCAATAGGTGGGTGAACCTTTCCATTTGCAAATTGCATGTTTTCTTTTACAAGTGACTGAATAAATAGCCGAACTACCTCAATTCTGGGTAATAGACAATCACCCACATTCTCTCTGCTTATTTGATGCTTGAGCTCATAGGCATTCGGTTTGAATCGAGCAGTAAAAAAAGACTCTGAAATGCCTGAGGCGTTCAGCTAGGATCTGGCTGTAAAAAAATTCTGACATGCCTGACACAACACGCAAGCCCCAATGACCAAATTTTGAGCCAAATAATTAATAAGTTTTTTGGACGTACTTCCAAAAGATGGTTAAAATAATTAATAATAAATTACCCAAATTCAACAATCAAATGTACACTAATCAAAGCTTACAACAATCCAATGAACCTGATTTCGGATCTATGCCTTTATGTGCGTTATTTCTTGTGATTTAGGTGGTTTGGACCGACTTACATACTTACTAGTTGGATATTTGACTACATTGAGCATCGATTCTTCTGCCATAATTCCTATATTAACAAATACTTTCCAGCGATAATGATAACTCATTTTACTTGTAAACTTCACAGGAATTGGTAAATCAAATTGGCCCTCAGCTTTTCACGCGACATGGAAATTCGGTTTCAAATTTAGTCCATGCATGCATGTACACTTTTCTTCTTCTTCTTCTTCTTCTTTTCTTTTACTTTTTGTTTTTTTTTTAAAAAAAAATTATTTTATTTTATTTTATTTTTTTAATATTCAACCATTTTGGCTCCAGTGCAGTTTTAACACCAGGACGAGTTCCATGCTACTAGTCTGAGTCAACTCGGACACAGTGAGACCTGATCTGGTTCAATGCCACGAGTCACCTAATTGATCCACCCTTGACTCGGATGAGTTCGTGTTGATTCACCCTCAACTTGGGCGAGTCAACCAGACTTGAGTTGGATCGATTCACGGCCTCGATGATGCCCCGGGCATAAATGCCCCCAAAAAGGACTTCATCCAAACACAGAATCTTAACATTCATGACTTTTCATTAGCGCATCCAAATGGAGAATCTCCTCAATATCCATTTATAGTCCTTGTCTGGGATTTTAAAGATTCTATGAATGAACTTCTTTTGCAAATCTTTATCCATTCATCCAAACGAGTGACTTTAAAAGGGTAATATTGTCATTTAAAAAAAATCCTTTTTCACACAAAAACAGAAGGGGAAACAAATCTTTATCCATTCATCCAAACGAGTTACCTTAAAAGGGTAATATTGTCAGTTAAAAAAAATCCTTTTTCACACAAAAACAGAAGAAAAAAAAGTATGGATCGCATCGTGCTTCTTCGTTGGCAAGCAACTTGAGAATTTTGGACAAAGGAATCAGCTGATTGTGATGGGTATTTGGTACATTTCGTCATCACTCCACTTAGCCTTAGAAGCAATGGGCGAGCCGGGCTTTGGCTCAGGCCCCGATTTTTTGAGCTAACTAGGCCGGGTTTGGCCTATTCAAAATACTGATTTCGCTCTGGCCTAAGTGGGCCATTTCCAACCCTAGATACATAAGGCCATCAATGGACTAGGCTTGTGGTTTTTTTTTTTTTTTTTTTAAGGCTTGTTAGTACACCCACGGTTGGTTCACAAGACCTCAGTGTTGAAACGAGGTATCTTTCAGTGAGTGTACCACTTGAGCTATGGGCTTGTGGTTGTCTTAGGTCCAAAATTTGACTTGGTTGGACTGATTTTGTTGAAAATGTAGAGTCTTGGACACGTGGAAACAAATCTCGCATGTGTGAAATGAGAGCAGCTTATCAGACGGTCTTAGCAATGTAGATGCCATATCTAGAAACTAAGCCTATATGGTTATCTGGGGGACCACATCTGTGTAATGCTAATTATGAAAAATTAACTGGTGGATCAAAATCTCCACACATTTGCAGCTCAGCCAATGATCGTATCAACTTGATTTCGGGTGCGTAGAACTGCAAAGTGAGGATTGCCTGGAAAGCTGGTCTGTATCAGTGGGCGTATTGGCTGGGCCGAAAAAGATATGGTAGAGGATGACCGGTTGGATGATGCTTGCTTAAATCGAAAAAACGAAATTTAAAATATATATATATATATATATATATATATATATATATATATATATATATATATATATATATCTTGAAAAATAATGAAAAGTAGGAGACAAATTATAAAATGTAAGAATGTATCCTTTCTTTTCTTTTTGTATTTTTTACATGTATTTTATGCTGTTTCGGACCATTCTTAGATAGGAATGCTCTCGATCAGCTTGACTGGCTGAAAGTCGACCAAATCAGTATTAGTTGAAAAAACTAAGCACGGTTTAGAACTCATTACATGTGAATAAAACAAAAAGATGGAAAAGAAAGCAATGGTTTACCTCATCTTCCGATATTTTCTAAGATAGTTCCTTTCTTCAATTCGTCAAATTCCACTCAAATCTTATGTTTTGATCCTAAAAATAAACTAATGCCTAGTCTAAAAACAAGTTTATAAACTTTCAACTGATCTTCAGAATAGGCTTATGTCTAGCCTAAAAACAAGTTTCTTGTTACTGATGTCTTAAATTTGCAAGTAACAGCATTAGTCGATGCCATCGACAGACTATATTCAATGCCATCGACAAACCACTTAATGCCATTGAGTAGAGGTTGATGCCATAGACAAATACTCGAAACGATCGGAAAAATCCATGTTGGTTGCTGAAACGTTTTGGTGTTACTACTTGATGTCATCGAAGTTGTTCAATGCCATCGAAATCCCATTAAGAGTGCAAGCAGAATTGCGAAAGTGCGAGATTTGTTTCTTATTCCAATTGTGATACTATATATATCTGGTGTAATCAGAATTTGGTGGTAGTAGAAGAGTTTTAGGGCTTTTTAATTTGTTCATAAGGGTTTCAAGTGCATAGCTAGGGCTTTTGAAGTGGATTTGAGGTTTATTTGAATTAGTAACATTTTGTGCCGTGGTTTTTAACCGTAGGGATTTTTCCACTTAAAATTTGGATTGTTTTTATTTGGACTTGGTTGTGCAATTTTGAGTACTTTGCTTGATTCTTCTATGTGTGCTTTCACGATTCCTCAACAAGTGGTATAACATCTAACGTTGGGAAGCAGATCGAATCTAAAAGCAAGGTATCAATGACATCTAAACCGAAGTTCGATGTAGAAAAATATTTCGGCAAAAAGAGTTTTGAATTAGGGAAAGTTAAGATGAACGGTATCCTAGTTCAATAAGGATTAGATGAAGTTCTCCTAGAAAAGTAAATGAAATCTATGATTGAAGATGAATGGAACAAGATGGATAAGAAATCTAAAAACTCTATCCAATTGTCTTTAATAGATGAGGTCCTCTATAATGTCATGAGAGAAAAAACTTCAGTAAGCACATGGGTGAAATTAGACAATATCTATACGAAGAAATCTCTTGAAAATCGTTTGTACTTGAAGCTTTGTTTGTTCAATCTGAACATGGCGGAGGGGGCTGATGTTGAAGCCCACATTAGTAACTTTAACAGGTTTATTTGTAAATTGTTAGATGTGGAAGAAACGATAAAAGATGGGGATCAGGCATACATTCTATTGAATTCTCTTCCGATTTTGTATGAGCCATTCAAGGATTGTTTGTGCACCAATAGAATGACCATTAATACTGAGCTTGTTATCTCAGCACTTCAGTCAAAGGCGATGAGAAAGAAAATTGATGACGTGGGCGCTTCTACAAATGCATTGGTTACAGTGAATCTTTGCGATTGAGGTCTAAAATCAAGGGTAATGGCAAGGGAAAAGGCAAGTTGAAGTGTTGGAATTATAGCATGTATGAATATATGAAGATGAATTTTCAGAATCCTAAGTCAAGGAATGAGAATTCATATAGTTCTTCGAAGGAAGCCAACACTGTGGAACCCAGTGAGGAAACGAATGGTAGTGACGTGCTGACCACATCAAAATCTAGGTACTTAAACAAAGAATGGATTTTAGATACAAGGGATTCGTACCATATGACCCCTCATAGGAGTTGGTTCATCGATTATAGTGAGTGCGATGATGTCTAGGTGTTTATGGGCAATGATAATGCCTGTAAAGTGGTAGGCGTTGAATCAATGTGGATCAAGATGTTTGATTACATGGAGTGTATCTTGACCGAAGTGAGACATGTTCCTAATTTGGGAAAGAGACTAATATCTCTGGAAACACTCGAGGCGCTTGTGTGTAAATTCACATGGTTTGATCATGTCCTTAAAGTTTCATACGGGACACTCATAGTCATGAAGGCTTAGAAGAATGTCGAAACCCCTATATGTTGATTTTGAGTACATCATCGGGTAAAGCTACAAGTCTCCTGTGGATTCCTCATTTGCATGTATGTGGCATACATGCTTGGGCCACAAGAGCGAGCGGGGCATGAAGGTACTTTCTGACTGTTGTTTAATTATAGCTTTTAAAAGTATCAATTTTAATAAATGCGAGCATTGTATATATGGTAAACAATCAAGATTATCTTAAGTCTGGAAAATATATTTGTATTAGTATTCTTGATTATGTGTATTCTGATGTATAGGGATCATCAACCGTGGTTTCTGGTGGTGGGATGTCATAATTTGTTACATTTATTGATAATTATTCTAAGAAAGTATGGGTTTATTTTATGAAAAATAAATCCGATCTTTTTACCAACCTCAAGCAATGGAAGGAGATGGCAAAAAAACAGTTAGGGTGAAAGGTGAAAGTGTTAATAATAGATAATAGTGGGGAATTCACTTTTGGGGAGTTCAATTGGTAATACAAAGATAAAGAAATAGTGAGGCCCAACATGGTGTGCCACACACCAAAGCAGAATGGTGTTGTTAAGTGGATGAATTAAACTTTCTTAGAGAGGGCCTGATGCATGATTAATAATGCTAGGTTTGGTAGGGAATTGTGGACCGAGGCCATTAACACGTCTTCTTACTTAGTGAATTGGTCCCCTTCTACAGCATCGAATGTAAGATTCTTGAGGAAGTGTAGAGTGACCAGCAAGTAAACTAGTCGAGACTGCATATATTTGGTTGCGACGCTTACTCTCACGTATCATCAGTTAAAAGAAATAAGCTGGACCAAATGGATAAAAAGTACATCTTTGTCAACTATGGTGGTGGTGTGAAGGGGTATAGGTTGTATGACCAGGTCACATGAAAAATTATGAAAGTGCCCTTGTTTGTCAATTAATGTGACGATTGAGTCAAATAGTTTAGTGAACCCCACATGGAAGACTCAACATCGGGAAGATGTTCAAGGCATTCCAAAGGTAAACTTGAAAGGGCCTAGCTATATGCCCTAGAGGGGGAGTGAATAGGGCAATGCCAAATAAAACTTAAAACAGCAGAATAATAAAAGAAATAAAGCACAATGCTGAATTAAAAGTAATCTCAATAACCTAGAATTAAGAGAATGATACTATATCAGTTATAAGGACAACCTTACACCAAAAACCAAAGGTTTAAGGTAGGACAACCTTATTTCTAGAACGTCCTTTGTATCACAAACCAATGAAAAATAAAAAGCAAGGAAACCAAAATAATTTGCAGAAATAAATCCTAAGTTATTACAACATTCCCACACTTGCTTGAAATAAAATGATTACAACATTCATCCACAAATATAATCCACAAAACTGAATGAATAAAGGAATGAAAGAATAAAGCACATCCACAACACAACGATATATAGTGGTTCCCCTGTGTGTACACCAAATGTTATCCAACAGCTACACAGAATGCTACTCCACTCCTAATATCCTCACACAGGGGATATTAGCATGCACTGTCAAAATAGGTTTCACAGGTTTACCTAAAACCTTCACAATTGTGTCTTTTTATCTCGGGCTTACACAATCCAAAAACTCACACAATCTGAGCTTTCTGGCTCTCCTCAGATAACCAAAACAATGAGATTTTTCTGACAAATCTCAAACAAAACCAAAGAATGTAAATTACACAAATGTAAAATACTTGAATCTCCTTTTGAAGTAACCCGGTAGAACCAATCGGAGTAGAAGTTCGATTCAACGTTCAAAGTCCAATACTCACTTTAAGAATGGTTCTAAGTCTAATTGATTTTAAATCAAAAGGGCTAGTTTTATTTGATTTTGAATCCAAAAAGAAGGAATATCAGAAATTCCCCTTTTCAAATAAGATTGGAATGTAGATCAAAATCAAATAATAAACAAGCTAGCAAAAGGAATATTAAATGGGCACAAAGTAACTTAAAAATAAACACTAACTTATCTCAGAGTATAGCCTAAAGATTGCTTGAATTGATTTGAAAAAATCTGAAGTTCGTGATCTATTTATAGCCTGAAAAATCCCATCTACGACTGGTCTTAGGATCTTAGGACTGGTCATAGCTTCAAAGATTTTTAAAGATTTTCGCGGGATAAGGATTAGCTGTTCCACGACTGGTCCTGAGTAGCCTACGACCGGTCGTGGGCCACCTACGACTGGTCGTGGGTCACCCACGATCGGTCGTAGGATCTCCAGTTTAGTTGCTAGAGTTTGAGTCGTAGGGCTAAGACTGGTCGTAGGACAAGTCGTACAGCTCACAGGACTGGTCGAAGGATGTCCAGGACTGGTCGTAGGACAACCAGAAAAATCTAAAAATCTTCAACAACCTAGGACTGGTCCTGAAAAACTTAAGACTGGTCGTAGCAGAGCTAGGACTGGTCTTGAAGTCCCTATGACTGGTCTTAGAACAGGCCGAACAAGCATATTAAAATATACAAATTAAGTATCCAGAATGACCTACAGTAAAGCCCATCCTAAGGTCAATCTAAGGCCAAACAAACCTTAAAAGTGAGATGGACATTGAAAGTCTGTACACTCAGACGACCCATAAGAGAAGCTTGAGAATTTACGAATCTTGTTGTAGGCCTTCTTGAGCTTGATCCTTTCTTCAGTTGACAAAGTCTTCTTCTATACTTGTACTTGTTTGAATCTTGAACATGCATACTTGGAGACTTCTATTCTTGAATTCTTCATCCATGACTTGAAACTTTCTTCATTTAAGTTCTTTTCTTGAAATACGATGTCTTGAAGCAATGAATAGTCATGAAACACAAGATATGCAAGACATAAATATAGGTTTTGGCACCACAAAATTTAACAACCAGAGGGATATGAAATCATAGCACTTACAATCTCCCCCTTTGTCAAATTTGTGACAAAACATATATCATACAGATAAGAGCAACATCATACAAATTACTCTACTCCCCCTGAGAGATACGAGTACGGCTCATGTAAACAATAAATACGAGTACTGCTCATGTAAACAATAAGTAACATGTAAACATCAAGACTCCATATTCTCAATCAACATATCCTTCTCAATCAATCAATCCAAACAAATTACTCCCCATTTCCATACTACTCCCCTTTACCATACTACGCCCCCTTTTCGTCACAAAATGACAAGGAAAAGTCATAATAGGAAAGTCACAACAACATAGAGAATAATAAAAAGCAGATAATGAGAAAGAAATATGGAATGACATAGCATATTTTAAAATATAAACCAAAATCATCAAGCCATATCCAAGTTATTACAATATCCAAAATAAAAGATAAGATAATGTTATACAATCCAAAAGATAATTCGCCTAATCAGATCCAGAGGAGGGAGCAGGGATAGTAGGATCAATCTGGTGTAAGCCCCTATTGATGCGACGAAGATATTTTCGCATATATTTAAACTGCATATCGTGGGCTACACTCATGTTATCAACCTTCTCCTCCAATGCACAAAGGCGTGCATTATAACTAGATGGATCGCAATCAGGATCATTTGGCAAATCAGTTTCTATCTCATCAAATAACTCATCCATATTAACATCCTGTTGAGGAAAATCGCCAGTTTTCCCTTCATTTTTGGCTTCACCACCATCACCACCAACACCACCTTCATCTACTTGGCCAGGAAGTAAATCCAACTTCATCTTATTAAGATTATTATTGTTGAAAATAAGATGATGAATTGGTGCCTCATTAATAGGTTTATCGACAAGCATGTGAGTGGCTAACACAGTCATAAGATAACCAAACAGAATATCACTATGACCCAGATGGAGACGAAACTGTATGATAAAATGACAGATCAATGAAAGAAGGTAGACCATAGTACCAAAAGCAACAGAATGCAACATACGAACCATGAAAGAAGTTAACTCGGTTTTATTATCGGACCGAGGATATAGATTTGAAATGAAAAAATGATGTAACACTTTGTATCTAGGTAACAGATACTTTGAAGGGAGCGCATTCCCTTTGTGTGTCCATTGCGCATTAATTTTGCGTAAGTCTCTTGTTAACAAGCATTTTTTCGATTCAGATGGTTTATCGTATAGAGTATGAATCGGTATACCTTCATCATTTACGGTATATCCATAATACCCGATATTAAATGACGGTCTACTTCAAATTTCCCTTATCTAGTATCAAATAAAAAAGTTAAGTTGTCAAGGGAGAATTCTGAGATACATGCAACTATTGATTGTACAATAGACTGGTATGAAAGCCCACACCAAAGAAAAATGTTAGCCCAGCTAACAGATTCAAGGAGAGAGACAATACCATATGGAGCAATGTGATTGAGATCAGCGGTATGCTCAACGATAACATTACGGACACGTAAATCCCGTACATCTTGAGGATCATCTTTGGGTGACCAAAGGTACCGTTTTGTTATCGGTGTAGATCTAGATGAGGATGGACCATGGGATGTTTTCTTCTTCCTTCTAGCATCTATCTTCAACAAGATATACTAAGAGCAAGAGAAATGCAAAAAAAAAAAGAAGGATGGGTTTTCTCTAGATCAGCAATATGAGAAGAAACCCTTAAAAAACCAACAAAAGATGAAATCTAGCTACACAATGATCAAACCAAAGTATAGAGAACATGAATCTTCATAAAAAATGAAGAAATAGGACTAACTTTGAAGAAATACAAGAAATCTTATGACTGGTCGAGCCACGACTCATCGTAGGTCGAAGTGGAAATGAAGAAGGAGGTTTTTCCCAAATTATATCATGTTCACGAGCTCCGCGACCGGTCGAGTGCGGTTCACGACCGGTCGTACCACGACTGGTCGTGTACAGCTACAACCAGTCGAGTATCGACCAAAAAAACATATTTAATGTAAAAAATTAAAATTTAAACACATATAATACCAAATATAATACATTATGATACATGAAGCAAGAATACATGTAAAATGCACATAGCAAGATCAAATTTTAATTTATTAAACCTGCTTTTATCGAGCGATTTAGTAAATATATCAGCAAGTTGAGTTTCGCTTGGTATATATTCCAAGGAAATAACTTTTTCTTCAACTAACTCACGAATGTAATGATACCTAATATCAATGTGCTTAGTACGTGAATGCTGGATTGAATTTTTAAAAATATTTATAGCACTGAAATTATCACAATGTAAGATCATTGAATTTTGATTAATTCCATAATCGCTTAGCATGCGTTTCATCCAAACTAGTTGAGCACATGCATATCCAGCTGCAATATACTCAGCCTCAGCAGTGGAGAGTGATATTGAGCTTTACTTCTTGCTGAACGAAGAAACTAAGCAATTTCCAATGTAAAAACAACCACCACTGGTTGATTTTCTATCATCGATATTACCAGCCCAATCAGCATCTGAGTACCCAGCTAATTGAACACTAGTATCAAAAGGATACCAAAGAGCCAGATTTATAGTACTTGCGACATATCTAATAATCTGTTTAACAACAGTAAGATGTGATTCCTTAGGATTAGACTGATATCTTGCACAAATACCAACACTTAACGCGATATCAGGTCTACTAGCAGTTAGATACAACAAACTACCAATCATACTACGATATAGTTTAGGATCTATATCTTTACCTGTAGAGTCTTTTGAGAGTCTTAACGTTGTACTCATAAGAGTATTAAAGTTCTTACCATTCTCAAATCCAAACCTTTTAACCAAGTTTGAAGCATATTTGGTCTGGAAAATGAAAATTCCATCAGGTTGTTGTATTACTTGCAACCCTAGGAAATAGTTTAGTTTTCCAACCATGCTCATTTCGAACCATGATTTCATTAACTCTGCAAACTCAATAGACATGTTAGAGCAATTTGATCCATAAATAATATCATCAACATAAATTTGAATCATCAAAATATCATTGTTATGTTTCTTAACAAAGAGCGTCTTATCAACACTTCCTACTTGAAAGCTATGACTAAGTAAGAATTTAGTCAATTTCTCATACCATTACCTGGTTGCTTGTTTTAGACCATAGAGAGCTTTTTTGAGACGAAATACATGATTAGATAACTTGGGGTCTTCAAACCCTGAAGGTTGTTCAACATACACCTCTTCATGTAAATCGCCATTCAAGAAGGCACTCTTTACATCCATCTGATAAATCTTAAAATTTTTAAAGCATGCGATGGAAATAAAAAGTCTGATTGATTCAAGGCGAGCGACTGGAGCAAAGGTTTCATCGTAATCGATGCCTTCAATCTGAGTGTACCCTTGTATAACCAGTCTAGTCTTGTTTCGTATTATATTTCCAAGTTCATCAGACTTATTTATAAAGATACATTTTGTTCCAATAATGTGTTTATCTTTAGGTCTAGGAACAAGATACCAGACATCATTATGAAAAAATTGATTAAGTTCATCCCGCATAGCAATTATCCAATTTTCGTCAGAAAGTGTTTCTTTCACATTGACTGGTTCTATTTAGGATGTAAAACAAACATAATTATATATGTTCTCAAGTTGTTTTCGAGTACAAACACCAGTGAGAGGGTTTTCAAGAATTTGATTGGTTGGATGATCTTTGACAGTCCTTGGTTCAGACTCTTTTTGACTTGATGAGGTATCTTGATTATCGATAATAAGAGCTTCACCATCATCTGAACTCGGAGCTGGTGTATTCAAATGATCATCAATGACCATATTGATAGACTCTTGAATCACACTAGTTCTCTTATTTAGAACCCTATAAGCTCGACTGTTCAAAGAATAACCAAGAAAAATACCTTCATCACTCTTCGTTTCAAACTTTTCCAAATTTTCACGATCATGTAAAATATAACACTTGCTGCCAAAAACTCGAAAGTATTTGACAGTAGGTTTCTTTTCAAACCATAATTCATAAGCAGTCTTATTATCAAATTTACTGGTATAAACCCGATTAATAATATAACATGCGGTATTAACTGCTTCAGCCCAAAGATTTCTAGAGAGCTTCATGCTATTCAACATAACATTATCCATATCCTGAAGCACTCAGTTTTTTCTTTCAACTATACCATTTTGTTGCGGTGTTTTGGGTGCAAAGAATTCATGCGATATTCCCTGATCGCTACAAAATTTCTCAAAACTACTGTTTTTAAATTCGGATCCATGATCACTACGGATCTTACTAACATCAGAACCTTTTTCATTTTGAATTCGTTTAATGACCTTTTTCACTTCATCCATGGTTTCAGTTTTATCTTTTAAGAATGATACCCAAGTGAATTTCGTATAGTCATCTATGATAACCAAGATGTATTTTTTGTCTCCTCGACTCTCCGTTCTGGTTGGTCCAATAAGATGCATGTGGAGAAGCTCGAGTAGTCTAGATGTGGTATTGGAGTTCACTTTCTTGTGAGAGCTCCTAATCTGTTTGCTCAACTGGCATTCACCACATATTTTGTCTACTTTTAGCAATTTGGGTAGACCTCTAATTAGTTCTCTTTTGCTCAATCTAAATAAGTTCCGGTAGTGTACATGTCCAAGGCATTTATGCCATAATTCAGTCTCATCAGTGTGAACCATGTAACACGATTGAGTAGATGAGCTTGCATCACTAACGATGTAGCAATTTTCAGAAGTTTTGCGACCAGTTAATATAACAGAACCCTTTTTATTAAGTATCTCACAACCTTGATTAGAAAACTTCACACTATGGTTGTTATCGCATATCTGAGAAATGCTTAGTATGTTGTGTTTCAAGCCCTCAACATATAAAGCATTCTTAAATAAGGGAAGGTTATAAAACTGAACCGTACCTTGGCCAATGATCTTGCAATTGCTTCCATCACCAAATGTGACAGACCCGTCAGTCATATCTTTTAGATCGGTGAATAAAGCCTTGTCGCCTGTCATATGCATGGAGCAACCACTATCTACGTACCACTTTGAATGGCTTGTAACTTTGAAAGCAGTCTGGGCAACCAAGCAGGCAACTTTAGGAACCCATTTCAGAACTTTTTTAGGTTTAGGAGTATAGATGGTCTTTTTCTGTCTGTTGTTATAGGAGAGACCTATAGAGTTAGACTTTAATAGCTCCTTGAGTAGATCAAATATTTTTTCAGCCAATGGATTTTGGTTTTGAAAATCAAAGTTGACATGGCTACCTATAGGTTTTTGAAAAGTCCTTAAATTTTTGGAAAAATCTTGATAAGTATTCTTTTCTTTTGAGGTTGAAGACTCTCATTTTACAAATTTAGGTACAATATTCTTTTTTTAGGAGATGTATTCTTATCATAGCCCAACCCGGATCGATCGCCACATTTTCTTGATCCGGACAATAATTTTTCCAATTTAGGATCACCTTGGGCATATCTCCATGTGTCTTTCAAACTCAGAAGAGAAGCTACCTCATTTTTGAGTTTCTCATTTTCGGATCTCAAATCTTCAATTTTGGAGGTTTTGAAATCTAAATCACAATTGGTCTTTTCAAAAGAATCGAAAATATGAGACTTTTCTAAAACGAGAGACTCATAAACTTCCTTAAGCTTAGAAAATTTTTCTTTTTGTAATTTAAGCTTGATGGCAATTTTACAACTCTCCTTATAAAGGGCATTATAAGCATCCTGAAGATCATCTTCATTATCGCAATCACTATTCAGATTTTCTTCACTAGATATATCATCATTATCTGAAAAAGTGATCTTGGCTAGAGTCATAAGGGCTTTAACATCATCGCCCGACTCGGTTTCAGAATCTTCTGATTTAGAATCAGCCGATTCATCCCAAGTAGCCATCATGCTTTTCCTTTTTGATTTGTCCTTTTTAGGACATTTTTTAGCTAAGTGCCCATACTCTTGACAGTTGTAACATTGACTATCTTTCAAAGATTTTCGAGCTCTAGGTTTAAATCGTCTCTTATCATTTGACTTTTGAAAATTAACTTTTTCCTTGCTTTTGAAAATTTTGTAAAACTTTTTTTCTAAAAGCGTCATATTATCTTCGGAATTTTCTAACTCCGAAATGCTTTCTTGTGAAACATTTGATGATTTGAGAGCAATTGATTTTCCTTTAGGAGATTTAAAGGACAACTCGTAGGTTTATAGTGAACCAACTAGTTCCTCAACCCTCATGGTATCCGTATCATGAAGTTCCTGAATCGCGGTCACTTTAGAATTGAACTGTTCAGGAAGTGAGCGTAATATCTTTGCGCACACTTTACTTTCTGGGATTCTATCACCAAGACCCCGCATAGAGTTCACAATGTCATTCAATCTAGTGTAGAAGTCCATAAACATCTCATTCTCCTCCATATGAATTTTTTTCAAATTTAGTTGTGAGGAGTTGGACTTTAGATTTCTTGACAATTGATGTACCCTCGTTTGTCATTTCTAATACATCTCATGCTTGTTTTGCATTTTCACAAGAGATGATTCTTTTGAATTCATCTGGTGATAATGCACAAGTAATTGCATTTAGTGCTTTTGCACTGGCACTACTCTCACTTTTCTGAAGTGCGGTCCAAAGAGAATAAGTTGTTACTTTCATTAATTTTGAACCATCGTCGTTAGTTACTTCAGTGATAGGAGGGTTCCATTCATTCACTGTGGCCAGCCACACACTTTCATCCAAGGATTTGAGGAAGATCCTCATCCTGGCTTTCCAATAGGCATAGTTTGTGCCATTAAAGGGTGGTGGCCTAGTGACTGATAGGCAATCAAAATTTGACATCTTAATATAGCTTAGATCGTTAGCTCAGGAAATAAATCCAATAAATAAACAATAAGCACGAGCTATTAGGCTCTGATACTACTTGAAAGGGCCTAGCTATATGCCCTAGAGGGGGGGTGAATAGGGCAATGCCAAATAAAACTTAAAACAGCGGAATAATAAAAGAAATAAAGCACAATGCTGAATTAAAAGTAATCTTAATAACCTAGAATTAAGAGAGTGATACTATATCAGTTCTAAGGGCAACCTTACACCAAAAACCAAAGGTTTGAGGTAGGACAACCTTATTTCTAGAACGTCCTTTGTATCACAAACCAATGACAAATAAAAAGCAAGGAAACCAAAATAACTTGCAGAAATAAATCCTAAGTTATTACAACATTCCCACACTTGCTTGAAATAAAATGATTACAACATTCATCCACAAATACAATCCACAAAACTGAATGAATAAAGGAATGAAAGAATAAAGCACATCCACAACACAACGATATATAGTGGTTCCCCTGTGTGTACACCAACTTTTATCCAACAGCCACACAGAATACTACTCCACTCCTAATATCCTCACACAGGGGATATTAGCATGCACTATCAAAATAGGTTTCACAGGTTTACCTAAAACCTTCACAATTGTCTTTTTATCTCGGGCTTACATAATCCAAAAACCCACACAATCTGAGTTTTCTGACTCTCCTCAGATAACCAAAACAATGAGATTTTTCTGAAAAATCTCAAACAAAACCAAAGAATGTAAATTACACAAATGTAAAATACTTAAATCTCCTTTTGAAGTAGCCCGGTAGAACCAATTGGAGTAGAAGTTCGATTTAACGTTCAAAGTCCAATACTCACTTTAAGAATGGTTCTAAGTCTAATTGATTTTAAATCAAAAGGGTTAGTTCTATTTGATTTTGAATCCAAGAAGAAAGAATATCAGAAATTTTCCTTTTCAAATAAGATTGGAATGTAGATCAAAATCAAATAATAAATAAGCTAGCAAAAGGAATACTAAATGAGCACAAAGTAGCTTAAAAATAAACACTAACTTATCTCAAAGTATAGCCTAAAGATTGCTTGAATTGATTTGAATTGAATTGAAAAACTCTGAAGTTCGTGCTCTATTTATAGCCTGAAAAATCTCATCTACGACTAGTCTTAGGATCCTAGGACTGGTCGTAGCCTCAAATATTTTTAAAGATTTCCGCAGGATATGGATTAGTTGTTCCACGACTGGTCCTAGGTAGCCTACGACCGGTCGTGGGACACCTACGACTGGTGGTGGGTCACCTACGACCGGTCGTAGGACCCCTAGTTTAGTTGCTAGAGTTTGAGTCGTAGGGCTAAGACTAGTCGTAGGACAAGTCGTACAGCTCACATGACTGGTCGAAGGATGTCCAGGACTGGTCGTAGGACAAGTCGTACAGCTCACATGACTGGTCGAAGGATGTCCAGGACTGGTCGTAGGACAAGTCGTACAGCTCACATGACTGGTCGAAGGATGTCCAGGACTGGTCGTAGGACAATTAGAAAAATCTAAAAATCTTCAACAACCTATGACTGGTCCTGAAAAAACTGGTCCTGAAAAACTTAAGACTGGTTATAGCAGAGCTAGGACTGGTCTTGAAGTCCCTAGGACTGGTCTTAGAACAGTCCAAACAAGCATATTAAAATATACGAATTATGTATCTAGAATGACCTACAGTAAAGCCCATCCTAAGGTCAATCTAAGGTCAAAAAAACCTTAAAAGTGAGATGGACATTGAAAATTTGTACACTCAGAAGACCCATAAGAGAAGCTTGAGAATTTATGAATCTTGTTGCAGGCTTTCTCGAGCTTGATCCTTTCTTGAGTTGACAAAGTCTTCTTCTATACTTGTACTTGTTTGAATCTTGAACATGCATACTTGGAGACTTCTATTCTTGAATTCTTCATCCATGACTTGAAACTTTCTTCATGTAAGTTCTTTTCTTGAAATACAATGTTTCGAAGCAATGAATAGTCATGAAACACAAGATATGCAAGACATAAATATAGGTTTTGGCACCACAAAATTTGACAACCAAAGGGATATGAAATCATAGCACTTACAAAACTAACCCTCACATCGCATGACTAATACACCCTAGGTAATAATCCCCTTTAAAATTGGTCTAATCTTTCACAAAATCAACTAGGAAAACATCTTGATAAGGTTAGTAAAATAAAAAATCCAATTGCAAGTAAATTTGAATAGGCACATGTTTTCTGCAACTTTCGATGACATTAAACCCTGTTCAATGACATCGAAAAAGTGCCCCATTTTGTCTAGCAACCAAACCGATATTCTGGAAAAATTCTCGATGACATAAAACTTACAAGTTCGATGACATTGAAAATGAGCACTCAAAGGTCCAACAAGCTCACAAGGAAAATCAATGAATCGAACTATATGCGATGATATTGAATTAAAAAATCCAATGACATTAAACGTATGTTCGATGACATAGAAAATGGACCAGTCATATCCAGAGAGTTTTTAAAGAAAAATCCTGAATTCTTTGATGACATTGAAATTCAAATTTTAATGACATCGAAGCATGTTCAATGATATCGAAAAAGTGAACGAAGTTGTCTAACAAGCTCCAAGCATTTTTCAGAGAAAATCCCAATGACACCAAACTAGCATTCGATGACATCGAAGGTCACTTTCGATGACATCGAGCAGATCTGTTCAGCACTTGTATAAAAATCTTAGTGTAGGGATTTCGATAACATCAAAGGAGGTTCGATGACATTGAAGGAAACTTCGACAACACCGAAGACTTTTGATAACTTCAAATCCTAACAAAAATCTACCCATTTTTTTACTGTTGAGATCATTACCTATTTATTTGGGAGGCATGTTTTCTTGGTTCCATGTGAAAAAAATAGTGAGATTTTAGAGAGTTATTCCTATAGGAATACTACTTACCATCTTAAATCCATTTTCTCATGGGAGTTCATCCTTCAACCCTATCTTAAATGCAATCGTTGAAAATTAATAGATTAGATTGAAGAATGAACTCCACCATTCAAGGATCTTCCAGTAACTCATTTATTGGCAAATCATTGATATAGAATCCTGTGAGTGCATAATATTTAGGAATCTCATCCACACATAAGGACCAATATTCAATAGATAAGTTTCACCAAAATACATTGACCTAACACCGCTGACTTGCATTGGAGCATCTATAGTTGTTGCATATCAAGGGAGCTGAAGAATCTTCATCAACAAGGGAGATCATCTTTAGTATGTGCTAAAAACAGGGCTGACTCACTTTCAAGTAAGTATCAAGAGTCCATTATATCTAAATCTCTTTCCTTATGTAGGATTGGGTTTCAGAGTTTGATTACACAAATTCGCCAAGACCTTTTGTAGGCTTCTCATGAGAGAATATATTGAGTGTCCTTGTGTTTATGGGTAATGATAATGCCTATAAAGTGGTAGACATTAGATCGGTGCGCATCAAGATATTTGATGGCATGGAGTGTATCTTGACCAAATTGAGACATGTTCCTGATTTGGAAAAGAGTCTGATATATGTGGGAGCACTCGATGCGCTTGGGTGTAAATTCACCAAGTTTGATCGTGTCCTTAAAGTTTCAAAGGGAGTACTCATTGTTATGAAGGCATAGAGGAATATGGAAACCTTTATAGGTTGATTGGGAGCACTTCATTAGGTGGATCTACACGTATGTAGCGGATTCCACATATGCATATATGCTTGAGCCACATGAGCAAGCGGGGCATGAAAGTACCTTCTGACCGTTGTTTAATTTCAATTTTTAAAAGTATCGATTTTAGTATATGCGAGCATTGTATATATGGTAAACAGTCAAGGTTATTTTTAGTCTTGAAAACATGTTTGTAAGGGTATTCTTGATTATGTGCATTTTAATGTATGGGGGTCATCGCCTGTGGTTTCTGGTGGAGGGTCGTTATGATTTGTCACATTTATTGATAACTATTTCAAAAAAGTAAGAGTTTGTTTTATGAAAAATAAGTATGATCTTTTCACCAACTTCAAGCAATGAAAGGTGGTGTGGAAAGACAGTCAGGGTGAAAGGTGAAAGTGTCGGTGATTGATAATAGTGGGGAATTCACTTCTGGGGAGTTCAATCGATATTACAAATATGAAGAGATCATGAGGCACAACACAGTGTGCCACGTACCAAAGCAGAATGCTGTAGTTAAGTGGATGAATTGGACTCTCTCAGAGAGGGCCCGATGCATAATCAATAATTTTGGGTTAGGTAAGGAATTGTGGACCGAGGCTATTAACATGACTTCTTACTTGGTGAATCGATCCCCTCCTATAGCTATTGAATATAAGATTCCAGATTAAGTGTGCAGTGGTCAGCAGATAGACTACTCTGGACTAGATATATTTGGTTACGATGCTTACTCTCATGTATTGTCAGTTGAGAGAGATAAGTTGGATCAAATGGCTAAAAGGTACATCTTCGTTAGCTATGGTGGTGGTGTGAAGGGGTACAAGTTGTATGACTTGGTCACACAAAAAATCATCCTTAGTCATAATGTCAAATTTAACAATGGATCCTCATTTTGTAAGGATGAAGATTTTTGAGGGTCAAATATTGCATATTGAACTCCATTTATATCTTGGTTTTATGAAAATGATACCGCTTAATGTCCTATTTTACTCATGCTTGTGTTGCAAGGTGAATTTAAGAGCTTGGATTGAAAAAGGTGCTAAAAGCATGGATTTGTTGCTCAAAGATCACCAAGGCAAAGAACGATCTTAGGAGATAAAGTTTGAAGATTTTAAGGTCCCAAGATTAAAAAAAAAACAAGTGGAGAAGGAACGAAGTCGAAGGAACAAGTGCTGAATACACATTGACTGTGTCATCGATCACCGTTCGATGACATCGAGGACACATTCGATGACATCAAACACAGGTCGATGATATCGAATTTATGAAAGAAAATCGAGTTGGTTGCTGGATAAATTGAAGACATTTTTCAATGACTCGAGGACTTGTTTGATGACTTAAAGCCAATTCGATGACATTGAATTTTTTATGGATTTTCGGTAAAACTCATTGGACACTTTAGCGCCATGTTCGATTACTCGAAGGTAATCCCAACGACATGGAAGACCTACTCGATGACATCAAAGGCCTCTTCAATGAAATCATATTTATTGAAGATTGAATTAACTCTCTGGACCATTTTGGACACGTTATCGACTCCTCAAATAATGCTCGACGACATCGAAGGCTTTTTCGACGACATCGAAGGTAGGTTTGATGATATTGAAGATTATAGAGTCCGGATGAAGTTATAAAAGCATGGAAAAAGCATGTATAAAAGACACCTTGGATGACATCGAAGCCAGTTTGATGTCATTGAACGAATCGCGCGAAGTTACACAGAGTTATGCGGAGTGCGTAAATTTGAGGCAGTTTTCAGATTTTTCCAAAGCGGTGCAAAAGGAGGTATTGCACAACTATAAATAGGAGTCCCTAAGGCATCCCTAGGCATCTATCTAGGGTTTAGAGGATCGAAGCACAAGAGCAGAGAGTCTCCAAGCATTTTTCTTCTTTCTTCCTTAGTTTTTCATGCTTTCTTCTAGGGTTTTAGATCCAATCATGTCTATGGTTGGCTAAAGCTCTTAGCTAGGGCTAAGAGGCGAAGCTTGTAGTATGATGAGATGTCTTCTATTACTTTGATTTATGTTTATGCCGAATTCTCTTTTATTCTAATTTGATATTTAAGGAATACTTTCAGTTTTTAATAGTTTCTTGTGACTTAAATTACAATATCTCTGCAATAGCTTTGAGTACTTTCTTTTCATGCTTTGAGATTGTGAAATTAGGAAATCCTGTTGCTCACCATCATCCCTTGGGCATGGTTGGATGATGGAATCCCTTCTAACCTTCACAATTCTCTTATGATTAATTATGGAATTGGAACATCCTGTTGTTTGCCATTGTCTCTTGGGCATAGCTAGGTGATGGAATCACTTCCAATTCTCACAACTCTCATCCGTTAAGAATTAGATCAAAGGAATTTCATATTTGGTTTTATTGTTATATCTTCCAACTTGATAAGATAGGACTCTGATCCCAGTTGTGTCCTTGAATCAAGTAATAGAGCTCCCTGATTGCTATAAGTGGATCCTTGGAACCCCTAGTTCCCACCTTTAAATTTCTTAAGTTTCTCATTAAAACTTTCATAATTACTCCTTTTAATTTTAAATTTAGATTTACATCTTCTTCTAGTTCTACTTCTAGTTTTTTTCAAAATACTCATGAGATTAGTCCCTATGGATTCGACCTCAATCTCACCGAGATTATTACTACATCGCGACCCTACACTTGGGGTTGTGAACAAGCACAAGGAAGCCGGGAAGTTGGTTGTATATATTCAATTAGATAGAGATAAGACATAGGATGATAAGGTACGTAAGAAGAGATATAGGAGCAGGTGAAGTAGCCACTTGTGAGAAGGAATTCACTGAGGGATCGAAGGTTAGCAACGAGGTAAAGGGATAACTCAAATGTCTTATTTGCCATAATTACAGATGAGGGGGATCTATCTACTCTCCACGAAGCTCTTGATGAGGAAGATGCCAAAAAGTGAAAAGCAACGATGGATGATGAAATGGACTCATTACAAAAGAATGAGACGCGTGAGCTAGTGGAGCTTCCCGTCAGCCATAAAGCGATCGAGTGCAAATGAATCTTCAAGAGGAAACAGGATAGGTACAAAGCAAGGTTGGTACCAAAAGGATATGCTTAGAGAGAATGTGCTGACTTCACTGAGATATTCACAGCTTTGGTAAAGCAAGTATTTATCAGATTCGTGTTTGTGGTGGTTTTCAAAACGATCTCAAGCAGGAAAAATGGATGTGAAGACTATCATCCTGCATGGGAAATTAGAAAAGCATATTTACATGAAGCAACCAGAAGATTTCGAAATACAAGGGGCAGATAACAAGGTTTGAATGTTAAAGAGGTCATTGTACGGCCTGAAACAGTCACCTAAGCAGTGATACAAGAAATTTGATTCTTTCATGGTGAGTCATAAGTTTACCTGGAATAAGTATGATCATTATGTCTATTAGAAGACTCCGAGTGATGGAAAATTCATTATCCTGGTTTTATACATCGATGACATGTTTCTCGCCAGTTATAGCATTCTGAGATCAATATACTGAAGACACGGTTATTAGGGACATTTGAGATTAAAGATCTGGGGGATGAAAAGAGGGTTCTCAACATTGAATTACACAAAGATGGGAAGAGGAGCATGCTATGGTTATCTCAAGTAGAATACCTTGAAAATGTATTGATGAAGTATGGGATAAACAAGGCAAAGTCAGTCAACGTTCCCCAGGCAGCTCATTTTAAGCTTTCTTCTTAACAATCTCCTAAAACCAATTAAGGAAAGAAAAATATGTCATGTGTGCCTTATTCGAGAGAATTTGGCAGCTTGATGTATGTTATGCTCTATACAAGACTAGATATTTCACATGTAGTGGATGTTGTTAGAAGATGCATGTCTAACCTTAGCAAGAAAAACTGGGAGGCAATCAAATGGCTACTTCAATATATTTAAGGTACGTAGGACTGCGTCTTATCATTTGAAAAATCGGTGGATAAGTTAGTAGGCTATATGGATTCTGATTACGTGAACAGTGTGGACACTAGAAGATCGACTTCTGGTTACTCATTTATACTAGTGGGTGGAGAGATCAGTTGGATGTCGAAGCTTCATTCTATGGTGGCTCTTTCCACAACTAAAGTTGAGTATATGGCTATGAAAGAAGCTTTTAAGGAAAGTATTTGGTTGAGGGGGGATAATAAATCAATTGGAGCTTCAACAGGAGGTTCTGGTAGTCAATCGTGATAGCAAAAGCATGATCAATTTGGCTAAAAATTTTGTTTATCACTTACGTACTAAACATATTGATATGCATCACCTTTAGCCGACAGGTGCTTGAGAAATGAGGCGTGACTTAAGAGAAGATTCACACGAGCGTGAATCTAGCTGATATGCTTACTAAGGTGATTTTTATAAAGAAGTTCAAGTTCTATGCAACTTCCTTGGGCTTGGCAAAGGCGTAAAAGGAAGACGGAGTGTGTACGAGAATTAGATATAATGATAAGGAGTTATGAATAATGAATATTAAAGACATGATGGAGATTGTTGTTGATGTCTTAAATATGTAATCAATAAAGTATGTCAATGTCATCGATGGACCACTTAATGCCATTGAGTAGAGGTCGATGCCATTGACAGATGCTCGATGCGATCGAAAAAATCCCCAAAAAAATCCATGTTGGTTGCGGAAACATTTTGATGTTGCTACTCGATGTCTTCGATGACATTGATAGATTGTTGATGCCATCGAAGACCCATCGAGTACGCGTGCATAATTGCATAAGTTCGGGATTTGTATTCTATATTCCGAATGTGATACATAAAATATCAAGTGTAATTGGAATTTAATAAATAGTAGAAGAGTTATACGGCTTTCTAATTCATTCATAAGAGTTTCAAGGGCATAACTAAGGCTTGTGAAATGGATTCGAGGCTTGTTTGAATTGGTAACACTCTCTCTTGTAATTTCTTCTTTCATAGTACATACTTGTCGCTTTGTGCGGTAGTTTTTTCCAGCAAGGGTTTCCACGTAAAATTCAAATTGTTTGTATTTGGACTTGGTTGTGAGTGCAAAAATCACACTGGACGGATGTTCCAGACCACCCAATCAACTAGTAACAAAATAAGACCATTAATTAAGATTGTCTTAGAGCATCCATTCAAACCATCCATTCAGTACCGAAGATCCTAGATCACTTATGATTATAGAGCATCACTATGATCAGATGCTCCCAATGATTCCATCCATGGCTTGGGAAATGGACACTATTAATAAAAAGAGGCCAACCTTTAATGGTTATGATCATCTGGTCACTATGATTTTTGCATGATTAAAAATAGAGTGTAGATTGGAATGGTTTCCTCAATTGGCATTTATTTGGCTAGAAAATGATTAGATGACCAGCTCAGATCATGTAGGATTATACTAGCTTATCTCACTGGTGGCATGAAAAAAGACTGTAGTGTGGGTTAGTGTAGCTTCTAATGACTTTGCATCAAGGCTCTTTCTCCAGTAAGTGAAAAGGCCTTTTTATGGCTTCTCACTTCTATTCAGGTCCTTTTAGGTCTCTCTCTCTCTCTCTCTCTCTCTCTCTCTCTCTCTCTCTCTCTCTCTCTCTCTCTCTCTCTCATTTCAGGTTCTCGAAACCTAACCGTAGTTCCATTCCTTCGTTGTCTTTTGTTTTCTTAAATCATAGATGAACCATTTTAATTTGACCCTCTTTCATCCCATCTCAAATGAGACAACGTCCGACTTGTTTTGAGTGACTTCATTTTTATTTCTATCCTTCCTTATCTTCCCACACATCCATTTAACATTCTTACGATAGGTTGATCCTATGTTCAGGTTGCCTCTTAATTGGCCAACAATCTCATATAGTATGTAAGTCTGATAGATGTCTTATAGATTTCCTTTTCGCTCCAGGTATCATTTCTAGACGTTCCGTATATGAGCCTCTTTAAACTGGGTTTATTGCTAAAGTCTCATGATTACTTCCATGTCTTGAACTGGAAGGCACAAAAACCACAAGCATTAGAAAATCAATTAAAATAGAGATTGTTAAATGAAAGAAAAGGTAGTTAGGGCTATTAATGTAAGACCCGTATCATAGTGTATACCATTCTATAGATTCTCGTGACCCTCCCTGTCGAATTTCAGTGACCCGCGACCTGTTACCGACATTTGCGCACGACCCTGAGTCACACGTTGTCAACTTGAGTCGACTCAACTCGAGCCTTGTACCCTAGCGACCATGCCGTCGTCGTGGTTCCGATGCCGCATCTCACGCTCCGAGGTGATACCCAGGCCAGGAGATGTGGGCCCACGTTCAGTTCAAGAAAAACACAGTGCATTTGTAATTCTGAGATAATCCCTACCTAAAATGTCACATCAATTAATCAATCAATCTCATCAAGGGTCAAGTACAAGTCAAGTACTACATCACTCAACCCATCACTCAACACATCACTCAACCCATCACAACCCATACCTCTCTCATACAAGCTACCCCAAAAGTCAACAATTTCTTACACAACCCATCCCTCTCTCCCATCCATCACTCTATCACCCATCTCTCTCTCATTTCTCAAACCTATTTCCAAGCAACCAAAAATATCCCACGTCCAAGCTTCCCAAGCCCTCATGGAGAAGCTTTAGTGCGGCCCACTTCCTACCCTCTCATCTCCCATCTTAACCCTCCATTTTTCATCATCTTCCATCAAGATCGAAGCCAAGGGGCTCGGTGTTCCATCGGGCCAAGAAGAAGTGGACGGTGGGTGTTCTTGGACCCACATTTTCCTTTTTATCTTTTTGTAATTTAAGGGCCCACATATGGTGGGAGCCACCTTGATGTATGCTTTATATCAATAGGGGCCAATAGTGGCAAGGCCCCTCCATCACCACCGGTATCTCTCTCTCTCTCTCTCTCTCTCTCTCTCTCTCTCTCTCTCTCTCTCTCTCTTCGTGTGATGGCTGGTGGTCCACCTTGATGCGAGATCTGATCCAAACCATCTGTGGTGCTGTGGACTGCACCATGATGTATTTGTTTCATCCACACTGTCCAGATGATCTGGACAGTGCTGGGTTATTTGGACGGCACTGTACCGCCCTGACATGAGGATGGTTTGCATCCACCCCGTCCATAACATGGTGCACCTCACCATGATGCACATGTGGATCCTCACCATCCATGGTTTGGATGGTGGGCCACCTTGTTGTATGTATTTCATCCAGCATCCATCTATCTGGACACTGGTTGCTGCTTAAGCAAGAAAAAAAAAAACATATATATAAATATATAATATAATAATATATATCATGTATGGGCCACACCACATGGATCCACATGAGCTGTTCAGATGGTGGGCACCCGTGGGGTGCATGCTTTCCCCGGCCATCCATCTAGATGGTTTGGGTGGGGTGCCCCATGATATATGTATAATATAATATAATATATTATATTATGGTGGGCCCCACGCGGGGACCCACCTGCTGATATATATATATAATATGTTGATATATGTATTTAATATTGTATATGGTGGGCCCCACGTAGGGACCCACCTGGTGTGATATATATATATAATGTAATATATATATATAATGTTGCAGTCCCCATATCTCCTTTGTCCATCCATTTACATGAGGACCACCGTGATGTAGGGGTCTTAGCTACACTGTCTAGATAGCTGGATGGTGGGACCTACACACCGATGTATGTGTTACACCTGAACCATCCATCCATTTGGTGAGCTCGTCCCAAGGCTCGAGACTAAAAAAATAAGACAGATCGAGTTATCAGGTGGACCACACTACATAAAAATAGTGGAGTTAAACTCTACCATTAAAACCCCTTTGGGTTACAGAAGCTTTGAATCAATATAATATTTGTTTTTCCTACCTATTCAAGTCCTTGTGACCTTATGAACAGACTGGAGGGGAAATGAATACTATGGTAGGGTCCACTTGAATTTAACAATGGAAATCATTATCACCACTGTTAGGTGTGGTATGGTCTAGATGATCCTTTAAATATGATTCAATTTTTTTTTTAATAATGATCTCTACCAATAGATGAATGGTGTGGTTGGTTTAGGCCCATTCGACTAAGCCCATTTGAATCGGCTCATTTGATTCACCCTATCTGATTCAGCCCATCTGATTCAGCCCATTTGAAATGGCCCATTTGATTCAACTCATTTGATTTAGCCCATCTGATTCGGCCCATTTGAAATGGCCCATTTGATTTGGCCCATCTATTTTGGCCCATTTAAAATAGTGCATTTGATTCAATCCATCTGAAACAGCCCATTTGATTCGGCCCATCTGATTCGGCCTATTTGAAACGGCTCATGATTTTGCCCATTTGATACGGCCCATTTGTTGTATTTGTGGCCCATCCGTTAAGGCCCAATATGAAGTATTCAAGGCCCATGGGCGTGGCCCATTGTGATACATTTGAGGCCCTTATAGGAAACCCAATGCGAAATATGTGAGGCCCATGAGTGAGGCCCAATGTGATGTATGTATGGCCATTACATTGTGTATGAATCCCTTATGTGGGTCACTCCTTAGGAGCAATATTGGTTAGATGTCTGCATTGATGGCAATGATGGTTAAATGTCCTCATTGTGACCTTCCCTTAAGCCTTGTTAAGCCCATTCGCATCATTCTCTAAGTAAGTTAACCCTAATTATTAGGCCCCATTTGTATGATCCATCTATTCTCATTGGGCTATCCCAAGAGGTTGGGCCCCCATTGGTTATTTGTAGGATTACTTCTTTTATTTTGGAGTCCATCCAGGACTCATTTGATCCCCCTAGGGCATCTAGTAGGCCATTAAATAGTATGGTGAAAGAACCCTTTCTGGATCCTTAGGATTGTGGGTAGGCCGTTTAAGCCCAACCTTGATATAAGGGGAGTACATCATCACCGTCATATAATATGCTTAGAATAGCTCCATGATTCATACCCATATGCATCATATGTATGCTCGATGTGAGGAGTGATTGATCATAGCGCATACCATTGGACAGACCATTATGGGACTCCCTAATGGGGGAGTTGTCCACATGAGCGCACGGTACTCGTAGGATGGTTGTATGACTGGATAGTATGATTCATGCATTTCACATTGTGTGACATGATTATTGTACGCCCTAGCGACATCAAGGCCGTAGACTCCCCAGGCGTATCATGGTTGACAGGATTAGACATCAGAAATCTTGTTCTATATGGGGTGTTATAAATATCTCTGGGTGAAATTCCCTAAACCCGTCTAGACCAAGTGGATGCATGAGCGCCGAGTGTCGATTACTAGAAGGTTGCGCTTTCCATTATATCATGGTTAGTTGGAAGGGGGTGCGGCCTTACTCGCTCGAGAGGAGGGGGCAAAGCTAGGCTGAGTTTGACTAGTTCGAGGAATGGGTCCACTATCAACGAGCCGGGCTCGATTTTTGTAGGTGGATAGTGAGGTCTCTTTCACTCACCTTGTTGCGCGTGATGGGGCGGCAACCTGGTTTGGAGTGTACTAGATCCCATTGATATTCCAGAGTTAAACTGTATTAGTACGTGGACTCAGATGAGGATTGGTATGCTTGACTTACATCTTACATCGCATGGCCTTGGTATGGCCGACATCATTTATGCCTTGCATCACATGGCCTTGGTACGACCAATAGTATTCATGGATTCATTAGCATATTTCACATTACTCTGATTTTGTATAATTATATTACTACATGTAACATCCCGAAAATCGGGGGGTTGAGTAAAAACCCAACTCCCGAGTTTCAAAATGTTATTTATGCAACATAGATATGTATGATTGAATGTTGACAGTATTAATGTATTAAACATGAGTGAGATTAAGCTAAAACAGCATATCACGCTCCAGAGACGGTTAAATTTACAAGCGGAAGACTGTGATAGTATGTATAACATATATAAACTGTTGTATGTCTCCAGAGTGTGAATATGTTACCAGGTTATATACATACATGTATACTCCAAAAGTAAACCAAAAGGATATACATGAGTGTTCTAAAAATATAAAATGACAAGTGTCAAGGTATCTAATCAACCGCCCTGTAATCCCGTCAATCAGAACACGCATAAAGGAGGAATCCTCCTCATCATCATCAAGTCCAGCTCTACCTCGTAGGCCGCGCCATCATCTGCCAACCTGGTTCTACGTATCATATAATTTTTACGTTCTACCCCCCTTAAAACTTAGTTCTACTTAAGGTTTAAGATTCTATGTCTCGCCCCGTACATCAGAACGAGGTGCAACTTAAGACCTATCCTTGACATGAATTGGGAAACAACCTCTCATCACAGTGGTTTTCTTTTGCTAATGATGCGTTCTATGGCATTGGTATCTATGGCGATAGAGATGAGCCTAATCTCTACTGTGGTTGAGTTCAGGGGCAGGTATGAGTCGATGGCAAGATGTCGAATTCGTTACTGGCTTTAAGTCCTCGCCATTTCCCGAGGGCAATGTGATCACATTTGGTTATAGGTGGTTGGGTCATCATAGAAGAAAGGTTGTATAGTAGGTCTGAGCCGGATACATAGACTTTCTACCTAGAACAGAAAATTTACCATATCAGTTCTTAATCCTAGACGATGTCGATCTTCTGCTTGATCAGAGCATTGGATTTATTGGAAACTACCAGGATTTAGAAGTCAATTCAAACCGCGAATGCTTCGCTGATAAATGCATTTCCTTTATTCCGCGTTCCCGAATGCAATAAGTCCTTGGGAAAGGCAATTCTAAGGGGCGTGCTAGTTCATTCTAAGTTCAATCTGAGGGATTTATAAATTTTCCCTGAGAGTGAATGGTTCTAAGTTAAAAACACTTTTCTATGGGTTACAACAGAAATCTATAAGTAAGAAGGGGATCTATCGAAGGAATAAGGTTCTACTTCAACCAAATCTAACCTACAATTCCTTGGCATATACAGGCTTTACACTACTTAAGGTAACTAGTAGGCTAGTCTGTAACTCAGTAGCTATAATACAAAGCCTAAGATTATACGGTAAATGGTTCCATACCATTACTAATACAGGGAATTGCTCTATCGCTTAGGGTCAAGATTATCAAAATAAAACTGGCTTTCTTATATCGTTAGATCCTTTAAATCTAGGAGTGCTAACACTAGGTCCAAACGCTAAGGGCCGATTGTATGAAACGAAACTACATTCCTAATCCCATGTTGGGATTGGGAGTGGCATGCTTGGTTGGAGGGTGGGGTGGGATAAAAACTAATTTGTAGGCTGAATCCCGGGAGTTACAATACTCCCAATCTAGGGACAATACCATACAACAAACGAACGGCATGCACTCTATTCAACAAAATTCGGCTATATTAAGCCCAAACCACTAACACAAACACATTTTCTACCTAACAACAACAAAATACAGAAATTTTAAACGGCAATCAAACAAGCGAAGAACGTGGAGAAATGGGATGGGTAAGCAAGTTTTCGCGAGTCTGAGGATCAAATAAAAGGAACATGAGAGAGAGGACGATGGAAAGGGAGGAAAAGGCTGAAACAGCCTTAACAATAGCCATGGAAGGAGGAGGAAATGCAGAGAAATGGTTGTCCAAATGGACAGAATGAAATCTAGACGTTGTAGAGGGATGCTTCAAGCTCCCCTAGGATGGATTTTCAGAAAGAAAAGAGAATGAAAAAGGGGAATGGAGCTCCTCACGATTTCAGCTCGTTCTGGAGGTCGTAAGAGCTCCAAACGATGAAATTTGTAAGAGGGAGGGCTGAAAACAGCAATGGAGTGATGGAGAGTGGTCGTTTTTGGCCAAGAAAGGATTTGGGAGTGATTTGAAATCATAATTTTTGGGATAGGGCAGCTGAAAACGAAAATGGGGCTAGGGAAGGGGCTGTTTGTGAAGGAAGTACCGATATTTGGGGTTTTCTTCGGACGGACCATACATGGGAGGGGTATACCACCCAAAATAGGGCGTGCGCCCAAAAATCACTTCAAGTGGGCCCCACCGGTCGGCGATGCATCGCCGACCAACTCCCTAGTTGGTCGTGGGACCACATGGGTCTGGTCCCCCATGGTCCAGGGACCCCAAAAATGTATGGTCCCCACCTTGGTTCATTCTAGATTGCCCTATATGGGTCCAAAGATGCATTCAGAGCTTTCCGAGGCCAATCTACAATCTCGAATACAAACCCTTATCATGCAGCATATTATTTTGGGGTAGAAGGAGCTAGTACATCCATCTAGCCCATTAGTTGCTAAAGAAAGTGAAGTTAGAATGACCTTATGTCCATCTTTCATGAAATTTTACTATTCACTATAAAATTTTGTGAAAGTATGATTTTATGTTATTTTCACATTAGGATTGATTCCTAACATGAAAAGGATAAGAAAGAATTGAAGATTGGAATTGTGAGAGGAAGAATTTTGAAGATTTTGGATGAAACGGGGTTTTTAAGCCCTGACGATTGAATACAGGGGTTGTGGTTGTCCCACAGCCTAAGGATTCACATTATTGGGTTTAGAATTGTTCAAAGAACATCTCAACTCACTTACCTACAACCTAAGAGCTATTCGGGTTGCTTTACGCGACCCTAGATGCGTTACGGACTCGATCACGCGATCGATATGAATAGTCTTCACCTATTGGCGAATCTGCGATCCTATGAGCGTTTCTAGACCCTTCTCGCACCCACCTAAGTCAAAGGAAGCAACAGCGTACGCCGCGTGACCATAACCCAGGCCCGGTTTAATCCAAATCATGCTCTGATACCATCTGTAACATCCCGAAAATTGGGGGGTCGAGTAAAAGCCCAACTCCCAAGTTTCAAAATGTTATTTATGCAACATAGATATGTATGATTGAATGTTGACAGTAGTAATGTATTAAACATGAGTGAGATTAATTTAAAACAGCATATCACGCTCCGGAGACGGTTAAATTTACAAGCAGAAGACTGTGATAGTATGTATAATATATATAAACTGTTGTATGTCTCCAGAGTGTGAATATGTTACCAGGTTATATACATACATGTATACTCCAAAAGTAAACCAAAAGGATATACATGAGTGTTCTAAAAATATAAAATGACAAGTGTCAAGGTATCTAATCACCTCCCTGTAATCCCGTCAATCAGAACACGCATAAAGGAGGAATCCTCCTCATCATCATCAAGTCCAGCTCCGCCTCGTAGGCCACGCCATCATCTGCAATCACAATAGGGACTGGTGGGTGTCCGGAAACGCCATCCCGTAACGTGGGAGTGAGTGATCAACTCAGTGGGATAAGAGAGCAAAGATTAGCATGTTATCAAATCAATCATGCGATAATAGTAAAACAGTAATTCAAACATTCCTAATACTGTTGTTAATGCAATATGACATGACGTGATGTATGCCCTCACCGACGATCTCCCTCATACGGCACCATCTTACGACCACGGCATGCAATCGACCCTCAAGTGCTCCACATCTTCCAAGCACATGCAATGGTATGGTGATATGATTTTCGAGTTGTTATTAGTCCATTCAAACAGCAGGATTGGGAAACTAAGGTACTTTCCTTATATCAATCCCAACATAGATCCTGTCTAGGGTCGTCACTCCTAGTAATCTCATACGATGTATATTTTGTAGGTCGCTGCAAGGGCTATCAAGGCTGTTGCTCGCACTCGTTGCACCGCTCCCCCATCACCTTATCAATACAGGCCTACTGTACTGTAACATCCCGAAAATCGGGGGGTCAAGAAAAAACCCAACTCCCGAGTTCCAAAATGTTATTTATGCAACATAGATATGTATGATTGAATGTTGTCTATGATAACGCATTAAACATGAGTGAGATTAAGCTAGAACAGCATATCATACTCCAGAGACAGTTAAATTAACAAGCGAAAGACTGTGATAGTATGTATAACATATATAAACTGTTGTATGCCTCCAGAGTGTGGATATGTTACCAGGTTATGTACATACATGTATACTCCAAAAGTAGACAAAACGAATATACATGAGTGCGCTAAAAATATAAAATGACAAGTGTCAAAGTATCTAATCAACCTCCCTGTAATCCCGTCAATCAGAACACGCATAAAGGAGGGATCCTCCTCATCATCATCAAGTCCAGCTCCGCCTCGCAGGCCGCGCCATCATCTGCAATCACAAAAGGGTTTGGTGGGTGTCCAGGAACACCGTCCCGTAACGTGGGAGTGAGTAGCTAACTCAGTGGAATAATAGAGCAAAGATTAACATGTTATCAAATCAATCATGCGATAATAGTAACGCAGTAAATCAAACAATCCTAATACTGTTGTTAATGCAATTATGACATGACGTGATGTATGCCCTCACCGACGATCTCCCTCATACGGCAACATCTTACGACCGCGGCATGCCACACTCCCTAGAGTGCTCCACATCTTCCAGGCACATGCAATGCTATGGTGATATGATTTTTGAGCTATTATTAGTCATTCAAACAGCAGGATTGGGAAAATAAGGTACTTCCCTTATATCAATCCCAACACAGATCCTGTCTAGGGTCGTCACTCCTAGTAATCTCATACGATGTATATTTCGTAGGTCGCTGCAAGGGCTGCCAGGGCTGTTGCACGCACTCGTTGCTCCGCTCCCCCATCACCTTATCAATACAGGCCTACTGTACTCTACTGTTACTGAAGGGTCGTCGCCTCCCGTAGACTCAGAATACGCTCGCGGTCACTACAAAGGACTCGTCGCCTGATCAGTGTAGGCCGACAGCTAGAATATAGTGTCCCATACCACCATAATCTACTCACGAGACTAGGTGCTCACTGGTCACTACGGGGAGGTTTATAGCCCCAACGTAGGCCGATAGCTCGACCACGGTGTCCCATACCACCATGCCCGGCTCATGAGTCTTTATGGATCAAGGTACCATGGTTAACAGGGTTTACAATGGTAAGTTCAGTACCCTAGGTTCAAACAGTTATGACTCATACAAGGTGAACATACATCGGCCAGTCGGGTTACTTGACGGGCTCGACTAGCCGATCGCAACTCAAGTCGAACGACATGAAGTGCGTAAAACACTTCGCGTGGCCTAACCACTGCCGTCAACTCCAAACACGACTCGCGTTCATCGACGCGTCGTTCGTGGTGAAGATAAGCTAACCACGAATTCGCTCGGTTACCGACTGCCTGGACTAGGCATAGTCCCAAACAATCATAGAATCACATCAGCAGTTGTGTAAGGGTAATGGAAATGAAATACAACCATGAGAGCATGTTAACACATGTTATTACATACAACTTAAGCAAATCATCGTACACATGTCTTTCACACATATAATGAAATTAAGCATGTCGCCAACATATAGGAAATCCTCTCCATCAACATATTAATTGAGAATTCAATCTCAAAGTAACTCATAAAGAAATCATCAAGCACATGTTATAACATACAGCTTAAGCGAATCGTCAAGCACATGCATTTCATTCATATCATGAAATCATGCATATGGCTAACATGTAGCAAACCATTCACACCAGCATATTAATTGAGAAATCAATCTCAAACTAATTCATAACACCATTTAATTCAATACATACTAATACAAGCATTTATACAAACACATACACTACACACTTAAGTCTACATATAGTATGTCGACCCGAAGTCGCATTTAGGCGAATCTCTTCGCCAAACTAATTATGCACGTATTCCTAACATCCTAATGCGACAACATATCATGTCAATCACATCAACAAAATATGAATGAAATCTATACTTCCTACAAATGACTAAAATGCCCTAAATCTCATATTCTTCGTTAGTTTACGAAACAGGAAACGGACAACATGTTGTACATGTCAAATGGCGTTGCCGTCAAGAATCTACTATTAAACGACATTGAAAGCTTTGGAAACAGTCAATCAAAGCGTCTAAAATCCGCACCTTTTTCCTTTTAGGGGTGAGAGTTCGAACGGAGCGTATACGCTTCGTCTACGGCGAATAGAGAACCTAATTTACGAGTTATATTAGTTTACATGCTATGGAACAGAACGAATGCCAAATCAGCAACTTCTAGGGCTATTTCTTACCTGGAAATGTGGAGGAATCGCCGGGAAAGTGCTTGGATCGCGTGGCTTAAACACGTGTAGCAGGTAGCACCAGCAGCAGGAAATTCTCTCCCACCTCTCTCACAATCTCTCACCTTTTCTCTCCCTCAATCTAGGGCTTTTTCCAAATTCGGATGGGAGAGATATGAGAGGGTTTCAACCCCTTTTATAAGCTTAAAAATGCCCGGAATAGGCTCGGGAACAAAGTTCACTTGATGCTTAACAAAGCGGGGCTATTTCGGTCCAAAAGATGCTTTCTGGTGGTCCCCTGGTCGAATGCGATCGGACTTAAGCTCATGCGTACCAGATATAGCACGTATTAAGTTTTTAGTCCGGCAGGGTTCGCAGATCGCGCGTGATGGACCAGTTTCAGTTCAGCGGTCACCGCACGTAAATCAGGGCTGAAAGTCTCATAATAATAAATAGAAATTTTTCCTGATCCGAGGGTGTAATCTGGATGAATTCTGACGGTCAGAACGCTTAATACTGACGTGTCAAGTCGTGTGCCAGATTTGAATTTGAAATTCCAATTCTGTCCCTATTCGCGGTCTCTTCAGTCCGGGCTCAATGAAATAGTCTGTGATTATCGGTTTGACTTGATTTTCGAAATGATTGTCAAGTCCAGCTGGGCGGTTCTAACGGTCTAAGATAGGAAGTAACGGACTTTCGACGCGCGGTCTAAATCCAATACAAGAATTCAAAGTGGTCCAGAGAACAAACCCGCTTAGAGTTTGATCCGAGGTTATAGAGTATTATGGAGTCATACGTTCTACTCGATTTGGGTCTTGTAGAACGTATTTAAAGTGATCAGGGACTGTTTTCCAGCTACTCCAGCATTACGCTAGCTAACTTACGCTAAATTTCCATAGGAATTAATCCTAAGTGGTTTCTTTGGCTATGAAATTGGGTTCTGAGCGATTTTTCAGGTGTTTTAGTTGACCCATTGCCTAAGGACGTCAAATCCCAGATTGGCCAAAATCCGGGGTGTTACATGTACTCTACTGCTACTGAAGGGTCGTCGCCTCCCGTAGACTCAGAATACGCTCGCGGTCACTACAAAGGGCTGTCAAGGCTGTTGTACGCACTCGTTGCTCGGCTCCCCCATTACCTTATCAATGTAGGCCGACAGTAAAAATATAGTGTCCCATACCACCATAATCTGGTCACGAGTCATAGGTGCTCACTGGTCACTACGGGGAGGTTTGTGGCCCCAGCGTAGGCCTACAGCTCGACCACGGTGTCCCATACCACCATGCCCGGCTCATGAGTCTTCGTGGATCAAGGTACCATGGTTAACAGGGTTTACAATGGTAAGTTCAGTACCCTAGGTTCAAGCAGTTATGACTCATACAGGGTGAACATACAACGGCCAGTCGGGTTACTTGACGGGCTCGACTAGCACGATCGCATCTCAAGTCGAACGACATGAAGCGCGTAAAACACTTCGTGTGTCCTAACCACTGCCGCAACTCCAAACATGACTCGCGTTCATCGACGCGTCGTTCGTGGCCAAGATAAGCCAACCACGAATTTGCTCGGTTACCGACTGCCTGGACTAGGTATAGTCCCAAATACATATGAATTCACATCAGCAATCAGGTAAGAGTATTGGAAATGGAATACAAACATGTGAGCATGTTAACGCATGTTATAACGTACAACTTAAGTAAATCATCTCACACATGTCTTTCACACATATAATGAAATTATGCATATCGCCAACATATAGAAAATCCTCTCCATCAGCATATTAATTGAGAATTCAATCTCAAACTAAATCATAAGGAAATCATCAAGTACATGTTATAGCATACCACTTAAGTGCAACATGTAGGAAGTCATTTACATATAATGAAATTGTACATATGGCTAACATGTAGGAAGCCATTTACACCAGCATATTAATTGAAAAATCAATCTCAAACTAATCCATAACACCATTTAATTCAATATATACTAATACAAGCATTTATACAAACACGTAAACTACACACTTAAGTCTACATATAGTATGTCGACCCGAAGTACGCATTTAGGCGAATCTCTTCGCCAAACTAATTATGCACGCCTTCCTAGTATCCTAATGCGACAAAAAGCCATGTCAATCACATCAGCAAAATATGGATGAAAACAGTACTTCCTACAAATGACTAAAATGCCCTAAATCTCATATTCTTCGTCTATTTACGAAACAGGAAACGGACAGCATGTTGTACATGTCAAACGGCGTTGCCGTCGATAATCTACTATTAAACGACATTGAAAGCATTGAAAACAGTCAATCAAAGCGTCTAAAATCTGCACTTTATCTCTTATAGACGTGTCGTTTTGAACGGAGCGTATACGCTTCGTCTACAGCGATAAGAGAACCTAATTTACAAGATAAGTCAGCTAACATGCTATGAATCCTAAGGAACCTCAAATCAGTAACTTCTAGGGTTAGTTCTTACCTGAAAACGTGGAAGAATCACCGGCTTGGTGATCAGGAGGTGTTGCCACAGCACGTGCAACAGGTGGCACGAAGGCAGGAAAAATCCCTCCTAATCTCTCTCACAAACTCTCACCTTTTCTCTCTCCCAATCTAGGGTTTCTCTCAATTTTGGATGGGAGAGAGGATTGAGGGTTTCAACCCCTTTTATAAGCTTAAAAATGTCAAAAATAGGCTCCGGTACAAGGTTCACTTAGTGCATAACCAATTCGGGCCTGTTTCGGTCCAAAAGATGCTTTCTGGTGGTCCCCTGGTCGAATGCGATCGGACTTAAGCTCATGCGTACCAGATCTAGCACATATTAAGTTTTCAGTCTGGCAGGGTTAGCAGATCGCACGTGGCGGACCAGTTTCAGTTCAGCGGTCACCGCACGTAGATCAGGGCTGCAAGTCTCATGATATAAAATAAAAATTTTTCCTGATCCGAGGGTGTAATCTGATTGAATTCTGAGGGTCAGAACGCTTAATACTAACACGTCAAGTCGTGTGCCAGATTTGAATTTAAAATTCTAATTCTGTCCCTATTCGCACTCTCTTTAGTCCGGGCTCAATGAAATAGCCTGTGATTATCGGTTTGACTTGATTTTCGAAATGATTGTCAAGTCCAGCTAGGCGGTCCTAACGGTCTAAGATAGGAGGTATCGGACTTTCGACGCGTGGTCTAGATCCAATATAAAATTTCAAAGTGCTCCAGAGAACAAACCTGCTTAGAGTTTGGTCCGAGGTTATAGAGTATTATAGAGTCATTAGTTCTACTCACTTTGGGTCTTGTAGAATGTATTTAAAGTGGTCCAATTAATTCTACTGAGTATTCAGTTTGGTACTCAACCAAACTCTACCCTAATTATGGCAGAATACGGTCCTAGAGCCATTCTATCCCCCATTTTGGAAACTTCTAGGTATCATATAATTTTTATTATTTTTTTAGGGGTTCATCATCAAGTTTACCCTAACTTCACCAAATTTCATAATATTTTGAATTGTAAAAAAATTCTAAAAATTCTAGAAGCATCAGCTGTCTAAGAAGTGATTATCGGACAGTTGCACATAATGACCCACTTTAAACTATATTAAATATTTTATTATATTTTTCACATATTTTTATATAAAATTAGACTCATTTAGCTTCAATATAGTTTTTGAATCACCTAAATTGGAGTTATAACGAAGTAGATATGATTTTTTAAAGTCTGAAGAAATGTGCACGAAAAAAGGTGCAGAAACTCGCTGTACGGACGAGTTCGGCGATGGCATCGCCGACCACTGACCTGTTTGGGGTGATTTCTCCGTCTGATATTTGAAATGGGTGTATTTTAGAACCTGGGATGAGTTATTTGACATGTAATATATGATTTTGGGGTAAGAGAAGCTGATCTATCCAATTAGTCTACTTATTTAGTGAGACTTCAAAAGGTTAATGGTTAAAAACCCTTTTCATTTATTTATTTACTATTCATAGTACTTTTTTAGCTTAAGTATTGATCAACATCACCTAAACTTTAAGATTTGTGTCTAATGTGAGAGCTCTTAGAAAATTTTGAAGGATAAAGTAGTAAAAGGTGAGATTTTCGAAGGAAGTAGGGATTTGAGACTTTTGGATTGAGTTTTGAGAAGTTAATCAAGGGTTAGGATTGACCCATTGCCTAAGGACGTCTAACCCCAGGTTAGTAAAAATCTGGGGTGTTACACTACATTACCACACACTTTCACCACCCTCTAAGCTTTTCGTAAGCTTATGCATGACCATTATGTGCAAGTGACGTTAGATCACAGTAGCGCGGAGGCATGAGCGCATAGCAGAACATCTTAGAGTTTTTTTGACTATCATCAATGTATTTCCTTTTTATGCGCATTGTACTTATAAGTTTTTAATCATAATGGAAATGTGATGGAGTTTTTTGTTGTTGTTTGTGGGTTATGTGTTTGGTTATGCTTATTACGAATCAAACTCACATCGAAAATCCTCCTTGTAGGATCCCAGGATCGAAACTTGGTAAATGGGTGTTAGGAGCCAAGAATGGGGTTCTACGGGGGCTATTGACGCCGAATTTGGCAATTCGGAATTTTGTGAGCTCGGTTTCCAATTTTGGGGCATGATAATTGACATAGGGTTAACAAAGTGGTTAAGTCGGGCCTGTTCAAAAGTTTGATTTTTCTTGGCCCAGATAGCTGGTGGTAGAAGTACTATTTCGCTTGAAAACAAAGTATGGAACTAATGTCTACTTCATATCTAATCCTTGAGACGTCATATAGCTTTCATATGATGGTTGAAATCATCACTAAGAACATGTAATAAAAAATAATTATATGTGAACATGTTTCCAGCACAACCAGTAACCACATGCATCAAACCATAGACAAAGGGAAGACTGAAAGATATACTTGCATTGATTGGTGAATCTATGATGTATAGAGTTGTTCCATATTATATTTTTATTCGTATATCTATGGAACTAACTCTTTGTCAAATACTAACAAAAAGGGGGAGAAAGATCTAGTCCTACTAAAATAATAAATTCTATTTTATAAGATTTATTTGTTATATACAATGATTGATGAAGATAGGATTAGCAATTATGGGGGACTGTTGCTAGTGTTACATATCTCAAGTCCTGTATTAAATTTATAAATCATTGTAATTTTGGACATGTAATATTTTGTATTATTTTGGTATGTCATTGGTATGGACCATGACATTGTGTAGATTTAGGTTTCTGTCACGTAATTGACACAAGGAGAGATTGTTAGTGTATTTATTTATGCACCTTATTTATCAATCATGTGAGTCCATGTGATAGTTGGTTGAGCCCTTAGAAGCTGAAGACCGAAGACACAGGGGGACATGAGTATCAATGAGTAAAAAAAAATGGTAAATGAAGTGCCTTGGTGACCTTAACCTTGACCCAAAACAACCATTGAACTTCTATATGATCCTAACCCTATAGGTAAAATCTTTTTGATCATCCCTTAGCCTTAAAAGCTTAATTAAAACATGATAAAGGTAGAAAATATGCTTAACTACTATGAAATTGTATGCCTAAAACAGTAGATTTTTAGTGGTCTTCGATCCTATCAATAAGCTGTCGATAAGACTCAATCCAATCGAAGGTCCACTCGATCAAATCGAAGAATGAGTCCAACAACCACCAGTGAAATTTCTAAATTTTCTTGGTGGGATCGACGCATTATTTGATCCCTTCGAAGGTCCTTCAATCCCTTCGAAGATCCTTCGATTCCATTTAAAGAGTCATTAATTAGCCATTTTATAGTCATTGTAAATCGTTCTTATAAAAGGGTATTCGGTTCTTGGGTATTTGGATGAGTTTTTGGTGCATTAGAAGTTTATGTGATTCTATATTCATATCTCTGAACTTAAGCTTCTAAACCGATGAGTAAGCTTCTAAACCGATGAGTTCTAAGTAATCTTCCTTGAGGTTAACACTTAAATGAGGATTTCAACCTCCACCTTCAAGAAGAGCTTGAACTCTACCATTTTCTAGAAATTAGACTCAACCGTATCGGTATACCCCTTGTCCAAATCATCTAAAAGATCCATTAAGGTGAATCTCCTAGGAATTATAACAAATTCCCATTAGTTGTAGCAAATTCACCATACCTCCCATCACATTAGTAACCACATCATAGCATCACATGCAAAGTGTTTGATCTTCGACCTGAAGCATTGGCAACACATCAGCATCATGATCGGGGTAACAATCAAGGAGCAAATTCAAGCACTAGAGAGCTTGGAAGAAGTGACTCAAAATCGACGCATTAATAAGGCTCAATTCGACAAGTCTCATTGAGTGAGTCAATACTCTCTTTCCTTATGTAGGATTAGGGGTAAGAGTTTGTGACCCAAATGTGATAAGTTCTTGTGTAGGACTTAGGCTCTTATGTAGGGCCTAATTCATCGAACACGAGTGTGTACGTGTTAGTCTCCATGGGAGCCTCCGATGGAAGTAAATGTAGGTCATTAGACTAGGACTGAAGTTGTTAGTTGGCCGATAAAAAAATAACTCAAGTCTTTTGTGGGAACATCCTGTGGGAGTATACACTAGGGTCATTGTGTAGGGTTGTAAAGGTTAAAGGTGAACCTGATTTAAAACCTCTGATAGTGAAATCTGGTATACTCATGGGTTGAACACATCTATCGGGAGTGTAGTAGGGAAACTGAACCACTATACGTGCTTATGTTTGGGATTGTTATTTTAGCACTTGTTTAATTATACTTATCTAATTGTTTAGATGAATTATATGTGCATGCATGATTGGATGAATGTTAAGTGTTGATAGGTAGCACATCCCATACACACATCTACATTATCATGTTTATAGACTATTTGCTTCATAGGAATATGATTTGTAGTACATGTGATTGGACCCTCTATTAGCTTGGAAGCCTTATAGTTAATTGCCTTAGTTAGTTTAATTTACATATTAGTTTAAGTTAGGCCATTGTGTTTTAATTGGCTAAAATTTTATTTTATTTTTCCTAATCACTCTCTTATGACATATCATTCATTCTATACCTCCATCAAGCTTTCGCGCATAGCCCATGGGCCCACCACGTGCAATTTCACAACTAAGCCATGAGTAAGGACCCAAATGCATTAGCTTCCAAGCATTGTAGCAAATCTCTATCTCACCACTGAATTTTCTTAAGAATATTTCATATTTTGGCTAAAAATAAATAGAATATTAACAAATATTTATTATAGATTAATAAATCATTTTAAAATTTTAAAATTAGGTAAAAATCATTTTTTTAAACCTTTAGATATTTTTATAAAAATCATGATAATTTTGTGATAAAAATCATAAGAAATAAAAAGACTATGAAGCATTTGAAAAAATTTGAATATTCTCATGACAATAACTTTTAATTGAATCTTTCATGAGTATCGCTATAATATTTTTTACACTAGTTGTAAGAAAGTTTGAAATATCAGGATAATACATGAAATACAATGAATAATATTTTATGATTGTTGAGGTCAAAATCTAGTCGGCCCTCTCTCCACGTCGCCCTCTACGTATCGTCCCTGAAGCCTGCACCAAGAAAACGGGCAAAGGTGACCCTGGCTAAGCCGGGGGACCCTCTGATGCCTAAGTCAGGACAAGGGAATCGGGGTCTAGGTAGAGAGTAGAGGAGAAGAGAGCTTGATTTTGCGTACCTGTAGATATGGCACTGTGTGCTATTTATACTTGCCTGTGGAGCAGTCTGGTCTCGATAATCTCGGCACGATCAGGGGGATTCCCGGATCGTAGAGATCCCATCCGCAATCTGTTGATCATGTAGCATATCCAACGAATAGTGCGTATCAGCGAGCGACGTTATCGGCCACATTTGGTTATGGCAGTTTACATGTTTATTGAATGGGATATGCGCATTTGAATGTCTATTCGGCTCAGCTCGTCAGACCATAGTAAAGAACATTCTCCAAGTTAGACAACGTCTGACCCGACTCGTCATGCTGAATCCGATGCGGCCGGCTTGAGCATATCGTGGTTGGTGAATAATAGGTTATCCGATCGGATTGTTAGGACCCCTCCGAGTTGACCCTCTCCCAAATACGCTTACGTGTCCTTGTTGTGATGTTGAAGTCTGGTCAGATGGGTCGTGCCTCTGGCGCCTTGGCTTGAACTTACAGCTGGATTGATGTTCTACCATGGGCTAGGATCTCCCCATAACAGAAGCTCCCTACTCTTCGAGTTTGCTTGCAGGCTCAGAGAGTACTCATGTAGAAAATCTCCCGCCCTTATTACAATGATGACGGGTCTTGAATTACGCGCATGCTGGTCCCTTCGGTTGATGTGTGGCAACGGTTACGATTCTGAATCTCCTTTCAGCCTATGAGAGGTTACCACGCAGACCTGAGGAGGCTTGCATGTGAAGGCTCCGACTGCTGGGGCATCGATTCGCATATCGAGGTACACTGCCCGATGTCAGAGCCGTACCAACGGTTCAGTACTCCTCCAATGCGGTGCAGCCATGTGTGCTCGGAGATCGGCTCGCGCCAATTCGGCTGCGACCATTAAAGCTCACCATCAATACAGAATTCCTTCGTTGCCTATATAAGGCACCCCGAATTTTTATTCGTCACTTTACATTTTGAATTAGAAGAGCATAACGGAGGAGGCGATTTCGACGAGGCGATTCCGGCCGAACTCGAAGTTTTCGGTAGAAGATGATTTCCGGTATTCACCCAGTGAGTCCTGTGGATCTTCATCCTTCTTCCTACCATATCTTCCGACCTTGAGATGGTTCGTGAATACGCCGATGACTTCGAGTCGGGGAGTTCTGAAAGTGGGAGTGGGGCTTCCGAAGGCCCTTTCGAGACCACTCTCCCATACCCCCCGCTTCGGAGGTAAAAGATGTTAGGCTCTAAGACCAAGCAGCTCAGCAAGAAGAGGGCCACCCGAGCCGGCCGAGTCGAGACCACTGCCACCACCAAAATGCTCGCGAGTTTGTGCACCACAGAGGTAGTCCCAGGAGGTTCTGTTATGTCGAAACCTCAGATGGAGTGGATCCGTTCAGAGTTCCAAATCCCTGACTCCGTTCAGATAAGGGCCCCTGGGCCTATGGACGTGGCTGGTGCTCCGCAAAGGGGGAAGTTGCCATCTTCCTTTGTGCGTTGCGGTGCAGGGTCCAGCTCCAACTACATCCCTTTATAAGGAAGGTTACGGCTTACCTTGGATTGGCTCCCTGGTAATTTACTCTGAATGCCTGGTGAGTGATAATTTCTTCCTACATAATTTGGAGACAAGTTGGAAACTCCGAGCTGACCCCAGAGGAACTGCTGAGTATGTACCTGGTCAAGCATGACAACAACGATCCATGGTACTATTTTATAACTCGAGGGAGCAAGGGGTCGGGATTGGTGATGCACGTGCAGTCCTCTAACAAAGACTGAAAAAATAAGTGGTTCTGGGCGGCAGATGAATGGGAGGCACCAGCAGCTGAGCTTAGGACCTCAACAGCTCGTATTTCGACCCATTTTATGAAACTAGGTCGGACTTCATCTAGCATCTGGATTGCTGCCTTAGTTTTCACCTGTTTCAATTGAAGTGAAATTTCTCTTTTTCCTTTTGCAGCTTTCTCAAAGGGGTTGCCGCTCCTTGACTCAGACCAGAAAAATCGTATTGCGAAGGCCAGCGCAACATCGGAGACACTTTATTCCTGGGTTGATCTGATCACTACGGCCAATCTTCACTGGTCTGGGCTTTACAAGTCCCAGCCTTTACCCACGTCCCTCAGTAAGCTGCCTTAATCTCTTCGATGGGCTTCCTTTCGGTCAATTAGTAGCTGATACCCTCTTTTCTTTCGCAGGCATGGCCGAGGAGTCCGGAGCTCGGAAGAGAAAAGCAGCCCCGATAGCAGCGGAGTTGCTGAAGGAAGCCTCCCGAGTGAAGATCAATTGGAAGAAGTCAGTCCTCCCTCACGTGGGGGAATCTTCTCCTGCGTCGACCTCAGCACCCCCAGCTCCGAGACCAATCGGCTCTACCCCCGCGGTGCTGACCCCGGCGCGCCCTAGTACTGCCCTGACTCCTTTGGCAGTTTTGTGCCCCATGGTATCTCCTCCTCCGGGGCTCATCCGAATGACTATGGCCGATACCTCAGTCGTTTCGAGCCCTGTTGCTCCTCTTGCTCATGCTATAGCCATTCACCCCACCGCGGAGGCTCCTACCACAGCCCCCGAGCCCCCTATCGCTATCTCATCTTCCTCCGAACGGGAGGAGGCCATTAGAATGGCCGATAATATGATCCCCCCTCCCCCCCCCCCCCCCCCCCGAGATCGGGGGAGATGTCCGTACCGAGGGTCAAAACTTGGCCGATAGCAGGGTAGGGGTCGAGGAGGCTGTGGCCTCGCCCCAGGCGGGCACGAACGATGAGAGATTCGAGTCGGGCTATCATATGGCCTTCTTGGCTCCGTGGGCCGCCAAGCATGCCCCCGAGGAGGACATTGCTCAGAACATTAGCAGATCGGAAGGCAGCTTTCTTTCATATTATTATATATATATTTTTTAGATTTTGACCTTTGTTTCCTGTTCTGGCCGTCCCGGTGTTGCTCTCAATTCGGGAGAGAGTGCGGGAGCATTGGAGGGAGGTAGAGTTCGAGGCTCTCCAGGCTGAGACGGCGGCCTTGAAGTCCTATCAGATTGAACTGCGCCGGTAGCTTTTGGGCGAGAGGGCCAGGGTGAGCCGACTGTAGGGAGTCGTCGTTGACCTGGAGGCTAGGGAGCTTCAAATACAGAAGAGGACGGATAATCTTAAGGCGAGTGGCGATGCAGCGACCGCTGAGCTGACCCGCGCCAGGGATCACGCGGATTCTTTGGCCATGGAGACTACTCGACTGGGTGAAGCCCTGAAACGTGCCAAGGCTGAGGTGGCTGAAGAGCGGACCCGAGCCGTGAATCAAGCTATGGAGGCTCAACGGGCCAAGGACGAGGCCTCTCTAACCACAGCGGTTGCCGCCACGGTTGAAGATTTCAAGACCTCAAAAGAGAGAGAAGCTGAAGCTGCAACATTCTACAACCGCGGCTTCGATACTTGTCTGGAGGCAGTCCTGGGTTTGTACCTAGACCTCGATCTTAACTCTCTTCCTCCTGAGGATCCCGAAGATGCCCCTTCTGAAGTTGCCTGCTCGGACCAAGCCCCTGACGCCCAGGCTCCTCCTCCAGCATGAAGACATTTTATCATTTTTTTTATACTATAAATGTATTTTTTGCCCGTCCGAGGGGATTCAATGAAAAACATTTCTTGGGTATTGCATTAACTCATTCTGAGATGTAGTCGAGCAGGCCTCTTTATGAGCCTGGCCCTTTCATTCCGTCATATTGTCGAGCCGAGTACTCCAATGGAGGGTCGGGTCATTATTAGGCTTTTTCCCTCGAGGGAATGCCTTATCGATCTTTCATAAGATTAGGCCCCGATCCTTTAAAGGATCGGACCATTTAATTTGTGCTTGTGTTGATAAGACAATCGAGCAAGCATCCAAAGTAGAATTGAACTTTTATTAAGAGCCTTGAAGGCTAGCCGCTCGGAGGCATACATTTTATTATGAGCCTTAAAGGCGAGCTCCTCATGGGTAGTAGATCTTCAAGTGCTCAGTGTTCCAAGGATGAGGGAGATGACAGCTTTCGAGGTCTTCCAAGTGATACGAGCCTAGTTTGGCAGACCTGACCACATGATATGGTCCTTCCCAGTTGGGTCTGAGGGCTCCTACCCCTGGCTCAGCCGTGTTCTGGAAGACCCGTCGGTGGACTAAGTCCCCTAGGCAGAAGCACCTGACTTTGACCTTTGAATTGTAGAATCGTGTTACCTGCTGATGCCGAGCAACCGTTCGAAGCTTGAAAACCTCTCTGAGTTCTTCGAGCAAATCCAGATTAGCAGCGATCTGCTCAGAGTTTTAATTTTCTTCGAAGCTTCTTACCCGCGCTGTTGGGAGTCCGATTTTCACTAGCACCATTGCCTCCGAGCCATAGGACAACAAAAATAGGATTTCTCCCATCAAAGTCTGGGTTGTGGTCCTATAAGCCCAGAGGACGAAGGGAAGCTCCTCGGCCCAATTTTCCTTCACTTTTTTCAGCTTTGTCTTGAGATGGTGCTTGATGATCTTGTTGACCACCTCTACCTGTCCATTCGACTGTGGGTGTCGAGGTGATGAGTAAGCTTTCACAATGTCAAGCCCTTGACACATACTATGGAACTTGTCATTATCGAATTGGCGACCGTTATCAGAAATGATGGTTCGTGGGATTCCGAACCGACAGATGATATTTTTCCACACAAAGTCGATTACTTTTTGCTCAGTGATCTTCGCGACTGGCTTGGCCTCAGCCCACTTAGGGAAGTAGTCGACTACAACTATAGTGAACTTGACTTGTCCCTTCCCAGTGGGCAAGGGACCGATGATGTCGATCCCCCATTGGTCGAACGGCCACGGCCCACTCATGGGGGTCATTTCTTCTGCTGGTTGCCTCGGCACGGTAGTAAAACGCTGACACTTGTCACACTTTTGAACAAAGACCTTGGAATCTTGCTTAAGAGTCGGCCAGAAATACCCTTGGCGAAGTATCTTCATTGCCAAGGCACGACTGCCAGAATAGTTCCCGCAGATTCCCTCGTGAATCTCCCGAATCACGTAATCGGCCTCGTCCGGTCGGAGGCATCTAAGGTAAGGCTGAGAATGCCCCTTCTTGTATAACACTCCTTCCAATATAGCGTACCGGGCCATCGCCTCTAGTTTGTCCGAGGGGGTTTCGTCGGATGACAGATAATTGAAGATCGGGTCCATCCAACTAGAAATGGACTGGACAGGATTGACTTTCTCCGACTAGCTAATACTCGGGTGTTCAATGAACTCAACAGGAACAAAACGCGGGATTTTTTCCTCGGAGGTCAAGACGAGTCTTGCTAAGGCATCGGCCCATGAGTTCTCAGCTCTAGGGATCTGTCAAATGGTGCAACTCCAAAATCTCTCAATCAATTTCCTTGCTTCCTCGAGGTAGGCGACCATTCTGACTTCTTTAGCTTCGTACTCCGAAGAGATGTGGTTCACTACCAGCTGCGAGTCGCAACAGACTTACAGGGTCTGAACGCTTAGGCTCGCTGGCAGCCTAAGCCCAGCTAACAACGCTTCGTACTCAGCCTCGTTGTTTGAAGCTTTGAATTCGAGTCTGATTGCGTATTGGATTGTCGTTGAATCAGGTGTAACCAGGATAACACCGACTCCTGCTCCTTTAATATTGGAAGACCCATCAACATACAGGACCCACCCCAGATCCGATGCTGCCTATTGATTGCTCAACGAGACAGGTGGTGTCATTTTGACTTCCTTACTGACTTGCTCCTCATCTAGAGTTGTGAACTCGGCGATAAAGTCGGCTACCGCTTGACCCTTAAGTGCTGTCATGGGGCAGAATTGAATGTCAAACTCTCCGAGCTCTATGGCCCACTCGGTCATCCGACCTGACACTTCGGGTCTCTAGAGGACCTGCCTCAGAGGAGAGTCTGTTAGCACAACTATGGAGTGTGCCTGGAAGTATGGCCGCAGTCTTCTGGCTAAGACAGTGAGGCAGAGTGCCAGTTTTTCTGAGGACTGGTACCTTGTTTCAGCTGATACCATGGCTTTGCTTACATAGTACACGGTGTACTGCTTGCTTTCAACCTCCCTGATCAGAGCTGAACTGACAGCTGATGACGAGACAGCGAGGTAGAGTAACAAAGGCTCCCCTTCTTCAGGCTTGGACAATAGAGGCGGTGAACCCAAGTATTGTCTTAATTGCTGGAAGGCATGCTCATACTCTGGCGTCCACTCCACCTTCTTATGGCCCTTCATCTATTGGAAGAAGGGAAGGCACTTATCCGTAGCCCTAGATATGAAGCGTCCGAGGGAGGAAACTCTTCTCGTGAGACACTGTATCTCCTTAAGAGTCCAAGGCGAGTTCATGTCGAGGAGAGCCTTGATCTTATCTGGATTGGTCTTGATACCTCATTGACTGACTTGAAAGCTAAGAAACTTCCCTGACTCAATCCCGAATGCACATTTAGCGGGATTCAATTTCATCTGATATTCTCGGAGGAAGCTGAATGTTTCTCCGAGGTCGGCAAGGTGGTTGGAGGTTTGGGTACTTTTCACTAACATGTTGTCCACGTACACCTCCATGGTGTGCCCAATATGGCTAGCAAACATCTGATTCACCAGCCTCTGATATGTTGCCCCAGCATTTTTTAGGCTAAATGGAATGACCCAGTAACAGTAGAGCCCTCTGTCCGTGACAAAGGTAGTCTTCTGCCTGTCTAGGGGATACATAGTGATCTGGTTGTATACGGAATAAGCGTCCAGAAATGAGAGTAACTCATGTCCGACCGTGCTGTCCACTAGTTGGTCAATTCGAGGTACCGGAAAGCTTTCTTTGGGACATGCCTTATTCAGATCAGAATAGTCTACACAGACCCGCCACTTCCCGTTAGATTTCCTGACGAGCACAATATTTTCTATCCAGTCAGGATAGTACACTTCTTCTATGAAACCCGCACCGAGTAGGACTGAGACCTCCTCGGCAATGGCTTCATATCATTCGGCATCGAACGGTCTTCTTTTTTTTCTTAACTGGCCGGTGATCTGGGTCCACGTTCAGCCTATGGACCAGCACATCAGGTGAGATCCCCGGTATATCTGCGTGCGACCATGCGAAGATGTCTCGGTGTTGCTTCAAGAAGGCGAATAACTCGTTCCTCCGCTCGGGATTCAGTGATGATCCGATCTGAATAGTTTTGCTCGGGTCTGATTTATTGAGCGGTACTCTTACCAAATCTTCAACTGAGGAGCTTTCCGTCGGTCCTCGAGGATCCAAGGCATCCATTACGAGATTTTTTTGGCAGCTCCCTTTCTCACGACTATCGCATAACACCTTCGGGCCTCACGTTGATCGCCTCGGAGATAACCAATCTCACCTTCAGCTTGAAACTTCATCATCAGATGGTAAGTTGAGACGACCGCTCTCATTGCGTTGAGGGAGGGTCAGCCCAGGATCACGTTGTGGATAAATGAAACATTGATAACTAAAAAGTCCACCAAAAGTGTGACTTGATGTTGCCCTTCTCCTGCTGTTACTGGGAAGGAGATGGCTCTTTCGAAGATGACTCTCTCTCCGGAAAATCCATGCAAGGGAGTCTTCACGGGTCGGAGCCGGGACTGTGGAATTCCCATCTTTTCGAATGCTTCAGAATACATAACATCAGCCAAACTCCCGGTGTCAACCAAGATGTGGTATATTTTATGATTTGCTATGATCATGGTAACCACTAACGCGTCATCATGCGGATGCTGGATCCCTCGGCATCATCTTCCGTGAAAGTCAAGCTGCACGGAGTGACTCAGAGTTCCTTGCTGGGACATTTCTCCAGGTGAACATGGTGTACCGGCTCGAATCTTCGGGAGTGAGCTTTTCAAGCCCTGTTTGAATCTCCTCCCCCAGCTGAACCCCCGAAGATTGTGTAAATTTTGGTGGGTTCCTCTAGGGGGCTGTTTGGCTGTTCTCACTGCTGTTCCTCTCTCTGAGAGGACTTCTCTTTTTTGGTGTAACGACATAGATGTCCCTTACGGATGAGGGACTCAATGTCGTCTTTCAGATCCACACAGTCGTCCGTGTTGTGACCATGGTCCTGGTGAAAACGACATAATTTTCGCTTGTCCCGGTGCTCTAGGTCAGCCCTCATGCAGACCTTCCAATTAAGTAGTCTGTCTCCTCGGATATCCAGTAGAATCTGCTCGGCGAATGTATTAAGTGGGGTATAGGAACGAAATTTCCCTTCCGGCCTACGGCTCGGTCGACGATCGCGGGAAGCGTGATCATCCGCCCCTTTGCCAGTCAGCTGGGAGTCTTCGTTCCGAGGTCTCTTTCCTTTGTTCATCGAGTCGGATACTTGTGTGCCTTTTCGAGCGTTAGTGAACTCCTCGGCGTTAGTATACTTCTGGGCTTTCATCATGAAGTCCGCTAGCATCTTTAGAGAGTAGAGGAGAAGAGAGCTTGATTTCGCGTACCTATAGATATGGCACTGTGTGCTATTTATACTTTCCTGTGGGGCGGTCTGGTCTCGATAATCTCGGCACGATCAGGGGGATTCCCGGATCATAGAGATACCATCCGTAATCTATTGATCGTGTAGTGTATCAGACAAATAGTGTGTATCAGCGAGCGACGTTATCGGCCACGTTTGGTTATGGCAGTTTCCATGTTTAGTGAATGGGATATGCGCATCTAAATGTCTATTCGGCTCGGCTTGTCAGACCATAGTAAAGAACATTCTCCAAGCCAGACGACGTCCGACCCTACCCGTCATGTCGAATCCGATGCGGTCGGCTTGAGCATATCGTGGTTGGGGAATAATAGGTTATCCGATCGGATTGTTAGGACCCCTCCGAGTTGACCCTCGCCCAAAGACACTTGCGTGTCCTTGTTGTGATGTTGAAGTCTGGTCAGATGGGTCGTGCCTCGGGCGCCTCGGCTCAGACTTACAGCCGGATTGATGTTCTACCATGGGCTCGAATCTCCTCATAACAGTGATATTTTCAAATTATTTTAAAATAGGGAATTTTATAAAATACTACCTCATTAATACCATATTTACATTCAAATATTTTTTAAATTAACTTTTTATTAAACTACCTCATTAATAAATATAATTCTCAAAGTGATACCTTCTGTTAGTTTTATACCATTTCTGTCATGTTTTTACTTGAATGTAAATACGAAATTACGTGGGCTTCAAGGTTGGTTAATGTTAACATTGTTCACAACCCCAAGTGTAGGGTTGTGATGTAGTAATAACTCGTGAGAACAAGGTCGAATCCATAGGGACTAAATTTGTACGTATTCTGAAAAGAACTATAACTATAACTAGAAGAAGATCTAAATCTGAATTCTGGAATAAAAGAGAGTAATTGGGAATAATGTTTAAACTATCAATTAAAGGTGGGAACTAGGGTGTCAAGGATCCACTTGTAGCTATTAAGATGCTACCTTGCTTGATTCAATAAGCACAATTGGAATTTGAGTCTTATCTCCAATTGAAAGATAAAACAATTTAAATCAAATTTAAACTTTTCATTGACCTAATTATCAATGGAGGAGAATTGTGAAGATTAGAAGAAATTTCATCACCCTACGATGCCCAGGAGACAATGGTGAACAATGGGATTAACTAATCTCACTATATTAAAATAGAAAAAGAAGATATTTAAAGCTATCACAACATCTATTGTAATTTAAGTCACAATAAATCATAGAAAACTGAAAATATTTCTTTAATATCAAACTAGAAATTGATGAAGTTCAATAAGAACATGAATCAAAGCAAAATAAATATCCTAACACGCTACAAACTTCACCTCTTAGCCCTAACTAAGAGGTTTAGCCAACCATAGACATGTTTGAAACCTCTTAAATAAAGCATGAAAAATAAACTAGGGAAGAAGAAAAACTCATTGGCGGCTGCTCCACCCATTTGTTATGCTCCTTAAGACCTTTTCAAAAAGTAGAAGATGCTTTGGAGTATCCTAGGGAGTCCTATTTATAGTTGTGGAACTCCAACTTTCACACCTAGTTGGAAAAATCTAAAAACTGCCTCATATTTATGCACTCTCTGCAGTTTGCTAAATTGCACTTCGCTCTGCGTAGTTTTCCAAAATATCATTCATTCTGCATAGCTAAAATAGACTTCGAGTTTCAAAATATATTTGTTTTCAAGTCAATTTCAGGATTCTTTTTCTTTACTTCAAATATTTGATTCTCTTCATTCTTCACTTGATTTTCTTGGATCGTTGGCATGTGAATTCTTCATTAATGACTTTCAAATCTCTAAATTTTCATTTAGTAATCTTTTGAGTATAAATCTTCCTTTTCGCATCAATTTCACCTTAAGCTCTCGAAATCACCTCGCACATGAAAACATACATAATTAAATCGATTAAGCACTATCATGTTTATAAAACCAAGGTATAAATAGGGAGAAATATGCAATATTTCACACTCAACAGACATGGCAAAGTTCTATCGGCCCACCATGATGTGTGTGTTATATCCTCACCGTCAATCTTTTTTGTAACAATTATTTTAGGTCATGAACCCATAAATGAGGCACATCCAAAGCACAAGTGAACCACATCTCAGAAAATAATGAGAATAATAAGTTAACTGTTGAAAGTTTGGTGGAGGGAGAGAAAACGACGATAATCGAGGAAAAGATAGGCAAATTAGGTGTGGCCCTGGCCACACCTGCCCACTTCGATGTGTGTATTATATATCCACTCAATACATCCATTTTGCTAGATTATTTTAAAACATGAGCCCAAAAATGAAGTAGATCCAAACCTTAAGTAGAAAACACCATAGAAAAAAGTGGTGATTGGCCATTAACACCTTCATGTGGGCCACAAAAGTTTCGGTTCAAGCTGATTTCTTTTCCATTTATCCAAATTTGTGTCACCTTATCAACAGTTTGGATGGAAAATAAACATTACGGAAATGATGGGCCTTAGGGAATTTCTAATAGTGGAGCATTCAAACGGGTTCACCTAAGATTTGGATCAACTTCAGTTTTAGGGTGATGCATGTTGTACTCTATTTATGCTCATTCATATGAGAGCCAATCAGAGAGGGACACATATAATTTTACCAGAGTTACGTGGTATAATTGAAATCGGCAGAAATATCTAAAGAGGATTTTTCAATGACATAGCTGACATTTATTAAGCAATGCTACATCATCCACAAAGCAAGGGTGGTTAAGAGGAACATGGTCAAGTCGATAATGAAGCTTAAAAGTGGTTATAACAATCATCATAATATGAGAAACATCCAAATGGTTAGTTTAAGGCTATAAATAGTAAGGGAATTCAGCATAAGAAGGCATCTCATACCAACCAAACCAAATTAAATCTATCTTTTAATTATTTTTTGTTCCTTAACATTATCTGTCATTTACATTCCTTAGTGTAATCCATAGCAGTAATCAAGTAGTTGTTAACTTTAGCTATAATTCGAATATACGCTCATACGGTGGATTCAATTTGAGTATCAAGCAAATTTTCCATCTAAAGAGGTGTTCTACAGTTGTTCTCTGCAACCGACTATAATAATTTCCTTTTTATTTTATCTGTATTAAAAGAAAGTCCTTTCATACGGAAGGCAGAGGTGTAACCCATTTTCAAAGGATGAACCCCACCCTCTGATAATTGCTTCATCATCTTAAACAATGTTGTGTAAGTGGTTGAATAGGTAACTGATCTTATTCTATCTTGGTCGCGTACGGTTGATTTCCAACATATCTTCCTATCTTAGCACTTGGGGTTGTAGTTGTTCGGTTTGAATTGAGCCACACATTCAATTCTGGCATGCTCGCACAAATCACGTGACTAAAATTGAAACAAAAAAAGGATAATACATATGTTGGCACACCTGGTGGGTGGTCTCTAGTTTACTTACCAGTACAACATTGCAAATCGACCAATATGAAATATGAATAGAAGAAGCAATAAAATTGCTGGGGCGGAACCCTTGGCACCAACCGTACAACCTCCAACCTGGAACGTGTCGATTCAAGCAACCCCCGAATCATTGAATTTAAACGCTAGTTCGACACTCTAACCTGTTAAACCGGGAAGGAGCATTGACCTCTCGGGCCATTTATATTGAAGAGATAACGGTTGGACTTCAAGATGTGCAACTGAGTATTCAGTATGTTCAGGAATATTTGAGATCTCGGGCAGAGTTAGTACACAACCAAGCCGAGCAATTCCATGTTTAAACTGAGAATGTTAACAGATAGATGGCTAACCAAACTGAAGTCATTCATCGATTGATGTCCATCATCACCGAAAGTGCACCTACGACAAGCAGTATAATATTGAATGAAGTTCAGTCAGTAACATGGTTCAACCGCCATTAATACATTCCCTACAGCAAAACACCCCTCCTATTGTGATCAAGGATGGGTAAAATACTGCGTTGTCTGCTAAGTTCAGGCAACTAGAGCGGGAGGTCAGGAATTTTGTCCCTGAAGTTCAGAATCAGGGTATGCTGGGATGACAGCCTTTCTAGTATTTTCCCAGAAATCCATTGTTCATTATGGGACAAAACCAGGTAATTCTTGATCTACCGCCAATGGTTGAACCTCAACGGGTGGATCGTGACTAGATCATGCAAATGGTCCAAAAGGTAGCAAGTCAAGTCCTTGGCCGCAATATTATCTCAGTTTACTATAAGCTATATCCCAAATGGATTGACTGACAACACCCATTGCCAAGGAACTATTGACTGGATTTTTTCCTATTGTTAGGCGATCCTAGTCAATCGACCATCGAACACATTATGTCGATTCACTATGCAGTGTGGTGAACTGACTAACAATGACTATCACAAGTTACAATTATCTAGTCATTCATTAATGGCAACGGCTTTCACGTGGTACTTCAACTTATTGTCAAATTCAATCCATACTTGGCCGGAGAGTTCTTTTCCAATGACAGGGAGATGACCATGGCTAATATCACACGCTTCCAACAGTTTCCAGGGGAAATCTTACAATAGTTACATTACCTAGTTCAAAAGAACGAAAAGCCGATGCAAGGTCCTCATGACTGAGGCCGAATTTGTACAACTTGTGCAAGACAACTTAGAATACAAACTCGGAAAGAATTCACTGGAATGAAGTTTGTGGATTTGTATTGTCTAACTAGGAAACTTTCCAGATATGTGGACCTTCTTCAGGAAGGAACCGGGCAAAAGCACTTGACAATCAAGACATATTATCATGACCCTAACTATGAGCGATTGCCAAAGTAGTGGTAAAATAGATACTCATATGTTTAGTGTTGATCAAGGTTGAAACAACTACACCGACCATGTAAAAATCTCAAAAAATATACAATTTTGATATCACCTAGGCTGATGAGATATTTGATATACTACTAGCAGGAAAGTTTATTAAAGTTCCCAATAATCACAAAATACCCACAATCAATGAATTGAAAAAGGTTGAGTACTGAAAATGGCATAGGACGTATTCTCATTCCACTAACAAGTGTATTGTGTTCAAGAACATCGTTCAATATAACGATCATCGCGGATTATTGAAATTCCCTGAGAATGGCAAAGAAGCAATGTTGACAATACTGATCCATTTTTGCCTAATCTGGACATCAACATGGCTATGGTGAATCTACTAAAATTGTATCAACCAAGGTAAAGGTTGATCTTGGTCCAACTAATTACCATGGTGTGTCACGATGACTGATGTCAGGGTGATATCAGTACTATGCAACGACCGTAAGTTTCACAAAACAATTGACAGTAATATAGTGTAACAGTCGAGACTCGTAACTATGCGGCCAATGTGCCAAAATGGCCTAAGACATAGAAACTCCACTTCAGCCAGCGATGCAAGTCGGACATGCAATTTCAAAAGGGACCGATAAGAGAAAGCCCTATCAACCACAGAAAACATTCTTACCCCCTGACTGCCAGCATCAGCAGAGGACTCTTAGTCAAAGAAGGTCAAGCCTCCACCAACTCAAGAGGAATTCTAAAAAAGGGTCAGGCATCCAAATTCCCTACCACCCCTGAAGTAATGACTCAAACCCAGAAACGTCGTTTGTAATGGCATTAAGTAGTTAAAAGAAGATAATTGGTAAAGACCGAGAATACATCTCGATCAGGAGCCATGCAACCACGTTCATTATGGAGAATTCCTCAACCAGAGGAACAATTGATGTAAACATGATCGAAGCAATTTTAAAACCTGTCGTGCACGATTAGGTCATGGAAAATGGTACCTAGCCTAACTATCCAAAAAAATTGGGCAACATTAGCAATCATGAGGACACAGCGATGAGTGGTTCCTAGGTGACGTAGAGGAGCTTCGTCCTCCTGCAGTGATACATGCTTCTTTTCCTCCAGAAGATGTAATTAAAGGAGCATCGAGAGCTAGCAAAACACCACAGGTAAATACTATTACTATGGTGTCAGGGGCATCATTCGAATGAGTAGTCATAGAAAATCTCACTCATGATATGACTTAGCATCTTAAATTGTTTTACATAGCCACCCACCTCGAGCGCTGCCCAATCACCAGAATCTTAGTCGATAATACAGCTATCATTAATATTCTACTAAGTAAGAATGATGCCAAAATTGAGAAAAACTCTAATGATTTGATCCCATCTGAGGTTACAGTTAGTAACTTTGTTGGGCATGTCATGAATACACGTGGTGTGTTATTAGTTGACTTGAATGTAGGAACGAAAAGAGTATTGGCTCATTTCTTTGTGGTCGATACTTTATTCAATTGCAACGCACTTCTCGAGAGAGATTGGATCCATGTTTGATGCGCAAAATATGATAAGAAAGTGATTTTATTAAAGGAAAGATGGGCCATAAGCTGAGTTATAAAGGAAAAATGAAAAAAGATGAATGACCACTGGTCGAGAAAAGCTTTTTAGGCATATGCTGCCTTTATTTCCTCAAACTCATGGACAATGCGGAGTTATCGGTCTCTAGAATCCTCCTGACTCTTTCACTAAAATCCCTCAACCGTGAAGATGTTGCTGATTTGAGGTTCCTTAGTTTCCATAGCATGGTAGCTAATGCATCTTGTAAATTAGGTTCCCGGTTCGCCGTAGACGAAGCGTATACGCTCCGTTCGAATTAATACACCTATAGGAGAAAAGGTGCGGATTTTAGACGCTTTGATTGACAATTTCCAACGCTTTCAATGTCGTTTAATAGTAGATTATTGACGGCAATGCCGTTTGACATGTACAACATGCTGTCCGTTTCCTGTTTCGTAAGCAGACGAAGAATATGAGATTTAGGGCATTTTAGTCATTTGCAGGAAATACCATTTTCATCCATAATTTGCTGATGTGATTGACATGACTTCTTATCGCATTAGGATACTAGGAATGCGTGCATAATTAGTTCGACGAAGAGATTAGCCTAAATGCGCACTTTGAGTCGACATACTATATATAGACTTAAGTGTGTAGTTTAAGTGTTTGTATAAATGCTTGTATTAGTATGTATTGAATTAAATGGTGTTATGAATTAGTTTGAGATTGATTTCTCAATTAATATGCTGATGTGAATGCTTTCCTACATGTTAGCTATATGCATGATTTCATTATATGTGTGAAATGCATGCGTTGGAAGATTTACTTAAGTTGTATGTTATAACATGTGTTAACATGCTCACATGGTTGTATTTCATTTCCATTACTCTTACATGAATGCTGATGTGGATTCATAATTGTTTGGGACTATACCTAGTCCAGGCAGTCGGCAACCGAGTAAGTTCGTGGTTGGCTTATCTTTGCCATGAATGACGCGTCGATGAACGCGAGTCGTGTTTTAGAGTTGGCGGCAGTGGTTAGGCCACACGAGGTGTTTTACGCACTTCATGTCGTTCGACTTGAGATGTGCTCGCCCTAGTCGAGCCCGTCAAGTAACCCGACTGGGCATTATATGTTCACCTTGTATGAGTCATAACTGCTTGAACCTAGGGTATTGACCTTACTATTGTAAACCCTGTCAACCATGGTACCTTGATCCACAAAGACTCATGAGCCGGGCATGGTGGTATGGGACACCGTGGTCGAGCTGTCGGCCTACGCTGGGGCCACAAACCTCCCCGTACTGACCAGTGAGCACCTATGACTCGTGAGTAGATTATGGTGGTATGAGACACTATATTCTTGCTGTCGGCCTACACTGATCAGGCGACGAGTCCTTTGTAGTGACCGCGAGTGTATTCTGAGCCTACGAGAGGTGACGACCCTTTCATAGCAGTGAGTACAGTAGGCCTGTATTGATAAGGTGATGGGGGAGCAGTGCAACGAGTGCGAGCAACAGCCCTGACAGCTCTTGCAGCGACCTACAAAATATACATCGTATGAAATTACTAGGAGTGATGACCCTAGACAGGATCTGTGTTGGGATTGATATAAGGGAAGTACCTTAGTTTCCCAATCCTGCTGTTTGAATGGACTAATAATAACTCAGTAATCATATCACCATCACATTGCATGTGCCTGGAAGATGTGGAGCACTGTGAGACGATTGCATGCCGCGGTCGTAAGATGGTGCCGTTTGAGGGAGATCATCGGTGAGGGCATCCATCATGTCATGTCATATTGCATTAACAACAGTATTAGGATTGTTTGATTTACTACTTTACTATTATCACATGATTGATTTGATAACATGCTAATCTCTGCTCTCTTATCCCACTGAGTTGATCACTCACTCCCACGTTACGGGACGGTGTTTCCGGACACCCACCAGTCCCTGCTGTGATTTCGGATGATGGCGCGGCCTGCGAGGCAGAGCTGGACTGATGATGATGAGGAGGATCTCTCCTTTATGCGTGATCTGATTGACGAGATTACAGGGAGGTTGATTAAATGCCTTGACACTTGTCATTTTATATCTTTAGTGCATTCATGTATATTCGTTTTGTTTACTTTTAGAGCATACATGCATGTATAGAACCTGGTAATATGTTCACACCCTGGAGACATACAACAGTTTATATATGTTATACATACTATCACAGTCTTTCGCTTGTTAATTTAACTATCTTTGGAGTATGATATACTGTTCTGGCGTAATCCCACTCATGTTTAATACATTAACACAGACAACATTCAATCATACATATCTATGTTGCATAAATAATATTTTGGAACTCGGGAGTTGGGTTTTTACTCGACCCCCCGATTTTTGGGATGTTATAGATGGCATCAGAGCATGATTTGGATTAAATCGGGCCTGGGTTATGGACACGCGACATACGATGTCGCTTCCTTTGACTTAGGAGGGTGAGAGAAAGGTTTAGAAATACTTATAGGATAACATATTTTCCAATAGGCGAAGTCTATTCGTATCGATCGCGTGATCGAGTCCGTAACGCATCTAGGGTCGCGTGAAGCGACCTGAGTAGCTCGTAGGTTGTAGGTAGGTGGTTTGAGACGTTCTTTAAATGATTCTAAACCTGTAAATGTAAATCCTTGGGCTATGGGGCAACCACAACCCTTACATTCAATCGTTAGGGCTTAAAAACTCTGTTTTACTTAAATTCTTCAAAATTCTTCCTCTCACCACTCCATTCTTCAATTCTTCTTATTATTTTCATGTTAGGCATTGATCATAATGTGAAAATGATATAAAATCATACTTTGATAAAATTTTATAGTGAATAGTAAAATTTCATGAAAATTGGCCATAAGGCCATTCTAAGTTTGTAATCTTTAGTAAATAATGGGCTAGATGGATGTATTGGCTCCTTCTACCCCAAAATCATATGTTTCATAATAGGGGATTGCATTCAGGTTTGCAGATTAGCCCCAGAAATCCCTGAATGCATGTTTGGGCCTCCCTAGGGCAATCTAGGATGAACTAAGGTGGGGCCCATATATTTTTGGGGTCCCTGGGCCAGGGGGGACCCGACCCATGTGGTCCCACCATCCACCATGCAAGATGGCCGGCGATGCCATCGCCGATCCGGCGATGCATCGCTGTCCGGTGGACCCCACTTGACGTAATTTTCGGCACGTGTGGGTTTTTTTGGGTAGTATCCCCCCCCCCCCCATGTATGGTCCGTCCATAGAAAACCCCTAAATAGGGTACTTTTTTCACAACAGCCCCCTTCCCTAGCTCCATCTCACATTTTCTTGCTGCCCTCTCTCAAATCCTTGCTCCAAATCCTTCCCAAACCCATTTGTTGCTGAAAATGACTCCATTCCATCACTCCATTACAGTTTGCAACTCCTCCTCTTGCAAATCTCGTCCGTTGGAGCTCCTACAACCCTCAAAACGAGCTGAAATCGTGAGGAGCTCCATTCCCCTTTTTCATTCTCTTTTCTTTTTAAAAATCCGTCCTAAGGGAGCTTGAAGCATCCCTCTACAATGCCTAGATTTCATTCTGTCCATTTGGGCAACCATTTCTCTGCATTTCCTCCACTTTTCATGGCTATTGTTAAGGCTGTTTTAGTTTTTTTTGTCTCTTTCCACCATCCTCCTTCTCAATCCTATTTCTTCATTTTCTTTGCTTAAAGAATACTGAAAATATATGGCCGAGAGTGTTCTTGTGAGCAATAGACAGTATTAGATCGACAGTGTTAAAGAAGGTACTTCGGGACTGTGGTGGAGTCCTTTGGTAGAATTAGGCATCTGTGTTTTGTTGATGTTAGGTTTAGTGAAGTCAAAGGTAGAAAATGTGTTTGTGTTAGTGGTTTGGGCTTAATATAGCCGAATTTGGTTAGATGGAATGCATGTCGTTTCATTCGATGTAAGGTATTGTCCCTAGTTTGGGTGTACCCTATGGTTTCCACTGCCATATTGTAAATCCCGAGATTAAGCCTACAAAGTTTATTTTATCCCACACCACCCTCCTACTAAGCATGCCACATCCAATCCCGACATGGGACTAGGAATGTCGATCCATTAGGCTGTAGATTACAGACTAGCCTACTAGTTACCTTAAGTAGTGTAAAACCTGTATATGCTACAGAATAGTAGGTTAGATTTACTTGAAATGGGACTCCCTTCCTTGGATAGATCCTTATAACATCCATAGACTCCTTTACTACTTAGCACCATTCACTCTTAGAGAAGACTTATAAATCCCTCAGGTCGAACTTAGAATAAACCAACACACCCCTTAGAATTGCCTTCCCCAAGGGCTTATTACATTCGGGAACGCAGAGTAAAGGAACTGTATGTAAGCGATGTATTCGGGGTTTGAATCGACTTTTTAATCCTAGTGTTACCAATAAATCCAATGCTCTGATCAAGTAGAAGATCGGCATCGACTCAGATTAAGAATTGATATAATAAATCTTCTGTCCTAGCTAGACAGAAAGTCTATGTATCCGGCTCAGACCTACTACACAACCTTTCTTCTGTGATAGCCCAACCACCTATAACCAAATTTGATCACATTGCCTTTGGGAAATGGCGAGGACTTAAAGCCAGTAGAGAATTAGACATCTTGCCACCAACTCATACCTGCCCCTGAACCCAACCACAATAGAGATTAGGCTCATCTCTATCGCCATAGATACCAATGTCATAGAACGCATCATTAGCAAAGGAAAACCATTTAGAGAAAGGTTGTTTCCATTTTATGTCAAGGATAGCCCCTAAGTTGTGCCTCGTTCCGATATACGGAGCGATGCATAGATTCTTGCACTTTAAGTAGAACCAAGTTTTAAGGGGGGTAGAATGTATTGAGTCCAATCTAATTAGCTCAGCCAATGCAACCGTTCAACCAGAGTGGCGCAGCAGAAGTGTGGTTGGCCTCTTCCCTACTGGCTCAGGATCGAAACATTTGCGTTAGGATATACGTAAGGTTAAGTCATTACATAGGATTGAACCTTCCTTAGAAAAAGATACTCCTTACCCTTCACCAATTTTGGGGACGAAATTGTGTTTTAAGGGGGGTAGATTGTAACACCCCAAATTTTGGCCAACCTGGGATTAGACGTCCTTAGGCAATGGGTCAACTAAAACACCTGAGAAATCGCTCAGAACCTAATTCCATAGCCAAAGAAATCACTTAGGATTAGTTCCTTTAGAAACTAAGCATAAGTTAGCTAGCGCTACGCTGGCGTAGCTGTGAAATAGTCCCTGACCGCTTTAAATACGTTCTACAAGACCCAAAGCGAGTAGAATCAATGGTGCTATAATACTCTAAAACCTCGGATCAAACTCTAGACCGGTTTGTTCTCTGGACCTCTTTGAAACTTTGTATTAGATCTAGACCATGTGTCGAAAGTTCGATACCTATAATCTTAGACCTTTATAACCGCCTAGCTGGACCTGACAATCATTTCAAAAATTAAGTCCAACCGACATTCACAGGCTATTTCATTGAGCCTGGAGTGAAGAGAGTGAGAATAGGGTTAGATTTGGAATTTAAAATTCAAATCTGGCACACGACTTGGCGCATCAGTATTAAGCGTTCTGACCGTCAGAATTCAGCCAAATTACACCCTCGGATCAGGAAAAATTTCTATTTCATATCATGAGACTTGTAGACCTGATCTACGGGCGAGGACCACTGAACTGAAACTGGACCGCCACGTGTGATCTGGGAACACTACTGGTCTGAAAATGGGATGTGTACGACATCCGACATGTATGAACTTAAGTCCGATCGTGTTCGGCCAGGGGACCACCAGAAATGGTCTTTTGGACCGAAACAGCCCCGATTTGGTTAGATATCAAGTAAACTTTGTTCCCAAGCCTGTTTTGGGTGAGAATTAGGTTATAAAAGGGGCTTAAACCCTCACTCCTCTAACCCATCCGAATTTGCTAGAAACCCTAGCAAGAGTGAGAGAGAACGTGAGAGTTTATGAAAGAGAGTTGAAGAGAATTTCCTGCTGCTTGTGCCACGTGTTGCACGTGATTAAGCAACGCGCCTCAATCACTTTGCCGGTGATTTCGCCGCATTTCTAGGTAAGAAAATACTCTAAATAGTTGCTGATTTGAGGTTGCTTAGTTTCCATAGCATGGTATCTGATGCATCTTGTAAATTAGGTTCCCGGTTCGCCGTAGACGAAGCATATACGCTCCTTTCGAATTAATACACCTATAGGAGAAAAGGTGCGGATTTTAGACGCTTTGATTGACTGTTTCCAACGATTTCAATGTCATTTAATAGTAGATTATCGACGGCAATGCCGTTTGACATGTACAACATGCTGTCTATTTCCTGTTTCGTAAGCAGACGAAGAATATGAGATTTAGGGCATTTTAGTCATTTGTAGGAAATACTGTTTTCATCCATAATTTTCTGATGTGATTGACATGGCTTCTTGTCGCATTAGGATACTAGGAATGCGTGCATAATTAGTTCGACGAAGAGATTAGCCTAAATGTGCACTTTGAGTCGACATACTATATGTAGACTTAAGTGTGTAGTTTAAGTGTTTGTATAAATGCTTGTATTAGTATGTATTGAATTAAATGGTGTTATGAATTAGTTTGAGATTGATTTCTCAATTAATATGCTGATGTGAATGCTTTCCTACATGTTAGCTATATGCATGATTTCATTATATGTGTGAAATGCATGCGTTGGAAGATTTACTTAAGTTGTATGTTATAACATGTGTTAACATGCTCACATGGTTGTACTTCATTTCCATTACTCTTACATGAATGCTGATGTGGATTCATAATTGTTTGGGACTATACCTAGTCCAGGAAGTCGGCAACCGAGCAAGTTCGTGGTTGGCTTATCTTTGCCACGAATGACGCGTCGATGAACGCGAGTCGTGTTTTGGAGTTGGCGGCAGTGGTTAGGCCACACGAGGTGTTTTACGCACTTCATGTCGTTTGACTTGAGATGCGCTCGCGCTAGTCGAGCCCGTGAAGTAACCCGAATGGCCATTGTATGTTCACCTTGTATGAGTCATAACTGCTTAAACCTAGGGTACTGAACTTACCATTGTAAACCCTGTCAACCATGGTACTGTAACACCCTGAAAATCGGGGGTCGTGTATAAACTCAACTCCCGAGTTCCAGACCGTCACTTATGCAACAAAAATGGTTATGATTCAATGTTGTCTGATTTAAAGCATTCACATGAGTAAAAGTATACCAAAACTGCAATTCATACTTCAGATCCAGTGATAAAAGCAAGCGGAAGACTAAACAAGATATATATCACTGTATGGAAAAACAAAGTAATCTCAACTGTCTCCAAAGTATGACTACATCTCTGAGTCTCATATACATGTACATAACAAAAGAATAATGTTCAAAAAGAAAAGTCCCACTGATGTCCCCTCGATCCAGGTCACCTACGGGAAGCCGTCATGATACTGCATATACGAGAACTCATCCTGGTCCTCGTCATCATCTAGCTCCACCTCCTGGATCTCATCGTCACCTGCAACTACAACAGGGTCTGGTGGGTGTTGCAAACACCATCCCGTAACGTGGGAATGAGTGATCAACTCAGTGGAATCATAGAGCAAAGATTAGCATGTTCACAATTCAATCACGCGATAATAGTAAAGCAGTAAATCAGACAAGTCCTAAAACTGTTGTTAATGCAAGATGATATGACGTGATGTATGCCCTCACCGACGATCACCCTCATACGGCAACATCTTACGACCGCGGCATGCCACACTCCCTAGAGTGCTCCACATCTTCCAGGCACATGCAATGCTATGGTGATATGATTACCAAGTTGTTATTAGTCCATTCAAACAGCAGGATTGGGAAACTAAGGTACCTCCCTTGTATCAATCCCAACACGGATCCTGTCTAGGGTCGTCACTCCTAGTAATCTCATACGATGTACATTTCGTAGGTCACTGCAAGGGCTGCCAGGGCTGTTGCTCGCACTCGTTGCACCGCTCCCCCATCACCTTATCAATACAGGCCTACTGTACTCTACTGCACGGAAGGGTCGTCGCCTCCCGTGAACTCAGAATACGCTCGCGGTCACTACAAAGGGCTCGTCGCCTGATCAGTGTAGGCCGACAGCTAGAATATAGTGTCCCATACCACCATAATCTGCTCACGAGTCAAGGTGCTCATTGGTCACTACGGGGAGGTTTGTGGCCCCAGCGTAGGCCGACAGCTCGACCACGGTGTCCCATACCACCATGCCCGGCTCATGAGTCTTCGTGGATCAAGGTACCACGGTTAATAGGGTTTACAATGGTAAGTTCAGTACCCTAGGTTCAAGCAGTTATGATACATACAAGGTGAACAAGCATCGGCCAGTCGGGTTACTTGACGGGCTCGACTAGCGCGATCGCATCTCGAACTGAACGACATGAAGTGCGTAAAACACTTCGCGTGGCCTAACCACTGCCGCCAACTCTCAACACGAATCACATTCATCTACGCGTCGTTCGTCGCTATGACCAGTCAGCCACGAAATCGCTCGGTTACCGACTGCCTGGACTAAGTCAAGTCCCACACATCTATGGAATTACTATACAAGGTATTGGAATTGAAATACATCATGTGAGCATGTTAACACATGTTATAACTTTCAACTTAAGCAAATCTTCAAGGCATACTTCCCATGCATATTCAACTTAAGCAAATCCTCAAGCACATACATTCCATGCATGTAATGAAATCATGCATTTTGTCAACATGTAGAAAATCATTTAGGTCGGCATAATAATTGAAAAATCAGTCACAAAGTATCAAATAACATCATTTAATTCAATACATACTAATACAAGCATTTATACAAACACATGCACTACACACTTAGGTCTACATATAGCATGTCGACCCAAAGTGTGCAACTAGGCGAATCTCTTCGCCAAACTAATTATGCACGCATTCCTAACTTCCTAATGCGACAACAAACCATGTCAATCACATCAGCAAAATATGAATGCAAACAGTACTTCCTACAAATGACTAAAATGCCCTAAATCTCATATTCTTCGTTAGCTTACGAAACGGGAAACGGAGAGCATTTTGTACATGTCAAACGGCGATGCCGTCAAGAATCTACTATTAAACGACATTGAAAGCATTGGGAACCGTCAATCCAAGCGTCTAAAATCCTCACCTAGTGTCTTGTAGACTCGGGAATTGAAGCGGAGTGTATATGCTTCGTCTACGGCGAGTAAGGAGCCTAATACATAAGATCCATAAGCTACATCGCCATGGAAACAAGAAAAACTCAAATCACCAACTATTTAGGGTTTTTACTTACCTAGGATTGCGGTGGAATCGCCGGGAAAGCGGTAGAGAAGTGTCGCTTAAGCACGTGCAACACGTAGCACAAGTGGCGGGAAGAACTCTCCCACTCTCTCACAATCTCTCACTCTTTTTCTCTCTCCCAAGCTAGGGCTTCTCTCAAATTCGGATGGGAGAGAGGAGTGAGGGTTTCAACCCCTTTTATAGCCTAAAACATTCCCAAAATAGGCTTGGGAACAATGTTTACTTGGTGCCTAACCAAATCGGGGCCGTTTCGGTCCAAAAGGGCATTTCTGGAGGTCCCCAGGCCAAATGCGGTCGGACTTAAGCTCATGCATACTGGATCTAGCATACATCCAGTTTTCAGACCGGTTGGGGTCCCAGATCGCACGTGGCGGCCCAGTTTCAGTTTAACGGTCACCGCACCAAGATCAGGCCTATAAGTCCCGTGATATATAATAGATATTTTTCCTGATCCAAGGGTGTAATTTGGCTGTATTCTGACGGTCAGAATGCTCAATACTGATGCGTCAAATTTGTGTGCCAGATTTGAATTTGAAATTCCAACTATGTCCCTATTCACACTCTCTTCGGTCCGGGCTCAATGAAATAGCCTGTGATCATCGGTTTGACTTGATTTTTGGAATGAGTGTCAAGCCCAGCTAGACGGTCCTAACGGTCTAAGATAGGAGGTATCGGACTTTCAACGTGCGGTCTAGATCCAATACAAAGATTCAAAGTGGTCCAGAGAACAAACCGGCTTAGAGTTTGATCCGAGGCTTTAGAGCATTATAGCACCCTTAGTTCCACTCGCTTCGGGCCTTGTAGAACGTATTTAAAGTGATCAGGGACCATTTCCCAGCTATTCTAACGTTGCACTAGCTAACCTAGTCAAATTTTCCAAAGGAATGAATTCTACGCAAATTCGGGTCGAGTTGGTACTCGAGCCCAAGGATGGATTTTTCACGGGCGTTACAATCTACCCCCCTTAACAAATAATTTCGTCCTCGAAATTTTGTACCTTTTCGTACTCCTCGAGAAGCTGTGGGTAGTTCTTTCTGATCTCGGCTTCTGTCTCCCAAGTAGCCTCCTCCTCAGTATGATGCGTCCATAGTACCTTCACAAGGGGAATCACCTTGCTACGCAGTACCTGTTCCTTCCGGTCTAAGATGCGTGTCGGTCGCAGGATATAAGTAACATCCTCTCCTAACTGCACCTGCTCCCATCTGATGATATGAGAAGGATCAGCAACGTACTTCTTCAGCATAGAAACATGAAATACGTTGTGGACGCTCGCGAGGGGCGTGGGTAAAGCCAATCGGTAAGCCACTGCTCCCACACGATCGAGGATCTGAAATGGACCAATGTATCGCGGTGCCAGCTTCCCCTTCTTTCCGAACCGAAGGACTCCCTTCATAGGGGAAACTCGCAAAAACACATGATCCCCGACTGTGAACTCTAGTGGTCTCCGTCTCGTATCGGCGTAGCTCTTCTGTCTGCTCTGCGCTGTAAGAAGCCGACGTCGAATAATATCAATCTTCTCTGACGTCGCCTGCACCAACTCTGGGCCAATCAAGCTGCGCTCACCGACCTCTAACCAGCAATGCGGTGCGCGACAAGGTCGCCCATACAGCGCCTCATAAGGTGCCATGCCGATACTCGCCTGGAAGCTATTGTTGTACGCAAACTCCGCATATGCAAGACAGTCATCCCAACTGTCCTTGAAGTCCAATGCGCAAGCTCGCAACATGTCCTCCAGGATCTGGTTCACTCGCTCTGTCTGTCCGTCCGTCTGTGGGTGGAAGGCAGTACTGAACTTCAACTTCACACCCATAGCCTCCTGAATGCGAGTCCAGAAAATAGAAGTGAACCGCGTGTCTCTGTCCGACACGATCTCCAACGGAACTCCATGCAGACGCACGATCTCTCTAATATACAATCTAGCCAGCTCGTCTGCAGAGTTCGTAACTCTGATCGGTAGGAAGTGCGCCGACTTCGTCAATCGGTCGACGATCACCCAAATAGAATCATGCCCCTTCCTCGTCTTCGGCAACCCAGAAATGAAGTCCATGGAAATGAAATCCCACTTCCACTCTGCAATCGGCATAGGCTGCAAAAGTCCAGGTGGTCGGCGATGCTCTGCCTTCACCTGTTGACAAGTGAGACAACGGGACACGAACTCAGCAATGTGGGTCTTCATACCTTCCCACCAGTACGTCCTCTTCACGTCACGATACATCTTCGTGCTGCCAGGATGCATCGCGAGTCTAGTAGAATGCGCAGCCTCGAGAATCTCTCGTCTCAAGTCAGGGACATCAGGAACGCATAGGCGGCCACGGTAACGTAAACCCCCATCCATGCCAACTCGCCAGTCGGCGTCATCATCATCACTGGCCTGCTCTCGAAGCTCAGTAAGATGCGCGTCGTCCCTCTGCGCCTCGATGACACGGTCATCGATCGGGGATCGCACCCGAACATGTGCGATGAACTCAAATGGCTCCTCTACGGTGAGTTTCTGCTCAAAGTCTCGCAAAAACTCAACCATATCCCACTCGGCAACCATCAGCGGAGCCGCAAACTCTATCGCCTTCTTGCGGCTCAACGCATCAGCCACAAGGTTCGCCTTCCCAGGATGGTAAGAGACTTCAAACTTGAAGTCCTTCAGCGTCTCCATCCATCGCCGCTGCCTCATATTCAAGTCCCGCTGTGTGAATATGTACTTGAGGCTCTTGTGGTCGCAAAAGAGTTCGAACTCCTCTCCATAGAGGTAATGTCTCCAGAGTCTCGGTGCGAATATCACGGCTGCCAACTCCAGGTCGTGTGTAGGGTAATTCTCCTCGTGCTTCCTTAATTGTCTCGAGGCATACGAAATTACCCTGTCCCTCTGCATAAGGACACAACCTAAACCAACGCTAGACGCGTCAGTGTATATAGTGTATTTAACCCCTTGCTCTGGCAATACTAGCACAGGGGCGGACGTAAGTCTGTCCTTCAGCTCCTGAAAAGCTGACTCCGCCTTATCATTCCAGGCGAACTTCACGTCCTTCCGTGTCAACTGAGATAAGGGTCTCGCGATCTTCGAGAAATCCTGAATGAAGCGCCGATAGTAGCCAGCGAGACCCAAGAAACTCCTCACCTCAGTGACAGAACCAGGCTGCTCCCAGTCCTGCACCGCAGCTACCTTAGACAGGTCAACTGCCATGCCATCCTTGGACACCACGTGTCCCAGAAACTTCACCTCCTGCTTCCAGAAGTCGCACTTCTTATACTGTGCGAACAACTGATGCTGTCTGAGCGTATCAAGGACCAAACGCAAGTGCTCCTCATGCTCCTCTCGACTCCTAGAGTATACCAAAATGTCGTTGATGAAGACAACGACGAATCGATAGAGGAAAGGCCGTAGTACCCGGTTCATCAGATCCATGAACACGGCCGGTGCGTTCGTGAGACCGAACGACATCACAAGGAACTCGTAATGACCAAAACTGGTCCTGAACGCTGTCTTCTGCACGTCCTCATCTCTGACGCGCAGCTGATGATATCCTGACTGAAGATCAATCTTCGAGAAGTACTGCGCTCCTCTCAACTGATCAAACAAGTCATCGATCCTGGGCAAAGGGTACTTGTTCTTCACTGTAAGTTGGTTCAACCTGCGATAATCAATACACAATCGCAGCGAACCATCCTTCTTCTTCACGAACAAGACCGGTGCTCCCCAAGGAGATACGCTAGGCCGTATAAGGCCAAGCTCTAGTAGACCATCAATCTGCGTCCTCAACTCCTCCATCTCACATGGTGCCATGCGATACGTCGGCAGTGAGACGGGTGTAGAACCAGGAATCAGATCGATAGTGAAATCGATCTCACGTCGGGGTGGCAAACCAGGGATCTTCCTGAATAGATCCCCGAATTCAGAAACAACTGGCGTCTGCTCAAGTACCTGGGCACCAGCGTCGCGCAACAGGGTGGCGTAGCTAAGAATGCGGAAAGGAAGATTTACCCGCACTGAAAATGTGAAAGGCGTGCCCTCAGGCTCGTACACCGTCACCACACGAGCCTCGCAGTCAATCTCGGCTCTCGCTGCAGTCAACCAGTCCATGCCAAGAATGACGTCGAGATATACGAGCGAGGGATCGACGACCAAATCAAGAGTCATCGTCCTGCCTCCCAGATCAAGTAAACAACCCTCACACATCTGGGTGACATCCGAACAATCTCCATGAGCTGCAAGGACTCGCACGCTATCCATAGTAATAGTCTGCAACCCAAGACGTCTGACTACGGCACGCGATATCAAAGAAATCGTGGAACCAGTGTCCACCATGACAAGAACGGGAGTACCTCCGATATGGCCCGTGACCTCGAAGGCTGAATGCTGGAAAGTCGGCGTCGTAGCTGCCTCAGCGGTCAGTGCATGAACTCGAGCCTGCTGTGGCCGGTTCGGCCGCTGTGTCAAGGGCTGTGGGGGCTGTCGAATCTGCGATACTGTGGGTCTGAAAGAGGACTGCGCAGGAGCTGACCGTATAGGCGGTGCTGATATCGCCTGTGGACGTACACGATCAATCTTCTGCGGCGGCGAGAACCCACTGTCCCGCATCCTCGCAAAGCAACTCGGCGCTAGGTGGCCCGTCCTCCCACAGTATGTGCATGATAGATCAGGGCGCCGAAACGGTCCTACTGGCGCCGTGGTCCTGGTAGGAGGATCAATGCGAGGCCTCTTGCCCGCGAAGGGCCTATCTGGCAACTCCGGTCGCGGCCTAGAAGTAGTCGGGCCTCGTGATCGCGCAAGTCGATCCACGTCCTGCTCTGCCCGCATGGACATGTGAACCAACTCCGCATAGGAGGAGAAACTGATGCAGCACATCTTCGACCGAATATCCGGTCGCAAGCCCTCCAAAAAGCGCCGTATGCGCATCTGCTCATCAGCTAAAATCGTCGGGACGTACCTGCCCAACTCTGTGAACCGATGCTCATACTCGGTGACCGTCATCGCTGCCTGCCTGAGACGGAGAAACTCATTCTCCCTCTCGTGTCTGTAGGTCTGAGGATAATACTTCTCATGGAAGCGAAACTCGAATGCTGCCCATGTCCATACGAAGTCTGCGGTAACAGTCCGCAATACACTATCCCACCACATACTGGCCTCTCTCTCAAACTGGAAGGTAGCCAGCTCTACCTGCTCTGCCTCAGTACAGTGCAACATGCGCAGAATCTTCGACACTCGGTCGAGCCAAAACTCAGCCTCCTCGGGTCTGTGAGAACCCGTGAAAGTAGGAGGCCGCAAGCGCTGGAATCGCTCCAGAAGGCCCCGTGTGTCGGCAGGGTTCCCCGCAGGGAAAGCAGGCTGCGCAGGAAGTGCTATGCCCTCATCCTGGGCGTAAGCATAGGCATCCTCAGCTGGATGCGCAGGTGGTGTAGGCGGAGTAGGTGCAGTCGCACCCCCACCCTGGGCTAAAGTCCCGACTATGGTAGTCAATAGCTGCTGCTGCTGTAGCATCATAGCCATCATCTGCTCGAATCTATCAGGTGGTGGAGCAGGCTGTGGCGGATGAGGTGGGAAGTAGATGCGCGCTGTGGCTCTCTAACTGATGGTGTAAATGGCGGTGGTCCATCTGTAGGACCAGTAGCAGGCTGAGACGATCGAACAGTCTCAGGAATCGGGCCCACAGCAGGGTCCGGACGAGTGCCAGACTGAGAAGGAGCCTGATCCATCTGCTCTAACAATGAAAGCCGAACCGCGCTCCTCGTAGTCTTAGGTGGCATTCCCTATTTTCAAAATAGGGCGCAACCTTGTTAGTCTCAATTGCACAAATACACCACAATCATTCACTAAAGAGTCAAAGGCATTCCATGCACTTCAATTAATCAAAATTGTCACAATACAAGGGATATATCCTTACAAGCATCATGACTAGAATGACATGGAAATTAAGACAGTTAAGCAACAGCGACAAAAGCAAAGCACTAGCCCTAATAGGCTTTACACACATGAAACAGAAAATAGCTAACTACTCATAACAACATCAAAGATCGCGTTGCTAGTCGGAGTCTGGCGACGGAGGAGGAGCACCCTTATCCTGTAAGCAACACAGGATTGCCTTCAAGGTGCGAGTCACCTTGCCAAATTTCTTCTTCGTAACGGCCTTGGCATCAGCGACCTCTGCTCGAAGTTCTTGGACTTCCCTTCGCAAAGCGGTCTGACTCTCCTCCATCCGAGCAATGCGATCGTCAATAGTAGTCTGCGCAGAAGGAGGAGGGCTCTCGTCAGTATCCTGAGCCTCCTCTTCTGCTTCTTCCTGAGTCTCTTCCTGAACCTCTGCACTAGGTTCTCCTTCGCTTTGATCTTCCTCTTCATCAAAGTCGTCCCCACTATCCCTTTCAAGTTGATTTTCACGATATTGCGACCCAATCTTCATCTTAACCATCGTCGACTCATCGATGGTGTGAATCGATACCGGCAACTCGGGTCCAAGTCTATAGGCAAACTCAAGCGCAATTCTGCAAATGAGTCGGCCAAAGGGAAGGGATTCGGATGTTCTTCTCGACCTGGCTATGAGAACTATCTGCCGTAAGATGAAAGTGGCCATACATACGTTCTCTCCCTGGGCCACCAGAAATAAGAAATCGACCATAAGACGTGTACATTCAATGCGGTTCGTCGACCTAGGATAAACATTGAACGTGCAGATGTGATGCAGCAGACGTAAATCCTCAGACATGTACGTCACCTTGAGGCTATTATTAGGCTGCCATGGAACCAACTTACCGCACAGAAACCTGGTGCGGCGATCTCGTTCACGTCTAGTCCTCAAATTCTTCTCACTTGGATGTACATCACCTAGAGGCACGTTGAGAAGTCGCGCAACCAACTGGACGTCGATCGTAGCCATCCGATCTCTACCAAAAGGGATTTTAAACTGCAAGGGCTCCAAGGTAGGACTCTGGATGCTAGCATAGAAGGCACGAACAGTGCTCACATTAGCACGAGCGCGAGCTTCAAAGATCGGTCCCCAGTGCGCAGCTTCAATGCGTTCGAACAACAGATATTCGCCGAACAATCGCCCATCTACGTCCGCCTCAAATAACACTCTACGATCAGTGTATTCACCATGAGGCATCTCTGATAGGATGGTTCGTCCAAGGTGTGCATGGGGATCCAAATCCCGCTTCGTACGGCACTCCAGGACTGCAGCTGGACCTGCGGCGGCGCTTGAACTTGCGGCACCACCCCGCGGTCTTCTCAATCGAGCAGGGCGGCTCGGCCCAGCCTCGTCTGTTGCAGTTTTCCTCTTACCCATCAAAGACAGGATGGATGAGAGTGACAAAAGACCCAAAATAGCTTCCAGGAAAGCCATGAAAAACGCCGAAAATGCGGAGAAATGGCTGCCCAATCTGACAAAAGGAAATCTAGGCGTCGTAGAGGGATGCTTCAAGCTTCCCAAGGCTGTAGTTTCAGGGAAAAATAAGAACAAAAAGATGGAATGGAGCTGCTCACGATTTCGACACTATTTGGGGGATTTTGGAGCTCCAAATGGGAAAATCTTCAAGGAAAGAAGCTGCCAACACCCAATAATCGATGGGTGGTGGTCGGTTTTGGCCAAGGAAGGGATTAGGATGGGTTTGGGTCGCCGGGATTTGGAATGGAGCGCTGAAAATCGAAGATAGGGCATGCAAGGGGGCTGTTTGTGAAGGAGAGGGGTGTTTTAGGGGTTTTCGTGGGATGGGAGGTACCTAGGGGTGTTGTGGGAGACATATAAGTGGGTGCGCCCAAAGGGCAGCACCGTCCGAGGTGGCCGGCCGGCGATGCATCGCCCGGCCGTCGATGGCATCGCCGGCCAACCTCCAGGTTGGCCAGCGGGACCCCATGGGTCTGGTCCCCCATGGTCCCAGGGTCCCAAAAAGTCTAGTCCCACCCCTTAGTTCATAGTATTTTGGTCCCTATGGGCCCAAACATGTTTTTGGGGCTTTCCGGGTCCACATCGCAATCCCGAATACCAAACCATATGATGCAGCATATGAATTTGGGGTAGAAGGATCCAGTACATCTTTCTAGCTCCTTAGTTGCTAAAGAAAGTGAAGTTAGAATGGCCTTATGGCCATTTTTCATGAAATTTTACTATTCACTGTAAAATTTGGTGAATGTAATAATTTGTGTTATTTTCACATTAGGTTTGATGCCTAACATGAAATGGATACAAAAGAACTGAAGGTTGAAGTGTTTAGAGAAGGACTTTTGAGAATTTTTGGCAAAACGGGGTTTTTAAGCCCTGGCGATTGATTACTGGAGTCGTGGTCATTCCACGGCCCAAAGGTTCACTTTTGTGGTTTAAAACCGCTCATAGGACGTCTCCACCCGACTTCCTACAGCTTAGAAGTGATTCGGGTCGCTTTACGCGACCCGAGATACGTTACAGACTCGATCTTGCGATCGATCCTTATAGACTTCGCCTATCGGCGAATCTGTGATCCTAGATGTGTTTCTAGACCCTTCTCGCACCCACCTAAGTCAAAGGAAGTGACAGCGTACGTCGCAAGACCATAACCCAGGCCCAGTATACTCTCATTCATGCTCTGATACCAACTTGTAACACCCTGAAAATCGGGGGTCGTGTATAAACTCAACTCCCGAGTTCCAGACCGTCACTTATGCAACAAAAATGGTTATGATTCAATGTTGTCTGATTTAAAGCATTCACATGAGTAAAAGTATACCAAAACTGCAATTCATACTTCAGATCCAGTGATAAAAGCAAGCGGAAGACTAAACAAGATATATATCACTGTATGGAAAAACAAAGTAATCTCAACTGTCTCCAAAGTATGACTACATCTCTGAGTCTCATATACATGTACATAACAAAAGAATAATGTTCAAAAAGAAAAGTCCCACTGATGTCCCCTCGATCCAGGTCACCTACGGGAAGCCGTCATGATACTGCATATACGAGAACTCATCCTGGTCCTCGTCATCATCTAGCTCCACCTCCTGGATCTCATCGTCACCTGCAACTACAACAGGGTCTGGTGGGTGTTGCAAACACCATCCCGTAACGTGGGAATGAGTGATCAACTCAGTGGAATCATAGAGCAAAGATTAGCATGTTCACAATTCAATCACGCGATAATAGTAAAGCAGTAAATCAGACAAGTCCTAAAACTGTTGTTAATGCAAGATGATATGACGTGATGTATGCCCTCACCGACGATCACCCTCATACGGCAACATCTTACGACCGCGGCATGCCACACTCCCTAGAGTGCTCCACATCTTCCAGGCACATGCAATGCTATGGTGATATGATTACCAAGTTGTTATTAGTCCATTCAAACAGCAGGATTGGGAAACTAAGGTACCTCCCTTGTATCAATCCCAACACGGATCCTGTCTAGGGTCGTCACTCCTAGTAATCTCATACGATGTACATTTCGTAGGTCACTGCAAGGGCTGCCAGGGCTGTTGCTCGCACTCGTTGCACCGCTCCCCCATCACCTTATCAATACAGGCCTACTGTACTCTACTGCACGGAAGGGTCGTCGCCTCCCGTGAACTCAGAATACGCTCGCGGTCACTACAAAGGGCTCGTCGCCTGATCAGTGTAGGCCGACAGCTAGAATATAGTGTCCCATACCACCATAATCTGCTCACGAGTCAAGGTGCTCATTGGTCACTACGGGGAGGTTTGTGGCCCCAGCGTAGGCCGACAGCTCGACCACGGTGTCCCATACCACCATGCCCGGCTCATGAGTCTTCGTGGATCAAGGTACCACGGTTAATAGGGTTTACAATGGTAAGTTCAGTACCCTAGGTTCAAGCAGTTATGATACATACAAGGTGAACAAGCATCGGCCAGTCGGGTTACTTGACGGGCTCGACTAGCGCGATCGCATCTCGAACTGAACGACATGAAGTGCGTAAAACACTTCGCGTGGCCTAACCACTGCCGCCAACTCTCAACACGAATCACATTCATCTACGCGTCGTTCGTCGCTATGACCAGTCAGCCACGAAATCGCTCGGTTACCGACTGCCTGGACTAAGTCAAGTCCCACACATCTATGGAATTACTATACAAGGTATTGGAATTGAAATACATCATGTGAGCATGTTAACACATGTTATAACTTTCAACTTAAGCAAATCTTCAAGGCATACTTCCCATGCATATTCAACTTAAGCAAATCCTCAAGCACATACATTCCATGCATGTAATGAAATCATGCATTTTGTCAACATGTAGAAAATCATTTAGGTCGGCATAATAATTGAAAAATCAGTCACAAAGTATCAAATAACATCATTTAATTCAATACATACTAATACAAGCATTTATACAAACACATGCACTACACACTTAGGTCTACATATAGCATGTCGACCCAAAGTGTGCAACTAGGCGAATCTCTTCGCCAAACTAATTATGCACGCATTCCTAACTTCCTAATGCGACAACAAACCATGTCAATCACATCAGCAAAATATGAATGCAAACAGTACTTCCTACAAATGACTAAAATGCCCTAAATCTCATATTCTTCGTTAGCTTACGAAACGGGAAACGGAGAGCATTTTGTACATGTCAAACGGCGATGCCGTCAAGAATCTACTATTAAACGACATTGAAAGCATTGGGAACCGTCAATCCAAGCGTCTAAAATCCTCACCTAGTGTCTTGTAGACTCGGGAATTGAAGCGGAGTGTATATGCTTCGTCTACGGCGAGTAAGGAGCCTAATACATAAGATCCATAAGCTACATCGCCATGGAAACAAGAAAAACTCAAATCACCAACTATTTAGGGTTTTTACTTACCTAGGATTGCGGTGGAATCGCCGGGAAAGCGGTAGAGAAGTGTCGCTTAAGCACGTGCAACACGTAGCACAAGTGGCGGGAAGAACTCTCCCACTCTCTCACAATCTCTCACTCTTTTTCTCTCCCCCAAGCTAGGGCTTCTCTCAAATTCGGATGGGAGAGAGGAGTGAGGGTTTCAACCCCTTTTATAGCCTAAAACATTCCCAAAATAGGCTTGGGAACAATGTTTACTTGGTGCCTAACCAAATCGGGGCCGTTTCGGTCCAAAAGGGCATTTCTGGAGGTCCCCAGGCCAAATGCGGTCGGACTTAAGCTCATGCATACTGGATCTAGCATACATCCAGTTTTCAGACCGGTTGGGGTCCCAGATCGCACGTGGCGGCCCAGTTTCAGTTTAACGGTCACCGCACCAAGATCAGGCCTGTAAGTCCCGTGATATATAATAGATATTTTTCCTGATCCAAGGGTGTAATTTGGCTGTATTCTGACGGTCAGAATGCTCAATACTGATGCGTCAAATTTGTGTGCCAGATTTGAATTTGAAATTCCAACTATGTCCCTATTCACACTCTCTTCGGTCCGGGCTCAATGAAATAGCCTGTGATCATCGGTTTGACTTGATTTTTGGAATGAGTGTCAAGCCCAGCTAGACGGTCCTAACGGTCTAAGATAGGAGGTATCGGACTTTCAACGTGCGGTCTAGATCCAATACAAAGATTCAAAGTGGTCCAGAGAACAAACCGGCTTAGAGTTTGATCCGAGGCTTTAGAGCATTATAGCACCCTTAGTTCCACTCGCTTCGGGCCTTGTAGAACGTATTTAAAGTGATCAGGGACCATTTCCCAGCTATTCTAACGTTGCACTAGCTAACCTAGTCAAATTTTCCAAAGGAATGAATTCTACGCAAATTCGGGTCGAGTTGGTACTCGAGCCCAAGGATGGATTTTTCACGGGCGTTACAGGTACCCTGATCAACAAAGACTCATGAGCTGGGCATGGTGGTATGGGACACCGTGGTCGAGCTGTCGGCCTACGCTGGGGCCAAAAATCTCCCCGTACTGACCAGTGAGCACCTATGACTCGTGAGTAGATTATGGTGGTATGGGACACTATATTCTTGCTGTCGGCCTACACTGATCAGGCGACGAGTCCTTTGTACTGACCGCGAGCGTATTCTGAGCCTACGGGAGGCGACGACCCTTCCGTAGCAGTGAGAGTACAGTAGGCCTGTATTGATAAGGTGATGGGGGAGCGGTGTAACGAGTGCGAGCAACAGCCCTGACAGCCCTTGCAGCGACCTACAAAATATACATCGTATGAGATTACTAGGAGTGACGACCCTAGACAGGATCTGTGTTGGGATTGATATAAGGGAAGTACCTTAGTTTCCCAATCCTGCTGTTTGAATGGACTAATAATAACTCGGTAATCATATCACCATCACATTGCATGTGCCTGGAAGATGTGGAGCACTGTGGGACGATTGCATGCCGCGGTCGTAAGATGGTGCCGTATGAGGGAGATCGTCGATGAGGGCATCCATCATGTCATGTCATATTGTATTAACAACAGTATTAGGATTTTTTAATTTACTTCTTTACTATTATCGCATGATTGATTTGATAACATGCTAATCTATGCTCTCTTATCCCACTGAGTTGATCACTCACTCCCACGTTACGGGACGGTGTTTTCGGACACCCACCAGTCCCTAATGTGATTGCAGATGATGGCGCGGCCTGCGAGGCGGAGCTGGGCTTGATGATGAGGAGGAGGATCTCTCCTTTATGCGTGATCTGATTGACGGGATTACAGGGAGGTTGATTAGATGCCTTGACACTTGTCATTTTATATCTTTAGCGCACTCATGTATATTCGTTTTGTTTACTTTTGGAGTATACATGTATGTATAGAACCTGGTAACATGTTCACACTCTGGAGACATACAACAGTTTATATATGTTATACATACTATGACAGTCTTCCGCTTGTTAATTTAACTATCTCTGGAGTATGATATGCTATTCTGGCGTAATCCCACTCATGTTTAATACATTAACACAGACAACATTCAATCATACATATCTATGTTGTATAAATAACATTTTGGAACTCGGGAGTTGGGTTTTTACTCGACCCCTCGATTTTCGGGATGTTACACTTGGCCTAACTAAGGAAAGAAGAAGAGGATTAGTTGGAAGCCATATTCGCAAATTAAAGATCGAATTTTTAGAAACTATGTGGATTTTTAGTGAGTTGCAATATATGGTCGAGTGTTATTTATATAGGCGATTACACCTTCCCCCATGTTTGATGCATTATAGGTAGTAATGGCATATAATGATGCCTCGTATTCCTGAGGAGTCGGAACGTGTAGTCGTCGTGTCATTTACTTCAGCTAAGGCAACAAACAACTCCTTGTTTTTCATGTTTCACATGATAAAGTTAGTTATTGATTTCAAAAGTAAAGAAAATGCCAAGTAAAAGACGATTGGGGAAACAAAACAAATGTGGATCAGAGGCCGACTTTATTAATTGTTGAATGTATAGGAGGAACGTTACAACTCAAAAGAAGAAAATCTTGCAATCTCATCCTTCACTTTCTCATATTTATTATTCTTCTTGGTCAAAACAACTTAATGTCTCAAGGTTGTCCATCTAACCTTGCCGATCGCCACTATCTGTGCTTTAGCAAACACGACCATGCCTTTAATTACCTTCTTCCTTTGATCATGCGTCACTTTCTTCTCCTCAAAACACCCCTTCAATACTTTCAGTTGTGCTTCTAGAGTGATAATCTGTGCACTCATATCCTCCAACTTGGCATTAGATTTGTTCAACTCTTTATATTTGACTAAGAGCTTCCTTGCAGCATTGCTAACCATAGCCACTTGAGAAGTCATGTTCGCTTGATCAGATTCAAGATGTTTGATCATGGTGTGGAGCTCGCGATACTCTTTTATCATATCCAAAAATTCTCCAAGTGTTAGCAGTTTGACTGTAAGGCTGTCATCTGAGCGAGAGAAGGCTTGGAAGCAATCGATCAGCTCAATAAGCTTCTCAATCATTTCATTTGATGTAGCCTCTTGTACCTCCAAGCGTTCAAGCGCCTTAATTTTCTCTTTAAACTGTTGTAACTCAGTAGAGGTCAGAGGGGACTCGATCATGAAAATATCACTGCTAAGAGCTTACTGGGATGAGAGAATGTCTTTAATTGGAAGCACATCTTCAATCACCGTGGGAGATACCAAAGCATCATCAACTGACATCAGCGTTAGATCAGGTACTAGTTTTGAATGAGAAACAGAAACACATGACGCTTGAACTCTTGTGATTAATTGGTCAAAGACGATGACTTCGTGTGTTGTACATGACTAAAGTGGTTCTTCTTCATCATGGGAGGATCCCAAGATTGGAGATGGTTTTTAAGTGGATGTCAAAGTGGATCGTCAGGATGACGCTCTTCGAGAGCTCTGGGGAGTGGCAGTTAAAGGACGAGCGTTCACTTCAACCTCATCTTCTATGTCCCCTTGGTCAATAACAATTATGGGCGTCTAGGGTTGATCAATCATGTGAACAGATTTTGTCTCATTGGCTATTGTTTCTTAAATTGGAGGAAGATGAAGAAGTTCGTTTCTCAAAGTTCCTTCAGAATCAGTAACCTGCAACTCTATTGCTTTGATGGCCTCGACAACTTGTTTGATTTGTTGATGTATTGGTTTTGGAATAGCTTGCCTTTATGCGACTGACAACTCCCTATTTACTACAAGTAAAGAAAGCAAAGATAGAAAGAAAAATGATTTTATTTTTTATTTAAAAAAAAAAAAAAGAGGAAGAAGAAGAAGAAGAAGAAATGTGAAAAGGTAGGTATGAAAATAACATCTACCTAAGTCGAAACGAACAGAGATGGTGGTGAATCGATTGTTTACTGATTGAGGATTTTTAATGATTGTTGCTATCGGTTGAGCAGAAGTTAGGAATGGTGGTGGATTGGGTTTATAGGGAGTGAGATATTTGTCATTGAAAGAAAGATTCAGATTATTCAATCTCTCCCTATCTTGCCACCATTTTGGTCCAGCATCAATTATAATGAGTGTATTTATGACCTTTGAGGCCTTCCACAATTTCCTTAGCATAATCTTTAATGGAGAGCCTTACCTAGTACTTATTTTTAAAATATTTTTCAAAAGAAGATACAACGTCGGCCGAAGTACCTAATTTTTGTAATGTTAGTTGGCCACGTGTCATGGTGATGATGGTTGACTTGTTGACGTCGACCATGTGGTTGGATCAGCTTGAATAATAACCAGAGTATGAGGTTTACAAGCTAGACTGAAAAAGGCAAGCTTAACAGTCCTAGATGGGGGGTGAATAGGATTATGCCAAATAAAAATTAAAGTACTGAAATAATAAATAAATCAGAAAACTCAATCGCACTAGTATTGAAAAATTGATTTAAACTAGTTTGTAGGACAACCTAGACCCAAAACAAAGTTTAGGTAGGACAACCTTATTTTATGAATGATCGTAAGAATCAAGATCTCAAACCAAGCAAGTTAAAATAAAGCTATCTACTACAAACATTCACCACTTTTGCATAAATAAAATTACAACTGGTCTCCACAAATGCAAAAAGTAAACATTCACCACAACACCAAGAGTTATAGTGGTTCGGTGTGTACACCAACTGCTCTCAAACAGCCACACCTCCACTCCTAATAATCACTATCCACGTGATATTGGCTTTCAATATAAACAAGGTTTTCACAGGGTTACCTTAAAACTTGATACAGGTGTGATTTTAAAGAAAGGGCTATCACAAACAAAAACCCCTCATTGAGATTTTTTTTCTATCTCAAAAAACTAACAATTGTGATTTTCTAGCTATCTCAATAAAACCAAAATACAAAAGATAAAAAATACTTATCTTTACCTTGAAGATATATCTCTTGATGTAGCCTATAGAACTGCTTCTCTTAAAGTAGATTATTCAATATCCAGTCATATAAATAAGGGTTCTATGTTCTAGATTGATTTTAAGTAGATTCAAACCAAACGGTACTTGTTTGAATTCCTCAAGATCTCAAAGAAGAGTATCTACTCTCTTTATAGAATAAGATTCAAAAAATAGGAGATCTACGAATTTAAAAAAAAAAATAACTATTAAATAAATATTAAAAATACCATGCAATAGCTTGACAATAATGAGGACTTCTCTCTCTTGATGAAGGCTTTTATCAGCTTGAATTGGTAATATCAGATTGAGAGAAGGCCTCTATTTATAGGCTGAAAAGTTGTTGCTTCGACTCGTCTAAGGTCTAACAAAATTTCAAATTTTAAGCGCGATCGGATAAAATAGAACTTCGACTAGTCGAAGGCCCTGCTCGACTGGTCGATGGCCCTATTCGACTAGTCGAGCATGGGCTTCGACTGGTTGAGGGTGCTATATTTTAGTTGTTGTACTTCGAATTGAGCACCCCTCAACGGGTCAAAGGCCTCTCTTCCACTAGTCGAGAAAGTAACGGATTCAGAATTTAAACTTGGATTAGTCGAAGATTTCTTAGACTAGTCGACTACAACTTAGACTAGTCGAACCTAAGCCTAGACTAGTTGAAATATAACTTAACATAAGTATAAAAACCTATATAAGTTTATATCTTTAAAGAACCTAAGCCTAAGGTCTTTCTAAGGTATGTTATACCTAAAAAGATTGAACATTAAAGTAGATGAGATGATTAAACTTCATGGAACTTATTCTTCTACTTGATTCTTCAATGGAACTTGTAGTTGAAGATGGAGCTTGATCTTCTAGTCGAAGTGTAGTAGAACTTGAACTCACTTATCTTGAACTTAGTAAAGCTTAAACTTTCCATCTTGATCTACTTCATGACTTGAACTTCTGTAGAGTCTTGACCTTAGTAGATTTTCAACTATCTTGACTTGAAGTAAGGTCTTGAACTTTCCATCTTGATCCACATTATACAGACCACTCCATAAGTTATTTTATCTAAACGAAATTTAACAAACAAAGGCGTGCTTTATACAATATAGCACTTACAATCTCCCCCTTTATCAAATTCGTGACAAAACACTTAATATAACAACAACTAGAGTAACATCTAGAATTCCAAGTTGTCGAAGGTGTAGCTTTAATGAATGTACAAAGATTTTACTACTCCCCCTTAATGTGAGCTTTTCCCTATATTATGACATATACATTTTCTATAAAAAAAACTCCAACAACCATATATCAACATTTTTCATTCCAACCATATATCATCATTCATATAATGCGTGTCTTCATTCATTCTACTTTCTACTTATAAAATTAGCAATTCTCTCCCCCTTTTTGTCACAAAATGACAAAGGGAAGATCATTCATGTGATTATAATCAATAAACCATAGCAGATTCGGTAGATTAATAAGAAGAAAATGGATAGAAACGTGTTAATTAAAAGGAGTTATCAAAATGTCATTAAGGAGCATTGAGAGTTATCACCAAGCACACATAAAGTTAAAGTTTATACAACCCAAAGATAAATAAAAATTAATCTAATCGGATCCAGAGGAAGATGGAGGAGGTATGAAAGGATCAATCTGATAAAGTCTCTTTGTAATGCGATGAAAGTATTTTGCATATACTTCATAGAAGCTTTGTGACTTTCTGCCAGAATATCTTGGGATACCTTCAACTCAACAACTTTCTCTTTCAAAGACTTGAATCGATCATCAACCTGGGAAGGTTGATAGTCAGGATCAGCTTCATCATCTAATTCATCTAGCTTGGCAATGATGTCATCCATGGATGTGTCCTCAAGTAAAGGTGCGTCTTCTTCCTCTTCTTCATCTTCATCTCTCTAGCCGGGAAGGAATGCCAGGTTCATCTTATGGATATTTGTATTATCAAATGGGAGAGCAAAATTTGGTGCCTCGGCCAATGGAATGACAACATTGCAATAAATAGCAATATTTATCATGAGATAGGCAAAAGGTATCGATCCATGGCCAGGATGGATACGAAATTGGATAATCAAATAACACTTCAATTAGGGAAGACAAATAGGAATACCAGACATAACAGCGCGAAGGACACGAGTCATGAAGGGAGTAAGTTCAGACTTATTCCTAAACCGTGGATAGACATTAGATGTGAAAAGGCGATGAAGGACTTTGTATATAAGAAGCATCTTGTTGGCACAGAGGGCATTTCCAGAACTCCATTTAACATTAAATCAACATAATTTGTGTGTAATATTCCGTCACTCAGATTCAGTCGTTTTCTCAGCAAGGGTGGCAATGGGTATGCCATCATCATTAATATTAACATCAAGTAAACCTGAAACCACGTGTCGATCAATGAGAATTGTCCATTCTCTAAAATTAATAGAGAATGTTAGATTATCAAGGGACAATTCACCTATTGAAGCATACATGCCTTGCACTATGGAGCGATATGTCGTTCCGCCCCAACCAAGAATATTTTCCCAACTAATGGCAGTAAGGATAGGCAAGAGATGGAATAGTGCAATGTGGTCTACGTTCATAGTCCTTTCAATGATAATTTTTCTAGAGCGAAAATCCCTAACATGCTCTAAATCTTCTTCAGGAGGTCTTAGGGTTCTCACCCTAATTGGAGTCAACCTAGAGGAGGAGCCGCTAGGGCCCTTGCGAGTAACCTTCCTCTTAGTGCGATGCTCCATTTAGAGATTGCAAAAGAGAATATTAAAGAAGATAGATGATTTTGTCTTAGATCAAATTTTTGCACAAAACCCACGATGGAAAAGAAGTAAATCACAAAATAAACCACAAATGAAAGATTGACTAGCAAAGGAAAACCCAAATCTAGAAGGAAATTGGAAATAAATCACTTACAATGAAGATATAGAGATGGGTTCAATGAGTGAAGCCGTGGCTAGTCGAGGAAGAAAGGAAAAATGAAATTAAAAAAATGTGTTTTTCCCTCTTTTAATGAGCAAACCCGCGCACCTCGACTGGTCGAGTATGGTCCTTGACCGGTCGAAGGTTGACTGGTCAAGGACATACTCGACCCATTAAGCAAACAAAAAATAATAATATTTTAAAATTTGAAATTCATTTATTTTGTATTAAAAACTATAAACATATAATAAATAAAAATGCATGAACAACATAATTTAATTAATTAAAAGTACATAAACTAATATCATATTTAAATTTGGAATATTTATTCCTATCAAGCAGTTTGGTCATAATGTTTGCAAGCTGCTTTTCAATCTGAATATATTCTAATGAAATGCTCTTGTCTCAACTAATTCTTGAATATAATAATATCGAATGTCGATATCTTTCATACGAGAATGTTGAATAGGATTCTTTGAAATATTAATTGCTCTTGAGTAATCATAATATAATATCATTGTATCTTGTGCAATCTCATAATCAACTAACATCCTTTTCATCCATATCAGTTGGGTGCTAGCATTTCCAGCTGCAATATATTCACCTTCAGCTGTTGAGAGAGATACAAAATTCTACTTCTTACTAAGCCAAGAAACTAAACAATTCCCTACGTAGAAGCATCCACCACTAGTAGATTTTCTATCGTCAATGTTTCTTGCCCAATCTACATTAGTATATCTGATAAGTTATACAGTTGTATCATGTGGATACCATAGAACGAAATTAACAGTACTGGCAACATATACAATTATTCATTTAACAACGATTATATGTGATTCCTTAGGATTATATTGATATCTACCACATATAAGACCCGTATCCTAGCCCGTACCCTTCTATAGACTTCTGCGATCCTCCCGGTCAAATTCTGGCTACCCGGGATCTATTATCGGCATTTGCACGTGATCCTGAGTCATATCCAGTATTCCAGAGTTGGTTCAACCCAAGACTTGTATCCTTGCGACCGCACCGTCACCACGGTTCCCACGCCGCATCTCGCGCGCTGAGACGATACTTGGGTAAGGAGATGTGAGCCCGCATTCAATTCGAGAAAAATGATGCACTTTGCAAAACCCAAGAGAATTTCTATTAAATCAATCAAGTACATATCACATTATGTCAAGTATAAGAGAAATCCCAAAGTCAACTTTCTCTTACACAACCCATACATGTCAAGTAAACCCATCACTCCATCACCTTTCACCCATCCCTCTCTCCCATCACTTCTCTCCCATCTCCCCTCTCTCTCTCTCTCATTCTCTCACCATTTTCAAGCAACCCCATGGAGAGGAGAAAACTCCAACGTCCAAGGAAGAGAAGCTAGTGTGCCCACCTTTATACCATTCAATCCGGCCCTCCAAAGATCATCTCAACCATTGAAATGTATCCCTTGGAGCTCTAGAATGAATCGGTGGAAGGAGAAGTCCATGAACAAAGGTAGGTGATTTTATGTGTTGATTTTATGATTTAAGGGCCCACTTATGGTGGGACCCATCTTGATGTATGCATTATATAGGGAAGGACCATAGTGGCGGGGTCCCTCCCCTTCTCACCGATCTCTCTCTCTTTCTCTCTCTCTTTCATTTTCTTGTGGTGATGATGAGGTGTGTGGCCCACCTGATGTGTGTGTAGCCCACCATGAATGTACTTTATCCACGCCATCCACCGAGTGGGCCCACCTTGCTGCCATCATAGGGCCTGCCACGCATGGCTGTCTAATGGGAATATACAAATATTAGCTTTGACCAAGGCTGGTGAGTCCCACACATGTGGACACACCTTGATTTATGTGATGTATCCAGACCGTCCACCCTTAAACCTCTCTTATCATGAAGCTTGGACAGAACCGCTGCCTAGTAGCAGGACAGGGTCGTGGTACCCACCTATAGTATGTATTGCATCCGAGCCGTCCAGGGCCCGGACAACGCTGGTATGTATATAGTATTATATATTATATATAATGTATAGTATTATATTATATATTATATATAATATAATATATTATATCTGGTGGGCCCCACGTGGAAACCACCTTTAATGCTTGTATTTTCCATCTAGACGGTGCCATGTAGGCATGCTGTTACGTGTGTGGGACCCACATGAGGTATATGTTATATCCCTACCATCCATCTATTGGAGGTGGACCCCACCATGACAGCATGTGGGGCCCACCTTGTAATGATGTATTCCATCCACACAGTCCAATCCATGGGACGGTGGGATGTGGATTGGCTGGGTACCGCACACCCAGCTATTCAGCAAGTTGTGGGGCCTATCATGATGTACGTGGACCATACCTAAATGTATTTATCATGTTCACATCATCCAGGGGGTGGGACTCACCCTGGTATATGTGTTTTACCCTGGTTGTCCATCTGTTTTGCCAGCATGGGGCCCACCATGATGTACTTATTTCATCGACACCGTCCAGATTGTGTCAGATGGTGCTGGATAATGTTTGGACAATGTCGATCATCATTAGAGTGTCATGTGTCTATAGAATGATTGTGTACAGTGATACACATGTTGCACCTACAACAATTGAAATAATTTTAGGTGTAATCCAAGCTCCCACTTGATGTATATATTTGGCCCATTGGTGCAGCCCATTGATGCGGCCCACTTGATGTATATGAGGCCCATTGGTGTAGCCCATTGATGTGGCCCACTTGATGTATATGAGGCCCATTGGTGCAGCCCTTTGATGTGGCCCACTTGATGTATATGAGGCCCATTGGTGCCGCCCATTGAGCAGCCTGATGTGATGTTTTAGTGGCCCATTTAGTAAGGCCCATGGTGATGTATATTAGGCCCATGTCATGTGGCCCATTGTGCTGTGTATTAGTGTAACATCCTGAATTTTTGTCAACTTGGGGTTAGACGTCCTTAGGCAATGGGTCAACCATATCACTCTCAGAACTTAATTCCAAAGCCAAAGAAATCGTTTAGGACTAAATTCTTTAAAAATTTAACGTGAATTAACTAGCGCTAAACTAGATTACCTGTAAAATTAGCACCAACTACTTTAAATACGATCTGTAAGACCCAGAACCTATAGAATCATTGACGCTACCTTACCCTGAAATCTAGGATCAATCTCTAAGCCCAGTTGACCTCGGGACCATTTGGAAACTTCATATCGGACCTGGACCGCGCGTCGAAATTTCGATAGCGATGAACTTAGACCATTATGACTGCCTAGTTTGACTTGACAATCATTTCAAAAATCAAGCCCAACCGATATCCTAAGACTATTTTACTGAGTTCGGAGTGAAGAGAGTGAGAAAAGGAAAATATTTAGAAAATTAATTCAATTTTTAATAAATCTGGCACGTGTCACTTGCACATTATTTTTAAGCATTCTGACCGTTAGATTTTGACCCAAATTTACCCTCGGATCATGATAGGTGGCCCTTACATGTCATAGCACTTGTGGCCCTGATCGAGTTTCGGTGACTGCTGAACTGAAACTGGTCTGCCACGGTCGATCTGGAAACCCGACCGGACTGAAAACTTAGCTTGACCTAGATCTGATGTTAGTGAGCTTAAGTCCGATGCATTTGATAACAGGACCTCCAGAAATGTTCCGTTGGATCGAAATAGACCCACTTTGGTTATAACCTAAGTATACCTTGACTTGGAGTCCGTTTTCATTATGTTTGGCCATATAAAAGGGCCTTAAACCCTTAGCTTTCTAACCCATACGAATTTCCCAAACCCTAGAGAGAGAGAGAGAGAAAAGAGAGAGAAAGTGAGGGAGAAGTTGGGGTTTTCTCCTGGGATTCTTTCCTGCTGCTCCACATACCAAAGTCATCCACCTGCATCGCTATTCTGGCGATTCCAACTCCGTTATTAGGTAAGAAATCCTAACCCTAATATGTTTTGCAGCCTAGGATAGTTGGAGTGATGTTGTAGCTAACGTATTTCATGCCTTAGGTTGCGTATCCGCCATTGGCGAAGACTTATCGTCTGAATCATCTCTTATACGCATTTTCTGGTTTAAAGTGCGGACTATATACGTTTAGGTTATGGTTTTCAAGACTTTCAATGTTAAGTAATGATTTATTCTTGTCTAGGATGCTATTTCACATGTATAAAGTATTGTCCGTTTCAATTTTCAGTTATACATTACCTATGTTGATTATACTGTATTCCTCGTATTTGTAAAAAATACCGTATACATATAAAATTCGGGTTTTTGCTTAACATGATTAATTGCCATGAATATATGCTTGTTACATATGCGACAACTCCTTAGTGAAAGGACTTGCCCTAAATCACGCCACGGCCAATATACGCTGTATATGTTAAAGTGTGTAGCCCACGTGTTTGTGAAAATGTCTAAATGAATATGGAACCTGGATTCATGCATGCTATGATTATCCGTCGTGGGTATATGCAAGTGATATATGGGGCAACTCCCTAGTGAAAGAATTCGGTCAAATACATGATATATCAACATACGATATGTAGTTAGTATGTGTAGCCTAAGTGTTTATGAAAATGACTGAATGAGTATGGAATTTGCTTTCATGCTCGCCATGACTAATTGTCATGGATATATGATTATTGTATGGGCAATAACCCTTTGACGAAAGGATTTTTCCTAATACGTATGCTAATGGATACATAATATGTACAATGTAATGTGTAGACTAAGTGTGTGTAAAAGTGTCTGAATGAGTTAGGAGTTAGTAAGATGTACCTATATGTGGGTTAAGATATGATTCTCAACTACATCAATGATGTGTATGATTCCCTTCATGAGAATCATGTAACTTAGGTTATCCATGCTAAATAAGTGTATGATCTCCTCCATGTTTTATGTGTTTAATTGAATCATGTTATATGTGTGTATGATTTCCTGTAGGTACTATTTACATTTAAGTTATACTTCGTGATTGTTCAAATGAATGCAGGATATGACTCATATGTTAACTATTAGCTTTATATGTGAATGGGGCTGTACTACAATCCAGGCAATTGGTAACCATTCTGTAAATAGTGGTTGAGGTTATTTTTACCGCACAAGATGAGTTTAGCGAATCTGAGTTGTACTTGGGATGTTCGATAGTGGTTAGGCCACACGGAGTGCTTATGCATTCCATGTCGTTCAACTCAACGTACGCTTAGCCTAATTGAGCTTATCAACTAACCCGATTAACCGATGCTTGTTCACCATGTTTGGTCGCAACTGTTTGAATCTAAGACACTGAGCTTACCAGTGAAACTCCTGTTAACCGTGGTAACAAAATCCCCTAAGACTCATGAGCTGGACATGGTGGTATGGGACACCGTGGTCAAGCTGTTGGCCTACGCTGGAGCCACAAACCTCCCTATAGTGACCAGTGAGCACCCTACTCTGAGCAGATTATGGCAGTATGGGACACTATATTCTTGTTGTCGGCCTATACTATTTGGTGATGGGGGAGTGGAGCAATGATTGCGCGCAACAGCCCTGGCAGCCCTTTATAGTAACCTTGAGTTTATCCTGATACTGCATAGGGGCGACGAGTCCTATTGTAGTCTTAAGAATATAAATAGGCCTATATTGATAAGGTGATGGGGGAGAGGAGCAACGATTGCGGGCAACAGCCCTGGTAGCCCTTGCAGCTACCTAGAACCATAATATCGTATGAGATTCCCTAGGACTGACAACCCTAGAATGGATCAACATTGGGAAATGATACAAGGGAGGTGTCTTAGCTTCCCAATCCTATTGTATGAAAAGGACTAATAAGAACTTGGTAATCATACTCATGACATCGCACTACATGTGCCATTGGCATTGGTGTGAGAGCACAGTGGTAGTGATTCATGCCGCGATCGTTAGATGATGTCGCATGAGAGAGTTTGTGGTGAGGGCATGCATCATTCTTCATATCATCCTTGCATTAACAAGAGTATCTAGGACCTGTTTGATTGTACAGCCTTATCATTACTGCTTGATTGAATTGATAACATGTTAACCTTTACTGTATAGTTTCCACTGAGTTAGCTACTCACTCCTACATTACGGGACAGTGTTTGTAACACCAAACAGTCCCTGTTTTAGTTTCAGATGATGGCGATGCTTGCGAAGTAGAGCCGGACTTTATGATGATGAGGAGATTTTTTCCTATATGCAGGTTCTGATTGACGGGTTTACAGGGTTACTGATTAGATGCCAATACACTTGGCATTTTTCCTTTATTTAAACACCCATGTATATTCTTTTCTTTCCATTTTTGGAGTATACATGTATTTAGTTAACCTGATAACATGTTCACACTCTAGAGACTTACAATCAATTATACATTTTATATATTTATCACAGTCTTCCGCTTGAGAAACTTAACTGTCTCTGGAGTATGATATGTTGTTTTCGTCTAATCTCACTCATGTTTTCTGCACTAATATGAACAACATTCATCCATCATTGAAAATGTTGCTTAAGTGATGTTCTGGAACTCAAGAGTGGAGTTTATGCTCGACCCCCGATTTTTGGGATGTTACAATTAGGCCCATGTCATAAGGCCCATTATGATATGTATTAGGCTCATGTCATGCGACCCATTGTGTTATGTATTAGGCCCATGACATGTGGCCCATTGTGATGTGTATTAGACCCAGGTATGTGGCCCATTGTGATGTATTTGAGGCCCAGGTATGTGGCCTGTTGTGATGTATTTGTGGCCTAGTTGATAAGGCCCATTGTGATGTATTTGTAGCCCGTGTGGTGAGGTTCGATGTGGTGTATATGTGGCCCTTTAGTGAGGCCCAATGCGATGAATATGTGGACCGATGTAATATATGATTTCACTATAATGTATGTAATGATGTTTATGTGAGCCACTGCTTTAGGGTGATATTGGTTAAATGTCCACATTGATGGAAAATAATGGTTAGATGTCCACATTATGACCTTCCCTTGGGCCCATTTTGAGGCCCATTCTTGTTATGAGTAGGCTGTCTAGGCCTATCCTTAATATGAGGAAAGTACACCATTATCATATAACATGCTTAGTATAGCTTCACAACCCATGCCCATGCGCATCATATGTATGCCTAATATGAGGAATGATTGATCATAGCACATGTCATTGGGCAGATTATTATGGGACTCCCTAATAGGAGTTATCCACATGAGCATGCGGTACGCGCAGGTTTAATGCATGACTGGATGGTATGACTTATGCATCTCATATTTTATGATATGACCACCGTACGCCCTAGCGACATCAGGGTCGTAGCCTCCACGGCATATCATGGATGGCCATATAGGACACCAGAAATCTATTCTATATGGGGTGCTATAGATATCTCTAGGTGAAATTCTCTAAACCCTCTTAGTTCCAGAGTTACTCCAATGTCTAGACCGAGTGGATGCATGAGCGCATGAGAGTTGTACACCGTTAGGCCATGTCTCCCACTGTGTCGTGGTCGATTGGAGGGGGTGCTGGCTTACCTACCTGAGAGGAGGGGGCAAAGCTAGGCTGAGTTTGAGCAACTCGAGGAATGGGTCCGCTATCAATGAGTTGGGCCCGATATTGGCAGGTGGATAATGAGGTCTCTTCCACACACCTTGTTGTGCATGATGGGGCGGCAATCTGGTTTAGAGTGTACTAGACCTCGGTGATGATCCCAGAGATGTATGGTACTAATATGTGGACTTATTGAGCAAGAGTTGTATATTTATTTTTTCATTCATTCACTATCTACTCGGGCTGGTGGTGCATAACTATTTGTTACATGTACCTTCGCAATGGCCAGGATTTCAGTTGGGGCACATGACTAACCTGAGATCAGGAGTTTACCACATTGAGTCTGACTATCCAAATTTTGATGTGGGACCAGTTTGGATAGAGTCCCTTGTGGTGGACCCCGTAGCCTTCAATACTACGTACTATCATCCCAACTTCACACTCCAGCTTAGTCATTTCATTCACATCACATATTGCATTACATCAGCGGCATATGACATTTTGGGTTATTATGTTTCAGCACTTATATGGCCTAGACGGACTTAGAAGGATGTGCATATAACTTTGCATTCTCAATATATGATATTGGCTTATAACATTTTTCAATCGCATAGCCTTGATATTGCCTTTAGCATTCATGCCTCACATCGCATAGCCTTAGTACGGCTGATAGTATTCATGGATTTAGGGATTACCAGTATTTTTGCTTACTCTATTATCATATGATTCATGATCTTGCTAGTATTTCTAACATCGTATGATTTATGGACTGTATTGTATGCTTAGCAGTTACATTGTGCACACACTTACACCACCCTCTAAGCTTTATATAAGCTTATGCATAATGGATGCGTGCAGGTAGCATTAGGTCATAGGAGCGTTGAGCTTAGAGTGGGCAGCAGACTCCTGGAGCTTTGATTTTTGATATATGTATTTTCCTTTTAGCACTATAATTAAATATTATATTAGTGGATATGTGATGATGATGTTGCCTTTGTGATTTGGGTATACTTGTGGTTATGCTTCTTATGAGATAAACGTACATTAGAAACTCCTCCTTGTAGGATCCCAGCATCGTAACTTGGTGTATGGGTGCTGGGAGTCAAGAATGGGGTACTATGGAGGCTGTCGACAAGGAATTCGGTGATCGAGAATTTTGTGTGCCCGGTTTCGGTGCTTGGGGCGTGACAACACATATTCCAACACTAAAAGCAATATCAGGTCTACAAGTAATCATGTGAGGCCCGAATGCTAGACCGTACCGTTCCACAGACTCCCGTGGTCATCCCTATCGAATTCCAATGACCCGCAATCTATAATCGGCATTTGCGTGCGACACAGAATTGCATCTTGTCGATCTGAGTCATCTTAAACCAAGACTTATACCAATGCAACCGCGTCGTCCCTGTGGTTCAGATGCTGCATCTCGCACGCCGATGCGATACTTATGCCAAGAGATGTGGGCCCGCATTTAGTTCGAGAAAAATGTCGTTGTAAGTGTTATGGTCTCTTGCTCCTTTGATTGTCAAATTTTGTAGTGCAAAAATCACAATCTATGTCTTGTGTAGCACATTGATGCAATGCATCACATGTACAAGGACAATGCTGCAAGTTAAGAACAAGATCTACTATAAAGAATTGCAAGATCAAGTACATTATTTACTCCTTTAAGCTTCAACGTTCAATATTTTAAAGCGACATTGAAAGACAAGTGAACTGTTCATACTCAAGACTCAAAGAGAAGTACAACTCAACTACTACAAGTTCAAGCTTCATTATGTGTTGAGATCTCAAGCTTCATGAACTTTAAAGATTGTCTATCATTTGAAGAATAGAAGGTTCAATGTTCATACATCATGTTCAAGGTATGAAAGACCTTAAATTGACCTTAGGGTAGGTCATTTTGAATACATAATTCAATTGAATCATTTTATAAGTCTTTGGTCTGCTCTTTGACTAGTCCTAGACTCTATTCGACTAGTCCTAGCACTGTCTTGACCAGTCCAAGAAATTTCAAGACCAGTTCTAAGTTTGTTGTAATTTTTTAGAATTTTTTGTTAAGCCACGACCAGTCCTAGAGACTGCTCGACCGGTTGTGTGAACAGTGCACAACTCGTTCACGACCAGTCCTGCAACTATGACTCAAACTCCAATGACTATTCCAGGTTTCACATGACTAGTCATGGACAGGTCACGACCAGTCGTGGAGGTCACACGACCGGTCGTGCAGTGCCTACGACCAGTCATGGAACGGCTTTATCCGATCACGTTCAAAATTTTAAAAATCCGTTGGTCCTATGACCAGTCGTAGTGTCCACAGGACCAGTCGAAGGTGAAACTTCTGCACTTATAAATAGAGCACGATTTTCAGATTTGATATCCAATTCAAGTAAAATCAAGACATCACTCTGAGAGATAAGTTAGTCATTTATTTAAGCTATATTATGATCATTTAATATTCTCTTTTCGTATCTTTCTTTGCATTTGATTTTGAAGTTCTGCATTCCAATTATATTTGAAAGAGGAATTGAGGTATTCCCATTTCTTGTAATCAAAATCAAATCAAGCTAGCCCAAGGTGATTTAAGTCTAAAATCAATTTAGAACCTAGAACCATTTCATAAGTGAGTTTGGACATTGAAATTCTACTCCGATTTGGTTCTTCCGGGCTACAACAAAAGGAGAAATCTAGGTATTTTACATTTGTGTAAATCTTCTGTTTTTGGTTTCTTTTGAGATTAAGCCAGAAAAATCTCATTATTTTGGTTATCTGAGGAGATCCAGAAAACTCAAAGTGTGGGATTTTTAAATTGTGTAAGCCCATTTGAAAGACACAATTATGAGGGTTTTAAGTGAACCTGAAAAAATCTATTTTCATAGTGAACGTTAATATCCACTGTGTGAGGATATTAAGGGTTGAGTAGTTGTATGGTTGTTATTTAACAGTTGGTGTACACATGCAATTCATTATAATTCTTTGTGTTTTGTGGATGTGTAATTTATTTTTTATATCTTTTATCATTCAATATTGTGGGATGTATTTGTGGATGTGAATATTGTAATCCTTTACATTTCAAGCATTGTGGTGAATGTTGTAATAGCTTATATTTCCTTTCAAGCTATTTCCTTTTTAATCCTCTTTAGTTTGAGTTTTTGATACACAAACTATTCTAGTAAGGTTTTCCTGCCATAAACCCTTGGTTTTTATGGTGTGAGGTTGTCCTTAGAACAACATTTGTATCAACCTCTCAATACTAGAATTTTGAGGTTGCTTTACATTTCTGTATTGTGGATTGTTTATAGTGTTATCTTTCCTTTAATTGTTTAAATTTTGATGTTATCATTTTAATTTGGCATAGTCCTATTCACCCCCCCCCCCCAGGACTCTAGTTCGGCCTTTTCAAGTGGTATCAGAGCCTAATAGCTCATTTTAATTGTTGTTTCTTTTTAGATTAATTTCCTAAGCTAATCGATCTGAGCTATTTAAGATGTCAAATTTTGATAGTTTTCAATAACTAGGCCTCCACCTTTTGATGGCTCCAATTATGCCTATTGGAAAGCCAGGATGAGAATTTTCTTAAAATCCATGGATGAGAGCGGGTGGCAAGCCACAATGACTGAATGGACCCCTCCTACCACTGAGTGACTGGTATTGATGGATCAAAATCTATGAGGGTAACACCTTATTTCTCATGGACCACTCTTCAGAAAAATGAGAGTAGTGACATGTAACGTCTCGAAAAAATACGTACAGAAACTCAAGTACCACCTCGATCAGAAATCACCTAGGATTAATTCCTTTAGAAATTAAGCGTAAGACGACTAGCGCTATGTTAGATTAGCTGTGAAATTAGCACCGATCACTTTAAATACGTTCTGCAAGACCCAAAACTTGTGAAATTGTTAATGCTATAACTTCCTAAAACCTAGGATCAAACTCTAAACCCGTTTGCTCTCAGGAACCCTTTGAAACCTTGTAATGGATTCTGACCGCTCGTCGTGAGTCCGTTAGTAATGAACTTAGACCGTTATGACCGCGTAGTTGGACTTGACTACCACCCCGAAAATCAAGTCCAACAAATGTTTTGAGGCTATTTCGTTGAGCCTGGAGCAAGGAGTGTGAGGAAGAGTGAAATTCTTTGAAAATAAATGTCATTTAAATAAATCTGGCATGTTTCGCTTGTGGGTTAAGTATAAGCATTCAGACCATTGGAATCTGACCCAATTACACCCTCGGATCAAGGAACATTTCCCACTCAGGTCAGTGTACTTGAAATCTCTGATCGAATCTCAGTGACCGCTGAACTGAAACTGGTCCGCCACGTGCGATCTGGGAACACTATCAGACTGAAAACTTAATGTGATCAGGATCCAATATCCATGAGCTTAAGTCTGACCGCATTTGGTCAAGGGACCTCTAAAAATGCTCTTTTGGATCGAGAAAGACCCGATCTGGCTATAACCCAAGTATACTTTGGTTTAAAGTCTAAATAGGTGACTTTCTAACCTATTTAAAGACCTTAAACCCTCTCATAACCCTCCAATAAGAATTTGCTAAAACCCTAGAAAAGAGAAGAGAGAAAAGAGAGAGATTCGGTGAGAGTTGTGAGGGAAACTTCCTGTCACTCAATCCGGCTTCTACACGCACTTAATCGCCGCGTTCTAATCACTCTTTTGGTGATTCCTACTTCATTCTAGGTAAGAAAATCTTAACCTCAACCTGTTTTAGGGATTCCTTCGATACAAGTAGCGAAGTAGCTGATGTATCTTGTGTTATAGGTCGTCATACAGGCGTTGACGAAGCGTAGAGTTTCTGTTCGATTCGTTACGCTTCTACGGTGAAAGGTGAGGATTCTAGATGCTTAGGTTAACTATTTTCAAAGCTTTCAATGTCGTTTAATAGTAGATTATCGACAAGAACACCGTTTGACATGTAGAACATGCTGTCTATTTTCCATTTCGACTGCGTACGGAGAATATGAGATTTAGGGTATTTTAGGCATTTGTAGGAAATACTGTATACGTCTGTATTTTGATGAAATGATTGCCATGTGTATTTGTCATGTTATGATATTAGTTAGGTGTGCATGATCTGTTTGGCGAAGAGATTCGCCCTAATGTGCACTTTAGGTCGACATACGCTATGTAGACTAAAGTATGTAGACTAAGTGTTTGTATAAATGTTTGTATTAGTATGTATTAAGTCAATGTTGTTGTAGATTAGTCTTGAGATTGAATTCTTAATTAATATGATGATATACATGATTTTCCTCCATGTTGTTATTGAATTGATTTCCTTATATGTATGGAATACATGTGTTTGGTTGATTTGCTTACGTTGTATGTTATAACATGTTGTTAACATGCTTGGATTGTCTGTATATCATTTCTGTTACTCTCATATGATCACTGATGTAGATTACAAGTGCTTGGGGCTATGCTCTAGTCCAGACAGTCGGTAATAGATTCAACTTCGTGGTTGGCTTCCCATCATGTTATTTCATACTTGCATTAACAACAATATCTAGGAATGTCTGACTGTTTGCCTTACTATTATCGCGTGATTGATTTGATAACATGTTAATCTCTGCTCTATGATTCCACTGAGTTGATCACTCACTCCCACGTTACGGGACGGTGTTTGCAACACCTACCAGACTCTGTCTTAGATGCAGGTTGTGAGGAGATCTAGGAGCTAGAGCCGGATTACTATGAGGACCAGGACGAGTTCTCGTATATGTAGTTCTCTGACGGCTTTGCATAGGTGGCCTGGATCAGCGGGAGTTTTGCTAGTTGGACTTTTACAGGACATTTAATTTTGGTTTATGATATGTCTATGTTACTCAGAGATGTATTCATACTTTGGAGAAAATTCGAGATTATTTTATTTTTCATACAGTGATATATATATTCTTCAGTCTTCTGCTTACATTTTATCACTAGATCTGGAGTATGAATTGCATTTTTAGTATAATCTTACTCATGTTAATGCACTAACTCAGACAACATTGAATCATAAGCATATTTGTTGCATAAGTGATGGTCTGGAACTCGAGAGTTGGGTTTCTACACAACTCCCAATTTTTTAGGCGTTACAAGTTGGTATCAGAGCATGATTTGGATTAAACCGGACCTGGGTTATGGACACACGACATACGTTGTCACCCTTTGACTTAGGTGGGTGCGAGAAGAACGTAGAAACACTCATAGGGCCCCAGTATCGCCAATTGGCGAAGTTCACTCAAATCGATCATTTTGATCGAGTTCGTGTGCATCCGTGGTCACATGAAACGACCCCGGACCACTTCTAGTCCGTGTGTGGGCGGGTCTAGACCTCTATAGACCCTATCCCAGCGGTTAAAAATTGTTAAATACGAATATACGTCAAAGAGTGCCCGAAATGACCCGAAATAGCTCGAAACGGGGTCGTGGGCCCACCCACGCTTATCCAGAATGATCTAGGGTGGGACCCACATATATTTGGGGACCCCAGGGCAGGAGGACCTCGCCCAAATGGCGAGGCCTTACCAATCATCACAGAGATCGATGAGGCCCCGCCGTACAATGGGCCCCACTCGGGCGGGCCGTCAGGCCGATGCACTTTGGGGGTTAGGGTAGCCCCCCTAGCTATGGGCCGTCCGTTAAAACTACCCCAAAACTCTACCTCCTTCACAAAACACACCCCCAAGCTCTCTTTTCCTCTCCCATTTGTTGTTTTCCCTTGTAAATCCCGTTCCCAATCGCTCTTATCATCATTTTCGGCCACAATCCACACCACTCCATAGTTTACAGCCATGCACACTCCCCTCTCTCTCCATTCTTGTTCGTTTGAAGCTCTTACACCCTCCATTAAAGCTCAAATCATGTAAGCCTCCAACCTAACCCATCTCTTCCTTTTCCTTTCTTCAAAACTGGTTATTTGGGGCCTTTAGAACCCCTGTTGGGTCTCAAACTCGTGGAGCAACAAAAATCCCAGCCCTTTCTCCCCCTTTCCTCCATTTTCCATGGCCTTTGTAGAGGCTATTTTAGCCTTTTTCTCCCTTTCTACCATCCTCTCTCATGGGAAAGAGGAAGACCGCCGCTGATGAAGCTGGGCCTAGTCGCCCTTCGCGTTCAAGGAAGCCAAGAGGTGGCGCCACTAGTTCAAGCACCGTCGTAAGTCCAAGCGCAGCTCGTGAGTTTCAGACGAAGAGGGATCTTGATCCCTGATCTCCTGTTGGAAGGGCTTGGTTGACGGAATAACCCCATGGAGTTTATGAGGGCCGTCGGGTCCTTTTTGAAGCTCAGGTGGATGGGCGACTGTTTGGAGATTATCAGTTGTTCGAGCTCCTGGAACAAGCACAGTGGGGACCGCTATTTGATGTCAGGCAACGCGCCAATGCAAGAACGGTCCGAGCTTTCTATGCCAACATTCACGAGACTACGCTAGAAACCTTGCAGTTTCAGGTCTTATGTGGAGTAGATTTGTGGGCCACAGTTGACGTCAGGTTGATATCTCGACTTTTGAATGTGCCCCTTGGCGATGTGCATGCAAGTGTTAAGAATCTGAATAGCATGCGTGAAAGGGACCGTCGCACACATTCCCTTTACGGTAGACTGGTTGAGTGGCAGCTGAATCGGAGTCTTCTTGCGTCCCATATGTCAGACGATTTCTGCTTGCTCCATCACATTTTCACATTCAACATCTACCCCAGGTGGAGTAACTGTAGTGAGTGTACATGCCTTATGGTAGACTTCTTGTATCAAGTGGGGCAGAGGGAAAACCTGTGTGTGCCTTCATTCGTGTTGCGACAGATTGTATAGGTTGTATGCTCGAGGAGGAGGACTGAGTTGCTCCCATACGGCCGACTCATATGCAGGATTGCACGTGAGTTTGGTTATGGCCTTGGTGGGGAGATGCCGGTGCCGGTCCATCATATCAATGAAGCTACCCTCAATCAGATGGAGATCGGGCTGTGGAAACGCCAAGCTCAACTTGAGGAGAGCGAAGATGAGACTGAGAGTGGAGAAGAAGAAAGTGAAGAAGAAGCTGGGGCCGAGATCCAAGAAGAGGAAGAACCAGAGGCCCAGAGCACAGATGAGAGCTCCCCTCCTGCGGTACCAGGGCAGGCTTCTGGACAGGCTCCTTTGGATGCTCGTATAGCTCACCTGGAGGAGGATCATGCTGCCTTACGATAGGGCTAGGTTGCCTTGCGACAGGACATCACGGACCTGTGGGGCTTTGTGAAGGGCAAGTTCAAGAAGGTGACCAACACCTTAAAATCTATCCTGTGTTGTCTGCAGGATAAGGGTGCCCCTCCTCCATCGCTAGACTCGGATGAGTGATTAGATTTCATATGTTTGTAGGTCGTATGTAGGTTGTTTTGTGTTTGCTTGTGTGAGCCTGAGAAGGCTTAGTAGCTGGTTTATGTTGCAGTAGTGGCTTTGGTTAACTTAATTTCCCATGTGTTTCTTGTCATGATGCATGTAAAGATATATCTCTTGTATTGTGACAAATTTTGTTTAAATGAAATGCATGGAGTTTCTTCGGTTTGTTATGTGAATGATTGCATGGTGTGCTTGTGCTATTGCTGAAACTGACTGGGTTGCACCCTATTTTGAATATAGGGAATACCACCTAAGGTTACTCGGAGCACGGAACGTCTTACGCTGGGTGAGCCGATGGATCGGGTCCCTCCCCAGAGTGATGATCATATGGACCCTACTGTAGGCCCGATTCGTGAGACTGCACCTAAGTCTCAGCCTTCGTATGCCTCGAGACAATTAAGGAAGCACGAGGAGAATTACCCTACACATGACCTTGAGTTGGTTGCTGTCATTTTCGCATTGAAGCTCTGGAGACATTACCTCTATGGAGAAGAGTTCGAGCTCTTTTGCGACCACAAGAGCCTCAAGTACATATTCAAGCAGCGAGACCTGAATATGAGGCAGCGACAATGGTAGAGACTTTGAAGGACTTTAAGTTTGAAGTTTCCTACCATCAGGGCAAGGCGAACCTTGTGGCTGACGTGTTGAGCCGTAAGAAGGCGTAAGAGTTTGCGGCTCCACTGATGGTTGCCGAGTGGGACATGGTTGAGTTTTTGTGAGACTTTGAGCAGAAACTCACTGTGGAGGAGCCATATGAGTTTATCGCACATGTTCGGGTGTGACCTCGTATCAATGACAGAGTCATCACGGCGCAGAGGGATGACGAGCGTCTGACTGAGCTTCGAGAGCAGGCCAGTGACGATGCAGACGCCGAGTGGCGTGTTGGAACGGATGGGGGCTTACGTTATAGTGGCTGCCTATGCGTCCCAGATATTCCTGACTTGAGACAAGAGATTCTGGAGGCGGCGCACAGTTCCAGACTTGCGATGCATCCGGGCAGCACAAAGATGTATCACGACGTGAAGAGGACATATTGGTGGGATGGCATGAAGACCCACATCACAGATTTTGTGTCCCGTTGTCTCACTTGCCAGCAGGTGAAGGCAGAGCATCGCTGACCTCCTGGTCTCCTTCAGCCTATGCCTATAGCTGAGTGGAAGTGGGACTTTATTTCTATGGATTTCATTTCAAGACTGTCGAAGATGAGGAAGGGACATGATTCTATTTGGGTGATCGTCGACCGTTTGACGAAGTCGGCGCACTTCCTTCCGATCAGAGTCACGAACTCTGCAGACGAGTTGGCCAGGCTATATATCAGAGAGATAGTGCGTCTACATGGAGTTCCCTTAGAGATCGTGTCGGACAGAGACACGCGCTTTACTTTTATTTTCTAGACTCGCATCCAAGAAGCTATGGGTGTGAAGTTGAAGTTCAGTACTGCTTTCCACCCACAGACGGACGGACAGACAGAGGGGGTGAACCAGATTTTAAAGGACATGCTGTGGGCTTGCGTGTTTGATTTCAAAGACAGTTGGGATGATTGTCTTGCATATGCGGAGTTCGCATACAACAACAGTTTCCAGGTGAGTATCGGTATAGCACCTTATGAGGCCTTGTATGGGCTTCCTTGCCGAGCACCGCATTGCTGGGCAGAGGTCGGTGAGCGCAGATTGATTGGCCCAAAGATAGTGCAGACGACCTTGGAGAAGATTGACATCATCGGACGCCGACTTCTTACAGCGTAGAGTAGACAGAAGCGTTATGCAGATACGAGACGGCGCACGCTAGAGTTCGCGGTTGGGGATCACGTATTTTTTAGAGTTTCCCCTATGAAGGGAGTTCTTCGGTTCGGAAAGAAGGAGAAACTAGCACCATAATTTATTGGTCCATTTCAAATTCTTGACCGTGTGGGTGCAGTGGCATATCGTCTGGCTTTTCCTACGCCTCTAGCGAGCGTACACAACGTGTTTCATATTTCTATGCTGAAGAAATACATTCCTGATCCTTCCCATATCATCAGATGGGAGTAGGTGTAGTTAGGTGAGGATGTTACATATATACTGCGACCGACCGTATATTAGACAGGAAGGAGTAGGTATTGCGTAGCAAGGTCATCCCCCTTATGAAGGTGTTGTGGACGCATCACACTGAAGAAGAGGCTACTTGGGAGACAGAAGCCGAAATCAGAAAGAACTACCCACAACTTCTCGAGGAGTACGAAAAGGCACAAATTTTGAGGACGAAATTTATTGTTTAAGGGGGGTAGATTGTAACGTCTCGAAAAAATCCATACAGAGACTCGAGTACCACCTCGATCAGAAATCACTTAGGATTAATTCCTTTAGAAATTAAGCATAAGACGACTAGCGTTATGTTAGATTAGCTGTGAAATTAGCACCGATCTCTTTAAATACGTTCTGCAAGACCCAAAACTTGTGGAATTGTTAACGCTATAACGTCCTAAAACCTAGGATCAAACTCTAAATCCGTTTGCTCTCAAGAACCCTTTGAAACCTTATAATGGATTCTGACCACGCGTCGTGAGTCCGTTAGCAATGAACTTAGACCGTTATGACCGCGTAGTTGGACTTGACTACCACCCCGAAAATCAAGCCCAACTAATGTTCTGAGGCTATTTCGTTGAGCCTGGAGCAAGGAGTGTGAGAAAGAGTGAAATTCTTTGAAAATTAAATGTCATTTAAATAAATCTGGCACGTTTCATTTGCGGGTTAAGTATAAGCATTCAGACCGTTAGAATCTGACCCAATTACACCCTTGGATCAGGGAACATTTCCCACTCAGGTCAGTGTACTTGAAATCTCCGATCGAATCTCATTGACCGCTGAACTGAAACTAGTCCACCATGTGCGATCTGGGAACACTATCGAACTAAAAACTTAATGTGATCAGGATCCAATATCCATGACCTTAAGTCCGACCGCATTTGGTCAGGGGACCTCCAGAAATGCTCTTTTGGATCGGGAAAGACCCGATCTGGCTATAACCCAAGTATACTTTGGTTTAAAGTCTAAATAGGTGACTTTTTAACCTATTTAAAGACCTTAAACCCTCTCATAACCCTCCCATACGAATTTGTTAAAACCGTAGAAAAGAGGAGAGAAACGAGAGAGATTCAGTGAGAGTTGTGAGGGAAACTTCCTACCACTCGATCCGGCTTCTACACGCACTTAATCGCCGCGTTCTAATCACTCTTCTGGTGATTTCGACATCATTATAGGTAAGAAAACCCTAACCTCAACCTGTTTTAGGGATTCCTTCGATACAAGTAGCGAAGTAGCTGATGTATCTTGTGTTATAGGTCGTCATACAGGCATTGACGAAGCGTAGAGTTTCTGTTCGATTTGTTACGCTTCTACGGCGAAAGGTGAGGATTCTACATGCTTAGGTTAACTATTTTCAAAGCTTTCAATGTCGTTTAATAGTAGATTATCGACAAGAACGCCATTTGACATGTAGAACATGCTGTCTGTTTTCCATTTCGACTGCGTACGGAGAATATGAGATTTAGGGTATTTTAGGCATTTGTAGGAAATATTGTATACGTCTGTATTTTGCTGAATTGATTTCAATGTGTATTTGTCATGTTATGATATTAGTTAGGCGTGCATGATCTGTTTGGCGAAGAAATTCGCCCTAATGCGCACTTTGGGTCGACATACGCTATGTAGACTAAAGTGTGTAGACTAAGTGTTTGTATAAATGTTTGTATTAGTATGTATTGAGTCAATGTTGTTGTAGATTAGTCTTGAGATTGATTTCTCAATTAATATGATGATGTACATGATTTTCCTCCATGTTGTTAGTGAATTGATTTCCTTATATGTATGGAATAAATGTGTTTGGTTGATTTGCTTATGTTGTATGTTATAACATGTTGTTAACATGCTTGGATTGTCTGTATTTCATTTCTGTTACTCTCATATGATCACTGATGTAGATTACAAGTGCTTGGGGCTACGCTGTAGTCCAGGCAGTCGGTAATAGATTCAAATTCGTGGTTGGCTTCTATTTGCCACGAAGGACGCATCGATGAGCGCGAGTCATGCTTTGGGTTGGCGGTAGTTGTTAGGCCACACGAGGTGTTTTATACACTTCATGTCGTTCAGCTTGAGGTACGCTCGTACTAGTCGAGCTCTTCAAGTAACCCGACTGACCGTTGTATGTTCACCTTGTATTGGTCATAACTGCTTGAACCTAGGGTTCTGAACTTACCAGTGAAAACCCTGATAACCATGGTACCTTGATCCATTAAGACTCATGAGCCGGGCATGGTGGTATGGGACACCGTGGTCGAGCTGTCGGCCTACGCAGGGGCTACAAACCTCCTCGTAGTGACCAGTGAGCACCTTAGACTCGTGAGCCGATTGTGGTGGTATGGGACACTACATTCGAGCTATCGGCCTACTCTGATTGGTGACGAGCCCTTTGTAGTGACCTCGAGCGTATTCTGAGTCTATGTGAGGCGACGACCCTTCCGTATCAACAAGAGTACAACTAGGCTTGTATTGATAAGGTGATGGGGGAGCGGTGCAACGAGTGTGAGCAACAGCCCTTGCAGTGACCTAGAAATATACCATCGTATGAGATTACTAGGAGTGACGACCCTATACAGGATCTGTGTTAGGATTGATATAAGGAAAGTACCTTAGTTTCCCAATACTGCTGTATGAAAGGACTAATAACAACTCGGTAATCATATCCACATCGCACTTCATGTACCTGGAAGATGTGGAGCACTGAAGGAAGAAAGCATGCCGCGGACGTAAGATGGTGTCGCATGAGGGAGTATATCGGTGAGGGCATCCATCATATCATTTCATACTTGCATTAACAATAGTATCTAGGAATGTCTGACTATTTTCTTTACTATTATCACGTGATTGATTTGATAACATACTAATCTTTGCTCTATGATTCCACTAAGTTGATCACTCATTCCCACGTTACAGGACGGTGTTTGCAACACCTACCAGACTCTGTCTTAGATGCAGGTTGTGAGGAGATCCAGGAGCTAGAGCTGGATTACTACGAGGACCAGGACGAGTTCTCATATATGCAGTTCTCTGATGGCTTCACATAGGTGGCCTGGATCAGCGAGAGTTTTGCTAGTTAGACTTTTATAGGACATTTGATTTTGGTTTATGATATGTATATGTTACTTAGAGATGTATTCATACTTTGGAGACAATTCAAGATTGTTTTGTCTTTCATACAGGGATATATATATTCTTCAGTCTTCCTCTTGCGTTTTATCACTGGATCTGGAGTATGAATTGCAGTTTTGGTATAATTTTACTCATGTTAATGCACTAACTCAGACAACATTGAATCATAAGCATATTTGTTGCATAAGTGATGGTCTGGAACTCGGGAGTTGGGTTTCTACACAACCCCCGATTTTTAGGGCGTTACATGACAATGCAAAAGCACTAAATGCAATCACTTGCGCACTATCACTGGATGAATTCAAAAGAATTATATCTTGTGAAACTGCAAAGCAAGCTTGGGATATTTTAGAAATGACACACGAGGGAACAACAATTGTCAAGAATCTAAAGTCCAAATCCTCACAACTAAATTTGAGGAAATAATATGGAGGAAAATGAAACTTTCATAGACTTTTATACTAGATTGAATGTTATTGTCAACTCTATGTCGGCTCTTGGTGATAAAATCCCAAATAGTAAAGTGAGTGCAAAGATACTATGCTCACTACCTAAACGGTTCAATTCAAAGGTGACTGCGATCCAGGAACTTCTTGATGCGGATGATATGAGGGTAGAAGAGTTAGTTGGTTCTTTACAAACCTATGAGTTAAATTTTAAAGCTCCTAAAGGTAAATCTATCGCCCTTAAATCTTCTAAAAATGTTTCTCAAGAAAATACTAGTAATTCTGATTTAGAAAATTTCGAAGATGATATCTCTTTTAACTAAAAAGTTTTACAAAATTTGCAAAAGTAAAAAGAGGGTTGATTTTCAAAAATTAAATGATAAGAAAAGGTCCAAATCTAAAACTTGAAAATATTAAAAAGATAGTCAATGTTACAACTGCCAGGAATATGGGCATTTAGAAAATAAGTGTCCTAATAAGGGCAAACCTAAAAAGAAAGGTATATTGGCTACTTGGGATGAATCTTCTAGCACTGGAGCCTCTTCTGAATCAGAAGATTTTAAAACCAGGTCGGGCAATGAAGTTAAAGCCCTTATGACTCTAGCTAAGCTCACTTTTTCAGATCATGATGATTCAACTACTGAAGAAAATATGAATAGTGATCATGAAAAAGAAGAAGATCTTCAAGATGCTTATAATGCCCTATACAAAGAAAGTTGTAAGATTGCAGTAAAACTAAAGCTTCAAAAAGAAAAAATTTTAAAACTTAAAGAAAATTGGGATTCTCTGGTTTTAGAAAAATCCCACATTTCAGATTATTTTAAAAAATCAAAACGCGATTTAGATTTCAAAACTTCCCTTATTGAAAATCTTAAATCTGAAAATGAAAAACTTAAACTTGAAGTCTCTTCACTTTTAAGTTTAAAGGATACATGGAGGTATGCCCAAGGTGATCCAAAATTAAAAAAGCTTTTGTCTGGATCAAGAAAAAGTGGCGACCAATCCGATTTGGGCTACGACCGAAATATTCCTCCTAAACAGAAGAATACTCCTCCTAAGTTTGTGAAAGGAGAGTCTTCAAACTCAAAAGGGAATAGTTCAAATCAAAATTTTTCTAAAAGGACTAAAACTTTCCAATCTTTTAAACCTAAAAGCAACCATATTAGCTATAAAAATCAGAACCGAAACCCTTTTTCTGAAAAAATAATTGATTTACTTAAGAAGCTCTTAAAATCTAACTCAATAGGTCGGTCTTATAACAACTACATCATAAGAAGACCAACTATACTCCTAAACCCAAAACGGTTATGAAATGGGTTCCTAAGGTTACTTGCTTTGTTGCCCACATGGCTTTCAAAGCTTCAACCTATTCAAAGTGGTACCTAGACAGTGGATGCTCCAGACACATGACTGGTGACAAAGGTCAGTTCACCACTCTTAAAGATAGGATTGATGGTTCAGTCACATTTGATGATGGTAGTATCTGTAGGATTATTGGCCAAGGTACGATTCAACTTTCTAACCTCCCTTTATTTGAGAATGTTTTATATGTAGAAGGGTTAAAACACAATTTGTTAAGCCTTTCTCAAATATGCGATAAAAATTATAGCATAAAATTTTCTAACCTAGGGTGTGAAATTTTAAATAAAAATGGTTCAGTAATATTAATTGGTCATAAAACTTCTGAAAACTGCTACATCGTAAGTGATGCTAGCTCATCTAACCAATCGTGTTACATGGTTCATACTGATGAATTTGTGTTATGGCATAAAAGCCTTGGATATGTACACTATCAAAATTTGTATAGATTGAGTAAAAGAGAACTGATAATATGTCTACCTAAATTATAGAAAGTAGACAAAATATGTGGTAAATTCTAGATTGGTAAGCAAACTAAGAGTACTCACAAAAAGGTGGACTCCAATGCCACATCAAAACCACTCGAACTCATCCACATGGATCTTATAGGACTAACCAGGACAGAGATTCGAGGTGGCAAAAATACATACTGGTAATCGTGGATGATTTTACTAGATTCACTTGGGTAGCCTTCTTAAGAGATAGATCAGAAACCCTCAATGAAGTAAAAAGGATTCTCAGACAGATTCAAATAGAAAAAGGTTCTCAAGTCAGTAAGATCCATAGTGATCATGGATTAGAATTTGAAAATAGTAATTTTGAGAAATTCTGCTGCAATCAGGGAATATCACATGAATTCTCTACACCCAAAACACCACAACAAAATTGAATTGTTGAAAGAAAAAATAGAGTGCTTTAAGAAATGGAAAATGTATTGTTAAATAGTATGAAGCTTCCTAAAAATCTTTGTGCTGAAATCATAAATACTACCTACTATATAATCAATCGGGTTTATACAAGTAAGTCGAACAATAAAATGGCTTATGAAATGTGGTTTGATAAGAAGCCTACTATCAAATAGTTTTGAGTTTTTGACAGCAAGTGCTATATTTTGCATGACCGAGAAAATCTAGAAAAGTTTGACACCAAAAGTGATGAAGGAATCTTTTAGGATATGCTTTGAACAGTCGAGTGTATCGAGTAATTCAAGAGTCCATCAATGTGGTCATTGACAATCACTTGAATACACCTACCTCCAGTTCATATAATGATGAAATTCTTCTAACTGATAAACTAGATATTTCATTAAGTCAAAATAACTCTGAACAGAGACTGTCACAGATCATCCAAGCACTCAGATTCTTGGAAACCCTCTCTCTGGTGTGTGCACTCGTAGACAACTAGAAGATATATGTAATTACATGAGCTTTACATCTCAGATCGAACTGAGAAACGTAAAAGAAGTTATTACTGATGAAAACTGGATAGTTGCGATGCAAGAAAAGCTTAATCAATTTATAAGAAATGATGTTTGGTACTTAGTTCCTAGACCTAAACATAAACATATTTTCAAAACTAAATGGATTTTCAAAAATAAGTCTAATGAACTTGGTAATATAATTCAAAATAAGGCTAGACTGGTTGTACAAGGGTACACTCAAATTGAAGGCATCGATTATGATAAAACCTTAGCCCCAGTAGCTCATCTTGAATCAATCAGGCTATTTATATCCATTGCATGCTTGAGAAAGTTCAAAATTTATCAAATGGATGTAAAAAGTACTTTTTTAAATGACAATCTGCATGATGAAGTATATGTTGAACAACCAACGGGTTTTGAAGACCCTAAGAATGTTGATCATGTCTATCGCCTAAAAAAGGCTCTCTACAGTTTGAAACAAGCTCCTAGGGCATGGTACAAAAAATTGACTAAGTTTCTACTAAGTCATAATTTTCTAATGGGAAGTGTTGATAAGACTCTTTTTGTTAAGAAATATAACTGTAACACCCTGAAAATCGGGGGTCGTGTATAAACTCAACTCCCGAGTTCTAGACCGTCACTTATGCAACAAAATGATTATGATTCAATGTTGTCCGATTTAAAGCATTCACATGAGTAAAAGTATACCAAAACTGCAATTCATACTTCAGATCCAGTGATAAAAGCAAGCGGAAGACTAAACAATATATATATATCACTGTATGGAAAAACAAAGTAAACCTCATCTGTCTCTAAAGTATGAATACATCTCTGAGTCTCATATACATATACATGAACAAAAATAAATATTCAAAATGGTCCCACTGAAGTCCCATCGATCCAGGTCGCCTACGCAAAGCCATCGTGATACTGCATGTACGAGAACTCGTCCTGGTCCTCGTCGAAGTCTGGCTCTGCCTCCTGGATCTCAGCCTCACCTGCATCTACAACAGGGTCTGGTGGGTGTTGCAAACACCATCCCGTAACGTGGAAGTGAGTGATCAACTCAGTGGAATCATAGAGCAAAGATTAGCATGTTCACAAATCAATCATGCGATAATAGTAAATCAGTAAATTAGACAATCCTAGTACTGTTGTTAATGCAAGATGACATGACGTAATGTATGCCCTCACCGACGATCTCCCTCATACGGCAACATCTTACGACCGCAGCATGCAATCGACCCTCAAGTGCTCCACATCTTCCAGGCACATGCAATGGCATGGTGATATGATTTCCAAGTTATTATTAGTCCATTCAAACAGCAGGATTGGGAAACTAAGGTACTTCCCTTATATCAATCCCAACACAGATCCTGTCTAGGGTCGTCACTCCTAGTAATCTCATACGAGGTATATTTATGTAGGTCGCTGCAAGGGCTGCCAGGGCTGTTGCTCGCACTCGTTGCACCGTTCCCCCATCACCTTATCAATACAGGCCTACCGTACTCTACTGCAACAGAAGGGTCGTCGCCTCCCGTGGACTCAGAATACGCTCGCGGTCACTACAAAGGACTCGTCGCCTGATCAGTGTAGGCCGACAGCTAGAATATAGTGTCCCATACTACCATAATCTGCTCACGAGACTATGTGCTCACTGGTCACTACGGGGAGGTTTGTGGCCCCAGCGTAGGCCGACAGCTCGACCACGGTGTCCCATACCACCATGCCCGGCTCATGAGTCTTCGTGGATCAAGGTACCATGGTTAACAGGGTTTACAGTGATAAGTTCAGTACCCTAGGTTCAAGAAGTTATGACTCATATAAGGTGAACATATATCGGCCAGTCGGGTTACTTGACGGGCTCGACTAGCGCGATCGCATCTCAAGTCGAACGACATGAAGTGCGTAAAACACTTCGCGTGGCCTAACCACTGCCGCCAACTCCAAACACGACTCGCATTCATCGTCGCGTCATTCGTGGCCAAGACCAGCCAGCCACGAATATCGCTCGGTTACCGACTGCCTGGACTAAGTCTAGTCCCAAACAATTATGGAATCACATCAGCGATGTATATTAGATATTGGAATTGAAATACAATCATGTGAGCATGTTAACGCATGTTATAACATTCAACTTAAGTAAATCTTCAAACACATATATTTCAAACATGTAATGAAATCATGCATATAGTCAACATGTAGGAAATCATTTAGGTCAACATATTAATTGAGAATTCCATCTCAAACTAATTCATAACATCATTTAATTCAATACATACTAATACAAGCATTTATACAAACACATACACTACACACTTAAGTCTACATATAGTATGTCGACCCGAAGTGCGCAATTAGGCTAATCTCTTCGCCAAACTAATCATGCACGTATTCCTAACTTCCTAATGCCGAAAACAGGCTCCGGAACGAAGTTTACTTAGTGCCTATCCATTTCGGGGCTGTTTCAATCCAAAAGATGATTTCTGGTGGTCCCCTGGTCAATTGCGATCGGACTTAAGCTCATGCGTACCAGATATAGCACGTATTAAGTTTTCAGTCCGGCAGGGTTCGCAGATCGCACGTAGCGGACCAGTTTCAGTTCAGCGGTCACCGTACGTAGATCAGGGCTGAAAGTCTCATGATAATAAATAGAAATTTTTCCTGATCCGAGGGTGTAATCTGGCTGAATTCGGACGGTCAGAATGCTTAATACTGACGCGTCAAGTCGTGTGCCAGATTTGAATTTGAAATTCCAATTCTGTCCCTATTCGCGGTCTCTTCAGTCCGGACTCAATGAAATAGTCTGTGATTATCGGTTTGACTTGATTTTCGAAATGATTGTCAAGTCCAGCTAAGCGGTTCTAACGATCTGGTCCAGAGAACAAACCCGCTTAGAGTTTGATCCGAGGTTATAGAGTATTGTAGAGTCGTTCATTCTACTCGATTTGGGTCTTGTAGAACGTATTTAAAGTGATCAGGGACTATTTCCCATCTACTCTAGCGTTGCGCTAGCTAACTAACGCTTAATTTCCATAGAAATTAATTCTACGCGATTTCGGGTCGAGTTGGTACTCGAGCCCAGGTACGGATTTTTCACGGGCGTTACAATCTACCCCCCTTAACAAATAATTTCGTCCTCGAAATTTGAACCTTTTCGTACTCCTCGAGAAGCTGTGGGTAGTTCTTTCTGATCTCGGCTTCTGTCTCCCAGGTAGCCTCCTCCTCGGAGTGATGCGTCCACAATACCTTCACAAGGGGAATCACCTTGCTACGCAGTACCTGCTCCTTCCTGTCTAGGACGCGTGTCGGTCGCAGGATATAAGTAACATCCTCTCCTAACTTCACCTGCTCCCATCTGATGATATGGGAAGGATCAGCAACGTACTTCTTCAGCATAGAAACATGAAATACGTTGTGAACGCTCGCGAGAGGCGTGGGTAAAGCCAATCGGTAAGCCACTGCTCCCACACGATCGAGGATCTGGAATGGACCAATGAATCGCGGTGCCAGCTTCCCCTTCTTCCCGAACCGAAGGACTCCCTTCATAGGGGAAACTCGCAAAAACACATGATCCCCGACAGTGAACTCTAGTGGCGGTCGTCTCGTATCGGCATAACTCTTCTGTCTACTCTGCGTTGTAAGAAGCCAACGTCGAATAATATCAATCTTCTCTGACGTCGCCTGCACCAACTCTAGGCCAATCAAGCTACGCTCACCGACCTCTAACCAACAATGCGGTGCGCGACAAGGTCGCCCATACAGCGCCTCATAAGGTGCCATACCGATACTCGCCTGGAAGCTGTTGTTGTACGCAAACTCCGCATATGCAAGACAATCATCCCAACTGTCCTTGAAGTTCAATGCGCAAGCTCGCAACATGTCCTCTAAGATCTGGTTCACTCGCTCTGTCTGTCCGTCTGTCTGTGGGTGGAAGGCAGTACTGAACTTCAACTTCACACCCATAGCCTCCAGAATGCGAGTCCAGAAAATAGAAGTGAATCGCGTGTCCCTGTCCGACACGATCTCCAGCGGAACTCCATGCAGACGCACAATCTCTCTGATGTACAATCTAGCCAGCTCGTCTGCAGAGTTCGTAACTCTGATCGGTAGGAAGTGCGTCAACTTCGTCAATCGGTCGACGATCACCCATATGGAATCATGTCCCTTCCTCGTCTTCGGCAACCCAGAAATGAAATCCATGGAAATGAAATCCCACTTCCACTCTGCAATCGGCATAGGCTGCAAAAGTCCAGGTGGTCGGCGATGCTCTGCCTTCACCTGCTGACAAGTGAGACAACGGGACACGAACTCAGCTATGTGGGTCTTCATACCTTCCCACCAATACGTCCTCTTCACGTCACGATACATCTTCATACTACCTGGATGCATCGCGAGTCTAGTACAATGCGCAGCCTCGAGAATCTCTCGTCTCAAGTCAGGGACGTCTGGGATGCATAGGCGGCCATGATAACGTAAGCCCCCATCCATACTAACTCGTCAGTCGGCGTCTGCATCATCACTGGCCTGCTCTCGAAGCTCAGTCAGATGCGCATCGTCCCTCTGCGCCTCGATGACCCGGTCATCGATATGAGATCGCACCTGTACATGTGCGATGAACTCATACGGCTCCTCGACGGTGAGTTTCTGCTCAAAGTCTCGCAAAAACTCAACCATATCCCACTCAGCCACCATCAGCGGAGCCGCAAACTCTATCGCCTTCTTGCGGCTCAACGCGTCAGCCACAAGGTTCGCCTTCCCAGATGGTAAGAGACTTCAAACTTGAAGTCCTTCAACGTCTCCATCCATCGCCGCTGCCTCATATTCAAGTCTCGCTGCGTGAATATGTACTTGAGGCTCTTGTGGTCGCAAAAGAGCTCGAACTCCTCTCCGTAGAGGTAATGTCTCCAGAGTCTCAGTGCGGATATAACGGCTGCCAACTCTAGGTCGTGTGTAGGGTAATTCTCCTCGTGCTTCCTTAATTGTCTCGAGGCATACGAAATTACCCTGTCCCTCTGCATAAGGACACAACCCAAACCAATGCTAGACGCGTCAATGTATATAATGTATCTAACCCCTTGCTCTGGCAATACTAGCACAGGGGCGGACGTAAGTCTATCCTTCAGCTCCTGAAAAGCTGACTCCGCCTGATCGTTCCAAGAAAACTTCACGTCCTTCCGTGTCAACTGAGATAAGGGTCTCGCGATCTTCGAGAAGTCCTGAATGAAGCGCCGATAGTAGCCAGCGAGACCCAAGAAACTCCTCACCTCAGTGACAAAACCAGGCTGCTCCCAGTCCTGCACCGCAGCTACCTTAGATAGGTCAACTACCATGCCATCCTTGGACACCACTTGTCCCAGAAACTTCACCTCCTGCTTCCAGAAGTCGTACTTCTTGTACTGTGCGAACAACTGATGCTGTCTGAGCGTATCCAGGACCAAACGCAAGTGCTCCTCATGCTCCTCTCGACTCCTAGAGTACACCAAAATGTCGTCGATGAAAACAACGACGAATCGATAGAGGAAAGGTCGAAATACCCGGTTCATCAGATCCATGAACACGGCTGGTGCGTTCGTGAGACCAAACGACATCACGAGGAACTCATAGTGGCCAAAACTGGTCCTGAATGCTGTCTTCTGCACATCCTCATCCCTAACGCGCAACTGATGATATCCTGACTGAAGCTCAATCTTCGAGAAGTACTGTGCTCCTCTCAACTGATCAAACAAGTCATCGATCCTGGGTAAAGGATACCTGTTCTTCACCGTAACCTGGTTCAGCCTGCAATAATCAATACACAATCGCATCGAACCGTCCTTCTTCCTCACGAACAAGACCGGTGCTCCCCAAGGAGACACACTAGGCCGTATAAGGCCAAGCTCTAGCAGACCATCAATCTGCATCCTCAACTCCTCCATCTCACATGGTGCCATGCGATACGTCGGCAGTGAGACAGGTGTATAACCAGGAACCAGATCGATAGTGAAATCGATCTCACGTCGGGGCGGCAAACCAGGGATCTTCCTGAACAGATCCCCGAACTCGGAAACGACTGGCACATGCTCGAGTACCTGGGCACCCGCGTCGCGCTATAAAGTGGCGTAACTAAGTATGCGGAAAGGGAGATTTACCCGCACTGAAAATGTGAAAGGAGTGCCCTCAGGCTCGTACACTATCACCATACGAGCCTCGCAGTCAATCTCGGCCCTCCCAGCAGTCAACCAGTCCATGCCAAGAATGACATCGAGATAAACGAGCGAGGGATCGACAACAAGATCAAGAGTCATCGTCCTGCCTCCCAGATCAACTAAACAACCCTCACACATCTGGGTAACATCCGAATAATCCCCATGAGCTGCAAAGACCCGCACGCTATCCATAGTGATTGTCTGTAACCCAAGACGCCTGACTATAGCACGCGATATCAAAGAAATCGTGGAACCAGTGTCCACCATCACGAGAATAGGGGTACCTCCAATATGGGCTGTGACCTCGAAGGCCGAATGCTGAGAAGTCTCCGTCGCAGCTGCCTTAGCTGTCAATGCATGAACCCGTGCCTGCTGTGGCCGGTTCGGCCGCTGTGTCATGGGTCGTGGAGGCTGTCTGATCTACGACACCGGAGGCCTGAATGAAGGGTGCGCAGGAGCTAACCGTAGAGGCGGTGCTGATATAGCCTGTGAACGAGCACGGTCAATCTTCTGCGGCGGCGAGAACCCGCTGTCCCGCATCCGAGAGAAACAGCTCTGCGCCAAGTGGCCTGACCTCCCACAGTATGTGCACGATAACTCGGGGCACCGAAACGATGGTGCTGGCGCTATGGCCCGAGTAGGAGGGTCTACGCGAGGTCTCTTGCCCGCAAAGGGCCTGTCTGGCAAGTCTGGTCGTGGCCTAGAAGCAACAGGGCCACGAGATCGCGCAAGTCGATCCACGTCCTGCTCTGCCCGCATGGACATGTGAATCAACTCCGCATAAGAGGGAATGCTAACACAGCACATCTTCGACCGAATATCCGGTCGCAAACCCTCCAAAAAGCACCGTATACGCATCTGCTCATCAGCCAAAATCGTCGGGACGTATCTGCCCAACTCCGTGAACCGATGCTCATACTCTGTAACTGTCATAGCTGCCTGTCTGAGGCGGAGAAACTCATTCTCCCTGTCATGCCTGTAAGTCTGGGGATAATACTTCTCATGGAAGCGGAACTCAAACGCTGCCCACGTCCATACATAGTCGGCGGCAACGGTCCGCAGTACGCTATCCCACCAAAGGCTAGCCTCTCTCTCAAATAAGAATGTAGCCAGCTCTACCTGCTCGGCCTCTGTGCAATGAAGCATCCGTAAGATCTTCGACACGCGGTCGAGCCAGTACTCAGCCTCCTCGGGTCTGTGAGAACCCGTGAAAGTGGGAGGCCGCAAGCGCTGAAATCGCTCTAATAGGCTCCGTGTATCTGCGGCGTTCCCCGCAGGGTAAGCAGGCGGCGCAGGATGAGCCATGTCCTCATCCTGGGCGTATGTATAAGCATCCTCAACTGGATGCGCAGGTGGTGCAGGTGGTGTAGATGGAGCCGCACCCCCACCCTGGGCTAATGTCCCCACGATGGTAGTCAGAAGCTGCTGCTGCTGCAGCATCATAGCCATCATCTGCTCGAATCTGTCAGGAGGTGGAGCAGGCTATGGCGGATGCTGTGTCGAAGTAGATGCAAGATGTGGCTCTCTGACAGACGGCGTGAACGGCGGTGGTCCAACTGTAGGACCAACAGCAGGCTGAGATGCACGAACAGTCTCAGGAATCGGGCCCACAGCAGGGTCCGTATGGGTGTCAGACTGCGAAGGAGTCTGATCCATATGCTCAGTCAATGCAAACCGAGCCATGCTCCGGGTAGTCTTAGGCGGCATTCCCTATATTCAAAACAGGGCGCAACCTTGTCAGTCTCAATAGCACAAACTCACCGCAATCATTCACACAAGGAGTCAAAGGCATTCCATGCATTCAATTTAATCAAAATTATCACAATACAAGGGATATATCCTTACAAGCATCATGACGAGAAATACATGGGAACTAAGACAATTAAACAACAGAAAAATAAGCAAAGCACTAGCCCTAACAAGCTTACACATCAAAAGCAGAAAATGACTAACTACTAACAACTACATCAAAGATCGCATCGCTAATCCGAGTCGGGTGACGGAGGAGGAGCACCCTTATCCTGCAAGCAACACAGGATCGCCTTCAAGGTGCGAGTCACCTTGCCTAGTTTCTTCTTTGTAATGGCCTTGGCATCCTCGACTTCAGCGCGAAGTTCTTAAACTTCTCTTCGCAAGGCGGCCTGACTCTCCTCCATCCGAGCAATGCGATCGTCGATAGTAGCCTGCGCAGAAGGAGGAGGGCTCTCATCTGTATCCTGAGCCTCCTCTTCTGCCTCTTCCTGAGCTTCTTCTTGAACTTCTGCTCCAGGTTCTTCTTCGCTTTGATCTTCCTCATCATCAAAGTCATCCTCGCTGTCCTCCTCGAGCTGATTTTCACGGTACTGCGACCCAATCTTCATCTTGACCATAGTCGACTCATCAATGGTATGAATCGATACTGGCAATTTCGGCCCAAGTCTGTAGGCAAACTCAAGTGTAATCTTGCAAATCAGTCGGCCAAAAGGAAGCGATTCGGATGTTCTTCTTGACTTGGCTATGAGGATTATCTGTCGTAAGATGAAAGTAGCCATGCATACGTTCTCTCCCTGGGCCACCAGATACAGGAAATCAACCATAAGGCGTGTACATTCAATGCGATTCATCGACCTGGGATAAACATTGAACGTGCAGATATAGTGCAGCAGGCGCAAATCATCAGACATATACGTTGCCTTAAGGCTATTATTAGGCTGCTATGGAACCAACTTACCGCACAGAAACCTGGTGCGGCGATCTCATTCACGTCTACTCCTCAGGTTCTTCTCACTAGGATGAACATCACCAAGAGACACGTTCAGAAGTCGCACATCAATCGTAGCCATCCGATCTCTACCAAAAGGGATTTTAAACTACAATGGCTCCAAGGTAGGATTCTGGATACTAGCGTAGAAGGCACGAACAGTGCTCACATTAGCACGTGCATGAGGTTCAAAGATCGGACCCCAATGTGCAGCTTCAATGCGCTCGAACAACAAAAATTCACCGAACAGTCGCCCTTCCACGTCCGCCTCAAATAATACTTTGCTATCAGTGTATTGGCTATGAGGCATCTCTGATAGAATTACTCTCCCAAGGTGAGCATGGAGATCCAAATCCCGCTTTGTACGGCACTCTAGGGCTGCAGCTGGACCTGCGGCGGTGCTCGAACTTGCGGCACCACCCCGCGGTCTTCTCGATTGAGCAGGGCGGCTTGGCCCAGCCTCGTACTACATTAAGACTCTCAAAGGACACTACAGGTAAAAGTGTGGATCCTAAATTATAACGTAGTTTGATTGGCAGTTTACTTTATTTAATTGCAAGTAGACCTGATATTGCTTTTAGTGTTGAAATTTGTACTAGATATCAATCTGACCCTAAAGAGTCACATTTAACTGCTGTTAAGCAGATTATGCGATATGTCGCAAGTACAGTTAATCTGGGTCTTTGGTATCCGCACGATACTAGTGTTCAATTGGCTGGTTACTCTGATGCTGATTAGGCTGGTAACATTGATGATAGAAAATCAACCAGTGATGGTTATTTCTATGTTGGGAACTATTTAGTTTCTTGACAAAGTAAGAAACAAAGTTCTGTATTACTCTCCACTACTGAGGCTGAATACATTGCAGCAGGTAATGCTTGTACTCAGCTTATATGAATGAAAAGAATGTTAAGCGATTATGGAATTGCACAAGATTCAATGGTTTTATATTGTGATAAATCCAGTGCAATAAATATATCTAAAAATTCAATCCAGCATTCACGAACCAAGCACATTGACATTAGATATCACTACATTCACAAATTAGTGGAAGAAAAGACAATTTCTTTGGAATACATTCCGACCGAGAATCAACTTGCTGACATTTTCACTAAACCACTTGACAAAAGCATGTTTAATAAATTGTAATTTAATCTTGGAATGTGCAATTTAAATTGATTATTCATGCATTTTTGTATTATAGTATATATATCTGTTAATTTATTTATTTAAATTTCAAATTTATGTGAAAAATGCATGTTTTTGTCTATGCACGACTAGTCGAGGACGTACTCGATCAGTCGTGGCACGACCGATCGAGGATGCCCCACGACTAGTTGTGTAGCGCGCTGGTGCTTTTAATTTGGGGAAAAACCTCTTTTTTCCTCATTTACTCTTCTTCTCCAAAGAGCCTAAGCTTGGCTGGTCGTACCCAACTTCTTGATTCTTCAAGGTTAGTCCATTATTTCTATTTTTCTTGTAGATTCAAGTCCATATCATCTCATTTTCTCACCTGGATTGATTTATTTCTTATATCTTTGAGGTTTTTGGGGTTTTCTTTTGTAAAATCTAATCTAGCAAAACCCCACTCTACATCTTTTACAACCTCTTGACTTCTTGTATTCTTAGTTGCAAAAGGATGCTAGAGGTAGGAAGAAAAGTTCTCGTGGTCCATCGACATCTAGATCGACACATATCACACGGTGTCATCCTCCCTATGTGCGGGATTTGAGGTTGCGCAATGTGATAGTTGAGCGACCTGTGCATGTTAAACATATTGCTCCTTTCGATCTCCTTCCACTTCTTCAATCTGTAGGATGGGATAACATTCTACATTGGGGTGGGCCGGCATACCGGTCTATTGCGCAGGCTGTGTTCGCATGTTATTCTGATTTTTTAGGGAAAAATTTAATGTTTATAATAGCGACTAGAAAAAGGTCCATTTGAAGTTAATCGTCATCTGATAGTTGGACTTGTGGACATACCTGTCAATGATGAAGGTATTTCTATTAGTACTCTAGTTGATAAACCTTCTGAATCAGAAAACCATTTGCTTACTAGAGCATTATGCAACATGGATGTGTAATGGAGTCAGAATGGGAATGTGTTTGCTTCCAAGTACTTGTTACCCAGATACAGAGTCCTTCATAGGATTTTTATTTTAAATCTTTATCCTAGGTCTGGTAATAAAACTGAACTCACTTCTTTCATGGTTTGAATTTTGCATTCTATCATCTTTGGAACCAATGTATGTCTTCTTTCTCTAATCTATCATTCCATTATCAAATTTCGTCTCCATCCGATTCACAATGATATTCCCTTTGCATATCTTAAACTGTGTTAACCACTCATATGTTAGTAGTTATGCCTATTGGAGAGGCACCCATTCATCAACTCATCTTCAACAACAAAAATATAAACAAGATGAAGTTACGATTGGCTGAGGGCCAAGTGGATGTGGGTCGTGGCGGAGCTGAAGCTGTGAATGAAGAAGAAGGCGATTTACCTCCAGATGATATAAACATGGATGACTTATTTGATAAGATTGAATCGGATTATGAGGCTGACCCTGACTATCAGTGTCACGCCCCAAACTCAAAAACTGGGCTCACAAAATTTTCGTTCGCCGAATCCTGTGCCGACAGCCTCCGTAGAACCCCATTCTCGGCTCCTGGTACCCATTTACCAGGTTTCGATCCTGGGATGCTACAAGGAGGATTTATAATCATCAATTTGAATCGTAATGAGCATAACCACAAGCATAATCCATGAACAATAACCACAAGAACATCATCACACAATCAACTATGATAAAAAACTTTTGAGTATAATGCGTATGAAAGGAAAATAAAGGATAATAATAGGAAACTCTAGAAGCTCAACTGTGTGCTCCAAATTGCGGACCGTATACTCTAACTATGGTTGCGTCCTGGCGTTACCTACATGCATTGATTGTGCATAAGCTTATAGAAATTTTAGAGGGCGATGTAAGTGTGTGCACAATATAAGCTTGCTCAGAATGCAACGGTAGAGTAATACGAAAACATGCTGATGAATACATGAATGCAATTAGTTGTACCAAGGCTATGCGGTGCAAGATATGAATGTTATTGGCTATAATAAGGCCATGCGATATGAGATGCAACTCGAGCATACCAATCCTCATTATATATTAGTACAGTTCTCATTCTGGATAATCATCGGGGTTTAGTACACTTCAAATGGCACTGCCACTCTCTCAGCCGCACAGTCTAAGTGAGCATAAGAAACCTCAATATCTACCTGGCCAATAGTCTGCCAATACCTATCTGGTATGTCGATAGCAGACCCATTCACAAGCTGGTCAGACTCAGCTTAGTTTTACCACCTACCCTTGGGCGATTAAGGCCACACCCCTTTCCAACCAACCATGACACAGTGAGAGACGCGGCCTCCCGGTATTCGGCCCTCATGCGCTCATATATCCACTCGGTCCCGACATTGGAGTCATCCTCTGGTACCATCGGGTTTAGAAATTTTCATCTAAGGACATCTATGGTACCCCGATGCTTAGTAATAATATTTTTAGTATCCAATCCATCCACCCACGATGTGTCTATGGAAGCTAGGGCCCTGATATCATTAGGGCATATAATAATCACAATCACACAAATGCAAGTGCATGAACCACCTTACCAAACATGCAACAGTCCTACGCGAACCGTGCGTTCATGTAGGGCAACTCCATCTATCAGGAAGCCCATAAATAATCCGCCCAAAGGCATATGCTATGATCAGTCACTCCTCATATCAGGCATACATATGAAGCGTATGATCATGAATCATGGATCTATACTAAACATGTTATATAGTAATGGGCTCTGATCAAAATGATGATGGGCCTAGACGGCCTACGCACTACAAGTATGGGCCTATCAATGGGCCCTAGGGAGAGTGACAATGCGGACATTTAACCAACATTATCTTTACAATGTGGACATCAAACCATCATTGTTCCCAAGGCATAGCCCGTTATAAAGGTCAACACATATACCATGGCAGAATCATACTACAATGGGCCTCAGGAACGTCCTAATGGGCCTCGACCCATGGGCCTCCAGTACATCAAATGGGCCTCATAGCATCAGTCTCTTGTATATTAAAGTGGGCCTCAACATCGGGCCATAAATACGTCAAGATGGGCCTAATTACGTGGGCCTTGCATACATCACAATGAGCCTCATAATATGGGCCTCATATTTATTAAGGCAAGCCTCAACATCAGGCCTTATACAAACCAAGGTGGGCCTCAACAATGGGCCATAAGTATGGTAAGTGGGCCACACCACATGGGCCACGTGAATATCAAATGGGCTACACTAATGGGCCCCATGTATATCAAATGGGCCACACCCAAATATATAAGTGGTGATAATGATTTCCACCATTAAAATTCTAAAGGCCTGCCATAACATTTATTTCCCATCCAATCTGATCATAAGGTCCCAAAGAATTTCAATGGTAGACGCCCAATCCTCACTTTACTGTAGTGTGGTCCACCTGATACAAAGATCTGCCTCATTTTTAGTCTCAAGCCGTGAGACGGGCTTTCAAAATGGTTGGATGGTTTGGATGCAACATATGCATCATGGTGGGTCCCATAGGGATGGAAGGGATGGATGGCATAGATGAAACACATGCATCATGGTGGGGCCCACACTAATGGAGGGTGTGGATTATAATACATACATCAGTGGGTCCCATGTGGGGCCCACCATAATGTTTATTTTCCATCCAACCCATTGATAAGGTCACCTGTGACTAGGGCCCACCGCAATATTTATTTTCCACCCAACCTATTGATAAGGTCACGTGGACCTGGGGTGGGCCTGGGCCCACTAAAATGTTTATATGCAATCCAAACTGTTTATAAGGTCACGTGGACCAGGGCCCACGGTGATGTTTATATGTAATCCAAACTGTTTATAAGGTCATGTGGACCTGGGCCCACGGTGATGTTTATATGCAATCCAAACTATTTATATGGTCATGTGGACCTGTGCCCACGGTGATGTTTATATGCAATCCAAACTGTTTATAAGGTCACGTGGACTTGGGCCCACGGTGATGTTTATTTGCCATCCAACCGGTTGATAAGATCACACAGACCTAGATTGAGGAGGAAAAATAAATTTCATATTGATCTAAAACTTCTATGACCCAAAAAGGGTTTCAATGGTAGGTGTCCAACCCACTATTTCTTGTGATGCGAGCCACCTGAGATCCGTATACGGCTGATTTTTGGGATGGGGGCCATTGCCATAGGGACCCACCCAATGCATAGAGTGGATGATCAACACACGTCACAGTGGGGCCCACAACTAAGGCCGTGGCTCCCTGCCCTCCCACACATGCCAACGTCCAGCACAGGACACCTCCTATGGTCTTGTGGCGCTGCTGCAGCCTCATTCATTTTTTTAAAAATTAGTATTTTCTGCAGTTTTTCCCCTATGGGGCCCATATCTGAAAAATCTAACCCGACCATTAGATTCTACGGCCCCTGATCGATCAAATAAGACCAATATGTAATGTGTTTTTGACATATAAAAACGTCGGGGTGGGTTTTAATGATAAGGCCACTGTTTTCTATGCTATGGTCCGCCCGATGAGCAGATTGGCCTCATCTTTCAGCTCAACGCCTAAAATGGCATGAAGAAAAGGATGGACGGCTTGGATTGAGTACATACATCAAGGTGGGCCTACATGAATGGCCCACCATTTTCTTTCTTTTTTTTCTTTTTGTCAGCTAGTTAGTACACTCCCATGCTAGTACACACATTCCATGTTAACATGCCTCCACGTCCAGCGTCCAGGGACGCTGGACGGCATGGATATAATATAAGAATCATGGTGGGTCCCACATGTACATGGCCCACCTGTTGGATCACCTGATGGTTGTGTTTTCCTTCCATCCGGGCCCGCTAATGGGCTGGATGGCGTAGATCCAACACATTCATCCGATGGGTCCCACATGAAATGTATGAATCATGGTGGGCCACACTCACCCCTTCATCATCACAAAAAAAATAAGGAAAGAGAGGGAAAGAAAGATGAGAGAGACGGTAATGCAGGGGATGGACCCCGCCACTATGGGCCCTCCATTGGTACAACACATACATCAAGTGGGTCCCACAATAAGTGGACCCTTAAAATGGAAATAAATGATGGATCACCCACCTCTAGGCCTTCTCCTTGCTCCCTTAGGCTCTTAAGCTCCTTGCCTTCAACTTTGATGGAGGTTGATGGGGTTTTGATGGTGTAGATGAGAGATGATAGGGTGGGCCACACTTGTGGTTTGGGAGAAAGAGCTTGTGTAACACCCTGAAAATCGGGGGTCGTGTAGGAACCCGACTCCCGAGTTCCAGACCATCACTTATGCAACAATTATGCTTATGCTTCAATGTTGGTTGAGTTAGTGCATTCACATGAGTAAGATTATACCAAAACTGCAATTCATACTCCAGATCTAGTGATAAAACGCAAGCGGAAGACTGAAAGATATATATATCACTATATGAAAACAAAATAATCTCAAACAGTCTCCAAAGTATGAATACACCTCTGAGTCACATATACATAAATCAAACCAAAACAAAATGTCATATAACTGTCCAACTAGCTAGTCCCGCCGATCCAGGCCACCTACGCAAAGCCGTCAGCGAACTACATATACGAGAACTCGTCCTGGTCCTCGTAGAAGTCCGGCTCTACGTCCTGTATTGCCTCGTCACTTATAACTAAGACAGAGTCTTGTAGGTGTTGCAAACATCGTCCCGTAACGTGGGAGTGAGTGATCAACTCAGTGGAATCATAGAGCAAAGATTAGCATGTTATCAAATCAATCACGTGATAATAGTAATGCAAGCAATCAAACATTCCTAGATACTGTTGTTAATGCAAGCATGAAATGACATGATGGATGCCCTCACCGACATACTCCCTCATGTGGCACCATCTTACGCCCGCGGCATGCTTGCATTCCTCAGTGCTCCACATCTTTCAGACATATGCAGTGCGATATGGATAATGATTTTCGAGTTATTATTAGTCCATTCATACAACAGTATTGGAAAACTAAGGTACCTTCCTTATATCAATCCCAACGCAGATCCTGTCTAAGGTCGTTACTCCTAGTAATCTCATACGATGTTATATTTATAGGTCGCTGCAAGGGCTACCAGGGCTGTTGCTCGCACTCGTTGCACTGCTCCCCCATCACCTTATCAATACAGGCCTAATGTACTTTTATCGCTACGGAAGGGTCGTCGCCTCCGGTAGACTCAGAATACGCTCAAGGTTACTACAAAGGGCTCGTCACCAATCAGTGTAGGCTGATAGCTCGAATGTAGTGTCTCATACCGCCATAATCGGTTCACAAGTCAAATGTGCTCACTGGTCACTATGGGGAGGTTTGTGGCCCCAGCGTAGGCCGACAGCTCGACCACGGTGTCCCATACCACCATGCCCGGCTCATGAGTCTTTATGGATCAAGGTACCATGGTTAACAGGGTTTTCAATGGTAAGTTCAATACCCTAGGTTCAAGAAGTTGTGACTCATATAGGGTGAACATACAATGGCCAGTCGGGTTACTTGACGGGCTCGACTAGTACGAGCGCATCTCAAGATAAACGACATGAAGTGCATAAAACACTTCGTGTGGCCTAACCACTGCCGCCTGCCCAAGGCATGACTCGAGTTCATCGACGCGTCCTTCGTTGCAAATAGAAGCTAACGACAAATTCAATCCATTATCGACTACCTGGACTAGGTTATAGCCCCAAGCATTTGTAAACAACATCAATGATCATATGAGAGTAACAGGAATGAATATAAATAATACAAGCATGTTGACACATATTATAACATACAACTTAAACAAATCAACCAACACATGCATTCCATATATATAATTGTAACGCCCTGGAAAAATTCGTACTTGAGCTCGAGTACCAACTCGACCAGAAATCGCGTAGGATTAATTCCTTTAGAAAATAAGTGTAAGTTAGCTAGCGCAACGCTAGAGTAGCTTGGAAATAGTCCCTGATCACTTTAAATACGTTCTACAAGACCCAAAGAGAGTAGAACCAATGACGCTATAATACTCTAAAATCTCGGATCAAACTCTAAACCGGTTTGTTCTCAGGACCTCTTTGAAACTTTGTATTGGATCTAGACCACGCATCGAAAGTCCGATACCTACAATCTTAGACCGTTATAACCGCCTAGATGGACTTGACAATCAATTCAAAAATCAAGTCCAACCGACATTCACAGGCTATTTCATTGAGCCTGGAGTAAAGAGAATGAGAATAGGGTTAGATTTGGAATTTGAAATTCAAATCTGGCACACGACTTGACGCGTCAGTATTAAGCGTTCTGACCGTCAGAATTCAGCCAAATTATACCCTTGGATCAGGAAAAATTTCTATTTCATATCATGAGACTTGTAGACTTGATCTACGTGCGGTGACCGCTGAACTGAAACTGGACCGCCACATGTGATCTACGAACACTACTGGTCTGAAACAGCCCCGATTTGGTTAGGCATCAAGTGAACATTGTTCCCAAGCCATTTTTGGGCATGTTTTAGGTTATAAAAGGGGCTTAAACCCTCACTTCTCTCACCCATCCGAATTTGCTAGAAACTCTAACTGGTGTGAGAGAAAAGGTGAGAGATTGTGAGAGAGAGTGGGAGAGAATTTCCTGCTGCTTGCACTACCTGTTGCACGTGCCTAAGCAACGCGCCTCAATCACTTTCCCGACGATTTTGCCACGTTTGTAGGTAAGAAAATACTCCAAATACTTGCTAATTTAAGGTTCCTTCGGTTTCATAGCGAAGTAGCTTACAGATCTTGTATATTAGGTTCCCGGTTCGCCATAGACGAAGCGTATACGCTCCGTTCGAATCAATACACTTCTAGGATAAAAGGTGTAGATTTTAGACGCTTTTATTGACTGTTTTCAACGCTTTCAATATCGTTTAATAGTAGATTATCGACGGCAACGCCGTTTGACATGTACAACATGCTGTCCGTTTCCTGTTTCGTAAGTAGACGAAAAATATGAGATTTAGGGCATTTTAGTCATTTGTAGGAAATACTATTTTCATCCATATTTTGCTGATGTGATTGACATGGCTTCTTGTCGCATTAGGATACTAGGAATGCGTGCATAATTAGTTTGGCGAAGAGATTCGCCCAAATGTGCACTTTGAGTCGACATACTATATGTAGACTTAAGTGTGTAGTTTAAATGTTTGTATAAATGTTTGTATTAGTATGTATTGAATTAAATGGTGTTATGAACTAGTTTGAGATTGATTTGTCAATTAATATGCTGATGTGAATGCTTTCCTACATGTTAGCTATATGCATGATTTCATTATATGTGTGAAATGCATGCGTTGGAAGATTTACTTAAGTTGTATGTTATAACATGTGTTAACATGCTCACATGGTTGTATTTCATTTTCATTACTCTTACATGATTGTTGATGTGTATTCATAAATGTTTGGGACTATACCTAGTCCAGACAGTCGGCAACCGAGTGAATTCGTGGTTGGCTTATCTTTGCCACGAACGATGCGTCGATGAACGCGAGTCATGTTTTAGAGTTGGCGGCAGTGGTTAGGCCACATGAGGTGTCATATGTACTACATGTCGTTCGACTTGAGATGCGCTCGTGTTAGTCGAGCCCGTCAAGTAACCCGACTAGCCATTGTATGTTCACCCTGTATGAGTCATAACTGCTTGAACCTAGGGTACTGAACTTACCACTGTAAACCCTATTAACCATGGTACCTTGATCCATAAAGACTCATGAGCTGGGTATGGTGGTATGGGACACCGTGGTCGAGCTGTCGGCCTACGCTGGGGCCACAAACCTCCCCGTAGTGACCAGTGAGCACCTATGACTCGTGAGCAGATTATGGTGGTATGGGACACTATATTCTTGTTGTCGGCCTACACTGATCAGGCAACGAGTCCTTTGTAGTGACCGCGAGCGTATTCTGAGTCTACGGGAGGCGACGACCCTTCCGTAGCGACGAGAGTACAAGTAGGCCTGTATTGATAAGGTGATGGGGGAGCGGTGCAACGAGTGTGAGCAACAACCCTGATAGCCCTTGCAACGACCTACAAGATATACATCGTATGAGATTACTAGGAGTGACGACCCTAGACAGGATCTGTGTTGGGATTGATATAAGGGAAGTACCTTAGTTTCTCAATCCTGCTGTTTGAATGGACTAATAATAACTCGGTAATCATATCACCATCACATTGCATATGCCTAGAAGATGTGGAGCACTGAGCGGTACGCAAGCATGCCGTGGATGCAGATGGTGCCGTATGAGGGAGAATGTCGGTGAGGGCATCCATCATGTCATGTCATATTGCATTAACAACAGTATTAGGAATGTTTGATTTACTGCTTTACTATTATCACATGATTAATTTGAGAACATGCTAATCTTTGCTCTATTATTCCACTGAGTTAGGTACTCACTCCCACATTACGGGATGGTGTTTGCAATACCCACCAGACCCTGTCTTAGATGCAGGTGAGCAGCGATTCAGGAGGCAGAGCCGGACTATGATGAGAACCAGGACGAGTTCTCATATATGCAGTACCACGACGGCTTTGCTTAGGGAGCCTGGATTGGCGGGACTTCTCAGTGGGACTCTTTTTGGACATTTAATTTTTGTTTATTTACATGTATATGAGACTCAGAGATGTATTCATACTTTGGAGACAGTTGAGATCTACTTTGTTTTCCATACAGTGATATATATATTCTTTAGTCTTCCGCTTGCTTTTATCACTGAATCTGAAGTATGAATTGCAGTTTTGGTATACTTTTACTCATGTGAATGCTTTAACTCAGAAAACATCGAATCATAATCATTTTTATTGCATAAGTGACGGTCTGGAACTCGGGAGTTGGGTTTATACATGACCCCCGATTTTCAGGGTGTTACAATAATGACATCAATTCATATAGCTAACATGGTAGAAATCATATACATCAGCATGTTAATTGAGAATTCAATCTCAAAACTAATTCACAACACCATTTACTCAATGCATACTAATACAAACATTTATACAAACACTTAGTCTACATACTTTAGTCTACATAGCGTATGTCGACCCAAAGTGCGCATTAGGGCGAATCTCTTCGCCAAACAGATCATGCACGCATTTCTAATATCCTAACACGACAAATACCCATGGCAATCATTTCAGAAAAATACGGACGTGAACAATACTTCCTACAAATGCCTAAAATACCCTAATTCTCATATTTTCCGTACGTATACGAAATGGAAAACAGATAGCATGTTCTACATGTCAAACGGCGCTCTCGTCAATAATCTACTATTAAATGACATTGAAAGCTTTAAAATCATTCAATCTAAGCGTGTAAAATCCTCACCTTTCGCCTTTAGACGTGTATCGATTCGAACAAAAAGTCTACGCTTTATCAACGGCGTTATGACGACCTAATGCACAAGATACATAAGCTACTTCGCTATTTGAATCGAAAGAATCCTTAAAACAGCTATTGGTTACGGTTTTCTTACGTAGAAGTGAGTTGGAATCACCGGAAAAGTGATTTGAAAGCGGTGCTTTGATACGTGCAAAAGCTGGAGCAAATGGTAGGAAGTTCTCTCACAAATTCTCTCACTAACTCGCTCTTTCTCTCTCACCACTTTCTAGGGTTTCTTAAAAAATTGGATGGGAGAGATATGAGAGGGTTTAAAGCCCTTACATAGGCTAAAACCTCACCTAAATAGACTCCAGACCAAGGTATACTTGGGTTGTAGCCAAATCGGGGCTTTTCCGATCCAAAAGAGTGTTTCGGGAGGTCCCCTGGCCGAACGCGGTCGGACTTAAGCTCATGGATACCGGATGTTGATCACATCAAATTTTCAGTCTAGTAGAGTTCCCAGATCGCACGTGGCAGTCCAGTTTCAATTCAGCGGTCACGGAGGCTCGATCGAGGATTCCAAGTACACTGACCTGAGTGAGAAATGTATCCTGATCCGAGGGTGTATTTGGGTCAGATTTTGACGGTTTGAACGCTTATACTTAACCCACTAACGAAACATGCCAGATTCATTTAAATCCTATTTAAATTTTTATGAATCTCACTCTTTCTCACACTCCCTACTCCAGGCTCAATGAAATAGCCTTAGAACATCGGTCGGGCTTGATTTTCGAAATGATTGTCAAGTCCAGCGAAGCGTTCATAACGGTCTAAGATTGTGGATATCGGACTTTGGACGCGCGGTCTAAATCCAATACAAAATTTCATAGGGTTTCTGAGAGCAAATGGGTTTAGAGTTTGATCCTAAATTTCAGGGTATTATAGCGTCGTTGGTTCTACAAGCTTTGGGTCTTGTAGAACGTATTTAAAGCGATCAGGGACAATTTCATAGCTAATCTAACGTAGCACTAGTTAACTTATGCTTAATTTCTAAAGGAATTAATCCTATGTGATTTCTGATCGAGTTGGTACTCGGATCTCTGTACGGATTTTTCTGAGGCATTACAATCTACCCCCCTTAATAATAAATTTCATCCTCAAAATTTGTACCTTTTCGTACTCCTCGAGAAGCTGTGGGTAGTTCTTTCCGATCTCGGCTTCCGTCTCCCAAGTAGCCTCTTCTTCAGAGTGATGCGTCCACAACACCTTCACAAGGGAGATGACCTTGCTACGAAGTACTTGCTCCTTCCTGTCTAGTATACGCGCCGGTCGCAGTATATATGTAACATCCTCACCTAACTGCACCTGCTCCCATCTGATGATATGGGAAGGATCAGGAACGTATTTCTTCAGCATAAAAATATGAAATACATTGTATACGCTCGCGAGAGGCGAAGGCAAAACCAAATAATAAGCCATTGTACCCACACGGTCAAGAATCTGGAACGGACCAATGTATCGAGGTGCTAGCTTCCCCTTCTTCCCAAACCAAAGAACTCCCTTCATAGGGAAAACTCGTAAAAATACATGATCTCCAACCGCGAACTCTGCATATGCAAGACAGTCATCCCAACTGTCTTTGAAATCCAACACGCAAGCCCGCAGCATGTCCTCTAGAATCTGGTTCACCCGCTCTGTCTGTCCGTCTGTCTGTGGGTGGAAGGCAGTACTGAACTTCAACTTCACACCCATAGCCTCCGGCATGCGAGTCCAGAAAATAGAAGTAAGGCGTGTGTCTCTGTCCGACACGATCTCTAAAGGAAGTCCATGCAAACGCACTATCTCTCTGATATACAGCCTAGCTAACTCGTCTACAGAGTTCGTAACTCTGATCGGTAGGAAATGTGCCAACTTCGTCAGACGGTCGACGATCACCCAAATAGAATCATGTCCCTTCCTCGTCTTCGGCAGTCTCGAAATGAAGTCCATAGAGATAAAGTCCCACTTCCACTCAGCTATAGGCATAGGCTAAAGGAGTCCAGGAGGTCGGCGATGCTCTGCCTTCACCTGCTGGCAAGTGAGACAACGGGACACGAACTCTGCGATGTGGGTCTTCATACCATCCCACCAATACGTCCTCTTCACGTCGTGATACATCTTTGTGCTGCCCGGATGAATCACAAGTCTGGTACTGTGCACAGCCTCGAGAATCTCTCGTCTCAAGTCGGGGATATCAGGGACGCATAGGTGGCCACGATAACGTAAGCCCCCATCCGTTCCAACTAGCCACTCGGCGTCTGCATCATCACTGGCCTGCTCTCGAAGCTCAGTCAGATGCGCATCATCCCCTTACGCCTCGATGACCCTGTCATCGATAAGAGGTCGCACCTGCACATGTGCGATGAACTCATATGGCTCCTCCATAGTGAGTTTCTGCTCAAAGTCTCGCAAAAACTCAACCATGTCCCACTCGGCAACCATCAGCGGAGCCGCAAACTTTATCGCCTTCTTGCCGCTCAACGTGTCAGCCACAAGGTTCGCCTTGCCAGGATGGTAGGAAACCTCGAACTTAAAGTCTTTCAAGGTCTCCATCCATCGCCTCTACCTCATATTCAGGTCCCCTTGTGTGAATATGTACTTGAGGCTCTTGTGGTCGTAAAAGAGCTCGAACTCCTCTCCGTAGAGGTAATGTCTCCAGAGCTTCAATGCAAAAATGACGACTACCAACTCAAGGTCGTGTGTAGGGTAATTCTCCTCGTGCTTCCTTAATTGTCTCGAGGCATACGAAATTACCATGTCCTTCTGCATAAAGACACAACCCAGACCAACGCTAGATGCATCAGTATATATCGTGTATCTAACCCCTTGCTCTGGCAATACTAGCACAGGGGCGGTCGTCAATCTGTCCTTCAGCTCCTGAAAAGCTGTCTCCGCCTTTTCGTTCCAGACGAACTTCACATCCTTCCGTGTCAACTTAGATAGAGGTCTGGCGATCTTCAAGAAATCTCGAATAAAACGCCCATAGTAGCCTGCCAAACCTAAGAAACTCCTCACCTCAGTGACAGAACTAGGCTGCTTTCAGTCCTGAACTGCAGCTACCTTAGCCAAGTCAACTGCCATCCCATCCTTGGACACCACATGTCCCAGGAACTTAACTTCCTGCTTCTAGAAATCGCACTTCTTATACTATGCGAACAACTGATGCTGTCTCAGTGTATCCAGGACCAATCGCAAGTGCTCCTCATGCTCCTCTCGACTCCTTGAGTATACTAAAATGTCGTCTATGAACACAATGACGAATCGATAGAGGAAAGGTTGAAATACTCTGTTCATCAGATCCATGAACACGGCTGGTGCGTTCGTAAGACCGAACGACATCACGAGGAACTCGTAGTGGCCAAAGATGGTCTTGAAGGCTGTCTTCTGCACGTCCTCATCCCTGACCCACAACTGGTGATACCCTGACTAAAGATCAATCTTCGAGAAGTATTGTGCCCCTCTCAACTGATCAAACAAGTCATCTATCCTGGTTAAGGGATATCTATTCTTCACCGTAATCTGGTTCAGCCTGTGATAGTCAATATATAATCGCAGTGAACCATCCTTCTTCGTCACAAATAATACCGGTGCTCCCCAAGGAGACACACTCGGCCGAATGAAGCCAACCTCTAACAGATCATCAATCTGTTTTCTCAACTCCTCCATCTCATACGGTGTCATGTGATATGTCGGCAGTGAGACGGGCGTGGAATCAGGTACCAGATCAATAGTAAAATTGATCTCTCGCTGAGGTGGAAAACTAAGAATCTTCCTGAACAGATCCTCATGATCACGAACTACGGGCGTGCGCTCAAGTGTAGGGGCATCAACATCCCTCAATAAGGAAGCGTAACAAAGTACTCGATAGGTACAACTGACCTACACCGAAAACATAAAAGACATGCCCTCTGGCTCGTAAACCATCACTATACGGGTCTCGCAGTCAATCTCGACCCTCCCTACAGTCAACCAATCCATGCCAAGAATGACGTCGAGATAATAAAGAGAGGGGTCGACGACAAGATCACGAGCCATCGTCCTGCCCCCAAGATCCACCAAACAACCCTCACACATCATGGTGGCATCAGAAAGTCTCGTGCGCTGTAAGAACTCGCACCCCATCCATCCGAATAGTCGATAACCCAAGGCGCCTGACTATGGAATGCGATATCAAGAAAATCGTGGATCCTGTATCCACCATCACAAGTTATAGGAGTACCTCCAATATGGGCGGTGACCTTGAAGGCCAAGGACTGGACAGCCTCTGTCTCGGATGCCTCTGTTGTCAATGCATGTACCCAAGCCTGCAGTCTCTCATCCAAGCGAAACAGCTCCCCATAGTGTGGCCCGATCTCCCATAATAAGTACATGACACATCGGGGTGCTTCATCGGAAGTACTGGCGTTGTAGCCCTATGAGGAGGGTCGACGCGAGGCCTCTTGCCAACAAATGGCCTGTCTTGCATATCTGGTCGTGGTCTAGCAACCACAGGGCCGCAAGATCGTGCCAAGAGATCTACATCCTGCTCTGCCGTCATGGACATATGTATCAACTCTTCATAGGAAGGAATGCTGACGCAACACATCTTCGACCGAATGTCCGGTCACAAGCCCTCAGAAAATCATCGTATGCGCATCTGCTCGTCAGCAAGTATCGTCGAGACGTATCTGCCCAAATCAGTAAACCGATGCTCATACTCTGTGACTGACATGCCTCCCTTCCTGAGGCGTAAAAACTCATTCTCCCTCTAGTGCCTGTAAGTCTGGGGATAGTATTTCTCGTGGAAACGAAACTCAAATGCTGCCCAAGTCCAGATGTAGCCAGCAACAACTGTCCGTAATACACTATCCCACCATAAGCTGGCCTCGTGCTCGAACATGAACATAGCCAACTCAACCTGCTCAGACTCTGAGCAGTGCAGCATCCTCAAAATCTTCGACACACGGTCGAGCCAATACTCGGCCTCCTCGGGTCTGTGAGAACTCGTAAAAGTAGGAGGCCGCAAGCGATGTAATCACTCAAGTAGGCCCCATGTATCAGCAGTGTTCCCCGTAGGGTAAGCAGATGGTGCAGGATGAGCCATCTCCTCATCCTGAGCCGAAGTCCCAGCATCCTCAGCTGGATGCACAGAAGGCGCAGGTGAAGTCGCACTCCCACCCTGGGCTAAGGCCCCTGCTATCGTAGTCAAAAGCTGCTGGTGCTGCTGGTGCATCATGGCCATCAACTGCTCAAACCTATCAGGAGGTGGAGCATGTTGAGGCACATACTGCATCGAGGAAGACGCACGATACTGCTCTCTGACTGGCGGTGTGAAAGGTGGTGGCCCAACTGTAGGACCTGCAGAAGGCTGAGACTCAGGTGCAGTCTCAGGAATCGGACCCACAGAAGGATCTATATGCTGATCAGTTTGGGGAGGAACCCGATCCATAGGCTCTCCCAGTGTCGTGTCGTGCTCCGCATAGCCTTAGGCGGCATTCCCTATATTCAAATTAGGGCGTAACCTTGTCAGTTTCAGCAATAGCATAAATACACCACCACACAATCATTCACATAACAAGCTGAAGAAACTCCATGCATTTCATTAAATCAAAATTCATCACAATACAAGAGATATATCTTTACATGCATCATGACAAGAAACACATGGGAACTAAGCTAGCCAAAGCTACAACTGCAACATAAACTAACTACTAGGCCTTTTCAGGCTCACACATAGAAAGTAGGAAACAAACTAACTATGGCCATCTAAAAACCCAATCACTAGTCCGAGTCTGGCGATGGAGGAGGGGCACCCTTATCCTGCAGACAACACAGGATGGCCTTCAAAGTGCGAGTCACCTTGCCAAATTTCTGTTTCATGACGGCCTTGGTATTCTCAAGATCTTGTTTCACCTCAGTCCGGAGTTCTTGGACTTCCCATCGCAAAGCAATCTGACTCTCCTCAAGTCAGGCTATGTGAGCATCCCTAGCAGCGCGCGTCGCAGTAGGAGGACTCCCATCAGTATCCTGAGCCTCCTCTTCCTCTTCTTCCTGAACTTCTTCCTCTATTTCTGCCCCAGCTTCTTCTTCACTAGCATCCTCTTCGCTATCATATTCGCCCTCACTATCATCATCAAGCTGAGCCTCACACTACTGAGGCCCTATCTTCATCTGGTTCATGGTAGCCTCATCAATGAAGTGAATTGGCACAGGCAACTCCGGCCCGAGTCTGTAAGCAAACTCAAGCGCGATCTTGCATATGAGCCGGCCAAAGGGAAGTGACTCAGACGTTCTTCTCGATTTCGCTATGAGGACGATCTATCGCAACACAAAGGTGGCCATGCACACATTCTCTCCCTGGCCCACTTTGTACAGGAAATCGACCATGAGACGCATACATTCACTATGGTTGGTCGACCTGGGATACACACTGAACGTACAAATGTGGTGCAACAGGCAAAAATCATGTGACATGTGGGACATTAAGAGGCTCTTGTTACACTGCCACGGAACCAAACCACCACATAAGAACCTGGTGCAACGATCTCGTTCACGAACACTCTTCAGATTCTTAGCACTTAGATGTACCTCGCCAAGACGCACGTTCAAAAGGCGAGCTATCAACCGAACATCGATCGTGGCTTCCCGCTCTCTATCAAAGGGAATCCTAAACTACAATGGCTCCAACGTAGGGTTCCAGATATGAGCATAGAAGGCATGAACAGTGCGTACGTTCACACGAGATTGGGCTTCAAAGAACGGACCCCAGCTGGCAGCTTCGATGCACTCAAGTAACAGAAATTCACCAAAGAGCCGCTCATCCACATGCGCCTCAAACAGAACCTTGCGGTCAGCATACACGCCATGGGCCAACTCTACCAACAATGCTCACCCTATGTGAGCACGGGGATCCAAATCTCACTTCGTATGCAGCTTTCTCCCAACACCTGGACTAGCGGCGACACTTGAACTAGCGGCACCACCTCTCAGCTTCCTCGATCGTGAAGGGCGACTAGGTCCAGCTTCATCTGCGGCGGTCTTCCTCTTTCCCATGAGAGATAGGATGGTAGAAAGGGAGAAAAAGGCTAAAATAGCCTCTATAAAAGCCATGAAAAATAGAGGAAATGGGGAGATAGGGCTGACCTAATGGGATAAAATGAATCTAGGCCCTATAGAGGGGTGAAATAGGACCCCAAATGCTAAGATTACAAAGGGAAAAGAGCAAGATAGGTAGGAATGGAGGCTCACATGAATTTCAGCCTTCAATGGAGGATGTGGGAGCTCCAAACGACGAGAATGGGGAGAGGAGGGAGCTTAAAGGATGGCTGTGAGTGGAGGAGTGGCGTCGGTTGTGACCGAATATGGGAAAGGGAGAGGTTTGGAAACAGAATTTGAGAGGGAGGCAACAAAAATGTGAAGAAAGGAGAGCTTGGGAGTGACATTTATGAAGGAGGTAGGGTTTTGGGGGTAACTTAAAGGATGGCTCACATATAGGAGGCCTCCCCTAACCACCTAAGAGCATCAGCCCGATGCCCGACCCGAGGGGGGCCCACCGTACGGCGAGGCCCTCGCCGGCCAAAGTCAAATCCGGTGATGGCCAGCCATCCAGGCATGGTCCCCCTGTCCTGTGGGCCCAAAATTGAAATGGGACCTACCTCAAATCATGCTGGATTAGCTTGGGTGGGCCCACGACTCCATTTTGCCCTATTTCGGGCCATTTCGGGTACTACCTGATACACATTCGCATTTAGCAATTTCTGACAACTGGGATTGAATCCAGAGAGGTCTAGACCCATCCACACATGATCTAGAAGTGGTCTGGGGTCGTTTCATGCGACCACGGATGCACAGGGACTCGATCAAAACGGTCAGTTTGAGTGAACTTCACCAATTGGCGAAACTGCGATCCTATAAGTGTTTCTAGACTTTTTTCACACCCACCTAAGTTAAAGGAGTGACAGCGTACATCGCGTGGCCATAACCCAGGTCCGGTTTAATCCAAATCATGCTCTGATACCAACTTGTAACACCCTAAAAATTAGGGGTCGTGTAGGAACCCGACTCCCGAGTTCTAGACCATCACTTATGCAACAATTATGCTTATGCTTTAATGTTGGTTGAGTTAGTGCATTCACATGAGTAAGATTATACCAAAACTGTAATTCATACTCCAGATCCAGTGATAAAAAGTAAGCGGAAGACTGAAAGATATATATATCACTGTATGAAAACAAAATAATCTCAAACTATCTCCAAAATATGAATTCACCTCTGAGTCACATATACATAAATCAAACTAAAACTAAATGTCATATAACTGTCCAACTAGCAAGTCCAGTTGATCCATCCACCTACGCAAAGCCGTCAGTGAAGTGCATATATGAGAACTCGTCCTGGTCCTCGTAAAAGTCCGGCTTTATGACCTGTATCGCCTCGTCACCTGTAACTAAGACAGAGTCTGGTAGGTGTTGCAAACACCGTCCCGTAACGTGGGAGTGAGTGATCAACTCAGTAGAATCATAGAGTAAACATTAACATGTTATCAAATCAATCACGCGATAATAGTAATGCAAGCAATCAAACATTCCTAAATACTGTTGTTAATGCAAGCATGAAATGACATGATGGATGCCCTCACTGACATACTCCCTCATGCGGCACCATCTTATGCCCGTGGCATGCTTGTGTTTCTCAGTGCTCCACATCTTCCAGGCACATGCAGTGCGATATGGATAATGATTTCTGAGTTGTTATTAATCCATTCATACAGTAGTATTGGGAAACTAAGGTACCTTCCTTATATCAATCCCAACACAGATTCTGTTTAGGGTCGTCACTCCTAGTAATCTCATACGATGTTATATTTATAGGTTATTGCAAGGGCTGCCAGGGCCGTTGCTCGCACTCGTTGCACCACTCCCCCATCACCTTATCAATACAAGCCTAATATACTCTTGTAACTACGGAAGGGTCGTCGCCTCCCGTAGACTCAGAATACACTCGAGGTCACTACAAAGGGCTCGTCACCAATCAGTGTAGGCCGACAGCTCGAATGTAGTGTCCCATACCACCACAAATGGCTCACGAGTCAAATGTACTCACTGGTTACTACGGGAAGGTTTGTGGCCCCAGCGTAGGCTGACAGTTCGACCACGGTATCCCATACCACCATGTCCGGCTCATGAGTCTTTATGGATCAAGGTACCATGGTTAACAGGGTTTTCAATGGTAAGTTCAGTACCTTAGGTTCAAGCAGTTGTGACTCATACAGGTTGAACATACAATGGCCAGTTGGGTTACATGACGGGCTCGACTAGTACGAGCGCATCTCAAGTTGAATGACATGAAGTGCGTAAAATACTTCGTGTGGCCTAACCACTGCCGCCTGCCCAAGGCACGACTCGCGTTCATCGACACGTCCTTCATGGTAAATAGAAGCTAACCACGAATTCAATCCATTACCGACTACCTGGACTAGGTTATAGCCCTAAGCATTTATAAACAACATCAATGATCATATGAGAGTAACAGGAATGAATATAAATAATACAAGAATGTTGACACATGTTATAACATACAACTTAAGCAAATCAACCAACACATGCATTCCATATATATAATGAAATCAATTCATATAGCCAACATGGTGGAAATCATATACATCAGCATGTTAATTGAGAATTCAATCTCAAAAATAATTCACAACACCATTTACTCAATACATACTAATACAAATATTTATACAAACACTTAGTCTACACACTTTAGTCTACATAGCGTATGTTGACCCAAAGTGCGCATTAGGGTGTATCTCTTTGCCAAACAGATCATGCACGCATTTCTAATATCCTAACATGACAAATACCCATGGCAATCATTTTAGCAAAATACGGACTTAAACAGTACTTCCTACAAATGCCTAAAATACCCTAATTGTCATATTTTCTGTACGTATATGAAATGAAAAACAGACAGCATGTTCTACATGTCAAACGGCGCTCTCGTCGATAATCTACTATTAAACGACATTGAAAGCTTTGAAATCAGTTAATCTAAGCGTCTAAAATCATCACCTTTAGCCTTAGACGTGTATCGATTCGAACAGGAAGTCTACGCTTTGTCAACGGCGTTATGACGACCTAATGCACAAGATACATAAGCCACTTCGCTATTTGAATCGAAAGAATCCTTAAAACGGCTATAGGTTAGGGTTTTCTTACATAGAAGTGAGTTGGAATCACCAGGAAAGTGATTTGAAGGAGGTGTTTTGATACGTACAAAAGCTGGAGGAAACAGCAAGAAGTTCTCTCACAAATTCTCTCACTCTCTCTTTCTCTCTCACCACTTTCTAGGGTTTCTTACAAAATCGGATGGGAGAGATATGAGGGGGTTTAATGCCCTTATATAGGCTAAAACCTCGCCTAAATAGACTCCAAACCAAGGTATACTTGAGTTGTAGCCAAATCGGGGCTTTTCCGATCCAAAAGAGTGTTTCGGAAGGTCCCCTGGCCAAACGCGGTCGGATTTAAGCTCATGGATACCGGATGTTGATCACATCAAGTTTTTAGTCTGGTAGAGTTCCCAGATCGTACGTGGCGGTCCAGTTTTAGTTCAGCGGTCACGGAGGCTCGATCGAGGATTACAAGTATACTGACCTAAGTGAGAAATGTTTCCTAATTCGAGGGTGTATTTGGGTTAGATTCCGACGGTCTGAACGCTTATACTTAACCCACAAACGAAACGTGCCAGATTCATTTAAATCCTATTTAAATTTTTATGAATTTCACTCTTTCTCACACTCCCTGCTCCAGGCTCAATGAAATAGCCTCAGAACATCAGTTGGGCTTGATTTTTGAAATGATTTTCAAGTCCAGTTAAGCAGTCATAACAGTCTAAGATTGTGGATATCAGACTTTCGACGCGCGGTCTAAATCCAATATGAAATTTCATAGGGTTCCTGAGAGCAAACGGGTTTAGAGTTTGATCCTAGATTTCAAGGTATTATAGCGTCATTGGTTCTACAAGTTTTGGGTCTTGTAGAATGTATTTAAAGCGATCAGGGACAATTTCACAGTTAATCTAACGTAGCGCTAGTTAACTTACGCTTAATTTCTAAAGGAATTAATCCTACGTGATTTCTGATCGAGTTGGTACTCGGGTCTCCGTACGGATTTTTTCGAGGCGTTACAGCTTGGACATGTGAAATTTTGGGTTGCTTGAAAGTGGAGAGATGGAATGAGAGAGAGAGGAGTGATATGTGAAAAGGATAGGTGAGGTGTGTTGGGTGATGGGTTTAGTGGTGGATGAAGTGATGTAAGAGTTGACTTTGGGTAGCTTGTGTAAGAGAGAGGTAAGGGTAGGGTATGGGTTATTGTACTTGAGGTATGGAGTGACTTGACTTGGCATTGATTGATTGATTGATGGGATAGGTCATAGAGATTCCCTCAAAGTTCGCAACGCGTAACGTCTCTTCGGAATGAACGCGGACCCACAACATCTAACCTGGGTATCGGTTCGATGTACGAGTCGCAGCATTAGGACCGTGGCGACGGCGCGGCCGCTAAGGTATAAGTTTCAGTTTGAGCTGACTTTGGTATACGAAACTCGGCTTAGGATCACGTGCAAACGTCAGGTACAGGTCGAGGATTGCCAGAATTTGACCGGAAGGACCGCGGAAGCCAACGGAATGGTACGGACTAGGATATGCGTCTTACAATCAGCCTTCTGATTTTGCTAAGAGATTGAATTCTCTTGAGGAATAGGTGGCTCAGATTCGTGTAACCCAAGATTCTCAATTTGCTTATATGCGTAAATATATGAGGCGCATTAACAAGGGTTTACACCAAATTGATCCATCTATTCTTGCTCCTTTTGGATCTGATTAAGTGTTTTCTCATATGGTCTGTAATAACTCTTATAATACTTTGTTTTCTTTCAGCTTGTGGGATTTACTTTGGATAAAGTAGGTTCATGTTTGTTACTTATATGTGCACATTATTTGCTTATATCAATACTAATTTGCTCCCTTATTCCTCTTTTGTTTCTTTTCCTCTTCCATATCTTGTTTCCTTCCTTTTTCATATTATGACAAATCGGGGGAGAAGTTTTAGCATGCCTAATATATGGAGATTGTGGTGATTGTGATATATAATGTGATATATAATATTAGTAAGGCACGAAGATATGTAGTTTTTTTTTTTGTAAGGGGGAGTAGTGTTGATGTAAGTTGATGATAACTGGTGCATGATTCTTTAACTAGGCTGTAACTGGTTTCTTTTGATAACTGGTGCCTGATTCTTTAACCAGGCTATAACTGATTCTTTAATTAGGCTGTAATTGGTTTCTTTTCTTAACTGGTGCATGATTCTTTGTGTGTATATTGGTTATGTTATTGTGGAATGTGTTTTGTCACAAATTTGACAAAGGGAGAGATTGTAAGTGCTATAGTTTCTTACTCCTTTAATTGTCAAATTTTATAGTGCTAAAATCACAATATGTGTCTTATGTAGCACATTGATGCAATGCATCACATGTATAAGGACAATGCTTCAAGTCAAGAACAAGATCTACTTCAAAGAATTGCAAGATCAATTACATTGTTCGCTCCTTTAAGCTTCAACGTTCAATGTTTTAAAGCAACATCAGAAGACAAGTGAATTATTCATATTCAAGACTCAAAGAGAAGTACAACTCAAGTACTACAAGTTCAAGCTTCATTATGTGTCGAGATCTCAAGCTTCACGAACTTCAAAGATTATCTATCATCTGAAGAATAGAAGGTTCAATGTTCATACATCATGTTCAAGGTATGAAAGACCTTATATTGACCTTAGGGTAGGTCATTTTGAATATATAATTCAATTGAATCATTTTATAAGTCTTTGGTCTGCTCTTTGACTAGTCCTAGACTCTGTTCGACTAGTCCTAGCACTATCTCGACCAGTCCAAGAAATTTCAAGACCAATCCTAAGTTTGTTGTAATTTTTTGAAATTTTTTGTTAAGACACAATCAGTCCTGGAGACTGCTTAATTGGTCGTGTAAATAGTGCATGACTCGTTTACGACCAATCCTGCAGCCACAAATCAAACTCCAACGACTATTCCAGGTTTCACATGACCAGTTGTGGAGGTCGCACGATCGGTCGTGCAGTGCCTACGACCAGTCGTGGAATGGCTTTATCCGATCGTGCTCAAAATTTTAAAATTCCGTTGGTCCTATGACCAGTCGTAGTGTCCATAGGACTAGTCAAAGGTGAAACTTCTGTACTTATAAATAGAGCACGATTTTCAGAGTTTGATATCCAATTCAAGTAAAATCAAGGCATCACTCTAAGATATAAGTTAGTCATTTATTTAAGCTATATTGTTAAATGAAGTTCCGCATTTCAATTATATTTGAAAGAGGAATTGAGGTATTCCCATTTCTTGGAATCAAAATCAAATCAAGCTAGCCCAAGGTGCTTTAACTCTAAAATTAATTTAGAACTTAGAACCATTTCATAAGTGATTTTGGACATTGAACTTCTATGTTGAATTTCTACTCCGATTTAGTTCTTCTAGGCTACAACAAAAGGAGAAATCCAGGTATTTTACATTTGTGTAAATCTTCTGTTTTTAGTTTCTTTTGAGATTAAGCTAGAAAAATCTCATTATTTTGGTTATATGAGGAGATCTAGAAAACTCAAACTGTGGGGTTTTTCAATTGTGTAAGCCCATTTGAAAGACATAATTGTGAGGGTTTTAGGTGAAACTAGAAAAACTTATTTTCATAGTGAATGCTAATATCCACTGTGTGAGGATATTAGGAGTGGAGTAGTTATGTGGCTGTTGTTTAACAGTTGGTGTACATAGACGGACCACTATAATTCTTTGTGTTTTGTAAATGTGTTGTCTATTTTTTATATCTTTTATCATTCAATATTGTGGGATGTATTTGTGGACATAAATGTTGTAATCTTTTACATTTCATGCTTTGTGGTGAATGTTGTAATAGCTTATATTTCCTTTTAAGGTATTTCCTTTTTATTCCTCTTCGATTTGAGTTTTTGATACACAAACTATTCTAATAAGGTTGTCCTGCCATAAACCTTTGGTTTTTATGGTGTAAGGTTGTCCTTAGAACAACATTTGTATCAACCTCTCAATACTAGAATTTTGAGGTTGCTTTACGTTTTCGTATTGTGGATTGTTTATAGTGTTATCTTTTCTTTAATTGTTTAAATTTTGTTGTTATCATTTTAATTTGGCAAAGTCATATTCAACCCCCCTCCCCCCCCTCTAGGACTCTAGCTCAACCTTTTCAGCTACATTAACAAATCTAAGAGAACATGTTCCATCAACCACATCAATCATGTTAAGTACATATCCCATCCCCAAGTACAATCAACCCCAAAGTCATCTCTCTCTCTCCCCCCATCCCTTTTCAAGTACACCCATCACTCACTCACTCTTCCCTCTCTCTCTTACAACCTCTCTCTCTCTCATCTCTCTCTCATTTCCTCCCAGGCAACTGTCCATGGCTTCCAAGGAGAGAAAGAAGCTAGGTGTGGCCCACTTCCTTACCCCAATCTCCACCATCCAATCTTCATCTTCCTCGGTTAAAGAGCAATCTTAGGAGCTTGGGTGATCAAGGAGCCTAGAAGATTTGCAATCGGTGGGTGATCTAGGATTTCTACCGTTTATCTTGATAATTGGAGGGTTCACTTGTGATGGGACCCAATTTACTGTATATGTTGTAAACGAGAGGGGTCCATAGTTGTGGGGCCCCTCCCATAATCGTTTTCTCTCTCACTACCTTTTTGTTTGGTGTTGATGATAATGAGGTGTGGCCCACCTGATGTGTGTGTGTGTGGCCCACCTGATCCAGTTGGTGGAGCCCACATTGTTGTCCATGGCGGGAGAGGCTCGAATGGAGGAAATCACAAATAACTGCTTGATCCAAACCGTGGTGGCCCATCCTCATGGCACCACATGTGTATGTGCCTTATTTACACTGTCCAACCATGGACCCGATCCACGTGAGACCCACCACATGTATGTGACTCATCCAAACTGTCCGTCTGGGTGGGACACACTGAGATGTACTCGTTTATACACACACCGTCCTTCTAGACAGTGCTATGCAGAGCCACCATGATATATGTATTTATCCCTGCTGCCCAACCATTTGGCACATGTGGGGCCCACCCCACACATGTTACACGTGTGAGATGGGACCCACCTAGATGTATTTGTTATATCCATACTGTCTATCCGTTTGGAGAAGGTGGGGCCCACTGATATCTGACGTCATTAGGTTATGTGGCCCCACCACGATGCATGTGTTGAATCAAAACCGTCCATCCATCTGTAGCTCGTGGGACCCACCTTGATGTTTGCATTGTATCCACACCGTCCAATCCTGGACGGTGGGTATCTGGACGCTGAAGCAGCTTTAAATAATAATAAATAAATAAATAAATATCAGCTTGATTTAAAACCAGGTGGGCCACACTGACGTGAACCCCACCTGGACATATGTGCATTACATCTACGCCATCCATCCAACCATGATGTATGCATTTTATCCCTGTTGTCCATCCAGCAAAGTGTGGAGCCCACCCCACACGTGTTGTATGTGTGGGATGGACCACCTCGAAGTATGTATTCCATATCCACCGTCTGTCCATCTGTCTGGATGGTAGACCCCACCTTAATATATGTGTTTTACACACACCGTCCATCCATTTTGCTGGTGGGCCAACTGCCAGTAGCCAGCAGCTACAGCTGCTTCTTTGACGCAGCAGGTTCTATGGGTGTCATCATGAGGTTTGTGTTTCATCCAGACCGTTCGTCCATTTTTCAGATAAGGTGGGGTCCACCTTGATTTATTTATTATGTATCCACACCGTCTAGACCATCTGGATAGTGTTAGACTAGCTTGAACGGTGCCAGGCACATGTGACGTATGTGTTTCATGCAAGCTGTTCATTTGCAGGCCCTCCTGCAGCATGCAAGGTCCACCTTAATTTATGTATCTGATATGCACCGTCCAGATGTGCAAGACAGTGGCAGCCACCTTGATTTGTGTATTATATCACACCGTCCATCTGGTGGGACCCACCTTGGTGTAAGAGTTTTATATCCACACCGTCAACTATGTGGGACGGTGTGACTCACTTGTCTATGGACCCCACCTGACATGTGCTATGTCCAGCACATGCACGTAGACCCCACTAGATGTATGTGTTGTATCTGCACAATGTCCATCCACGATGGGGCCAACCTTGATGATATGTTATATATCCACATCGTCCAAAACTTGGACGATGGGGATTAGATTGACTAGCGTACTTCACTCCAGCTATGTAGTTGTTGTACCACATCAGCAAGTTCTGGGGGGCCACCATGATGTATTTGTTTCATGGCCCATTGGTGTGGCCATTGATGCGACCCACTTGATGTATACGAGGCCCATGTGATATATTTGAGACCCATGTAATGGGGCCCACCTGTTTTGTATTTGAGGCCCATGTGCGGGGCCCACCTGCTGTGTATTTGAAGCCTATGTGATGAGGTCCATCATGATATATTTGAGGCCCATGGGTTGTGGCCTATTGTGATGTATTGATGCCCATGGGTTATTGTAACACCCCAAAAATCGAGGGTCGGGTAGAATTCCAACCCCGAGTTCCAAAATGTCATTTTTGCAACATAGAAATAATAAATGTATGTCGTCTGTAAAATGGCATTAAACAAGATTGGGATTAAGCCAAAACAGCATATCATACTCCAGAGACAGTTAAATTTTACAAGCGGAGACTGTGATAAATATTTAACAATGTATAATTGATTGTAAGTCTCCAGAGTGTGAGCATGTTACCAGGTTAGACATATACATGTATACTCCAAAAATGATAAAGAGGATATACATGAGCGCTCTAAAAATATAAAATGACAAGTGTCATGGCGTCTAATCAACCTCCCTGTAATCCCGTCGGTCAGAACACGCACATACGAGAAATCCTCCTCATCTGTAACACCCCGGATTTTGGCCAATCTGGGATTTGACGTCCTTAGGCAGTGGGTCAATTAAAACACCTGAAAAATCGTTTAGAACCCAATTCCATAGCCAAAGAAACCACTTAGGATTAATTCCTTTAGAAACTAAGCATAAGATAGCTAGCACAACGCTAGAGTAGCTGGGAAATAGTCCCTGATTGCTTTAAATACGTTCTACAAGACCCAAATCGAGTAGAACCAATGACTCTATAATACTCTATAACCTCAGACCAAACTCTAAGCAGGTTTGTTCTCTGGACCACTTTGAAATTTTGTATTGGATCTAGACCGCGCGTCGAAAGTCCGATACCTGCTATCTTAGACCGTTAGAACCGCCTAGCTAGACTTGACAATCATTTTAAAAATCAAGTCCAACCGATAATCACAGGCTATTTCATTGAGCCCGGACTGAAGAGAGTGCGAATAGGGACAGATTTGGAATTTGAAATTCAAATCTGGCACACGACTTGACGTGTCAGTATTAAACATTCTGAAATTCAAATCTGGTACACGACTTGACGTGTCAATATTAAGCATTCTGACTATTAGAATTCAGCCAGATTACACCCTCGGATCAGGAAAAATTTCTATTTCATATCATGAGACTTGCAGCCCTGATCTACGTGCGGTGACCGCTGAACTGAAACTGGTCCGCCACACGCGATCTGCGAACCCTGCCGGACTGAAAACTTAATGCGTGCTAGATCTGGTACGCATGAGCTTAAGTCCGATCGCATTCGACCAGGGGACCACCAGAAATATCCTTTTGGACTAAAACAGCCCCGATTTAGTTACCCCTCAAGTGAAACTTGTTCCCGAGCCTATTTCAGACAAGTTTAGGCTTATAAAAAGGGATAAAACCCTCACTCCTCTCTCCCATCCGAATTTGTAAAAAGCCCTAGATTGGGAGAGAGAAAAGGTGAGAGTTTGTGAGAGAAGGTGGGAGAGAATTCCCTGCCGCTTGTGCTACGTGCTGCAAGTGGTTAAGCCACGCGCTCTAATCACTTTGCCGGTGATTCCTCTACGTTTTCAGGTAAGGAATAACCCTAGAAGTTGATGATTTGGGATTCTTTCCGTTCCATAGCATGCAAACTGATAGAACTCGTAAATCAGGTTCTCTATTCGTCGTAGACGAAGCGTATACGCTCCGTTCGAACTCACACCCCAAAAAGGAAAAAGGTGCCGATTTTAGATGCTTTGATTGACTGTTTCCAAAGCTTTCAATGTCGTTTAATAGTAGACTATCGACAGCAACGCCGTTCGACATGTACAACATGTTGTCCGTTTCCTGTTTCGTAAATCAACGAAGAATATAAGATTTAGGGCATTTTAGTCATTTGTAGGAAGTACTGATTTCATTCATATTTTGCTGATGTGATTGACATGATTTGTTGTCACATTAGAATGTTAGGAATACGTGCATAATTAGTTTGGCGAAGAGATTCGCCTAAATGCGCACTTCGGGTCGACATACTATATGTAGACTTAAGTGTGTAGTGTAAGTGTTTGTATAAATGCTTGTATTAGTATGTATTGAATTAAATGGTGTTATGAATTAGTTTGAGATTGATTTCTCAATTAATATGCTGGTGTAAATGGTTTCCTACATGTTAGCCATAGGCATGATTTCATAATATGAATGAAATGCATGTGCTTGACGATTCGCTTAAGTTGTATGTTATAACATGTGCTTGATGATTTCATTATGATTTAGTTTGAGATTCAATTCTCAATTAATATGCTGATGGAAATGATTTCCTATATGTTGGCGATATGTATAAGTTCATTATATGTACGAAATGCATGTGTCAGATGATTTACTTAAGTTGTACGATATAACATGTGTTAACATGCTCACATGGTTGTGTTTCATTTCCAATACTCTCACATGATCGCTGATGTGGATTCATATGTGTTTCGGACTATACGTAGTCCAGGCAGTCGGTAACCGAGCGAATTCGTGGTCGGCTTATCTTTTCCACGAACGACGCGTTGATGAACGCGAGCCGTGTTTTGGAGTTGGCGCAGTGGTTAGGCCACACAAAGTGTTTTACGCACTTTATGTCGTTCAACTTGAGATGCGATCGTGCTAGTCGAGCCCGTCAAGTAACCCGACTGGCCGTTGTATGTTCACCCTGCATGAGTCATAACTACTTGAACCTAGGGTACTGAACTTACCATTGTAAACTCTGTTAACCATGGTACCTTGATCCACGAAGACTCATGAGCCGAGCATGGTGGTATGGGACACCGTGGTCGAGCTGTCGGCCTACGCTGGGGCCATAAACCTCCTCATAGTGACCAGTGAGCACCTAGTCTCGTGAACAGATTATGGTGGTATGGGACACTATATTCTTGCTGTCGGCCTACATTGATAAGGTGATGGGGGAGCGGTGCAATGAGTGCGAGCAACAGCCCTGGCAGCCCTTTGTAGTGACCGCGAGCGTATTCTGAGTCTACGGGAGGCGACGACCCTTCCGTAGCAGTAGAGTATAGTAGGCCTGTATTGATAAGGTGATGGGGGAGCGGTGCAATGAGTGTGAGCAACAGCCCTGACAGCCCTTGCAGTGACCTACAAAATATACATCGTATGAGATTACTAGGAGTGACGACCCTAGACAGGATCTGTGTTGGGATTGATATAAGGGAGGTACCTTAATTTCCCAATCCTGCTGTTTGAATGGACTAATAATAACTCGAAAATCATATCAACATACCATTGCATGTGCCTGGAAGATGTGGAGCACTTGAGGGTCGATTGCATGCCGCGGTCATTAGATGGTGCCGTATGAGGGAGATCGTCGGTGAGGGCATACATCACGTCATGTCATAATTGCATTAACAACAGTATTAGGAATGTTTGAATTACTGCTTTACTATTATCGCATGATTGATTTGATAACATGCTAATCTCTCCTCTATTATTCCACTGAGTTAGCTACTCACTCCCACGTTACGGGACGGTGTTCCTGGACACCCACCAGACCCTTTTGTGATTATAGATGATGGCGCGGCCTGTGAGGCGGAGTTGGACTTGATGATGATGAGGAGGATCCCTCCTTTATGCGTGTTCTGATTGACGGGATTACAGGGAGGTTGATTAGATACTTTGACATTTGTCATTTTATATTTTTAGTGCACTCATGTATATTCGTTTCGTCTACTTTTGGATTATACATGTATGTGTATAACCTGGTAACATGTTCACACTCTGGAGACATACAACAGTTTATATATGTTATACATACTATCACAGTCTTCCGCTTGTTAATTTAACTGTCTCTGGAGTATGATATGTTGTTCTAGCTTAATCTCACTCATGTTTAATGCGTTATCACAGATAACATTCAATCATACATATCTATGTTGCATAAATAACACTTTGAAACTCGGGAGTTGGGTTTTTGCTCGAGCCCCCCGATTTTTGGGATGTTACAGATGGTATCAGAGCATGATTTGGATTACACCGGGCCTGGGTTATGGTCACGCGACGTACGCTGTTGCTTCCTTTGACTTAGGTGGGTGCGAGAAGGGTCTAGAAACACTTCTAGGATCGCAGATTCGCCAATAGGCGAAGACTATTCGAATCGATCGCGTGATCGAGTCTGTAACACATCTAGGGTAGCGTGAAGCAACCCGAATAGATCCTAGGTTGTAGGTAAGTGAGTCAAGACGTTCTTTGAACGATTCTAAACCTGTAAATGTAAATCCTTGGGCTGTGGGACAACCACAACCCCTGTATTCAATCGTCGGGCTTAAAAACCCCGTTTTACCTAGAATCTTCAAAATTCTTCCTCTTACCACTCCATTCGTCAATTCAATGCCATCGCCGGTTCGGCGATGCATCGCCGACCGGTGGGGCCCACTTGAAGTGATTTTTGGGCGCATGCCCTATCTTGGGTCGTGTACACCCCCCATGTAGGGTTCGTCCATAGAAAACCCCAAATAGAGGTACTTCCTTCACAAACAGCCCCTCCCCTAGCCCCATTTACATTTTCTTGCTGCCCTAACCCAAAACCGTGATTCCAAATCATTCCTAAATCCATTCCCTGCTGAAAAAGACCACACTCCATCACTCCAAAGTGATTTGCAGCCCTCCCTCTTGAAGATTTCATCGTTTGGAGCTCTTAAAATCCCCAAATCGAGCTGAAATCGTGAGGTGCTCCATTCTCCTTTTTCATTCTCTTTTCTCTCTGAAAATACATCCTAGGGGAGCTTGAAGCATCCCTCTACAATGCCTAGATTTCGTTCTGTCTAATTGGGAAACCATTTCTCCACAATTCCTCCTCTTTCCATTGCTATTGTTTAGGCTGTTTCAGCCTTTTTCCTCCTTTTCCATCGTCCTCTCTCTCATGTCCCTTTTTTTTTATCCTCAGACTCGTGGAAACCTACTTACCCATCCCATTTCTCCACGTTCTTCGCTTGTTTGGTTACCGTTTTGAAATTACTTTGTTTTGTTGTTGTTAGGTAGAAAATGTGTTTGTGTGGTGGTTTGGGCTTAATATAGCCGAAATTTGTTGAATGGAGTGCATGCCGTTCGTTTGTAGTAAGGTATTGTCCCTAGATTGGGAGTATTGTAACTCCCGGGATTCAGCCTACAAATTAGTTTTTATCCCACCCCACCCTCCAACCAAGCATGTCACTCCCAATCCCAACATGGGAGTAGGAATGTAATTTTATTTCATACAATCGGCCCTTGGCGTTTTGGTCCTAGAGTTAGCACTTCTAGATTTGAAGGATCTGACGACATAAGAAATCCAATTCCATTTAGAAAATCTTGACCCTAATCGATAGAATAATTTTCTGTAGTAGAAATGGTATAGGAAAGCCATTTACCGTATAATCTTAGGCTTTGGATTATAGCTACAGAGTTACAGACTAGCCTACTAGTTACCTTAAGTAGTGTAAAGCCTATATATGCTATGGAATTGTATGTTAGATTTGGTTGAAGTAGAACGTTATTCCTTCGACAGATCCTCTTATGACTTATAGACTCCTGTTGTTGCCCATAGGAGAGAACCATTCACTCTCAGGGAACATTTATAAATCCCTCAGATTGAACTTAAAATATACTAGCACACCCCCTAGAATTGCTTTCCCCAAGGGCTTATTGCATTCGGGAACGCGGAATAAAGGAAATGCAATTATTAGCGAAGTATTTGCGGTTTGAATCGACTTCTTAATCCTACTAGTTACCACTAAATCCAATGCTCTGATCAAGCAGAAGATCGGCATCGACTAGGATTGAGGACCGATACAACAACTTTTCTGTCATCGCGGGGCAGAAGGTTTGTGTATCCGGCTCAGACCCATTACACAACTATTCTTCCGTGTTGGCCCGACCACCTACAACCACAAGTTATTGCTTTTCCCTTGGTAAATGTTAAGGACATAAAGCCAGTAGAGGATTTGACATCTTTCCACCAATTCATACCTGCCCCTGAACTTAACCACAATAGAGATTAGGCTCATCTCTATGATCATAGGTACCAATGCCATAGAACGCATCATTAACAAGCAAAACCATGTAGAAAAAGGTTGTTTTCATTTTAGGTTAAGGATAGCCCCTAAGTTGCGTCTCTTTCCGATATACGGATCGATGCAACGATTCTTCAACCTTAAGTAAAAACCAAGTTTTAAGGGGGGTAGAACGAATTAAGTCCAATCCAATTAAGTTAGTCAACGCTACCGTTTGATCAGAGTGGCGCAGCGGAAGCGTGGTTAGGCTCTTCCCCACTGGCCCAAGATCGAAACAATTGATTTAGGTTATATGTACGGTTAGGTTATTAAATAGGATTTGAACCTTCCTTAGAAAAAGTACTCCTTGCCCTTCGCCAATTTCGGGGATGAAATTTTATTTTAAGGGGGGTAGATTATAACACCCTAGATTTTGGCCAATCTGGGATTTGACGTCCTTAGGCAGTGGGTCAATTAAAACACCTGGAAAATCGTTCAAAACCCAATTCCATAGCCAAAGAAATCACTTAGGATTAATTCCTTTAGAAACTAAGCATAAGATAGCTAGCGCAACGCTAGAGTAGCTGGAAAATAGTCCCTGATCGCTTTAAATACGTTCTACAAGACCCAAATCGAGTAGAACCAATGACTCTATAATACTCTATAACCTCGGACCAAACTCTAAGTAGGTTTGTTCTCTGGACCACTTTGAAATTTTGTATTGGATCTAGACCGCGCGTCGAAAGTCCGATACCTGCTATCTTAGACCGTTAGAACCGCCTAGCTGGACTTGACAATCATTTTAAAAATCAAGTCCAACCGATAATCACAGGTTATTTCATTGAGCCCGGACTGAAGAGAGTGCGAATAGGGACAGATTTGGAATTTGAAATTCAAATCTGGCACACGACTTGACGTGTCAGTATTAAGCATTCTGACAGTCAGAATTCAGCCAGATTACACCCTCGGATCAGGAAAAATTTTTATTTCATATCATGAGACTTGCAGCCCTGATCTACGTGCGGTGACCACTGAACTGAAACTGGTCCGCCACGCGCGATCTGCGAACCCTTCCGGACTGAAAACTTAATGCGTGCTAGATCTGGTACGCATGAGCTTAAGTCCAATCGCATTCGACCAGGGGACCACCAGAAATGTCCTTTTGGACTGAAACATCCCCGATTTAGTTACCCCTCAAGTGAAACTTGTTCCCGAGCCTATTTCGGTCAAGTTTGGGCTTATAAAAAGGGTTGAAACCCTCACTCCTCTCTCCCATCCAAATTTTCAAAAAGCCCTAGATTGGGAGAAAGTAAAGGTGAGAGTTTGTGAGAGAAGGTGGGAGAGAATTCCCTGCCGCTTGTGCCACGTGCTGCAAGTGGTTAATCCACGCGCTCTAATCAATTTACCGGTAGTTCCTCCACGTTTTCAGGTAAGGAATAACCCTAGAAGTTACTTATTTGGGATTCTTTCCGTTCCATAACATGCAAAATGATAGAACTCGTAAATCAGGTTCTCTATTCGTCGTAGACGAAGCGTATACGCTCCGTTCGAACTCACACCCCAAAAACGAAAAAGGTGCAGATTTTAGACGCTTTGATTGACTGTTTCCAAAGCTTTCAATGTCGTTTAATAGTAGATTATCGACGGCAACACCGTTCGACATGTACAACATGCTGTCCGTTTCCTGTTTCATAAATCAACGAAGAATATGAGATTTAGGGCATTTTAGTCATTTGTAGGAAGTACTGATTTCATTCATATTTTGCTGATGTGATTGACATGATTTGTTGTCGCATTAGAATGTTAGGAATACGTGCATAATTAGTTTGGCGAAGAGATTCGCCTAAATGTGCACTTCGGGTCGACATACTATATGTAGACTTAACTGTGTAGTGTAAGTGTTTGTATAAATGCTTGTATTAGTATGTATTGAATTAAATGGTGTTATGAATTAGTTTGATATTGATTTCTCAATTAATATGCCGGTGTAAATGGTTTCCTACATGTTAGCCATAGGCATGATTTCATAATATGAATGAAATGCATGTGCTTGACGATTCGCTTAAGTTGTATGTTATAACATGTGCTTGATGATTTCATTATGATTTAGTTTGAGATTGAATTCTCAATTAATATGCTGATGGAAATGATTTCCTACATGTTGGCGATATGCATAAGTTCATTATATGTACGAAAGGCATGTGTCAGATGATTTACTTAAGTTGTACGATATAACATGTGTTAACATGCTCACATGGTTGTGTTTCATTTCCAATACTCTCACATGATCGCTAATGTGGATTCATATGTGTTTGGGACTATACGTAGTCCAGGCAGTCGGTAACCGAGCGAATTCGTGGTCGGCTTATCTTTGCCACGAACGACGCGTCGATGAATGCGAGCCGTGTTTTGGAGTTGGCGGCAGTGGTTAGGCCACACGAAGTGTTTTACACACTTCATGTCGTTCAACTTGAGATGCGATCGTGCTAGTCGAGCCCGTCAAGTAACCCGACTGGCCGTTGTATGTTCACCCTGCATGAGTCATAACTGCTTGAACCTAGGGTATTGAACTTACCATTGTAAACCCTGTTAACCATGGTACCTTGATCCACGAAGACTCATGAGCCGGGCATGGTGGTATGGGATACCGTGGTCGAGCTGTCGGCCTACGCTGGGGCCATAAACCTCCCCGTAGTGACCAGTGAGCACCTAGTCTCGTGATCAGATTATGGTGGTATGGGACACTATATTCTTGCTGTCGGCCTACATTGATAAGGTGATGGGGGAGCGGTGCAACGAGTGCGAGCAACGGCCCTGGCAGCCTTTTGTAGTGACCGCGAGCGTATTCTGAGTCTACGGGAGGCGACGACCCTTCCGTAGCAGTAGAGTACAGTAGGCCTGTATTGATAAGGTGATGGGGGAGCGGTGCAATGAGTGCGAGCAACAGCCCTGGCAGCCCTTGCAGCGACCTACAAAATATACATCGCATGAGATTACTAGGAGTGACGACCCTAGACAGGATCTGTGTTGGGATTGATATAAGGGAGGTACCTTAATTTCCCAATCCAGCTGTTTGAATGGACTAATAATAATTCAAAAATCATATCACCATACCATTGCATGTGCCTAGAAGATGTGGAGCACTTGAGGGTCGATTGCATGCCGCGGTCGTAAGATGGTGCCGTATGAGGGAGATCGTCGGTGAGGGCATACATCACGTCATGTCATAATTGCATTAACAACAGTATTAGGAATGTTTGAATTACTGCTTTACTATTATCGCATGATTGATTTGATAACATGCTAATCTCTCCTCTATTATTCCACTGAGTTAGCTACTCACTCCCACGTTACGGGACGGTGTTCCTGGACACCCACCAGACCCTTTTGTGATTACAGATGATGGCGCGGCCTGTGAGGCGGAGTTGGACTTGATGATGATGAGGAGGATCCCTCCTTTATGAGTGTTCTGATTGACGGGATTACAGGGAGGTTGATTAGATACTTTGACATTTGTCATTTTATATTTTTAGCGCACTCATGTATATTCGTTTCGTCTACTTTTGGATTATACATGTATGTGTATAACCTGGTAACATGTTCACACTCTGGAGACATACAACAGTTTATATATGTTATACATACTATCACAGTCTTCCGCTTGTTAATTTAACTATCTCTGGAGTATGAAATGTTGTTCTAGCTTAATCTCACTCATGTTTAATGCGTTATCATAGACAACATTCAATCATACATATCTATGTTGCATAAATAACATTTTGGAACTCGAAAGTTGGGTTTTTGCTCGACCCCCCCAATTTTCGAGATGTTACATCATCATCATCCAGTTCGGCTCCACTTCACAAGCAGCGCCATCGTCTGCAACTAAAACAGGGACTGGTTGGTGTGCACGACACCGTCCCGTAACGTAGGAGTGAGTGATCAACTCAGTGGAATCATAGAGCAAAGATTAGCATGTTATCAAATCAATCACGCGATAATAGTAAAGCAGGCAATCAAACATTCCTAGATACTGTTGTTAATGCAAGCATGAAATGACATGATAGATGCCCTCACCGACATACTCCCTCATACGGCACCATCTTACTCTTATGGCATGCTTACGTTCCTCAGTGCTCCACATCTTCCAGGCACTTGCAGTGCGATATGAATATGATTACCGAGTTATTATTAGTCCATTCATACAGCAGTATTGGGAAACTAAGGTACCTTCCTTATATCAATCTCAACATAGATCCTGTCTAGGGTCGTCACTCCTAGTAATCTTATACGATGTTATATTTATAGGTCACTGCAAGGGCTATCAAGTCTATTGCACACACTCATTGCTCCTCTCCCCCATTACCTTATCAATACAGGCCTATTTATATCCTTAAGACTGCATCAGGACTCGTCGTCCCCATGCGGTGTCAGGATAAACTCAAGGTCACTACAAAGGGTTCGTTACCAATCAGTGTCCCATACCACCATAATCTGCTCAGAGTAGGGTACTCACTGGTCACTACGGGGAGGTTTGTGGCCCCAGCGTAGGCCGACAGCTCAACCACAGTGTCTCATACCACCATGCCTGGCTCATGAGTCTTTATGGATCAAGGTACCATGGTTAACAGGGTTTTCAATGGTAAGTTCAGTACCCTAGGTTCAAGTAGTTATGACTCATACAAGGTGAACATCCAATGGCCAGTCGGGTTACTTGACGGGCTCAACTAGTACGAGCGCATCTCAAGCTGAGCGACATGAAGTACATGAAACACTTCGTGTAGCCTAACCACTGCCGCCAACTCAAAACATGACTCGCGTTCATCGACGCGTCTTTCGTGGTAAATAGAAGCCAACCACGAATTTGAACCATTACCGACTACCTGGATTAACGTATAGCCCCAAACATTTGTAAACAACATCAATGATCATATGAGAGTACTAGAATTGAAGTTCAAAACAATACAAGCATGTTGACACATGTTATAACATACAACATAAACAAATCAACCAACACATATATTCCATATATATGAGAAAATCAATTTATATAGCAAACATGGAGGAAATCATATACATCATCGTGTTGATTGAGAATTCAATCTCAAAACTAATCTATAACAATGTTGGCTCGATATATACTAATACAAACATTTATACAAACACTTAGTCTACACACTTTAGTCTACATAGCGTATGTCGACCCAAAGTGCGCATAAGGGAGAATCTCTTCGCCAAACGGATTATACACACATATCTAATATCATAACACGAAAAAATCACATGGCAATCATTTCAGCAAAATACAGATGTATACAGTGTTTCCTATAAATGACTAAAATATCCTAAATCTCAAATTCACCGTACGTATACGAAATAGAAAACGGACAGTATGTTCTACATGTCAAATGGTATTCTCGTCGATAATCTACTATTAAACGACATTGAAAGCTTTGAAATCAGTCAATCTAAGCGTCTAAAATCCTTAATTTTTGCCTTAGAAGTGTATCGATTCGAATAGAACGTCTACGCTTCGTCAACGGCGTTATGGTGACCTATATCACGAGATACATAAGCTACATCGCTACTTGTAACAAAGGAATCCCTAAAACAACTTGTGGTTAGGATTTTCTTACCTAGAAGTGAGTTGGAATCACCGGGAAAGTGATTTGAATGCGGTGCTTAAGCATGGGCAGAAGCTGTAACAAGTGGCAGGAAATCTCTCCCACAACTCACTCACAATCTCTCTCTTTCTCTCTCTCTCTCTTTCTAGGGTTTATAGCAAATTCGGATGGGAGAGATATGAGGGGGTTTAAAGCCCTTATATAGGCTAAAACCTCACCTAAATAGACTTGGGACAAGGGTATACTTGGGTTATAACCAAATCGGGTCTTTTTCGATCCAAAAGAGTATTTCAGGAGGTCCCCTGGCCGAACGCGGTCGAACTTAAGCTCATGTATATCGGATCCTGCTCACATGAAGTTTTTAGTCCGGTAGAGTTCCCAGATCGCACGTGGCGGTCCAGTTTCAGTTCAGCGGTCATCGAACCTACATCAGGTCTACAAGCTTCATAACATGAAAGAGAAATTTTTCCTAATCCGAGGGTAATCTGGCTGAATTCTGATGGTCAGAAGGCTTAATAATAACACGCAACGACATGTGTCAGATTTTGAATTAAATTTCTAAATCTTTACCTTTTCTTACTCTCTTCACTCCAGGCTCAATGAAATAGCCTCAGAACATCAGTTGGGCTTGATTTTCGAAACGATTGTCAAGTCCAACTAAGCGGTCATAATGGTTTGAGATTATAGATATCGGACTTTCGACGTGCAGTTTAGATCCAATACAAAGTTTCAAAGGGTTCCTGAGAATAAACAGGTTTAGAGTTTGATCCTAGGTTTTAGGGTAACGTAGCGGTAACAAATCTAGAGGTTTTAGGTCTTACAGATCGTATTTGAAGTGATTGGTACTAATTTCACAGGTAATCTAGTGTAGCGCTAGTTAATTCACGTTAAATTTCTAAAGAATTTGGTTTTAAGTGATTTCTTTGGCTTTGGAATTGTGTTCTGAGAGGTTACCAAGGCGTCATGGTTGGCCCATTGCCTAAGGACGTCTAACCCCAGGTTAGCAAAAATCTGGGGTGTTACAGTTATGGCCCATTGTGAGGCATTTGAGGCCCAGGTGGTGCAGCCCATTATGATATATTTTAGGCCCATATGATGAGGCCCGATGTGTTGTATAAGGCCCATGTGCAAGGCCCACCTGTTGCTTATTTATGGCTCATTGATACAGCCCACTTGATGTATATAAGGTCCATTGGTGCGGCCCATGTGATACAGCCCACTTGATGTGTAAGGCCCAAGTGGTGCGGGCCATTATGATGTATTAGAGGCCCATGGGACGTGGTCCATTGTGATATATTTTCGGCCTATATGATGAGGCTCAACTGGATGTATACAAGGCCCATTGCGATGTATATTAGGCCCTTGTGTGAGGCCATGGGCCCACTATATGTTAAGCTCTATGTGGGCCACTCCTTGGGGGCAATGTTGGTTAAATGTCCACATTGTAACCTTCTCATGGGCTTTGTTAAGCCCATTCTCACCAATTTTGATTGTCGAGGCTGATTATCAATGTCGATTATGAGTATATGACTGCATAGCATCATGATACATGCCCATATGTATCATCTGCATGTTTGTTGTGAGATGTGATTAACTATTACATATGTCATAGGGCAGGTTGTTTATGGGACTTCCTGAGAGATGGAGTTACCTCACATGAGCGCGTGGTATGCACAGGTTTGATGCATGACAGGATGGTATGACTCATGTATCTCACATTTTGGGATATGACTACTGTACGCCCTAGCGACATCAGGGTCGTGGCCTCCACAGGCACATCATGGATGGCTAGATAGGACACCAAAAATATTTGGTTCTAACATACGAGCGTCATAGATGTCTTGGGTGAAAATTCCTAAACCTTCATGGCTTGGAGATGCCCCAACGTCTAGAACAAGTGAATACATGAGCGCCCGAGTGCCGAATACTAGTAGGCCGCATCTCGCACTATGTCGTGGTCATTTGGGAAGGGATTGTGGCCTGACCCACTGTCACGCCCCAAACCTGAAAATCGGATTCCCATGAATCCCGATTGTCGAATCCGGTGCCAACAGCCTCCGTAGTGCCCCATTCTCGGCTCCTGGTAATCAAATGCCAGATTTTGATCCTGGGATCCTACAAGGAGGATTTTCAAAATGAAATTTTTTTATAATGGAGCATAACCACAAGCATAACCAAGTCACAAAACAACATCACCACATATCCACTATATCAAAAAATTTAAGTACAATGCGGAAGGGAAACACAAGGTGATCAAAAGCTCCAAAAGGTCCTGATATGCACTCCTGCCTCAGCGCTGCTGCTGTCCAACGCTACCTGTACGCAACTGTCGTGCATAAGCTTACAAAAGCTTAGAGGGTGGTGTAAGTGTGTGCAGAGGGAAAACGCCGAGTGTACAAGATCAGGTAATGCAGAAGTATGCGGTAAGTCCATGAATATACCAAGGCTATGTAATGCAAGGCATGATGCGAGATATGAATGTCATCGGCCACACCGATGCAATGCAAGGCCTACATAGCCGAATGTCATATGCGAAATGTAATCCAAGAAAGTCATTACTCATCATGTACACATATCAGCACAATTCCTCTCTGGATATCACCGGGGTCTAATACACTTCGCAGTGACTACCACCTCCCTAACTGCACAGTCAAGCAAGCGAAAAAGACCTCGCTATTCGCCTGACCAGTAGTATGCCAATACCTACCCGGCTCATCGATAGCGGACTCATTTGCGAGCTAGTCAAACTCAGCCTAGCTTATAGCCCCCTCACTCAGGCGGATAAGGCCACACCCCTTTCCAACCGACCACGACATAGAGGAAGACAGGGCATACTGGTATTCGGCACTCGGGCACTCTTGTATCCACTCGGTCTAGACATTGGAGCATCTCCTGGTACCAAAAAGGTTCTGGGACTTTCACCCAAGGACATCCTAAGTGCCCACAGTGCTAGAACAAGTATTTTTGGTATCCAATACGGTCATCCATGATATACCTGTGGAGCCATGGCCCTGATGTCGCTAGGGCGTGTAGTGATCAGGTCACACATATGCGAGATGCATGAATCACACGTCAAATCATGCAGAAATCCAGCGCGTACTACGCGATCATGTAGGGCACTCTATCTCATAATGAGTCCCGTAATTGGTCTGCCCAACGGCGTATGCTATGATCAGTCACTACTCATATCAAGCATACATATGATGCGTATGGGCATGAGTCATAGAATTATACTAAGCATGTTATAAAGCGATGAATAACAACGAGTGTGGGCCTATCAATGGGCCCCAAGGAGAGTTACAATGAGGACATTTAACCAACATTGTACATACAATGTGGACGTCAAACCAACATTGTTCCCTAGGTGCGGCCCGCCATAAATATCATTACATGAACCATGGGAAATCACTCATTGCAATGGACCCTAAGGACATCCCTTGGGCCTCAATCCATGGGCCATAGATACATCAAATGGGCCAAATATCATGAGCCTTACATTCTTCAGATGGCTACATTAATGGGCCTCACCAAGGAGCCTTATGTACATTGCAATGGTCCATGACTCATGGTCCATGAAATACATCAAAGTGGGACTACACACATGAGCTTTAAATATATCCAATGGGTCATTCCATTTGCGCCCCATGCACATCAAATGGGCTTGATCCCATGGGCTTTATATACATCAAATGGGCTTAGCCCCATGGGCTTTATATGTATCAAATGGGCTTAGTCCCATGGGCTTTATAAGTGCACCAAGGTGGGCCTAAATGAATGACCATAAATGGATCATCATGAGCCCTATCTACATACCAAAGCGGGCCCATTTGAACCATAGATCTGGCTCATTTTCTTTTAGCTCATGTAATGAAATGAGCTCTCAAAATAGGAGGACAGTTTGGATGCTGCTCATCCATCATAGTGGAGGCCCACATGAAGGCCCACCAATGCACATATATACATATATAGTATATATAATATATATATGTATAACATTATATATAATATAATATATATATATATACACATATACACATCCACACACAAGTGGACAGAGTGGATAGAACATATAAATCATGGCGGGTCCCACTGTCCAAACAGTGGACAGTTTGGATAGAACACATGCACCGCTGTGGGCTGCACCGTCAGCCCGGACGGTGTGGCAAAACACATAGGTGGGATTCCACCGTCCATTGGACGGTGTGGTAAAACACAAGCATCACTGTGGGTCCCATGTGGGGCCCACCATGATATTTATAACCCATCCAACCCGTTGATAAGGTCACTCAGACCTGAATGAATAGGAAAAACAAATTTCAGCGTGATCCAAAACTTCACTTCACGCTATTTCTTGTGGTGTGGGTCACCTGAGCGTTAGATCACGCTAATTTTTGGAGGGGGGCCACGTGAGTGGGTGGGCCACCTGATGAACGGTGTGAATACAAAATATACGTCATGGTGGGGGCCGCCCGTGGAGCCGTGGACTGCCTGGCGTCCGCCCGCCAGCAGGCCGCAGGCGCTGCCTGCACCGTCTGCAGCAGCATACGCTGCTCTCCTTCCTTTTTTATTTTTATTTTTTTTTTGAAAACCCGATTTCCTGAGGATTTTCAGGTGTGCGGGCCACCCCAAGTAAATCCACTCCGTCCATTGCATTCCCAAGGCTAAAACAGACCTATCAAGACCAATAACGGACATTTTCCAGTGCGTAACAAAAATCTGAGTAGATGTCAACGGTACTGATATTGTTTTCAACACTATGTCCTACAGATACCCCCTCATTTTTCGACTCAACGCCTAAAATGGGATGGGGAAAAAGATAGACGGCTTGGATTGAATACATACCTCAAGGTGGGGCCTGTACAAGTGGGCCACCTTCATTGCCTTAACCAAGGCAATTCCTTTATACGTCCAGAGACGTCCCTAGACTCTCTGGACTCTCTCCTTTTTTTTTATGTTGTGTTAAGGTGGGCCCTTCATAGGTGAGCCACTACATGGTGAGGTGGTGTGGTTTCAATACATATGTAAAGCGGACCCCACCTTTAGATGGTTTGGATCCAATACATGCCCCATTGTGGGGTCCATCGAAGTGAGCCATAGGGTCATATCATCACACAAAATTTAACAAAAGGAGAAGGGAGAGAGAGATAAAGTGAGACACGCGTGATGGAGGGACCCCGGCACTATGGGCCCTCCGTTTCAATCATCCAATCATACATCAAAGGGCTCATTGCATATGGACCATCAATCAAAAGATCAACGGTGGAGATCCCACTCCACTAGAAATGGACGGTCTAGATGACCTCTTTAATATAAGGAAAGTAAACATCATGATGGGGTCCATGGAGAATGGCCCCATCATGGAATGATCTTGATGATCAAGATGAGCCATTGGCCACATCTTAGGGTCCCAAGTGAGATCCACACCATTGATCGGTGGGCCTCACTTAGCCCATCGTAAAAATAAGTAAACTACTCTATCAAAGCACCCACCTTATGATCTACTCGGCCCGTTGGAACGCCTATCTTCTAGAGCTTCACTTTGATGGTGGAGATGAGAAATGGATGGCTAAGATGAGAGATTTGGGATGGGAAGTGGGCCACCAAAATCACACTTTCTCTTGGAAAAAACTTGGTCGTGGGGTGCTCTCCTTTGCTTGGAAATAGTGTTGGGAAATGAGGGAGAGAGAGAGAGTTGTAGGGAGATGTGAGAGTGATGGAGTGATGTGAGGTGAGTGATGGGTGAGGTGAGTAGTTGGTTGACTTTGGGATTGCTTGGAGCATGGTTGCTTTGTACTTGACATGAGAGGTGATTGATGGAATTGATTGATGTGATTGATTTGACACTTTGTAGAGATTCTCTTGGGAATGTAAACGTGCGGCATTTTCTCGAAATAGACGCCGACCCACATCTCTTAGTCAGGGTATCGGATCGGACAGTGAGTCATGGCGTTGGCGACGGTGTGGTCGCAATGATACAAGTCTCGGATTAAGCCGGCTCAAATGAATAGGATACGACTTATGGTCGTGCGCAACGTCAACTACAGGTCACGGATTGTCGGAATTTGACGAGAAGGATCGCGGGAAACGACGGGACAGTACGGATTATGATACGGGTCTTACACCCACCCAAGGGTAATGGGCATAGCTAGGCTAAGTTTAACTAACTTACAATTAGGTCCGCTATCAACGTGTCGAGTAGATGTTGGCTGACTACTGGCCAGGAGGATAGTGAGGTCTCTTCCACTTATATGGTTATACGTCCAATGGGCGGTGATTACATGTAGAGTATACTAGACCCCAGTGATGATCCCAGAGATGTACAGTATTGATATATGGACTTATCGAGTAGGACTCATTCATTCATTCATTCACTATCCACTCGGGCTAGTGGTGCGTAACTAATTATTCTGTACCTACGCAATCGTTAGGATTTCGGTTGGGATGCGCGACTAACCTAATACCAAGAGTTTACCACATTAAGTCTGACTATCCACATTTAAGTATGAGACTGGTTTGGATAGAAGTCCCTTGTGGTGGACCCCGTAACCTGCGATACTACATACTATCATCCTGACTTCACACTCCAACTTGGTCATTTCATTCACATCGAATATTGTATTGCATCCTCAACACATAGCATTTGGTTTACTATGCTTCTGTGTTACATAACCTGATTAAGGTTGATGGTATTCGTGAACTCGGTATCTAATATTTGTCTTACTATGTCTCATCATTACATAGTTGATCTACATTACATCCTCAGTATATGATATTGGCCTATTATGTTTTTGCATCGTATAGCTTGGATAAGGCTGATGGTATTTATGAACTCGCTATCATGTTTTCACATTACTCTGATATTGTACGATTTATAGATTGTCAATATTTTTGCTTACTCTGATATTTATATGCTTTGCACTAACCTTATACATACACTTTCATCACCCGCTAAGCTTTCTATAAGCTTATGCACGATAGATGCGCGCAAGTAGCGTTAGGTCGCAATAGCGTTGAGCTTGGAGCATGCAATAGACTCCTGCAGCTTTGGTTTTCAATATATGTATTTTCCTTTTAGACTGTATTCAAATATTTATATTAGTGGATATGTGATGATGATGTTGCCTTTGTGATTTGGGTATACTTGTAGTTATACTTCTTACAAGATAAATGTACGTTGAAAAATCCTCCTTGTAGGATTCTATGATTGGAACCTTGTGTATGTGTGCTGGGAGCTAAGAATGGGGTATTACGGAGGCTATTGGCACCTGGTTTGGCAATTGAGAATTCTGTGAGCCCATTTTTCGAGTTTGGAACATGACAAGTCAAGTATAGAAGAGTACCAATCATACTTCGATATAAACAGGAGTCTATACTTTCACCTGTTTCATCCTTAGAGTTTTTGAGAGTTGAACTTATAGGAGTATCAATTTTTTTCTATTCTCAAACCCAAATTTCTTTACCAGATTCAAAGTATATTTAGTTTAAGAAATGAATATACCATCTTCCAGTTGTTTTACTTGTAATCTAAGAAAGTAATTTAGTTCTCCAACCATACTCATTTTAAACTTAGATTTCATCAGATCTTCAAACTCAATGGATAAGTTAGTGCATGTAGATTTGTAAATTATATTATCAACGTAGATCTGTACAATCAATATATGTTCATTATATTTTTTACAAATAACATTTTATCAACGCTTCCCATGATAAAGTTGTGACTAAGTAAAAATTTAGTCAATTTTTCATACCATGCCCTGGGAGCTTGTTTTAGATCATAAAGTGTCTTTTTTAGACGATATACATGATCTGAAAGTTTAAGGTCCTTAAAATCCTTAGGTTGATTAACATATACTTCTTCATGTAAATCACCATTTAGAAACGCACTTTTAATATCCATTTGATATATTTTGAATTTCTTATAGCAAGCAATTGAAATAAATAATCTAATGGATTCAAGGCGTGCAACTGGTACAAAGGTTTCATCATATTCAATTCCTTCTAAGTATAGCCTTGTACAACCAGTAGTGCCTTGTTTCTAATGATATTTTCCATTTCATCAGATTTGTTCCTAAAAATCCATTTGGCTCCAATTAAATGTTTATTAGAAGGTCTAGGAATCAAATATCAAACATCATTTTTTCCAAAGTGATTTAACTCTTCTTACATAACCAATATCCAACTTTCATCGGCAAGTGTTTCTTTTACATTAGCCGGTTTAATTTGAGAGGTGAAGTAAACGTAATTATAGATTTTTTTAATTTTTTTTCTTGTATAAACAGCAGTATGAGGGTTACTGATCAGTCAGATGGCCTTTGACTGATCTTAATTCAGCATTATCAAATTTAGATGAAGAGTCAGGTTTATTGTAACATCTCGAAAATCAGGGGGTCGAGCGAAAACCCAACTCCCGAGTTCCAAAATGTTATTTATGCAACATAGATATGTATGATTGAATGTTGTCTGTGATAATGTATCAAACATGAGTGAGATTAAGCTAGAACAGCATATCATACTCCAGAGACAGTTAAATTAACAAGCGGAAGACTGTGATAGTACGTATAACATATATAAACTGTTGTATGTCTCCAAAGTGTGAACATGTTACCAGGTTATATACATACATGTATGCTCCAAAAGTAAACCAAAAGGATATACATGAGTGTTCTAAAAATATAAAATGACAAGTGTCAAGGTATCTAATCAACCTCCCTGTAATCCCGTCAATCAGATCATGCATAAAGGAGAGATCCTCCTCATCATCATCAAGTCCAGCACCGCCTCGCAGGCCGCGCCATCATCTGTAATCACAATAGGGACTGGTGGGTGTCCGAAAACACCATCCCGTAACGTGGGAGTGAGTGATCAACTCAGTGGGATAAGAGAGCAAAGATTAGCATGTTATCAAATCAATCATTCGATAATAGTAAAGCAGTAAATCAAACAATCCTAATACTGTTGTTAATGCAATATGACATGACGTGATGTATGCCCTCACCGACGATCTCCCTCATACGGCACCATCTTACGACCGCGGCATGCAATCGACCCTCAAGTGCTCCACATCTTTCAGGCACATGCAATGGTATGGTGATATGATTTTCGAGTTGTTATTAGTCCATTCAAACAGCAGGATTGGGAAACTAAGGTACTGCCCTTATATCAATCCCAACACAGATCCTGTCTAGGGTCGTCACTCCTAGTAAGCTCATACGAGGTATATTTGTAGGTCGCTGCAAGGGCTGCCAGGGCTGTTGCACGCACTCGTTGCTCCGCTCCCCCATCACCTAATCAATACAGGCCTACTGTACTCTACTGCTACTGAAGGGTCGTCGCCTCCCGTAAACTCAGAATACGCTCGCGGTCACTACAAAGGGCTGTCAGGGCTGTTGCTCGCACTCGTTGCACCGCTCCCCCATCACCTTATCAATGTAGCCCGACAGCAAGAATATAGTGTCTCATACCACTATAATCTGCTCATGAGTCTAGGTGCTCACTGGTCACTACGGGGAGGTTTGTGGCCCCAGCGTAGGCCGACAGCTCGACCACGGTGTCCCATACCACCATGCCCGGCTCATGAGTCTTTATGGATCAAGGTACCATGGTTAACAGAGTTTACAATGGTAAGTTCAGTACCCTAGGTTCAAGCAGTTATGACTCATGTAGGGTGAACATACATCGGCTAGTCAGGTTACTTGACGGGCTCGACTAGCATGATCGCATCTCGAGTCGAACGACATGAAGTGCGTAAAACACTTCGTATAGCCTAACCACTGCCGCCAGCTCCAGAACACGACTCGCGTTCATCGGCGCGTCGTTCGTGGCGAAGATATGCTAACCACGAATTCGCTCGGTTACCGACCGCCTGGACTAGGCATAGTCCCAAACAATCATAAATCCACATCAGCAGTTGTGTAAGGGTAATGGAAATGAAATACAACCATGTGAGCATGTTAACACATGTTATAACGTACAACTTAAGTAAATCATCCAACGCAAGCCTTTCATACATATAATGAAAACTATGCATATCGCCAACCTATAGGAAATCATTTCCATCAGCAAATTAATTGAGAATTCAATCTCAAACTAAATCATAATGAAATCATCAAGTACATGTTATAACATACCAATTAAGTGAATCATCAAGCACCTGTATTTCATACATATAATGAAATCATGCATATGGCTAACATGTAGGAAACCATTTACACTAGCATGTTAATTGAGAATTCAATCTCAAATTAATTCATAACACCATTTAAGTCAATACATACTAATACAAGCATTTATACAAACACTTACACTACACACTTAAGTCTACATATAGTATGTCGACCCGAAGTGCGCATTTAGGCGAATCTCTTCGCCAAACTAATTATGCACGCATTCCTAATATCCTAATGCGGCAATTAACCATGTCAATCAGATCAGCAAAATATGCATGAAAACAATACTTCCTACAAATGACTAAAATGCCTTAAATCTCATATTCTTCATCTATTTACGAAACAGGAAACGGACAGCATGTTGTACATATCAAACGGCGTTGCCGTCAAGAATCTACTATTAAACGACATTGAAAGCGTTGAAAATAGTCAATCAAAGCGTCTAACATCCGCACCTTGTCTCTTATAAACGTGTCGTTTCGAACGGAGCGTATACGCTTCGTCTACGGCGAATAGAGAACCTGATTCACGAGTTCTATCAGTTTGCATGCTATGGAATGGAAAGAATCCCAAATCAGCAACTTCTAGGGTTATTCCTTACCTGAAAATGCGGAGAAATCACAGGCCAGGTGATCGGAGTGTGTTGCTTAGGCACTTGCAGCAGGTGGCACGAGCAGCAAGAAAATCTCTCCTACTCTCTCTCACAAGCTCTCACCTTTTCTCTCTCCCAATCTAGGGATTTTTACAAATTCGGATGGGAGAGAGGAGTGAGGGTTTCAACCCTTTTTATAAGCCCAAACTTTCCTGAAATAGGCTCGGGAACAAGTTTCACTTGAGGGGTAACCAAATCGGGACTGTTTCGGTCCAAAAGGACATTTCTGGTGGTCCCCTGGCTGAATGCGGTCGGACTTAAGCTCATGCATACTGGATCTAGCACGCATCAAGTTTTCAGTCCGGTAGGATTCGCAGATCGCGCGTGGCGGACCAGTTTCAGTTCAGCGTTCACCGCACGTAGATCAGGTCTGCAAGTCTCATGATATGAAATAGAAATTTTTCCTAATCCGAGGGTGTAATTTGGCTGAATTCTGACAGTCAGAATGCTTAATACTGACGCGTCAAGTCGTGTGCCAGATTTGAATTTGAAATTTCAATTCTGTCCCTATTTGCACTCTCTTCAGTCCGGGCTCAATGAAATAGCCTATGGTTATCGGTTGGACTTAATTTTCAAAATGATTGTCAAGTCCAGCAAGGCGGTTCTAACGGTCTAAGATAGGAGGTATCGGACTTTCGACGCGTGGTCTAGATCCAATACAAAATTTCAAAGTAGTCCAGAGAACAAACCGGTTTAGAGTTTGATCCCAAGTTATAGAGTATCATAGAGTCATTGGTTCTACTCGATTTGGGTCTTGTAGAACGTATTTAAAGTGATCAGGGACTGTTTCCCAGCTACTCTAACGTCGCGCTATCTAACTTATGCTTAGTTTCTAAAGGAATTAACCCTAAGTAATTTCTTTGGCTATGGAATTGGGTTCTGAGCGATTTTTCAGGTGTTTTAGTTGACTCATTGCCTAAGGACGTCTAATCCCAGATTGGACAAAATTCGGGGTGTTACATTTATTAATAATGTTAAATTCATCATTATCTTGACTTGGTGTGGGTGTGATCAGGTGATCATTAATTAAAACGTTAATAGATTCTTGAATCACTTCTATTCTTTTGTTAAGAACATGATATGCTTGACTATTCAGAGCATAACCCAAGAATATTCTCCCATCACTCTTGGCTTCGAACTTTTTCAAATTTTTCCGGTCATATAAAATGTAACATTTACTTCTAAAAGTTTGAAAGTATTTGACTGTTGGCTTCTTATTGAATCATAATTCATAGGTTATTTTTTCATGCTATTTAGCATTACATTGGTCATTTCTTGTAACACTCTATTCTTTCTGTTAACAACCCCATTCTGTTGAGGTGTTTCGGGAGCAAAGAACTCATGTGATATATTATGATTTGTACGATACTTCTCAAAATTTTTATTTTCAAACTCAGTACCATGATCACTTCTAATTTTGATCACATGTACTTTTTTTTCATTCTGAATTCGTTTTAGAATTTTTCTGACTTCGTTGAGAGTCTCTGATTTCTCTCTCAAGAAGGCTACTCAAGTTTATCTGGTAAAATCATCAACAATAACTAGAAAATACTTCTTTCCACCTCTAATCTTCATTCTCGTTGGTCCTACCAAGTCCATATGGAGTAGTTCAAAAGGTTTGGTTGTGGCCAAGGAGATCACTTTCTTGTGACTACTCCTAATTTGTTTGCCAATCTGACATGCGCCACAAATTTTTTCTACCTTTTTTAATTTGGGTGAGCCATGAATATGATCTCTCTTGCTCATCTATAAATATCTCTAAAGTTAACATGTTCAAGACGTTTATGCCATAATTTTATTTCATCTGTTTAGACCATGTAACATGAAAAGTTAAAAGAGCATGAGTCATTAATAATATAGTAATTCTCAGAAGTCCTATGACCATTTAATATCACACTTCCCTTCTCATATGAAATCTCACATCTGTGATTTGTAAATTTTACACTTTGTTTGTTATCGCAGATTTGAGATATACTTAGGAGGTTATGTTTTAGACCTTTGACATACAATACATTCTCGAAGGGAGGAAGATTAGAGAGTTGAACAGTACTGTAACATCCCGAAAATCGGGGGGTCGAGCAAAAACCCAACTCCCGAGTTCCAAAATGTTATTTATGCAACATAAATTTGTATGATTGAATGTTGTCTGTGATAACACATTAAACATGAGTGAGATTAAGCTAGAACAACATATCATACTCCAGAGACGGTTAAATTAACAAGCGGAAGACTGTGATAGTATGTATAACATATATAAACTGTTGTATGCCTCCAGAGTGTGGATATGTTACTAGGTTATATACATACATGTATACTCCAAAAGTAGACAAAACGAATATACATGAGTGCGCTAAAAATATAAAATGACAAGTGTCAAAGTATCTAATCAACCTCCCTGTAATCCCGTCAATCAGAATACGCATAAAGGAGGGATCCTCCTCATCATCATCAAGTCCAGCTCCACCTCGCAGGCCGCGCCATCATCTGCAATCACAAAAGGGTCTGGTGGGTGTCCAGGAACACCGTCCCGTAACGTGGGAGTGAGTAGCTAACTTAGTGGAATAATAGAGCAAGGATTAACATGTTCTCAAATCAATCATGCGATAATAGTAAAGTAATAAATCAAACATTCCTAATAATGTTGTTAATGTAATTATGACATGACGTGATGTATGCCCTCACCGACGATCACCCTCATGCGGCAACATCTTACGACCGCGGCATGCTACACTCCCTAGAGTGCTCCACATCTTCCAGGCACATGCAATGCTATGGTAATATGAATTCCAAGTTGTTATTAGTCCATTCAAACAGCAAGATTGGGAAACTAAGGTACTTCCCTTGTATCAATCCCAACACAGATCCTGTCTAGGGTCGTCACTCCTAGTAATCTCATACGATGTATATTTCGTAGGTCACTGCAAGGGCTGCCAGGGCTGTTGCTCGCACTCGTTACACCGCTCCCCCATCACCTTATCAATACAGGCCTACTGTACTCTACTGCTACTGAAGGGTCGTCGCCTCCTGTAGACTCAGAATACGCTCGCGGTCACTATAAAGGGCTCGTCGCCTGATCAGTGTAGGCCGACAGCTAGAATATAGTGTCCCATACCACCATAATCTGCTCACGAGTCTAGGTGCTCACTGGTCACTACGAGGAGGTTTGTGGCCCCAGCGTAGGCCGACAGCTCGACCACGGTGTCCCATACCACCATGCCCGGCTCATGAGTCTTTATGGATCAAGGTACCATGGTTAACAGGGTTTACAATGGTAAGTTCAGTACCCTAGGTTCAAGCAGTTATGACTCATACAAGGTGATCATACAACGGTCAGTCGGGTTACTTGACGAGCTCGACTGGCACGAGCGCATCGCAAGTCGAACGACATGAAGTGCGTAAAACACTTCGCGTGGCCTAACCACTGCCGCCAACTCCAACACGACTCGCGTTCATCGACACGTCCTTCGTGGCCAAGATAAGCTAACCACGAATTCTTTCGGTTACCGACTGCCTAGACTAGGCATAGTCCCAAACAATCATAGAATCACATCAGTAGTTGTGTAAGGGTAATGGAAATGAAATGGAACCATGTGAGCATGTTAACACATGTTATTACATACAACTTAAGCAAATCATCGTACACATGTCTTTCACACATATAATGAAATTAAGCATGTCGCCAACATATAGGAAATCCTCTCCATCAACATATTAATTGAGAATTCAATCTCAAAGTAACTCATAAGGAAATCATCAAGCACATGTTATAACATACAGCTTAAGCGAATCGTCAAGCACATGCATTTCATTCATATCATGAAATCATGCATATGGCTAACATGTAGGAAACCATTCACACCAGCATATTAATTGAGAAATCAATCTCAAACTAATTCATAACACCATCTAATTCAATACATACTAATACAAGCATTTATACAAACACATACACTACGCGCTTAAGTCTACATATAGTATGTCGACCCGAAGTGCGCATTTAGGCAAATCTCTTCGCCAAACTAATTATGCACGCATTCCTAATATTCTAATGCGACAACAATTCATGTCAATCACATCAGCAAAATATGAATGAAAACAGTACTTCCTACAAATGACTAAAATGCCCTAAATCTCATATTCTTCGTTGATTTACGAAACAGGAAACGGACAGCATGTTGTACATGTCAAACGGCGTTGCCGTCAAGAATCTACTATTAAACGACATTTAAAGCTTTGGAAACAGTCAATCAAAGCGTCTAATATCCGCACCTTTTTCCTTTTAGGGGTGAGAATTCGAACGGAGCGTATACGCTTCGTCTACGGCGACTAGGCAACCTAATACACAAGATCTATTAGCTATTTCTCTATGGAACCAAGGAATCAGCAAATCAGCAACTTTCTAGGGTTTTTCGTACCTGAAAATACGGAGAAATCACCGGCAAAGTGATTGGAATACGCCGCTTAAGCACGTGCAGCAGCAGCAGGAAAATCTCTCCCACCTTCTCTCACAAACTCTCACCTTTTCTCTCTCCCAATCTAGGGTTTTTGCAAATTCGGATGGGAGAGAGGAGTGAGGGTTTCAAGCCCTTTTATAAGCCTAAACTTGCCTGAAATAGACTCGGGAACAAGTTTCACTTGAGGGGTAACCAAATCGGGGCTGTTTCGGTCCAAAAGATGCTTTCTGGTGGTCCCCTGGTCAAATGCGATCGGACTTAAGCTCATGCGTACCAGATCTAGCGCACATTAAGTTTTCAGTCCGGCAGGGTTCGCAGATCGCACGTGGCGGACCAGTTTCAGTTCAGCGGTCACCGTACGTAGATCAGGGCTGGAAGTCTCATAATATAAAATAGAAATTTTTCCTGATCCGAGGGTGTAATCTGGATGAATTCTGACGGTCAGAACGCCCAATACTGACGCGTCAAGTCGTATGCCAGATTTGAATTTGAAATTCCAAATCTGTCCCTATTCGCACTCTCTTCGGTCCGGGCTCAATGAAATAGTCTGTGATTATCGGTTTGACTTGATTTTCGAAATGATTGTCAAGTCCAGCTAGGCGGTTCTAACGGTCTAAGATAAGAGATATCGGACTTTCGACGCGCGGTCTAGATCCAATACAAAATTTCAAAGTGGTCCAGAGAACAAACCTGTTTAGAGTTTGATCCAAGGTTATAGAGTATTATGGAGTCATACGTTCTACTCGATTTGGGTCTTGTAGAACGTATTTAAAGTGATCAGGGACTTTTTTCCAGCTACTTCAGCGTTGCGCTAGCTAACTTACGCTAAATTTCCATAGGAATTAATCCTAAGTGATTTCTTTGGCTATGGAATTGGGTTCTAAGCGATTTTTCAGGTGTTTTAATTGACCCACTGTCTAAGGACGTCAAATCCCAGATTGGCCAAAATCCGGGGTGTTACAAGTACCTTGGCCTATGATTCTATAGTTACTTCCATCACCAAAAGTAATTGAGCCATTGTTTACTTCTTTGAAGTTGGTGAATATTGCTATGTCACCTGTCATATGTCTTGAACATCCACCATCCAGGTACCATTTTGAATGGTTAGTGGCTTTGAAGGCTAGGTGGGCAATAAGACATGTAACCTTTGGAACCCATTTCATTATAGTTCTGGGTTTAGGAGTTCCATTAGATTTTCTCTATTTCTGGGAGTTGGAATTTCTCCCCTTTCTATTAACTCCGATTCCATCTAAGTTGGATTTTAGAAGCTCTTCGAGTAAGTCCACTATTTTTTCAACTAAAGGAGGTTTATTATATCTTTGACTTCTATAGCTGATGGCATTAGAATTAATCTTAGAAACTTGAAAAGGTTTTAAATTTTTTAAATCATTTCGACCATAATTTCTCAAATTCTTACCTTTTTTGAGTTTGAGGATTCTTCTTTTACAAATATAGGAGATGAATTCTTATTTTTCAGAGAATTATCTTTGATATAGCCCAGAATTGATTTGTTACCACATTTTCTGGATGAGGTTAACAGTTTTTCCAATTATGGGTCTCTGTGAGCATATTTCCAAGTATCCTTAGAACTCGAAAGAGAAGAAACTTCAAGTATTAGATTCTTATTTTCAATTTTGAGTTTTTCTAACTTGGAGATTTTGAAATTTAGGTTTAGTTTTATTTTTTCAAAACAATCTGAAAGATGAAATTTTTCTAAAACATTATTTTCAAGTTCTTCTTTTAATTTAAGATATTTTTCTCTTTGAATGTTTAGTTTGATAGCAATTTTATAACTTTTCCTGTATAGGGCATGTAACGCCCGTGAAAAATTCATACTTGGGCTCGAGTACCAACTCGACCCGAAATTGCGTAGAATTAATTCCTATGGAAATTAAGCGTAAGGTAGCTAGCGCAACGCTGGAGTAGCTGGGAAATAGTCCTTAATCACTTTAAATACGTTCAACAAGACCCAAATCGAGTAGAACCAACGACTCTATAATACTCTATAACCTCGGATCAAACTCTAAGCAGGTTTGTTCTCTGGACCGCTTTAAATCTTTGTATTGGATCTAGACCGCGCGTCGAAAGTCCGATACCTCCTATCTTAGACCGTTAGAACCGCCTTGCTGGACTTGACAATCATTTCGAAAATCAAGTCCAACTGATAATCACAGGCTATTTCATTGAGCCCGGACCGAAGAGAGAGCGAATAGGGACAGAATTGGAATTTCAAATTCAAATCTGGCACATGACTAGACATGTCAGTATTAAGCGTTCTGACCGTCAGAATTCATCCAGATTACACCCTCGGATTAGGAAAAATTTCTATTTTATATCATGAGACTTTCAGCCCTGATCTACGTGCGGTGACCGCTGAACTGAAACTGGTCCGCCACGTGCGATCTACGAACCCTGCTAGACTGAAAACTTAATACGTGCTAGATCTGGTACACATGAGCTTAAGTCTGATCCCATTCGGCCAGGGGACCACCAGAAAGCATCTTTTGGACCGAAACAGCCCCGAATTGGATATGCACTAAGTAAACTTCGTTCCCGAGCCTATTTCGGGCATTTTTAAGCTTATAAAAGGGGTTGAAACCCTCACTCCTCTCTCCCATCCGAAATTGCAAGAAACCGTAGATTGGTAGAGAGAAAAGGTGAGAGTTTGAGAGAGAGTGTAGAAGGGATTTTTCCAGCCTTTGTGTAACCTGTTGCTAGTGCCTAAGCAACCCTTCCTGATCACCAAGCCGGTGATTCTTCCGCATTTTCAGGTATAAAACAACCCTAGAAGTTGCTGATTTGAGGTTTGCTTGGATTCGTAGCATGCTAGCTAACGTAACTCGTAAAACAGGTTCTCTTATCGCCGTAGACGAAGCGTATACGCTCCGTTCGAAACAACACGTCTATAAGAGACTAGGTGAGGATTTTAGACGCTTTGATTGACGGTTTACAACGCTTTCAATGTCGTTTAATAGTAGATTATCGACGGCATCGCCGTTTGACATGTACAACATGCTATCCGTTTCCTGTTTCGTAAATCAACGAAGAATATGAGATTTAGGGCATTTTAGTCATTTGTAGGAAGTACTGATTACATTCATATTTTGCTGATGTGATTGACATGGTTTGTTGTCGCATTAGGAAGTTAGGAATACGTGCATAATTAGTTTGGTGAAGAGATTCGCCTAATTGCGCACTTCGGGTCGACATGCTATATGTAGACTTAAGTGTGTAGTGTATGTGTTTGTATAAATGTTTGTATTAGTACGTATTGAATTAAATGATGTTATGAATTAGTTTGAGATTGATTTCTCAATTAATATGCTAACCTAAATGATTTCCTACATGTTAACTAAGTGCATGATTCCATACTATGCATGAAATGTATGTGCTTGAAGATTTGCTTAAGTTGAATGTTTTAACATGTGTTAACATGCTCACATGATCGTATTTCAATTCCAATACTCTTACATAAATTGCTAATGTGATTCTATAATTGTTTGGGATTAGACTTAGTCCAGGCAGTCGGTAACCAAGCGAATTCGTGGCTGGCTGGTCTTGGCCACGAAAGACGCGTCGATGAACACGAGTCGTGTTTGGAGTTGGCGGCAGTGGTTAGGCCACGCGAAGTGTTTTACGCACTTCATGTCGTTCGACTTGAGATGCGATCGCGCTAGTCGAGCCCGTCAAGTAACCCGACTGGCCGATGTATGTTCACCCTGTATGAGTCATAACTGCTTGAACCTGGGGTACTGAACTTACCATTCTAAACTCTGTTAACCATGGTACCTTGATCTACGAAAACTCATGAGCCGGGCATGGTGGTATGGGACACCGTGATCGAGCTGTCGGCCTACGCTGGGGCCACAAACCTCCCCATAGTGACCAGTGAGCACCTAGTCTCGTGAGCAGATTATGGTGGTATGGGACACTATATTCTAGCTGTCGGCCTACAGTGATCAGGCAACGAGTCCTTTGTAGTGACCGCGAGCGTATTCTGAGTCTACGGGAGGCGACGACCCTTCAGTAGCAGTAGAGTACAGTAGTAGGCCTGTATTGATAAGGTGATGGGGGAGCGGTGCAACGAGTGCGAGCAACAGCCCTGGCAGCCCTTGCAGCGACCTACGAAATATACCTCGTATGAGATTACTAGGAGTGACGACCTTAGACAGGATCTGTGTTGGGATTGATACAAGGGAAGTATCTTAGTTTTCCAATCCTGCTGTTTGAATAGACTAATAACAACTCGAAAATCATATCACCATAACATTGCATGTGCTTGGAAGATGTGGAGCACTCTAGGGAGTGTGGCATGCCGCGGTCGTAAGATGTTGCCGTATGAGGGAGATCGTCGGTGAGGGCATACATCACGTCATGTCATCTTGCATTAACAACAGTATTAGGATTGTCTGATTTACTGCTTTACTATTATCGCATGATTGATTTGTGAACATGCTAATCTTTACTTTATGATTCCACTGAGTTGATCACTCATTCCCACGTTACGGGATGGTGTTTGCAACACCCACCAGGCCCTGTTGTAGATGCAGGTGAGGCTGAGATCCAGGAGGTAGAGCCAGACTTCGACGAGGACCAGGACGAGTTCTCGTACATGCAGTATCATGATGGCTTTTCTTAGGCGACCTGGGTTGATGGGACTTCAGTGGGACTATTTTGAACATTTAATTTTGTTCATGTATATGTATATGAGACTCAGAGATGTATTCATACCTTAGGGACAGATGAGATCTACTTTGTTTTTCCATACAGTGATATATATATTGTTTAGTCTTCCGCTTGCTTTTATCACTGGATCTGAAGTATGAATTGCAATTTTGGTATACTTTTACTCATGTGAATGCTTTAAATCATACAACATTGAATCATAATCATTTTTGTTGCATAAGTGACAGTCTGGAACTCGGGAGTTGAGTTTATACACGACCCCCGATTTTCAGGGTGTTACAAGTTGGTATCAGAGAGTGAATAAAAGTATACTGGGCCTGGGTTATGGTCTCGCGACGTACGCTGTCGCTTCATTTGACTTAGGTGGGTGCGAGAAGGGTCTAGAAACATTTCTAAGATCGCAGATTCGCCAATAGGCAAAGTCTATTCGAATAGATCGCACGATCGAGTCTTTAACGCATCTCGGGTCACGTGAAGTAACCCGAATAGCTCCTAGGTCGTAGGAAGTCGAGTTGAGACGTTCTTTGAATGATTTTAAACCCATAAAAGTAAATCCTTGGGCCGTGAGATGACCACGACTCCTGTATTCAATCGCCAGGGCTTAAAAACCCCGTTTCACCAAAAATCCTCAAAATTCTTCCTCTCGCCACTCCAATCTTCATTTCTTTCTTATCCTTTTCATGTTAGGCATCAAACCTAATGTGAAAATAACATAAAATAATACTTTCATAAAATTTTATAGTGAATAGTAAAATTTTATGAAAAATGGCCATAAGGCCATTCTAACTTCACTTTCTTTAGCAACTAGTAGTTTAGATGGATGTACTAGATCCTTCTACCCCAAAATCATATGCTGCATGATTCAGGATTGCGAATTGGTCCCGAAAATCTCCGAACACATGTTTGGGCCTATATATGTCAAAATACAATGAACCAAGGTTGGGACCATACATATCTGGGATCCTTGGACCATGGGGGACCAAACCCATCTGGTCCCACCGGCTGGATGCACCACCTGTCGGCGATGCCATCGCCGATCCGGCGATGCATTGCCGTATAGGTGGGCCCACTTGCTGCAAATTTTGGACGCACGCCCTTATATGCCCTATACATTCCCCTCATATGCTCCCCGACCGTAAAAAACCCCTAAAACTTGCATCTCCTTCACAAACATCCCTCCCCATAGCCCTATTTGCATTTTTCAGCAACCATCTCCAAAATTCATGATTCCAAATCACCCCTAGATCCATCCTTGGCCAAAAATGAACACCCTCCATCATTCCTTTGAAGTTGGCAACCCTCCCTCTTGAAGATTTCATCTTTTGAAGCTCCAAAAACCCCCAAATCGAGCTGAAATCGTGAGGTGCTCCATCCCACTTTTTTATTTTCATTTCTCCTTGAAAATACATCCTTGGGAAGCTTGAAGCATCCCTCTACGACGCCTAGATCTCCCTTTTCCGGTTTGGACAACCACTTCTTCGCATTTTCTCCATCTTCCATGGCTTTCGTGGAAGCCATTTGTAACACCCTGAAAATCAGGGGTCGTGTATAAACTCAACTCCCAAGTTTCAGACCTTCACTTATGCAATAAAAATGATTATGATTCAATGTTGTCTGATTTAAAGCATTCACATGAGTAAAAGTATACCAAAACTGTAATTCATACTTCAGATCCAGTGATAAAAGTAAGCGGAAGACTAAACAATATATATATCACTGTATGGAAAAACAAAGTAGATCTCATCTGACTCTAAGGTATGAATACACCTCTGAGTCTCATATACATATACATGAACAAAATTAAATGTTCAAAATAGTCCCACTGAAGTCCCGTCAACCCAGGTCGCCTACGCAAAGCCATCATGATACTCCATGTACGAGAACTCGTCCTGGTCCTCGTCGAAGTCTGGCTCTGCCTCCTAGATCTCAGCCTCACCTGCATCTACAACAGGGTCTGGTGGGTGTTGCAAACATCATCCCGTAACGTGGAAATAAGTGATCAACTCAGTGGAATCATAGAGCAAAGATTAGCATGTTCACAAATCAATCATGCGATAGTAGTAAAGCAGTAAATCAGACAATCCTAATACTGTTGTTAAAGCAAGATGATATGACGTGATGTATGCCCTCACCAACGATCTCCCTCATACGGCAACATCTTACGACCGCGGCATGCCACACTCCCTAGAGTGCTCCACATCTTCCAGGCACATGCAATGTTATGGTGATATGATTTCCTAGTTGTTATTAGTCCATTCAAACAGTAGGATTGGAAAACTAAGGTACTTCCCTTGTATCAATCCCAACACAAATCCTGTCTAGGGTCGTCACTCCTAGTAATCTCATACGATGTATATTTCGTAGGTCGCTACAAGGGCTGTCAGGGCTGTTGCTCGCACTCATTGCACCGCTCCCCCATCACCTTATCAATACAGGCCTACTGTACTCTACCGCTACTGAAGGGTCGTCGCCTCTCGTAGACTCAGAATACGCTCGCGGTCACTACAAAGGACTCGTCGCCTGATCAGTGTAGGCCGACAGCTAGAATATAGTGTCCCATACCACCATAATCTGCTCACGAGACTAGGTGCTCACTGGTCACCACGGGGAGGTTTGTGGCCCCAGCGTGGGCCGACAGCTCGACCACGGTGTCCCATACCACCATGCCCGGCTCATGAGTCTTCGTGGATCAAGGTACCATGGTTAACAGGGTTTACAATGGTAAGTTCAGTACCCTAGGTTCAAGCAGTTATGACTCATACAGGGTGAACATACATCGGCCAGTCGGGTTACTTGACGGGCTCGACTAGCGCGATCGCATCTCAAGTCGAACGACATGAAGTGCGTAAAACACTTCGCGTGGCCTAACCACTACCGCCAACTCCAAACATGACTCGCGTTCATCGACGCGTCGTTCGTGGCCAAGACCAGCCAGCCACGAATTTGCTCGGTTACCAACTGCTTGGACTAAGTCTAGTCCCAAACAATTATGGAATCACATCAGCAATTTATGTAGGAGTATTGGAATTGAAATACAATCATGTGAGCATGTTAACACATGTTATAACATACAACTTAAGTAAATCTTCAAGCACATATATTTCATGCATGTAATGAAATCATGCATATAGTCAACATGTAGGAAATCGTTTAGATCAGCATATTAATTGAGAAATCAATCTCAAACTAATTCATAACATTATTTAATTCAATACATACTAATACAAATATTTATACAAACACATACACTACACACTTAAGTCTACATATAGTATGTCGACCCGAAGTGCGCAATTAGGCGAATCTCTTTGCCAAACTAATTATGCACGTATTCCTAACTTCCTAATGTGACAACAAATCATGTCAATCACATCAGAAAAATATGAATGTAATCAGTACTTCCTACAAATGACTAAAATACCCTAAATCTCATATTCTTCGTTGATTTACGAAACAGGAAACGGATAGCATGTTGTACATGTCAAACGGCGATGCCGTCGATAATCTACTATTAAACGACATTGAAAGCGTTGGAAACCGTCAATCAAAGCGTCTAAAATCCTCACCTAGTCTCTTGTAGACGTGTCGTTTTGAACGGAGCGTATACGCTTCGTCTACGGCAGTAAGAGAACCTGTTTTACGAAGTACGTTAGCTAACATGCTATGAATCCTAGTAAACCCTAAATCAGCAACTTATAAGGTTAGTTATTACCTGAAAATGCGGAAGTATTACCGGCTTGGTGATCAGGAGGTGTTGCTTAGGCACTAGCAACAGGTGGCACGAAGGCTGGAGAAATCTATCCCACTCTCTTTCACAAACTCTCACCTTTTCTCTCTCCCAATCTAAGGTTTCTTGCAATTTCGGATGGGAGAGAGGAGTGAGGGTTTCAACCCTTTTATAAGCCCAAAAACGCTAAAAATAGGCTCCGGTACAAAGTTTACTTAGTGCATATCCAATTCGGGGCTGTTTCGGTTCAAAGGATGCTTTCTGGTGGTCCCCTGGCTGAATGCGATCGGACTTAAGCTGATGCGTACTAGATCTAGCACATATTAAGTTTTCAGTCCGGCTGGGTTCGCAGATCACACGTGGCGGACCAGTTTCAGTTCAGCGGTCACCGCACGTAGATCAGGGCTGAAAGTCTCATGATATAAAATAAAAATTTCTCCTGATCCGAGGGTGTAATATGGCTGAATTTTGATGGTCAGAACGCTTAATACTGATGCGTCAAGTCGTGTGCCAGATTTGAATTTGAAATTCCAATTCTGTCCCTATTCGCACTCTCTTCGGTCCGGGCTCAATGAAATAGCCTGTGATTATCGGTTTGACTTGATTTTTGGAATGAGTGTCAAGTCCAGCTAGGCAGTTCTAACGGTCTAAGATAGGAGGTATCGGACGTTCGACGTGCGGTCTAGATCCAATACAAAGATTCAAAGCGGTCTAAAGAACAAACCTGCTTAGAGTTTGGTCCGAGGTTATAGAGTATTATAGAGTCATTGGTTCTACTCGATTTGGGTCTTGTAGAATGTATTTAAAGTGATCAGGGACTATTTTCCAGCTACTCCAGTGTTGCGCTAGCTAACTTATGCTTAATTTCCATAGAAATTAATTCTACGTAATTTCGGGTCGAGTTGGTACTCGAGCCCAAGTATGGATTTTTCACGGGGGTTACACCATTTTAGGCCTTTTATCACTCTCCTCCATCTTATCTTTGATGGGTAAAAGGAAGACTGCAGTAGACGAGGCTGGGCCAAGTCGTCCTGCTCAATCGAGAAGACCGCAGGGTGGTGCCGCAAGTTCAAGCGCCACCATAGGTCCAGCTACAGCCCGAGAGTACCGTACAAAGCGGGATTTGGATCCCCATACTCACCTTGGGCGAGTAATTCTATCAGAGATGCCTCACGGTCAATACACTGATCGCAAAGTGTTGTTTGAGGCGGACGTGGAAGGGCGACTGTTCGGTGAATTTTTGTTGTTCGAGCGCATTGAAGTTGCGCATTGGGGTCCGATCTTTGAAGCTCGCGCTCGTGCTAATGTGAGCACCGTTCATGCCTTCTACACTTGTATCCAGAATCCTACCTTGGAGCCATTGCAGTTCAAAATCCCTTTTGGTAGAGATCGGATGGCTACGATTGATGTGCGACTGATTGCGCGACTTTTGAACGTGCCTCTTGGTGATGTTCATCCTAGTGAGAAGAATCTGAGGAGTAGGCATGAACGAGATCGCCGCACCAAGTTTCTGTGCGGTAAGTTGGTCCTATGGCAGCCTAATAATAACCTCAAGGCGACATATATGTCTGATGATTTGTGCCTACTGCACCATATCTGCACGTTCAATGTGTATCCCAGGTCGACGAATCGCATTGAATGTACACGCCTTATGGTTAATTTCTTGTATCTGGTGGCCCAGGGAGAGAATGTATGTATGGCCACTTTCATCTTGTGACAAATAATCCTCATAGCCAAGTCAAGAAGAACATCCGAATTACTTCCTTTTGGCCGACTGATATGCAAGATCGCGCTTGAGTTTGCTTACAGACTTGGGCTAGAATTGCCAGTTTTGATTCATACCATTGATGAGTCGACTATGGTCAAGATGAAGATTGGGTCTCAGTACCGTGAGAATCAGCTTGAGGAGGATAGCGAGGATAACTTTGATGATGAGGAAGATCAAAGTGAGGGAGAACCTGGAGCAGAAGTTCAGAAAGAAGTCCAGGAAGAGGCAGAAGAGGAGGCTCAGGATACAGATGAGAGCCCTCCTCCTTCTGCACAGGCTACTAGCGATGATCGCAATGCTCAGATCGAGGAGAGCCAGATCGCCTTGCGAAGGGAAGTTCAGAAACTTTGCGCTGAAGTCGAGGATGCCAAGGCCGTTACAAAGAGAAAATTCGGTAAGGTGACTCGCACCTTGAAGGCGATCCTGTGTTGCTTGCAGGATAAGGGTGCTCCTCCTCCGTCACCCAACTCAGACTAGCAATGCGACCTTAATGTTGTTGTTAGTAGTTAGTCATTTTCTGCTTTTGTTGTGTAAGCTTGTTAGGGCTAGTGCCTTGCTTATGTTACTGTTGTAATTTTAACTGTCTTAGTTTCCATGTATTTCTCGTCATGATGCTTGTAAGGATATATCCCTTGTATTGTGACAATTTTAATTAAATGAAATGCATGGAATGCCTTTGACTCCTTGTGTGAATGATTGCGGTGTATTTGTGCTATTGAGACTGACAAGGTTGCTCCCTATTTTGAATATAGGGAATGTCGCCTAAGGCTATGTGGAGTAGGGTTGGGCTTGCATTGAGTGAGCATATGGATCAGACTCCTTCACAATCTGACACCCATGCGGACCCTGCTGTGGGCCCGATTCCTAAGACAGTTCGTGCGTCTCAGCCTACTGCTGGTCCTACAGTTGGACCACCGCCGTTCACACCGTCAATCAAAGAGCCTTATCGTGCATCTACTTCGACGCAGCACCCGCCACAGCCTGCTCCACCTCCTGACAGATTTGAACAGATGATGGCTATGATGCAGCAGCAGCAGCAGCTTCTGACTACCATTGTGGGGACATTAGCCCAGGGTGGGGGTGTGACTCCACCTGCACCACCTGCGCATCCAGCTGAGGATGCTTATACATACGCCCAGGATGAGGGCACGGCTCATCCTGTACCACCTTCTTACCCTGCGAGGAATGCCGCAGATATACGGGGCCTATTAGAGCGATTCCAGCGCTTACGGCCTCCCACTTTTACGGGTTCTCACAGACCCGAGGAGGCCGATTACTGGCTCGACCGTGTGTCGAAGATATTGCGGATGCTTCATTACACAGAGGCTGAGTAGGTAGAGCTGGCTACATTCCTGTTTGAGCGAGAGGCCAGCCTGTGGTGGGATAGCGTATTGCGGACCGTTGCCGCCAACTTTATATGGACATGAGCAGCGTTTGAGTTCCACTTTCACGAGAAGTATTACCCCCAGACGTACAGGCATGACAGGGAGAATGAGTTTCTCCTCCTCAGACAGGCAGCCATGACAGTCACGGAGTATGAGCATCGATTTACGGAGTTAGGCAGATACGTCCCGACTATTTTGGCTGATGAGCAGATGCGCATAAGGTGCTTTTTGGAGGGTTTGCGACCTGATATTCGGTCGAAGATGTGCTGTGTGAGCATTCCCTCTTATGCGGAGTTGATTCACATGTCTATGCGGGCAGAGCAGGATGTGGATCGACTTGCGCGATCTCGTGGCCCTATTGCTTCTAGGCCATGACCAGACTTGCAGGACAGGCCCTTCGCGGGCAAGAGGCCTCGCATCGACCCTCCTACTAGGGCTACAGCGCCTGTACCACCGTTTTGACACCCTGATTTGACATGTACATACTGTGGGAGGACAGGCCACTTGGCGCAGAGCTGTTTTTCTCGGATGAGGGACAGTGGGTTCTCACCACCGCAGAAGATTGACCGTGCACGTTCACAGGCGATATCAGCACCGCCTATACGGTTAGCTCCTGCGCACCCTTCTTTCAGACCTCCGGTATCGCAGATCAGACAGCCTCCATGGCCCATGACACAGCGGCCGAACCGGCCACAGCAGGCACGGGTTCATACATTGACAACTGTGGCAGCTGCGACTCCGAATTTTCAGCATTCGGCCTTCGAGGTCACAGCCCATATTGGAGGTACTCCTATTCTCGTGATGGTGGACACTGGTTCCACGATTTCTTTGATATCACGTGCTGTAGTCAGGCGTCTTGGGTTACAGACTATTACTATGGATAGGGTGCAAATCCTTGCAGCTCATGGGGATTATTCAGATGTTACCCAGATGTGTGAGGGTTGTTTGGTTGATCTGGGAGGCAGGATGATGGCTCTTGATCTTGTCATCGATCCCTCTCTTGTTTATCTCGACATCATTCTTAGCATGGACTGGTTGACTGCTGGGAGGGCCGAGATTGACTGCGAGACTCGTATGGTGAGGGTGTACGAGCCAGAGGGCACGCCTTTCACATTTTCAGTGCGGGTAAATCTTCCTTTCCGCATACTTAGTTACACTACCTTATTGCGCAACGCCGGTGCCCAGATACTTGAGCATACGCCCGTCGTTTCCGAGTACGGGGATCTGTTCAGGAAGATCCCTGGTTTGTCGCCCCGACGAGAGATCGATTTCACTATCGATTTGGTTCCTGGTTCTACGCCCGTCTCACTGCCGACGTATCGCATGGTACCATGTGAGATGGAGGAGTTGAGGACGTAAATTGATGGTCTGCTAGAGCTTGGCCTCATACGGCCTAGTGTGTCTCCTTGGGGAGTACCGGTCTTGTTCGTGAGGAAGAAGGATGGTTCGATGTGATTATGTATTGATTATCGCAGGCTGAACCAGGTCACGGTGAAGAACAAGTACCCTTTACCCAAAATTGATGACTTGTTTGATCAGTTGAGAGGAGCGCAGTACTTCTCGAAGATTGATCTTCAGTCAGGATATCATCAGTTGCGCGTCAGGGATGAGGACGTGCAGAAGACAGCATTCAGGACCAGTTTTGGCCACTACGAGTTCCTCGTAATGTCGTTCGGTCTCAAGAACGCACCAGCCGTGTTCATGGATCTGATGAACCGGGTATTTCAGCCTTTCCTCTATCGATTCGTCGTTGTATTCATTGATGACATTTTGGTGTACTCCAGGAGTCGAGAGGAGCATGAGGAGCACTTACGTTTAGTCCTGGATACGCTCAGACAGCATCAGTTGTTCGCACAATACAAGAAGTGCGACTTCTGGAAGCAGGAAGTGAAGTTCCTGGGACACGTGGTGTCCAAGGATGGCATGGCAGTTGACCTGTCTAAGGTAGCTGCTGTGCAGGACTGGGAGCATCCTGGTTCTGTCACTGAGGTGAGGAGTTTCTTGGGTCTCGCTGGCAAGGATGGCATGGCAGTTGACCTGTCTAAGGTAGCTGCTGTGCAGGACTGGGAGCATCCTGGTTCTGTCACTGAGGTGAGGAGTTTCTTGGGTCTCGCTGGCTACTATCGGTGCTTCATTCAGGACTTCTCGAAGATCGCGAGACCCTTATCTCAGTTGACACGGAAGGACGTGAAGTTCGTCCGGAACGACAAGGCGGAGTCAGCTTTTCAGGAGCTGAAGGACAGACTTACGTCTGCCCCTGTGCTAGTATTGCCAGAGCAAGGGGTTAGATACACTATATATACTGACGCTTCTAGCGTTGGTCTGGGTTGTGTCCTTATGCAGAGGGACAGGGTAATTTCGTATGCCTCGAGACAATTAAGGAAGCACGAGGAGAATTACCCTACACATGACCTAGAGTTGGCAGCCGTTATATTCGTATTGAGACTCTGGAGACATTACCTCTACGGAGAGGAGTTCGAGCTCTTTTGCGACCACAAGAGCCTCAAGTACATATTCACGCAGCGAGACTTGAATATGAGGCAGTGGCGATGGATGGAGACGTTGAAGGACTTCAAGTTTGAGGTCTCTTACCATTCTGGGAAGGCGAACCTTGTGGCTGATGCATTGAGCGGCAAGAAGGCGATAGAGTTTGCGGCTCCGCTGATGGTTGCTGAGTGGGATATGGTTGAGTTTTTGCGAGACTTTGAGCAGAAACTCACCGTAGAGGAGCCGTTTGAGTTCATCGCACATGTACAGGTGTGATCTCAGATCGATGACCGAGTCATCGAGGCGCAGAGGGACGATGCGCATCTGAATGAGCTCCGAGAGCAGGCCAATGATGATGCAGACGCCGACTGGCGAGTTGGTATGGATGGGGGCTTACGTTATCGTGGCCGCCTATGCATTCCAGATGTCCCTGACTTGAGACGAGAGATTCTCGAGGCTGCGCATTGTACTAGACTCGCGATGCATCCAGGCAGTACGAAGATGTATCGTGACGTGAAGAGGATGTATTGGTGAGAAGGTATGAAGACCCACATAGCTGAGTTCGTGTCCCGTTGTCTCGCTTGTCAGCAGGTGAAGGCAGAGCATCGCCGACCACCTGGACTTTTGCATCCTATGCCGATCGCAGAGTGGAAGTGGGATTTCATTTCCATGGACTTCATTTCTGGGTTACCGAAGACAAGGAAGGGACATGATTCCATTTGGGTGATCGTCGACCGTCTGACAAAGTCAGCGCACTTCCTACCAATCAGAGTTACGAACTCTGCAGACGAGCTGGCTAGATTGTACATCAGAGAGATTGTGCGTCTGCATGGAGTTCCGTTGGAGATCGTGTCGGACAGAGACACGCGGTTCACTTCTATTTTCTGGACTCGCATTCAGGAGGCTATGGGTGTGAAGTTGAAGTTCAGTACTGCCTTCCACCCACAGACAGACGGACAGACAGAGCGGGTGAACCAGATCTTAGAGGATATGTTGCGAGCTTGCGCATTGGATTTCAAGGACAGTTGGGATGATTGTCTTGCATATGCGGAGTTTGCATACAACAACAGCTTTCAGACGAGTATCGGTATGGCACCTTATGAGGCGCTGTATGGGCGACCTTGTCGCGCACCGCATTGCTGGGCAGAGGTCGGTGAGCGTAGCTTGATTGGCCCAGAGTTGGTGCAGGCGACGTCAGAGAAGATCGATATCATTAGGCGTCGGCTTCTCACAGCGCAGAGCAGACAGAAGAGTTATGCCAATACGAGACAGAGGCCACTAGAGTTCACAGTTGGGGATCATGTGTTTTTACGAGTTTTCCCTATAAAGGGAGTCCTTCGGTTCGGGAAGAAGGGGAAGCTGGCACCGCGATTCATTGGTCCATTCTAGATCCTCGATCGTGTGGGAGCAGTGGCTTACCGATTGGATTTACCCACGCCTCTCGCGAGCGTTCACAACGTATTTCATGTTTTTATGCTGAAGAAGTACGTTACTGTTCCTTCCCATATCATCAGATGGGAGCAGGTGCAGTTAGGAGAGGATGTTACTTATATCCTGCGACCGACATGTATCCTAGACAGGAATGAGCAGGTACTGCGTAGCAAGGTGATTCCCCTTGTGAAGGTATTGTGGACGCATCACTCTGAGGAAGAGGCTACCTGGGAGACAGAAGCCGAGATCAGAAAGAACTACCCACAGCTTCTCGAGGAGTACGAAAAGGTATAAATTTCGAGGATGAAATTATTTGTTAAGGGGGGTAGATTGTAACGCCCGTGAAAAATCCATACTTGGGCTCGAGTACCAACTCGACCCGAAATTGCGTAGAATTAATTCCTATGGAAATTAAGCGTAAGTTAGCTAGCGCAACGCTGGAGTAGCTGGGAAATAGTCCTTAATCACTTTAAATACGTTCTACAAGACCCAAATCGAGTAAAACCAATGACTCTACAATACTCTATAACCTCGGATCAAACTCTAAGCAGGTTTGTTCTCTGGACCGCTTTGAATCTTTGTATTGGATCTAGACCGCGCGTCGAAAGTCCGATACCTCCTATCTTAGACCGTTAGAACCGCCTTGCTGGACTTGACAATCATTTCGAAAATCAAGTCCAACTGATAATCACAGGCTATTTCATTGAGCCCGGACCGAAGAGAGTGCGAATAGGGACAGAATTGGAATTTCAAATTCAAATCTGGCACACGACTTGACGTGTCAGTATTAAGCGTTCTGACCGTCAGAATTCAGCCAGATTACACCCTCGGATCAGGAAAAATTTCTATTTTATATCATGAGACTTTCAGCCCTGATCTACGTGCGGTGACCGCTGAACTGAAACTGGTCCGCCACGCGCGATCTGCGAACCCTGCCAGACTGAAAACTTAATACGTGCTAGATCTGGTACGCATGAGCTTAAGTTCGATCGCATTCGGCCAGGGGACCACCAGAAAGCATCTTTTGGACCGAAACAGCCCCGAATTGGATATGCACTAAGTAAACTTCGTTTCCGAGCCTATTTCGGGCATTTTTAAGCTTATAAAAGGGGTTGAAACCCTCACACCTCTCTCCCATCTGAAATTTCAAGAAACCCTAGATTGAGAGAGAGAAAAGGTGAGAGTTTGAGAGAGTGTAGAAGGGATTTTTTCAGCCTTCGTGCAACCTATTGCTAGTGCCTAAGCAACCCTTCCTGATCACCAAGCCGGTGATTCTTCCATGTTTTCAGGTATAAAACAACCCTAGAAGTTGCTGATTGAGGTTTTCTTGGATTCGTAGCATGCTAGCTAACGTAATCGTAAAGTAGGTTCTCTTATCGCCGTAGACGAAGCGTATACGCTCCGTTCGAAACAACACGTCTATAAGAGACTAGGTGAGGATTTTAGACGCTTTGATTGACGGTTTACAACGCTTTCAATGTCTTTTAATAGTAGATTATCGACGGCATCGCCGTTTGACATGTACAATATGCTATCCGTTTCCTGTTTCGTAAATCAACGAAGAATATGAGATTTAGGGCATTTTAGTCATTTGTAGGAAGTACTGATTACATTCATATTTTGCTGATGTGATTGACATGGTTTGTTGTCGCATTAGGAAGTTAGGAATACGTGCATAATTAGTTTGGTGAAGAGATTCGCCCGCACTTCGAGTCGACATGCTATATGAAGACTTAAGTGTGTAGTGTATGTGTTTGTATAAATGTTTGTATTAGTACGTATTGAATTAAATGATGTTATGAATTAGTTTGAGATTGATTTCTCAATTAATATGCTGACCTAAATGATTTCCTACATGTTGACTAAGTACATGATTCCATACTATGAATGAAATGTATGTGCTTGAAGATTTGCTTAAGTTGAATGTTATAACATGTGTTAACATGCTCACATGATCGTATTTCAATTCTAATACTCTTACATAAATTGTTGATGTGATTCTATAATTGTTTGGGACTAGACTTAGTCCAGGCAGTCGGTAACCAAGCGAATTCGTGGCTGGCTGGTCTTGGCCACGAAAGACGCGTCGATGAACACGAGTCGTGTTTGGAGTTGGCGGCAGTGGTTAGGCCACGCGAAGTGTTTTACGCACTTCATGTCGTTCGACTTGAGATGCGATCGCGCTAGTCGAGCCCGTCAAGTAACCCGACTGGCCGATGTATGTTCACCCTGTATGAGTCATAACTGCTTGAACCTGGGGTACTGAACTTACCATTGTAAACTCTGTTAACCATGGTACCTTGATCTACGAAAACTCATGAGCCGGGCATGGTGGTATGGGACACCGTGATCGAGCTGTCGGCCTACGCTGGGGCCACAAACCTCCCCATAGTGACCAGTGAGCACCTAGTCTCGTGAGCAGATTATGGTGGTATGGGACACTATATTCTAGCTGTCGGCCTACAGTGATCAGGCAACGAGTCCTTTGTAGTGACCGCGAGCGTATTCTGAGTCTACGGGAGGCGACGACCCTTCAGTAGCAGTAGAGTACAGTAGGCCTGTATTGATAAGGTGGTGGGGGAGCGGTGCAACGAGTGCGAGCAACAGCCCTGGCAGCCCTTGCAGCGACCTACAAAATATACCTCGTATGAGATTACTAGGAGTGACGACCTTAGACAGGATCTGTGTTGGGATTGATACAAGGGAAGTATCTTAGTTTTCCAATCCTGCTGTTTGAATAGACTAATAACAACTCGGAAATCATATCACCATAACATTGCATGTGCCTGGAAGATGTGGAGCACTCTAGGGAGTGTGGCATGCCGCGGTCGTAAGATGTTGCCGTATGAAGGAGATCGTCGGTGAGGGTATACATCACGTCATGTCATCTTGCATTAACAACAGTATTAGGATTGTCTGATTTACTGCTTTACTATTATCGCATGGTTGATTTGTGAACATGTTAATCTTTGTTCTATGATTCCACTGAGTTGATCACTCATTCCCACGTTACGGGATGGTGTTTGCAACACCCACCAGACCCTGTTGTAGATGCAGGTGAGGCTGAGATCTAGAAGGCAGAGCCAGACTTCGACGAGGACTAGGACGAGTTCTCGTACATGCAGTATCATGATGGCTTTGCTTAGGCGACCTGGGTTGATGGGACTTCAGTGGGACTATTTTGAACATTTAATTTTGTTCATGTATATGTATATGAGACTCAGAGATGTATTCATACCTTAGAGACAGATGAGATCTACTTTATTTTTCCATACAGTGATATATATATTGTTTAGTCTTCCGCTTGCTTTTATCACTGGATCTGAAGTATGAATTGCAGTTTTGGTATACTTTTACTCATGTGAATGCTTTAAATCAGACAACATTGAATCATAATCATTTTTGTTGTATAAGTGACGGTCTGAAACTCGGGAGTTGAGTTTATACACGACCCCCGATTTTCAGGGTGTTACAGGGCATTACAGGCGTCTTAAAGATCAACTTCATTCTCATTTTTAGGATCACTCCTAAGATTTTCATAATCAGATAAGTTTCAGCTATCTGAGGAGGTGACTCTGGAAATAGTCATCAGGGCTTTTACATCATTTGTATTTTCTTGTTCTGATTCATCAAAATCAGAAGAACTTTCAGAGCCAAATGATTCATCTCAAGTAGTTATCATCCCCTTTTTTTTGACTTATCCCTTTTAGAACATTTATTCGCCAAGTGCTCATATTCATGGCATTTGAAACATTAACTGTCCTTTACAGATTTCCAAGATTTAGATTTTTCTTTTCTTTTATCTGATGGTTTTTGAAAATAAGATCTTTTCTTGTTTTTAAAAATTCTGTAAAATTTCTTAGCAAGTAATGTCATATCATCTTTTGTATCTTCAACATCAGAATTAACACAATTTTCTTTTGAAATAGATTTAGATGATTTAAGAGCAATGGACTTACCTTTAGGAGCTTTAAAATTTAACTCATACATTTAAAGAAAGCCAACTAACTCCTCAACCTTCATATAATCAGTATCTCTTAATTCTTAAATGAAAGTTACTTTATAATTGAATTTCTCAGAAAGAGATCACAGTATTTTTACACAGACCTTGCTTTCTAGGATTCAATCTCCTAGACCCTACATGGAATTTACTATATCATTTAGTTTCGTATAGAAGTTCATGAAAGTTTCATTTTCTTCCATACAAATTTTCTCAAATCTAGTAGTGAAGATTTGAACTTTTGATTTCTTGACTACAGTAATTCCTTCATGTGTCATTTCAAGAATATCCCAAGCTTGTTTGGTTGTATCACATGAAATAATTCTCTCGAATTCATCAGGTGATAGAGCACAAGTTATGGCAATTAAGGCCTTAACATTATCACTGCTTTCGCTTTTCTAAGCTATAGTCCATAAAAAGAATGTAGTTTCTCTCATAGATTTAGTTCTGTCACTGTCTAATACTTCAGCCATAGGAGGTTTTCATTTGGTTACAGTGGCTTGCCACACGCTTTCATCTAAGGATTTTAGAAAAATCCTCATTCTGGCTTTCCAGTATGCATAGTTAAAATCATCAAAAGGTAGTGGCCCCGTAATAGACAAGCTATCGAAATTTGACATAATGAAAGCTTTAGATCTTTTAACTCAAGGAAATTAATCTAAATAAAAATGAGCAACTTATCTCTTATACTAATTGAAAAAGGTAAGCTTAATAGTCCTAGGGGGTGAATAGGACTATGTCAAATAAAAATTAAAGTGTTGAAATAATAAATAAATCAAAAAACTCAATTGCACTAGCTTGAAAAATTGATTCAAACCACTGTGTAGGACAACCTACACCCAAAACAAAGTTTAGGTAGGACAAGCTTATTTCACAAACGATCGTAAGAATCAAGATCTCAAACCAAGCAAGAGAAAATAAATCTATCTATTACAAACATTCACCACTTTTGTATAAATAAAATTACAACCATTCTCGACCAATGCATAAAGTAAACATTCACCACAACACCAAGAGTTATAGTGGTTCTGTGTGTACATCAACTACTCTCAAACAACCACACCTACTCCACTCTCAATAATCACTATCCACATGATATTGACTTTCACTATAAACAAGGTTTTCACAGGGTCACCTTAAAACCTGATACAGTTGAGATTTTAAAGGACTATCACAAACAAAAAATCTTTCACTGAGATTTTCTGACTATCTCAGAAAAACCAATAATTGAGATTTTCTGGTTATCTTGATAAAACCAAAATACAAAAAAAAAAAAAAAAAAAAAAAAAAAAAAAAGAAGAAGAATATACTTGTCTTCATTTTGAAGACGTATCTCTTGATGTAGCCTGTAGAACCACTTCTCTTGAAGTAAATTGTTCAATGTCCAATCATATAAACAAGGGTTCTAAGTTCTAAATTGATTTTAAATAGATTCAAACCAAAGGCTACTTGTTTGAATTCTTCAATAACTCAAAGAAGAGTATCTACTCTCTTTATAGAATAAGATTCATAAAATAGGAAATATAATGAAACGGGCGAGCTTAACAGTCCTAGAGGGGGTTGAATAGGACTATGCCAAATAAAAATTAACTTGCTGAAATAATAAATAAATCAGGAAATATACTCTCACTGGTATTGAAAAATCGATTCAAACATAGTTCGTAGGACAACTTACACCTAAAACAAAGTTTAGGCAGGACAACCTTATTTCACGAACAATTGTAAGAATCAAGATCTCAAATCAAAGTAAGAAACAATAGAGTTATCTATTACAAGCATTCGCCACATTTGTATAAATAAAATTACAACCATTCTCCACATATGAAAAAAGTAAATATTCACCACAACTCAAGAATTATAGTGGTTCGGTGTGTACACCAACTGTTCTCAAACAACCATACCTACTTCACTCCTAATAATCACAATCCACATGATATTGGCTTTCACTGAAAATCAGGTTTTCGCAAGGTCACCTTAAAACTTGATACAGCTGTGATTTTAAATGGCTATCACAAATAAAAACCCCACACTGAGATTTTCTGGTTATTTCAAAAAAAAAACAACAAATGAGATGTTTTAACTATCTCATAAAAAATTAAATACAGAGAGTAAAATGATACTTTTCTTCACCAAAGAAGAAGTTGTAACCATAAATCGCTTTTCTTGAATGACGAATTTTCTATGTTCAGTCCAATAGAAAATGTCCAGAGTTCTAATTGATTTTAATTAGTTTTAAACCCAAATGCTACTTGCATTAATTCCCTCAAATCTTAATAAGAGTAAACAATGTTTTTGATAAATCAAACTGACAAAGTTTTGAGATAAAGGAATTAATGAAAAAGCTATAAAATAAAATTATAAATACCGCTTGATAACTTGACAATAAATAAGGCTTCTCTCTCTTGAATTAGGGTTTTGATAGGCTTAAGTTGTATTTTCGAATTGAGAAATGACCTCAATTTATAGCACAAAATATGTTCCTTCGACTGGTCGAAGGTAGTCTTTAACTAGTCGAAGTACCGAATTCAGTTCCAACAAATCTTCGACTGGTCGAAGAGCCTATTCGACTGGTCGAGGGTGACCATCGACCGGTTGAGCAAGCCGAATCCAATTAGATTATAGTTGTTGGACTTCGAGTCGAGGAACCTTCGATTGGTCGAATGAGGCCCTTCGACTGGTCGAGGACTCCACTCGACTGGTCGAAGATGCAATAGAAATTCTACTATATTTCGGTTGTTCCTTAGACTAGTCGAGGAATTTCTTAGACTGATCGAAGTGGAATTTTGACAAGTCAAAATTCAGTCAATTATACGTATAAAAACTCAAATTAAATATGTTTTGAAAGTCCCTAAACTTAAGGTCTTTCTAAGGTTTAAATTACTTGTATGGACTGAACTTCGTAAAAACTTGAAGTTCTCAAACGAGCTTGATCTTCTACTTAGAAGATTCATCAATAGGAGTTGAATTTGCACTTGGAGCTTGATCTTCTACTTAGAAGATTCATCAGTAGGAGTTGAATTTGCACTTGGAGCTTGATCTTCTACTAGCATTTTTAGTAAAAGTTAAACTTGAATCTGAAGCTAGATCTTGCACTCGGAACTTGATCTTCTACTAACTATTTTAGTAGAACTTGAACTTGAAGGTGAACTTTCCATCTTGATCCACATGACTTGAACTTCAGCTTGACTTCAATTTGAACATAAGTTACACTTTATCTTGAACATGAGCTTGTCTTTAACCTGAAGAATACTATGCTAAGTTGTTTTAACAAGACGGAATTGACAAACCAGGTGTAACATATGCGTTAAACATAATAGCACTTATATCTAGGAATTAAAATAAAAAGTAATTAAAGAAAAATTAAAAATACCATGCAATAGCTTGACAATAATGGGGACTTCTCTCTCTCTCTTGATGACGGCTTTTATCAACTTGAATTGATAATTTCGGATTGAGAGAAGGCCTCTATTTATAGGCTGAGATGTTGTTGCTTCGACTCGTCTAAGACATTCTTCAGCTCGTTTAAGGTCTAATAAATTTACAAATTTTGAGCTCGATCGGATAAAACAGAACTTCGACTGATCGAAGGCCCTACTCGACTAGTCAAGGGCCCTGTTTGACAGGTCGAGCATGGGCTTCAATTGGTTGAGGGTGCCAGATTTTAGTTGTTGGACTTCGAGTCGAGCACCCCTCAACTGGTCAAAGGCCTCTCTTCGACTAGTAGAGCAGCTTGCTCGACTGGTCGAGAAAGTAACGGAAAAATCCATTTTTCTAAGTTTAAACTTGGACTGGTTGAAGATTTCTTAGACTGGTCAAGTCATAGCTTAGACTAGTCAAACCTAAGCCTAAACTAGTCAAAATATAACTTAACATAAGTATAAAAACCTATATAAGTTTGTATCTTGAAAGAACCTAAGAATAAGGTCTTTCTAGGGTCTATTATACCTAAAAAGATTGAACATTGAAGTAGATGAGATGATTGAACTTCATGAAACTTGTTCTTCTACTTGATTCTTCAATAGAACTTGTAGTTGAAGATAGAGCTTGATCTTCTAGTCGAAGTGTAGTAGAACTTGAACTTACTCATCTTAAACTTAGTAAAGCTTGAACTTCAATGGAGTCTTGACCTTAGTAGATTTTGAACTATCTTGACTTGAAGTAAGGTCTTGAACTTTCCATCTTGATCCACATTAGACGGACCACTCCATAAGTTGTTTTGTCTAAACGAAATTTGACAAACAAAGGCGTGTTTATACAATATAGCACTTACGTAAACCAAGAGGAGGTCCCAAATTAGTAATTCTTATGTGAGCAAATGGAGGAGATTGGACCGAAGTCTTTCGAAGAACAGGCCCCTTCACCGAAACTTTTTGGCATTTCGATTTAGGAGCAGTCTCAACCACTTAAGCTGCAGCTGTTGTGGTAGTTTCGGCCAATATATCCCTCAACCTTGTTGTCCTTCAACCAAAAGTTACAACCGATTGGGATGCAGTTTTTTTCTTTCCTCTTTCCTCGTAAGTCCATCGAGGAATAGCGGTGACCGGTAATAAGCTTAACAGATGCTGTGACAAATTGTTTATAATGCCCCTCCCACCATTCAGAAAAGGTGTCCATCACCTAGGGACGGTTTGAAATTTTGGGAAGCTCAAAAGACATGCTAGCTGACTAAAAGTGAAATGGAGAGAATGATAGAGTTCAACTTGATTGATGATCAGTTAAGAGAAATGGGGTTGGTTGCATGTCTTTTGGGTGAAGAGATATATGATACATTAGATGAGGCCGAATTTTCAAGCAGATAGATTTGGACAATATTGCTCGATTCCAGCCTTGGCATTCTTGCCAATTTCTACTATGCTGCCATAAGGGAGATCACTGCAGATGAGGTATCTTTCTCAAGCCTGAAGCATCAGTGAGGTCGATTGTTCATCATTTTCTTCAAATTGCCTGTGAACAAAGTTGGGCCAAACTTTTTCATGTAAAAAGGGGTAAATGTGTGATAATGCTTACTTTTTATTTTTTATTTTTTTGTTTGAGAGAAAATTAGGGGGCATTTTGTAGGAGATTTTGATTGCCCATAACCTTGAGTATTATTTCAAATGATTTTAACTGTCCAAGCAATGGTCCAAGATCATTATGGAAAACGTTGGGTTAACTCTTCTCTCAAGAGTCACTTCAACTGCAAAATCATGACCAACAAAATACCTAGAGTAAAAGATTAGAGAACTATTGCGTGACTTGCATAAGTACTCAGGGAGCGTGTTTACTGCTTCGTTGATGGGAACTACTTTACCCGCATGATATCAACGCCGTCCATCATGTATAACACCCCTTGTTTGGCCTTGACCCCAAAAACAAGGTTGATTCAAAAGTCAGGTGGGCCACCCCATAGGGAATCATACCTAAACCTTCTAAATTCACATGTCATGGCCCACCTGAGTTTTTGGAATAGCGTAATTTTTGGGGAGTGTTTTCGTCCTGATGAGGAAAGTTGGATGAATGCACTGATGAAATGCAGTCACCATGTAGGCCCCACACAAAACTAATGGTGAACATTCCACCCTAAGTATATCATCCTATGGTGTGGCCTACCTTAGTTTCGGATCGTCATGATTTCCGGGTACCCGGCTGGTGAACAGGAGGCAGCGTACATTCTAAATGCGTTGGATCACATGAAAGTTCCACCCACGTGGCAGTAGGCAGGGTTCCGAGAAGATGATAAGAAGAGAGACACTGCCAAGACCGAAAGCACACTCGTCTTTCATGACAGTCGTGGGAAACCAGAATATACACATTTTGTTTGAAGTCATAGTTGGTTGATGTGGATTATCGTTAGGTGGTGTAATCAAGTAGCGGTCTAAAACCTGGTAGGGACCATATATGGACGGAAAAACGACCCAGGTCAGTGAAATCCCAAATCAACAAAAACTAAAATCGTTTATCTGATTTCCAAGAAAGCATTACTGCACCAGGCATAATTCAAACCCGACAACCTCCATTCCAAAACGAAACATCCATATCACAATGGCAGTTCTGCTGTTTAGAATTTCATTTCATTTTAGGCTGTTTGGTTGCACGAAAAAGCATCATATTTCATGTAGAACATACACGCATACAAAGAAGCTCATGTAGAACATGTACACGAGACCCGATCCATCCAGAGGGACATAACACTACAGATTCTCCGGACGAAGAAACAGGTCGTTCCACTAATCAGCAGCAGGCCACAATTTCCGGACTAAATGTGTGGCTTGGATATTTTTCCTGTTCGCCATGTTGGCACATATGCATGGAGATAGTATCCCCAGTAAACACATGGACTTTGCAAACCCCTCATGGCTCAATTAGGGGTGTACACGAACCGAGTTAGTTCGGTTAGCTCGCTCGACTCGACTCAAAAGGGCTCAATTCAACTCGGTTCGAAGCTGAGTTTGAGCCGAGTTGAGCTGATTTTTTTAGCTCGAAAAAAATTTCAAACTGAGTTCGAGCTTGCCCGAGCTCGACTCGACTCGGATCGAACCAGTTCAATGACTTGGTTACTTTGATACTGATGTTGCTCACCAAGTGTTTTATGAAATGACTCAACGAAGTGTCGGCTAGTGGCAAGGATGGTATGTATATGAAACAAATACCATTTTTCTTGATTTTGATGTTGCCTACAAGGATGGTATGTATATGAAACAAATACCATTTTCCTTGATTTTGATATTGCCTACAAGGTATTTGATGAAATACCTGTGAACAGCTGCTGATGTTTTACATACAGTGAGAAATTGAAAGTGCACTTCATGTGTTTGTGAAAATGCCGCAGAGGCTCGAACTCATCTCGAACTAGCCCGAGCTGCTGACCGAACCAAGCTGAGCTGGCCAGTCAGGCTCGAGGACCGAGCCGAGTAGGGTTGCAACTTTCAATTGGTTCGGGTACTGTCAAGGAACCAATTGGACCCGAACTGGGGTCAGCTAGTGGCCAAGCTGAGTCGAGCTGTGCCAAGCTCGACTCGGTTCGACTCGTGTACACCCTTAGGCTCAATCCCCAAACAAGGTGTTGATAGAACCAGCATGTGCATTTCAGTGTAAAAATCAATCGGCACTCTCCGCATATTGTAATACAATATTTCCATTGTCAACTGTGTGAACTCTACTCTGCCATCATGCTGCAGAAATCTTCATCCCTCCAACGGACTCGAGGTTTCTAGCATACACTAACCTTACCTACATCTGGCCTAACGTTACAGTCATCTATTTGAGAATTAAGAGTACTCATCAAGCAGCACTGTACTCGATCACACAGTAAAGTAATAAAAATCAATATCTGTATGTCAAATCTAGCATATAAAGAGGTAAACAGAAGAAACATCTCAATGGAACCTATTCAATGTTTTCTCACTACCCATCATCTGTGTTTTACACCTACATCTCAGCCGTATTTTTGTGGTGCCGACAATCCATCTTCCAACAAATATTTCCCACATATATATTTACTTGTGGCAACAAAAACCCGTCTTTATTCTTTCAACAGAGTCTCAACAGTGATTCTAGTTAGCGGATATCATTGGTCAAAAATTGTAGGCATATGGAAGCACCTGAGTTGTAAAGAATACATGATGCATTAGGGCTCCCATCTGAGGCGGGGAAGCTCTGGCTGATATTCTATAACACCAATGGTTATACACGCTACCAGATATCGACACAAGCAGACTCTTCCTTGCAATCTGGAAAGCCTGCAGGAAATGTAAATTTGCAATGAATCAAGAAAGTTCAGAGAAAAATAATAATAATAATAATGTTCAAGCTAGATATAAACCTTGAATTTCATAATAAATCTGTTGGGAAGAGAGAAAAAGAAGCCAGGAATTCATTTTTTCCAAATTTCTTCCCTTCCCTCATTTCCAGTGTAGCTTATATCCTGTGAGATCATATTTTCACCTATTTTCACTACATCACATAAAAATTCTTACTGAGCCAAAATCTGAAATTCTGCAAGTTCCTTGACAGTAGGGTTGCAACTTGGGTTTGGGTCAACCCTAGTTCGGGTCCAATTGGTTCCGGTTGCCAAGGTCCTCATGTTAGGTTCAGGTTGGAATATGCCAACCTGATTTTAAATCAGGTTTCATTTGGGTTGAGCAAATTTGGGTCAGGTTAGGTCGGGTTGGGAATAGTCATGTGTATTTGGGGCAAGTCAAGTCCGGTCAGGTTGGGTGAAGAATAAAGGAATTCAGGTTGGGTTCAGGTTTGGCACCTCAGGTTGAAATTCAGGTCGGTTCAGGTTGCGGGTTGGGTCCTCTTGAGGTCAGGTCACAACCCACCCGAGTTGCCCCCTACTCAAAGTATGTCCAAAAGATAGACCACCTTCGAAACACCTCATCACTAAAGAATAAGTGACCTCAGTAGTCATCTTTGAACTACGACAAGAAACACCCATAAGTTTCGGGTCCGGGCTGGGATATGCCAACATGATTTTAATCGGGTTTGGTTCGGGTTGAGCAAATTTGGGTCAGGTTAGGTCGGGTTAGGAATGGTCACATGTATTTGGGTCAGGTCAAGTTGGGTGAAGAATAAAGGAATTCAGGTTGGGTTCGCGTTTGACACCTCGGGTTGAAATTCATGTCGGTTCAGGTTGTAGGTTGGGTCTCCTTGAGGTCAGGTCAAAACCAATCTGAGTTACCCCCTACTCAAGGTATGTCCAAAAGATATACCACCTTCGAAACACCTCATCGCTAAAGAGTAAGTGACCTCAGTAGTCATCTTTGAACTATGACAAGAAACACCCATAACCTCTGAAATATTAGACACCTCAGCAACAATCGACTAAAACCACAAGGACCCAAACACTTTGTCTTGGCACACTTAATCATGTTAAGCGAATTGCCTTGTGCAATATGAGGGCCAAACAAAAGCGGAAGGCCTGGAAAAGAAATCCTGATCCACCATGCCCACTGCATCTCACTTGAACTGCCATTGAACTTGAGCTTCAAAGGAAGGCTTATTCCATCTTAGCAAAAACTTCTCTCCTTCTGAATGCCCCATAAAATAGCAAATGATAGGGGGGTCCTCTGCAAAATCCAATTTCTTCCACCCAAAGTTTCTGCCGCACAATCTCACTCCCACAGCTGCTCTAGACATAGTTCCAAGGGGCTATGATCCTTCCCTTCATTACACAGATATGGGTATAGGTGTCAGGTGCAGGTTCAGATCCAAATCCACTCACTTGACCCTCAAATCTCAAGGTACATGGATACATAAAGAAACATGGTGATCTGGGAATGATACATGTCTATAAACAAGAAAAGATCATTCAATGATGACTAGCAAAATATCAATGATGAGAAAACCTACAAAAGGTTTTTTTTTTTTAAAAAAAAAAAAATTTTAAATGACCTGACTTAAAAGGAAGCAGAAAATGGTGCAAGGATGCCGAGGAGTACCTTGATTTGTACGATATCTTGTGCATTAGGGAGGGAGAACAAAACTGACATTAGATGTGTTAAAGAGTTACTGATGAGTCCGGCGAAAGCCAACAAAATTAGGGCAATATGGAGATCTTAGTTTCGAAGGCTGTTTAAGGATGGAATAAGGAGCTTCAGTCCCAGAGGGATGGGGGACATCCATATTGTTGTATAAATTGGGTAAAGGGGAGCAAAAGTAGCCCTAACAAAGATGAGAACAAAGGAAAGACAGTTGGGACAAATGATATACAAATAAAGGTGTGGAAGATTACAGGTGAAATTGAATTCGTTTGCTTAACTAATCTTTCGAACAAATTTATAGACAGAAATGCCTGAGGAGAAGAAGACGAGCATCATAATACCTATTTACAAGAACAAGGAAATACACAAAATTGCACAAACTAACATGGTATCAAACTTATGAGTTGCATAATGAAGCTTTAGGAGAGGTTGGTGAGAAATGAGCATATTAGAAAATTAATCTGTCTTCATGCCCAGGGAGATGAATGATCAAAGCTATTTTTCTACTTGGCTGATGAAATGGTATAGATAGAAGTGAAGATGTCCTTTATTGTGTGATCGTTCCATGGCTAGGAAAACTGAAAGGGAAAGTTTTATAACACAACTACTTTTTGGCTATTGCTCTATTGAGCGGTTAGAAGGCAGCAGAGGAAGTGTTATAGAGATGTGAACATTAAGATGGATGTGTGGGAAGGCTAAAAAGGATAGAATAAGAATCTGGTATCATCTAAAACAGCCAGGGATAGTTCCACTAAGAAATCAAATGATGACTAGATTGATATGATTGGGTCAAGTGCAATAAAAGCCGAAGGGATGAACCATATTGGAGACATATCCAATATTTAACATCCCATGAAGAAGAGATATTAGCAGTCCCTGTTTTATTAATTTTTTGTATGTTTCACTTACAAATTTTTCTTTTTAATATAGAATATTTAGGTGTAGATGAACCATATTGGAGACAAATATCCAGGTGATAGTCACATCCTAACAAGATACCACAAGGGATTTGAAATCTGAGCATCAAGGATTATTCCTGGATCTTACAGTGCAATTCTACCACATTGTTGATTGGGAAGTATCTCCTACTAAAACCAATGAAAACATCATGATGAGCATATCAAATGTAAGAAAATAAAAGGATGCTTCATTGTTCCTGCTGACGAAAATTGTTGCTTTGCTCAACACTTCAGCTAGGTAAAGAAACAGTCCACACTTTCAATTCTATCATATTAACTTGTGGTCAGCCACTGCTGATGCACCCTCAATGTTTTCCAGCGACAAGGGGGAAAAAAGGCAGTAACCTAGGGAAATTATCTGGTACATATCTGGGATCCAAGAAGGGTACATTTAATTTCCCTTAACTTGAAATACCAATCCAGTTGATATGAAAGTGTACACATAAAGATCGAAAAACTTTAAAATAAAAATATTTAGGAAATATGAAATTAACTAAAATCCATCCTAATTAAATATGCTAAAATAACCATTTAAACAAATTAGGCAATAGACACTATATACAACATGGAAGTGCATGACTATTCTATATGTAAAAACCAGCAAGCATGAAAATAACAAAGAATAGTTGGAACCAATTAGTAGGAATTTATGAGTCTAAAACCAATGTTTTCAATCCCAGACCGGAGAACAATCAGACAGGTTGGAACCAGAGACGTCCATAAAAGCCTGGGTTGGTAAAACTGTGATGTCAATGGGTCGCGCCAAGGTACTCCCAAGCCTGGCCCAGTTAATAAGCAATGTAGATGATCAAGCCAGAACAAGAGGTGACAAGCCTCAAGGTGGACCATGCCATATATTTTCTTTACAACAAAGAGCATATGAATGGAGAAGGGAACAGCATTTCCTCCTTTCATTTGGAAAAAAAAAAAGCAGCAAGAGAAGGACCAGGACAGGCTCGATTGTAGCACCGAACCCATGGAGTCTCTCCTCATTTCCTCTTTGTCATGTCTCCTACCACAAATCTCATAATGGTATCAGAGGTAGAAAATGATAACTTTCTACATTGGTTTTAATTTTCAATGTGAAGTTCGTCGATTGTCAAAATATTGTAGAACTTTGCTTGCTTCAAGTATTACTAAAAGTAAGAAATCGTTTGATTTGATTCATTCTCATGTGTGGGACCTGTTGATGATCCCTCTCATTTTACATGGGCTTATTTGATGAACAATAGTGATGAGACTCCTTTTATGTCAAGAAGTTTCACAGGATGGTCCTAACTCAGTTTGTTACTAGAATGTAAGTTCTTCAATCAGACAATACCAAAGAATATTTACATCATGACTCACAGAATTACTTTTTTGAGCATGGTGTAGAATTCCAAACATCTCCTCCATACATACCACAATCGTGTTGCTGAACGAAAAAATTGTCACTCGTTAGAGGTCTCACACTCCATCATGATAGGAATGCTGGTCCCTAAAACATATTAGGATGAGGCAGTTCTCACTCTCGTCTGTATGATTAATAGGATGCCAACTCCTATTCTCAACCACAGCTATCTTGTAGAGTACTTGAAATCTAATCTTAGTTCCAGTGTAATCAATTCATCTTCCAATGCAACTATCTTATTTCCATTGCCACTCTTTCGTTGGAAAACCTCCTGTATAAGTTCTCATGCATTTCACCTTTTAGTGGAGGGGCCATGTGGCAAAAAATCCACAGCTCAGAGATCTTCACTGCCTATACAAAAGTCATCAGAAATAGTCTACCTTTCAACACCTTTTAGCAAACAATGAGGATCATTGATGACTGGAGTCACCCATCCCCAGTGGTGGACCTAGATGAATGGTTGGACAACCAAGCGGGGAGAGGGAATGAGTAACAATGGGAGTGAGAAATGAATTCAACAATAGCAAAATTCTCACCTTATGAAATGCAATAACTATATGAAGTACGACTAACATTCAAGTATCATGTTCTCACAGTTACATTTCCAATGTCACTCTTTTGTTGGAAAACCTCCTGTATAAGTTCTCATGCATTTCACCTTTCTCAAGCCAACTCCTTTAATGACTTGGATATCTTATAGTCCCTGGGAAATTGGACCTGCATGCAAGTTATGGGCCTAGGCCTGGCTCTTGGAATATGGCCTTGGCATGGTCCCCTCACCATCATTAATCACCTAATGGATGATTTGGATCACCAGCACTTGCATGTGTGATTTGGTTGATTTCCTTGCCTCGCTAATTCATTTTAAACATTTTGAGGGAGTTTCTAGACAGAGACTGGATGGGTAGAAATTATTTCCTTCATTCGAGGGCATCATCCAAACAGGCCTTTAAAACTTCAACATAAGAGCTTTCTCAGCAGAACAAGGCCATTTTTATGAGAATGAATTGGTGGCCAAACAACTATGGTAACTACTGAGAAAAAATGACTCCTTCAGATTGTCTCTATAATATAACAGTGGGTGGAGAAAATACCTTAAAAGTATATTAGATTAAACCTTGTACTCGCCGACATGCATCCACTTTGTTGATGACCACTTATTCCCACTTATTACAGGGCAACCACCTGGAAGAAGCAAAGCATGAGAACATAATTTCTGCACTAGTTAAGACTAAATGACCAACACAAGCCTACTGTGCTCAAGAAGAATGGTAGCTTTCAGCCAGAAGGGATGAGGTTTGCTAGCATTGCCCATGCTTCTTCTTTTTTTTTTCTCTTTTCTTTTCTTTTTTAGGCACATGTCAGGTCAAAGCAGTAGTGCAACACAAGTATGACGCATGAGAGCCTCAAAAGCAAGCATGGCCCACCCTTGTTGCTCTCTCATTGATGTCTGTCTATTGTGTGTCTCCAAATGGTCAGTTTGATCAAGAAGAATGGTAGCTTTCAGCCAGAAGAATGGCCCACACGTGCCTACTGTGTTCAAGAAGAATGGTAGCTTTCAGCCAGAACGTATGAGGTTTGCTAGCATTGTCCATGCTTCTTTTTTTTTTTATCTTTTCTTTTCTTTTTTAGGCACATGTCAGGTCAAACTAGTAGTGCAACAGAAGTATGACACATGAGAGCCCCAAAAGCAAGCATGGCCCACCCTTGTTGCTCTCTCATTGATGTCTGTCTATTGTGTCTCTCCAAATGGTCAGCTTGATCATTCACCCAGTAGGTCCAACTATGGAAGGGCCATGTCGCAAAAAAATCCACAGGTCAGAGATCTTCACTGTCCATACAAAAGTCATCAGAAACAGTCTACAGTTCAACACCTTTTAGTGGACAATAAGGATCACAGATGACTGGAGTGGCCCATCCACAGTGGTGGACCTAGAGGAATGGTCGGACAACCAAGCGGGGAGAGGGAATGAATAGTAACAATGTGAGTCAGAAATGAACTCAACACTAGCAAAATTCTCACATTATGAAATGCAATAACCATATGCAGTATGACCAACATTCAAATATTTTGTTCTCACAGTTACATCAAATGTATCTATGAGTAACAAATGAAGTTTGTGGGCTACATAAAAAGAACCAGATCTACAAGAGAAACGGAAAACAAACAACTGACCATGCAAACTTGTTGGATCTAGAGAGGCATCGGGCCTCATACTCCAGAAAAGCAATGCATCCCCCATCCTTGGTTTAACAGAGAGGCCCTTCTTTCCGCATTCAGATAATTCATTCCACCAACGAACAGAGCTGAAATTTGCTTTGGCTGAGGGAAACACAGTCTCACCGCCGTCTTCAACATCTGAACTGTATTATTCACAAAACAAAGAAAGAAAGCAAGAATCAAAGAGGAAAGAGTCAGAAAGCCATCTTATGTAAATCTGAATCACAATAGAAAGTGCATCTAGAAAATGTGTGGAGTAAGTATGGTTCTCACAGATACATAAGAACGGTAGCTATGCGCTGACCCCCATTCTTAGTGTTAAATTCATCGAGGAAGTAGTCATAGTGAGGTTCATATTTCTGTCCAACTTCATAGTGGAGAATTTGAAGCCCCTCCCCATGCTCTGTATATTGAGACATTGATAAAAGCAAATTATGTAACATGGACAAGAATAATGAAGCTAATGAAGCTATTAGGCAACAAACAAGTACATGTCAAGAACTTTGAAGAAGCCAAAAGGGCTAAGTGAAAACAAAATCCAAAATATTGCCAATCAATATAGCATCTGGATGAACCAACATCAGTCGCATAACAAATAGTGTTTCCTTTTCCAGGAGACATCAGAATCAGTTATAATATGGAAACTATCAAATAATTACTTCCATGCGGTTTTAATCATTCAGGGAAATAAAATAAAAAATAATCTGTCAAAAAGGGGGGAAAAAAAAAAGGGTTAATAATTAAGTTTTCTATCAGACACCTGTTAAAACCTTGGGAAAAGCCATACACCTGAAACAAGAAGCTTTACCTAGATTAGAAAATACTTCCTACGTAATATCTTGAAAGCAAATGTAATTATTAAAACATAGGCAAAAGATCTATCCTAATCGTAGGAGGTAGCAGAGGTCATGATAAGGAACATAACCATCAAAGAAATCTACTTTATGAAAGCTTAAGGCAACCATATATTACCCAGACTAAGTGGCATAAGAGATTTTTGTATATCATATTTACTGAGAGACACCTACTGTGTAATACACCTGGGAAACTCCTTTCTAAGATTGAAGCACGAATAAGATGGAGGAACAAGTTCAGAGACAGGATTCGAAGAGCACTTATGCAACTCATTCTCATCTAGGCTCTGTTTGGGCTTCAATACCAATTCTCTAGGCTAAAATATGTTTAGGACTTCCATGGTTATTCCCTCGCAATGGAAAGATAAAGGTTAATCCAATGGAAAGTGGGACAAAATGTAGCCATAGAGAATTCTAAGAACAATACAAAGACAAGCACTCTGATATTACCACATGAGATTACCATTCAAAATAAAAAGTGCATGACTTCAATGCGCCCCTGGAGCATGAAGAGTCGGTGCACACAATACCTCTCACCATTTAAAAATGAAGAGAATCTATATGCATTTCAAAATTTGAATTTCCAAAGGTCCATTATGAAATGCCCAGGGTGCTCGGCGCACATGGAGATTATTAGCATGCACCTCACCCACCATCCAACAATCATGGGTGGAAATCATACCATGCATTTCAAATTTTGAATTTCCAAAAGTCCATTTTGAAATGCATGGTATGATTTCCACCCATGATTGTCGGATGGTGGGTGAAGTGCATGCTAATCTCCATGCGCAACGAGCACACTAGGCACCAACAAGATGAAGGCATAGAATGTGTACTCTCCCAATCGCATACCTACAGGTATGAAAGTGAAATCTGCTATCCTTTTCTCAATAGTCCTGATGATTTTATCTTGTCCTCTCCTTAGAAACATGCCTGAGCTTGTGCGCACCCTGAAGCATGGAAGTTGACGTCAACATACCTTCAATGAGATGGAATTTGTTACTTGAACTGCAAAATTGGATAAGCAAAGAAGACAAACCTGCTGTCTTTACTCCGACCAGTTGTGCTATCAACAACTGTCGACTTCGCCATGTGAGGCTTGGCAAGTTCGATTAGATACTCACATTCCTCTTTGGACTGCTAAAAAACTAGATTAGTATTTGTTCTTTTAAACCAACGCTACTCAATTTCATACAATCCCGTCACACATATAAACAACCAACACCTCGATAAATGTAAATGAAACAATTTTAGATGAAGTTGACACACGTATAAACAGTCTACAAATTAAGAAGCTTGAACACACCAATTACACTCAAAAGCAAAATCATGTAAATATGGCTATCCATCACATTTTACTTGTGAATATTCGGGCCTTGATCAAATGATTGAAGATAAATTCAAACTGTATATACACTGTTTTGTCATGCATTTTCATCCATATGGCTCCCAAACTAGTTCGCATGAGACCCTAAATGCTAATGCATGCCTTTCTAATAGTTAATTGAAAGAAAAATTATCTGACAAAGATAATTCAACTAAAAAAACTTAGGTTTTTGAATAATCCTTGCAGGAAGAAGGCTTTATTTTCTCACAAAATGTAAAAAAATAAAATAAAATAAAAAGGCTTTACAACCACCTCTTTGCCTTCAAATTAGAATAGAAGTAATTAAGAGAACAGGTGCCGATTTTATTTTGTTTCAGCTGATTTTTTTTAATGGTGACAGAACTTAATTATTAGAAAGAGAAGAAAGCAAAATTTTATACAAGGGAATCAAGTTCCCAATACAAAGAGTTTGCCCCCTTGCTCCCTCCTTAGCCAAGCCTGAAATTGGCCTCTAAAAGAGTGCATAAACAAAATGTTTAGCCTCAAGGGACCAAATTTCTTTGAAACAAAAGATAACTCCCATGGCATGGCACCTTCCTTTCCCACCACCCATTTAATGATATCAACATAAGCCCCCTCAACTTCTCATGAGAACTTGTTGCAAAAGATACAGCAGGCTTTTCTCAAATAGAAGGATGAAGTCGTCAATGCATCATTTGGGGTGGCAGAGTCTGGGAAAACATGTGAATGCCACCATTGTCATTCCTAAATCCTAAGGACACCTCCAATTCCCGAGGAATTAGGATTTCCACCTGCAACTCCATAAAATTGTACTTCCAAACACCTGCCTGGGGGGAGGGGACCAATAGACCATGCCACCGGACTTCAGAGATTCATTCTTTGCACTACAAATGTTCCTTAGCTTCAATTCTGAAGTCTCTATGAGTGAGATAAGTGTGACCAGGAAATGATGCTGATATGGATAAAAGATCGCATGGTGTGTGAAATGGGATAGAAGTCTGCTACGAGTTGTCTTTGGCTATGAATTGTCTTTGGCTACGTGTTGTCTTTGGCTATGAGTTGTCTTTGGCTACGTGTTGTCTTTGGCTATGAGTTGTCTTTAATTAAGGGTGGAACATCAATAGAATTTGGAGTGTTTCCTCAATAACAAGATCTTGAATTGTCTGCTATGTAATAACTGTATGCTTTGATTGAGAGAAAATGATACTACATTTCTTGTGTTTTCCGTTCCGTGAGACCCATTCCCCTCAAAGTGGAATATCCTTTCTTTATCTGGCCTCTTTTTTTTTTTTTTTTTTTTTTGGGGGTTTGGGGGGGGGGGGGGGGCGGGGGCGGGGGGGTTGGACCTATCATCTAGTATCAAAGCTAACACCACGTCTTCTATTCGAGTCACATGGAGGGCAACCTGGACCAGAGTGAGAACTGCCAAAAGTTTAAAGGGCTACCTGAAAGGCAAGACTGAAGAGCTGCTACAAGGTGGAAAGGGCTACCTACACATAGGCCATACTGTGTGCCACCACAGATGTTGGCTGTGTAGTTTGGTGGTGTGTTACAATCCCTAGTTTTAAGGGCCAAGTTTAATGCATTCCATCGGTCTAGGGCTTTCGGCGTATTGGTTATCTGAAGGAACTGGATGCATCAACCATGGCAGGATATTTTGATTATCTGAAGACTAATAAGCAGGTTTCATGTGTTTTTTACTAGAGGAGAATGCAGAAGGATATTAAACGGTTTATTAATGATTGTCAGGAATGCCAAAAAAATATATTATAATGAAACGGCGGCTTGCCTCAGATCTCTCCAACCATTGCCCCATCCCTAAGCAAATATGTTCGGATATAGCAGTGAACTTCATAGATGGATTCCCCAATTGCTTTAGAAACAGCACCATCCTTGTGGTGGTGGACAGACTACCAGAATAGACCCATTTCCAGCCACAGACTATCAAAATATGCCGATTTCCTATCACTATCCCATCCATTCACAGCCAAATCGACAACCAAAACTTTAATGGATCAAATCTTCAAGTCGCATGTAAGCCTAAGTCCATTATCAGTGATAGAGACGCTGTAAAAGCAAAAATTAGCAAGAGCTCTTATGTTTGCAGGGACATGACCCATCGGTCCATTTACTTGAGCCAAAGAATTAAGGAAAAAAAATGTCAAAAAAGGGACACAATGAGATATTCAAGAATCTCTCTTTTTTCTTTGATAAGAACAATGTTTTTCGAACTTCACTCGTTTGAAGTCAACCACATGGGCCCTAATGGAACATAAATCAAACATGATTTGGTAATAAGGGTCCATTACATTGAAATACAACGAAAAGACGAAGGAAAAAGAAAAGAAAAAAATTGATGGTTTACACTTGTTTTATGATTTTTGCCATGATGGTCCATTCCGGTTTGATTCGTTGAACTGCAGTCAAATGTTTTGTTTGATCTCCAAAAGAGGCTAGATCTAGTCTAAAATGATTCTCTAAGCTTCCTCTATGGTTTAAATATAAATAATTAAAAAAACAAATAAGAGAAAAAACACAGAAAATTGGGGAAATTTTTTTAATGTGAACCTTCGGCCGATACAACCCCTCTTTTAATTGGGGTCGAGAAAGCCCGTATCGCGTATCATATCGAGGCAATAATGGATATGAGATGCCCAAATCGGCCAATATGATATGGAGATTTCAATCCATGTTCCCCAAATTCCAACCTTGATGACAAGGTTAATGTTCTTAGGAGGGATGGATGATATGTCAACAAGATTGCACGGTGTGTAATGTGGGATAGAAAAAGTTGTCTTTGGCTATGAGTTACTTCGGTTAATGTTTTACTTAGTCACTTTCCTTCAATTAAGGGTAGAATATTAGTAGGATTAGGAGATTTCCTTAAATAACGGATCATGGTTTGCTACTTGATTCGTTAGGATCGGGAATTGTTCGCAATGTAGTAGTCGTATGCTTTGATCAAGAGAAAACAATATTATGTTTTCTTAGTCAAATGCTCTAGGAGGCCCATCCCCTTGAAGTGGTCTATCCTTTCATTTTTCTCTTATTGTTACCTTTTTCTTCTTCTAAGAGCTATGACCTATTGGATGCTTCATCAATGATCCTTCTTAGTCGTAACTCAGCCATCACCACATCGTTGAAGACTCAATTTTTTCTTTCCTTCCAAACTTCCCAATTTAAGATAAACTGGACCATCTTCAAGGATGGCTGTTTAATGGCAAAGGAAACCCCCAAAGGGTGAGCAGGGATGCAACTTGGGTTAGGCTCAACCTTCCCTACCAGCCCAACTTGAACTAATCAGGACAAGTTGGCTAGGGCTAGAAATACTCCACCCGACCATAGGGTGGATTGGGCTTGGATTGAGACCTTAGGAAACACCCAACCCTACATCTTTCCTTTTATAACACGAGTAGCCAGGGGCAAAATTTTCCACCCAATTAAGTTTCAGAGAGGTCGAAAGCCAAAACTTTGCCTTAGTAAATATTTTTTAGCCAAAGATTGAGGGCAGCTTTGCCCCAACCTGAGTTGTGTTAGATTGATTACTCAATACCTCAGGTTGGTAGCTCGCATTAGGTCTCAGGTTTGTCGAACCTTAGGTAGACCCCTCTCGAGGTCAAGTTGGGCTTAGGTTGATCCTCAACCTAACCCAACTTGCATGAGTTGCATCCCTAGTGAGAAGGAAACCCCCTCCTCACCATGCATCACACGCCTAGTTGGGAATTGAAACCCCCTCAACTTCAGCTTATCAAGGGCAAGAAATTTCTCTTGCTGCCACGCACCTAAAAGTGGCAATTTAGAGAGTGCACGAGCGGCTACTGTTGTGCAGCACGCCAACAACGCAATGAACTGAGATCAAATCTCCGGTCTCACCCACAAATGATAAATAGAAATAAATATAATCTAGAAGTAAAATTAAAGCATACCAACAAACCATAAGACAGAATATACGTGGAAAAACCCCCAACGAGGATAAAAAATCATGGGTGCAAACTTCCATTATGAAGAAAAACGAAGATTACAAGCAATATACTAACCTCTTGATGCTCCCATGCACAGAGATAACCCTTAGCCTAGTTTAGAAAACCCTTTCTCATACCCTAGAATAGCCCTAGAAACCCCTATTTATAGTTTAGGCAACTCCCTTCCGCACCTTGTGAAAACCGCCTCAAATTTACACAATCCGCATCAAATCCGAAAACGAATCTGCGTAAGCGGACCCTCGACTAGTCGAGCAAGGGCCTCGACTGGTCGAGCACCTCGGACACCAAAAATTACAGCTCGCTGGACTTTTGAGTCAAGTGAACCCTCGACTGGTCAAGTGGACTGGTCGAGCGGCCCTGTCTAGATGTGGCTCCACATCTCAACAATTTTCCACTTGGAGACACATCGCCATAATCCATCATCTTCTACATCCGAAGTGCATCACCTCCCTGTCTTCAAGTCTGAAGACCAATCAAAGCTGAACAAAGCTTCAGCTTCTCCCGTGTGACCACCTTGGTAAGCATATCCGCAGGATTCTCACTTGTATGGATCTTCTCCAGAGCAATCGATCCATCTTCCAGTAATGAATGTATGAAGTGATATTTGATGTCAATATGCTTGGTCCTTGAATGAAAGGCTAAATTCTTAGCCAAGTGTATTTCACTCAGACTGTCACTGTACAGCTTGCAATCTGCTTGCTTCTTTCTTAACTTTTCCATGAAACCTTACATCCACACCATCTCCTTGCACGTTTCTGTAGTTGCAACATATTCTGCTTCCATTGTACTGATAGATACTATCTTCTATAACTGAGAGACCCAACTGATTGCACCACTACCCAGAGTAAAGACATAACCTGTAGTGTTTCTTTTGTTGTCGATATCTCCTGCCAAATCTGAATGTACGTAGCCTTGCAGCTTGATTTTCGATCCTCCATAACACAACCTTACATCCGCAATACCTACCAGTATCTAAGGATCCACTTCATAACTTCTCAATGTTCCTTCTCGGGGTTGTTCATGAACCTGCTAACAACTCTCACTACTTAAGCAATATTTGGTCTCGTGTTCACCATAGCATACATGAGACTCTCAATAGCTGACGCGTATGGGACTTTAGTAATGTAGTCTCGTTCCTCCCGCGTCTTTGCTCCTTGCTCCTTAGAAAGCTTGAAGTGGTTAGCTAATGGAGTGTTAACCAGCTTAGCACCTCCCATACTGAATCGATCAAGTACCTTGGCTATGTACTCTGCCTGTGACAAAATTAATTTCTTGTTATCCCTATCACGCTTTATCCTCATGCCTAGGATTTATTTTGCAACTCTTAAATCCTTCATGGCAAATTCTCTAGACAGTTGTTTTTTGAGATATGAGATGTCTTTCATGCTTGATCCGGCCACAAGCATATCATCAATGTACAGAAGGATGATGTACGACGTATCAAACTTCCTCAAATAGCAACAGTGGTCTGCATGACATCTCCTAAAACTGTTTCGCGACATGAAACTGTCGAACTTCTTCTACCACTGCCTCGAGGCCTGCTTCAGGCCATATAGACTCTTCTTTAGTCTACACACCTTGTTCTCCTTTCCTGGTGTCACGTATCCTGTCGGCTGATGCATATATATCTCTTCTTCAAAGTCCCCATGAAGAAAGGTTGTCTTAACATCTAACTGCTCTAAATGTAAGTCTTTTGTACCCACTATACTCAAGACCAAACGAATCGTAGACATTTTCACCACTAGTGAAGAATATTTCAGTGAAGTCGATACCTACCTTTTGTTGGAATCCTTTCACAACCAATCTGGCCTTGTACCGTTTCGAACCATCGTGCTCCTCCTTCAATCTGTAAACCCACTTGTTATGAAAAGCTTTCTTACCCTTAGGTAGAATAACTAGCTCCCACGTACGATTAAACTAAAGAGTTCATCTCATCATTAATGGCCTGCTCCCACTTAACCCGTGTATCTAACTGTAATGCCTCTTCAAAACACTCTGGTTCACCATTATCTATCAGCAGTAGATAATGTAAAGAGGGTGAGTATCGGACCGTAGGTCTCCTCTCCCGAGTAGACCTTCTCACAAACGGTGTCTGCGTCTCTACCTCATTATGCTCCTATGCATGATCATCCCGTGGCACTGTAACACCCGTGTCCGATTACTCTTCCAACTCTACAAATTCTTTCTCATCGGCCTTATTTTGCTGCACATTGTCCTTATACATCACATTTTCATTGAAGATTACGTCTTTGCTTCTGATGATTTCCTGTTTTCTGTATCCCAAAAATGGTAGCCAAAATCATGCTGCCCATAGCCTATAAACGTGCACCTCTTGGACTTCACGTCCAACATGTTTCTGTGCTCTGCATCAATGTGAACATATGAAGTGCAACCGAACACTTTGAGATATGCAATGTTCACTTCTTTCTAAGTCCATGTTTATTCTGGTAGCCCACCATCCAATGGTGCTGAGGGACTTCTATTGATGAGATATGCGACAGTATTCACAACATCTGCTCAAAATGTCTTAGGCAACCCTGCATGTAACCTCATGATCCTTGTGCGCTCAAGGATAGTCCTATTCATGCGCTCAGCCACACCGTTCTGTTGTGGTATCCCTGGAATCGTTTTCTGATGTTTGATTCCATTTGTTGTACAATACTCCTCAAACCTCTTATCACGGTATTCTCCCTCATTATCTGATTTGAGACATTTCACTGATTTACCTGTCTCGTTTTCTACCATTACTTTCCACTTCTTAAATAAATCAAATACATTAGAATTATGCTTTAAGAAATAGACCTACAGTTTTCTACTAGCATCATCAATAAAAGAAACAAAATTACGTGAGCCACGAAGAGATGATACCTATGTTGGTCCCCACACATCAGTGTGTACAAGCTCCAACAGATGTGTCTTTGGAGCGTGTCCTGTTTTCTTGAAACTTACCCTCTTCTGCTTGCCAGTCCTTGCAGAATTCCAAGTCAATAGACTTCAGCCCTGGTAACTTCCCTTTTGACAATATCACTTTCATCCTTTCCTCACTCATATGTCCCAACCTCTGATACCATAACTGCCTATTCACTCCAGTTGATGCGACTGTGAGTGAACTATACGATCCTGAAGTCACGTACAAAATACCTTCCTTCTTGCCTCGAGATATCACCAAGGCACCTTTTGCGATTTTCCAGAAATCACTAGTGAAGGTCGTCACATATCCAGTATCAGTCAACTACCCCACTAAGATCAAGTTCCGTTTCAAACTTGGTACATGTCTGACATCCTTCAATTTCAAACTCATTCCATCTTTCTGATTTATATGAACGTCTCCCTTTCTAACAATACTGCACGGCTCATCATCACCCTGGCAGACTCTCCCGAAGTCACCTGACACATAATCACACAGAATTTTCTTACACGAAATGGCATGAAACGAAGCACCCGAGTCTATGACCCAAGACTCATTCTTCACATTAAGAGACAAGATCAACGCCTCTGTGTCACTCTCCTCGGAAAGATTCACTGAATCCTTCCCGCCTTGAGAGCTTCCTTCTTGTTTCTTAAGCGCCCTGCAATCACGTTTCATGTGTCCTTTCTTCCCACAATGCCAACGCCCGTCTTTGTCTTTCAGTCCCTTGGACTTCTTCCTCGACTTAGAACGTCCGTGTTTATTGCCTTCTTTGTTCAGCGATCTTCCTCTTCCTTCAACGTTTAGAGCATTCTCTGAATTCCTTGAAACTCCCGATGTCTTTCTTCTAGATTCTTCACTAAGAATTAGACCGGCCACATCATTGAATTTCAGTTTTGTCGACCCTGAAAATTTGCTCACGGCAATCACCAAACCATCCCAACTGTCTGGCAAACTGGACAAGATCAATAACGCCCTGACCTCGTCTTCAAAAACAATGCTGACGAATTCCAACTGGCTCGTAACTGTATTGAACTCGTTTAGACGTTCAACCACACTCCCACCATTTGACATCTTCATGTTGAATAGCCATATCATGAGATGAACCTTGTTGAACGCTGAAGGTTTCTCATACATCGTAGCTAGGGCATGCATCAATTCTTTTGTAGTTTTCACCTTGGATATATTGAAGGCGACGTTCTTAGACAAAGAGAGTCGAATCATTCCTAGAGCCTTTCGATCCAATAAAAATCATTCATCATTTGTCATCTTCTTTGATTTCTTCTCTTCCTTCTAGAGGAATATAGAGGTCTTTCTAATACAGATAATTCTCCATCTGCATCTTCCAGAAGGCAAAATTTGAACCATCAAACTTCTCAATTCTAGTCTTCCCTTCTTCCGTCATTGCTCCCATTTAAACTAAACCAATAGCTCTGATACCAGTTGTTACACAGCACGCCAACCGAGATCCAATCTCCGGTCTCACCCACAAACGATAAACAGAAAAAAATATAATCTAGAAGTAGAATCAAAGCATACCAACAAACCACAAGACAGAATATACGTGGAAAAACCCCAACAAGGGTAAAAAACCATGGGTGCAAACTTCCACTGTGAAGAAAAACGAAGATTACGAGCAATATATTAACCTCTTGATGCTCCCATGCACAGAGATAACCCTTAGCCTAGCTTAGAAAACCTTTTCTCATGCCCTAACATAGCCCTAGGAACCCCTATTTATAGTTTAGGCAACTCCCTTCCGTACCTTGCGAAAACCGCCTCAAATTTACGCAGTCCGCATCAAATCCGCAAACGAATCTGCGTAACCTCAACTGGTCAAGTGGACCCTTGACCGGTCGAGCAAGGGCCTTGATTGGTCGAGCACTTTGGACACCAAAAATTGCAGCTTGCTGGACTTTGAGTCGAGCGAACCCACGAATGGTCGAGTGGGCCACTCGACCGATCGAGCAGCCCTGTCTAGATGTGGCTCCACATCTCAACAGCTACTCATTCCCATATTGAAACAAGAGATTGGGGGCCCATCACTAGAAGTGATTGCTTGGAAGACTTAGCTGAAAAGTTACCCAAGGCGCTTCATTTACACTGGTATCTTACGAATGCCCAAAGGAAAAAAAACACAGGTACCTCATAAAGCAGCTGATGATATGCTTCAACTTCATCTTTCAAATTCCTCCTGAAACTGAATTGCCAAAATATCTGACCCCCACAAATTTCAATATAATCTTTGACTATCGCTTCCATACTTGGAACCACTTTGAATAGGCTACAGTATTTTGGCTCCAACATATTCTCTTCAAGCCACTCATCCTCCAAAACCTCAGTCTCCTTTTCCCATCATGAAACTCATCCCTTCTTTCAAATTCTCCCCTAAATCTTTTACTCATCTCCCATAGGCTAGGGCATGTCTTGTTCTAGATACCAAAACAAAATTGAACACCCTATGTGTTGCTTGCCCATAAATTTTGCCTGTTTCAATCCATTTTTTGGCCAAAACATCACACAACTTTATTATTTTTTAAATTTTGACCATTTTATTAGTGAAAAAATACCCAATCCAGTGGGAGGTTAAAATATGTGATAGTCTTCCTGCTCTCCCCGTTTCATGGGGAATTTTTAACTGCAGATTTCCTAAAGTGAAACACCAAAACAGCCAGAACAATGAAGCATACCATTCTAGCAGGGAAAAATAAATAAAACACTCACTGAAATAGATTTAACAGTTACAATTAAAAATCAATCACTGACTACTAAGTTATACAAAATCACATTTCCACGGAAAATTTGTGGAGACGCATGAATGAAGTGAGATGTTGTACTATAGTCTCAGAATTTCTGGAGCTGTGACTTAGAAACAGTAGTCCTATAATTTAATTGGTTAATTTTAAGTTAATATATGCTTCATGTACAATTTTTTAGGGCCTTGTACATGGGGCCTACCGCAATGTATGTGTTGAATATCCATGTCGTCCATCCGTTTTGCCAACTCATTTTAGGGCATCGTCCAAAAAAGCGGCAGATCCAAATCTCATGTGAATCACTAGTATGTGAGGCGCTAAAAGTGGGCCCCACCATGATGTATGTGTTGTATATCCATGCTGTCAATCTGTTTTGTCATGGGCCCAAAAAATTTAGGGCATGGCCCAAATGCTATTGGACGGTGCTCTGTGGGCCCCACCATGATGTATTTGTTTTATGCACGTCGTCCATCCATTTTGCCAGTTCATTTTATGGAATGAGCCCAAAAACGAGGCAGATTCAAATCTCAAGGGGACCACAAGATAAGGAAAATAGTAGTGATTGAATATCCACCATTAAAAACTTCCTAAGGGTCCATTCTAATGTTTACTTGCCATCCAACCTGTTGATTACACATAAACTTGGATGAAGGGGGAACACATATATCAGCTTGATCCAAAACTTTTGTAGCTCCAAAGAAGTTTTTAATGGTGGGCGTTCAATCACCATTGTTTCCTGTGGTGTGGTCCACTTGAGATTTGGATCTACCTCATTTTTCAGCTCATGCCATACAATGATCTAGTAAAATGGATGGACACCATGGATGAAACACATACATCATGGTGGGGCCCACAGAGCATCGTCCAATAGCAGTTAGCTACTAGTAGTGTCAATAGGCAATCTGCGTCCGTGGGTGAGGCCCTGACCATGGAGCCCACCTCAATGTATGTGTTATATATCCATGCCATCCATCTATTTTGCCAACTCATTGTAGGGCATGATCTGAAAAATGAAGAAGATTCACAGGAAAAAGTGGTCATTGAACGCCAACATTAAAAGTTCCTAGGGTCCAACATAATGTTTATTTGCCATCCAACCCGTTGATAAGGTCACACAGACCTGGAAGAAAGGGAAAACACAAATAGCAGCTTGATCCAAAATTTTGTGGCCCCCAATAAGTTTTTAACGGTGAAAATTCAATCCCTACCATGTGATCCACTTGAAATTTGGATATGGTCCCTAAAATGAGTTCAAAAAATTGATGGACGACGTGGACATACAACACATACATCAAGATGAGCCCCATGGGTGCGAGTGCACATAGCGTCATATGCCATCGGACTATTAAATAATCAAAACGTGGTTGTGAAACAGCCACATCGTTTCTCATTTAAAGAGAAGAGAGAGAGAGAGACCAAGAGGCGGGATCAAGAACTCACTGATGAAGAAGAAAAGTATTTTTTCTTCTTTTTGTAAGCACATATATTTTTTACTTTTTTTTCTATTTGTTTCATCATCACGGGGCCATAATGGTAGTTATAGCTTGCAACAGCCAATAAGCCGGCCATAACGACCTTTATTGGTCCCTATTTTTCTCCCCCACCCCGCTGCAAACCCCTATCACGTAAGGGCCTTGGTGGTTACCAGTATGAATCAGCCATTTTGGCCGAAACGTTTTGGTACACCTTGCCAAAAAGTGCATGGAGATAGTTGGAATAAGACGTCTTTTAACTTCCATATCTCCTAAATTACTTTGAACTTTGATTCCTAACCAAAATCAGTGTTAACTCTCCAACAAAGCACCCATGGAAAAAATGCCCGAGTGCTGAGATATGTGATCGAAATACCAAGAGCACAATCTGGAAATCAGACAATTTCATGTAAGAGAGAAATTGGAAAATGAATGTCTTGTCGAAAAATGTAAAACTTAAAACCCATTTATTTGACAACTTTGACCAAAATAGACCCAAAACAATGTAATTAGACCCCAATCTTCCTTTTTACGTAACTACCCAAATTTGTCCCTTGGTTTGCAAATTTTAATAATTTTGAAAGATTTTACCCATCCAAGGAAAAACCTTTGTAAAAACTTCCAAGAAACCCTCAATTCACCGTAATTGACCCTCTTAACACCATAATTTACCCTCTTACCTTAAAATCAACCATACATATTATTCCACTTGCCATCTGCCTAGAATCCATCCAACTAAATGTTATCAAAAAAATCGTAAAATTTACAATTCAAACTATATCGTATACACATATATTGTGTTGCATGCCCAACTTGTAAATCCATAAAAATCATACGAAGATCGAACAATCGTATCAAACCACATGATTTGTGTGGACAAACCCCAAAAACATTAAGAAAATGGAATTTATTCCATTTTTTGTTTGCTTCGGTTTTTACCTTTTGCTTTTAAAACATATAAAAAGCCCTCATTGAAATAAACCCCTTTTTCTTGTCTTTTTTTTCGGGAGTTTTTTGAGGAGTGCGTGAATCAGTGGAGATTTGGAGATTTTTTATATTCAAAAAATTACAAAGAAATCAAGATAACTTTTTCATCAGTTAATGGAAAGACAACTGCTTTTTCCAACATGATTCTACAATTAAGGAAGGTATGAAAGAACATAAAATTATTAGACTTCTCTTTCTCGGAGATTCTCTCCCTTGTACTAAAAATTTTGCAAAAAATTAGAAATATATATATATATATATATATATATATAGAAAATGATTGCTCCAGTTCTAGAGAAAACTGACCTATCTTAAGAGATCAGCAAGTATAAACTCATCGTTCATGTTGTGAGCACCGTCTTCTAAACGCCTTTGGATGAAGGAATTTTTTTAGCGCATATCTGAGTGATGGATGGAAATGAGTTTGTTCCATTTTTACCCCCAATCGTGCCACTATCTCATGTTAGCTGGCATTTTATTATAAATGTTTTTTTTTTAAAACGAAGAAGAGTGCAATTCTTGTGCGAAAGAATAACCCATTCCCCATTCCCCAATCTCTCTCTCTCTCTCTCTCTCTCTCTCTCTCTCTCTCTCTCTCTCTCTCTCTCTCTCTCTCTCTCTCTCTCTCTCTATATATATATATATATATATATATATATATATATATATATATCTCATTGTGACCATCCTATATTTCTACATGATGATGATGGTAATGGTTGTGATGATGATGATAAATGTGGTGATAGTGATATTATGATGGTGAGGAGGGCTGAACAAGGTACAATACCGTTCAGTTTTTCAGTTTATACAAGTGGGTCCTTTTTTAGTGTTTCAAAGTGTTGATTTTTGTCCTCTATTGTTGAGTGGATTGCACCATTCATTATCACCTTCATCATCATATTGGATGCAATATGATAAAAGGCCCACCAATTGTTTAACATCCTCATCATCCTCTACTACATTACTTTCATAAACTGATTTTTTGTAGAGTAAAATCCAAAAATGTGGTGCAATCCACAAATTACCTTCCAAAAAAATCCAAACATTATTTTAGGTTTAACACTTGCATTATTTTCACAAAATGATTTTTCCATACATTAACATCCAAACATGTAAGGGTGGTCCGCAAATTACCTTTGAAAAAAACATCCAAAGTTTAACACCTCTGCTTCTCTAACCACATCACAAAGTAATTGTGTCATCTGCAAATTGACGGTGCATAATTTAGAGATCCATCCTTCTCACCATGAATCCCTAAATCAGCTCTTGCATTTAGCTTTTTATGCCATTCTACTAACAGCCTCAAAGAAGGAATAGAGAGGGTCTCCTTGCCAAAGACCAAGGAGGCTTGGAGAAACTTTTGGAGAGCCTTTCAAAAGCACGGAAATCCAGCTAATGGACATGAACATCCAACCGTGTTAGCTCACTCTAAATCCACGCTGCTCAACAGGTCATCAACATCTACTAAGCTGTATCCCAATTAATTGGAGATGCCTATCATTATCGCCATCATCCTATTGGATGCAATATGATAGAAGGCCCACCAAATGTTTAACATCCTCATCATCCTCTACTACATTACTTTAATAAAATGATTTTTTCCAAAGTAACATCCAAAAATGTGGCACAATCCACAAATTACGTTCCAAAAAAAATCCAAACATCATTTTAGGTTTAACACCTGCATTATTTTCACAAGATGATTTTTCCCGACAGTAACACCCAAAAATGTGGTGTGGTCCGCAAATTACCTTTGAAAAAAAATATATCCAAACATCATTTTAGGTTTAACACCTGCTTCTCTAACCACTTGACAAAGCAATTGTGTCGTTGCAAATTGAGGATGAATAATTTAGATATCCATCCTTCTCACCATGAATCCCTAAATCAGCTCTTGCATTTAGTTTTCTCTACCATTCTACCAAGCGCCTCAAAGAAAGTATAGAGAGGGTCTCCTTGCCAAAGACCAAGCTATCTTGGAGGCTTGGAGAAACCTTTGGAAAGCCTTTCAAAAGCACTGAAATCCAAATAAAGGACATGAACATCCAACTGCTTCAGCTCACTAAAAATCCACACTCACCAACAGGTCATCATCATCATCAACATCTACTAAACCTTATCCCAACCAATTGGGATTGCCTATATTGGAAGTTATGGCATTAGTTTGATACTGGTTGCCAAACTGATGCGACCCTCCTTATCCAGGCTGTAGACTAGCAATCAGAGCAGAACACTCCCACAAGAGCAATGTAATAGACTACTACATAGGTTGATTGCAATCAAGCAGTATCTAATAGTCTATTACACAGGTTGATTACAACCAATGAGTTGCGCTCCTCAACAGGTAACCAAGGAAATCCAATCAACATTCTAGTGCGCCTTTTCAAGAACACTGCAAACCACACCTGGTTGAATCACCCTATAACGAGAATCAATCCTGTAATAGGCTATGAGAGAGCTATACAAAATTTGATAGCCAGCAGTGAAAGATCCCTACAACTATCCAAGTTAGGAGGCTTCTTGGCCAACTCAGCTCCCAACTCCCAGTAACTTCCCTGCTGGTACCAACTTTTACCGAATTTTTTTCGCCAGGTTCCACCAACTTGCAGTCAAATTTTCAGCCTTTCCAGGAACATTTCCAAGCACTTCCAGTCCAGCTTTTAGTGACTTCTAAGGTTTTCTAGCGGAAACTTGTAGACAATTCCTAGCAACAAACTTCTGGAAACTTCCCAACCAATTTCCAGTAACTTCTTGGAAACTCCCTTTAAAATTTCACAGTTTTCTCACCTGTTTCTGAAACTTCCCAATGCCTTCGCTAGCAACTTCCCAACAAGACTACAGCCACTCAAAATTTTTTGGGCATAGATACTGAATTTTTAAACAATCTTATAATTTGTTTTTATTAATAAATGTGACTGAAGAAATATCTCAAAATTCCACTGCCAGGAGAAGTTCAGATTCTGAACAAACTCCAACAAATTTGATAACCTAAGCTTGGAAGTCACTACCGTTAGATCTATGGATTTCCATGCAAGCATTCTGACGATTCTCATAGTTTTACATGCATTCTCTAGAGAACTCACAATTATCACAAATGACAGCCACAATTATCACAAATGACAGCATATCCCTGCCATCTACTTCCATTGATCACAATAGGCCAGACTGGTAACATCAGATTCCTTAATCAGGCATCAAATTCAGACCCATTCTGCACCACTGCTCCTAAAGCCGTGAGACTCTTTGATCAAATTTCTTGATCAACCCAACCTGAAAACTGGCTCGGCCAAGGCCCCAGTAAAAAAACGTAGTCAGAACTCTCACCCAGACCAGCCGATTATTAGTCAGCCTGAAATTCAGGCAGGGCCCAACTTACAGAACTAAAGACCCAAACAAAACCCATCGTATTGCCACTCCTACTTTCAATCTTCTTCTGCATCGTATTGCATTTCTTATGATCTCCTCCACATGATATCCAAACCATCCTGACAACCCAGAAACAGAAACCAGTTTCTTCTTCTCCATTCTGGTTTTTTAAAGAATCGACATGAACGCAACAGAAGTCAAGATCTCAGATCTTTCTACAATTCAGAATTCCACATTCGATCAGTGCTGGAGGAATTAATTCAAATGATAGAATTCCTAAAACTATAGTACTCGATCTAATGAATTAGAAGCTCGAAAACACAAGATCTACAAAGAATAAAATACATTTCACAAAATAAAATTAAATTTTAAAATTAAAAAAAAAACAAAAAACAAAAAAGCCGAAACGGAAAGTGAGGAGTGCAGGAGCACGCACGAGGAAATTATGATAGACGAATGCCCTCGGTTCCCATGAAAGAACTTCCGTCCATTGCTCGCCTCTTTCTCCCAATCCGTTTGCTCTGAAGAAGAAAAGAAAAAGGATATATTTCCTCAAAAAAGGGGGAGATCCCCAACAGGCGAAATTCAACGCAAAACCAGATCAAAGGATACCTTTCCGTGGGGGTGGTCGTGGCGGTACTGATCTGCATGACAGCATTGAGATCGACGGCATCAGGAGAATTGTTGCGGGTGTGAACGGGGAGAGAGAGGATCCCAAGGGTGAGGAGCATGAGGAGAACGAGGGAGAGCATCAGGAGCATGAGGAGAACGAGGGTTGAAGTCGAAGATCGCCTGCCTGGCAGGAGTCGAGAATGCCTTCCTTTCGCCATGGAAGAAGCAGCAGAAGCTCTACAGAAATGGAAGAAAATCCTAGCGATAGATCGATCGGAGAAGATGAATGAGATCGGTTTTTAGAGATAGAGAGAGAGGTTTGGGTTTTAAAAGGCAAGGAAACGCACGTTTTCTCAACGACGGACCTGAGGAGCTACCGCTGCTTTTCTTGTTTTGTGACTGAAACAGGAGAGGAATTGTGCGAGAGAACTGCTCCAGTGCTCCGTAAGCACGGTTAGTTATAGTGCTACTAGTTTCATCAGTTAAACTTGGACAATCCAATCGACCGATCTGTACCGTCCATTAAGTGTAGAAAAAATTTTTATTCCAAGATGCAAAAACTCACACTGGTTGGATGATCTATCCATCATTTACCTAATTTTCTGTAGCCATCCTTTTCAAGTTACGGATGGGACGGTTCGAATTGTCTAACAAATTTGCTTCTTTGGAATCATTATTAATCCATGATTGGTAATAAGAAATAGATGGTCAAATCACCGATTTGATATAGTTTTGGGCAACCGATCTTGACTGTCCAAAAAATCTTTAAACGAATGGTTAATATTTGTCCGATAGTGTGAGGCTTGCATCCCAGCGTACAATGGAGCTAATTAATAGTGGATTGGGCTGCCTAAGGGGTCGTTTGGTTGTAATCTAATTACAAGTAATATATTACATATGTAAAGATATAAAGTTTTGTTGAGCTTTAAGCTGTAAACTGATAATACCAAACAGTTTGAAATATGTTTACTGCCTGAATTTAGGTATTTACTCACAACAGACCTTGGAGTGATAAATCTTTTAAAAATAATTAAATTATTTAAAAGGTTTTTATGTATGATAGATCACTGGGATAGTCCTAATTCTTATAAAGTTTGTGGTTGAATTTTATGGTAAACAAATCAATTGATGCCTCGCATAAGTGGGCTTGCCAATTTAAACACAACATTAAGGTTTGTTAACATCCCAACTTATAAAAAGTTTAACCCTAACAACAGTAATAGAGAGATATGGAGAGGTTTATCTTCTTTTTCTTCTTCTTCATCTTCTTCTTTCATTGTTAGTCCTTGTAACTATTGGAAGATGATCCACAATTTTTCATGTTGTTGAATTTTTTTCAAAAATAACAGTTGTTGCATGAAATCCCTTTGCCTATAATTTGTCACATGACTTTTCTCGTGTTTCATCTTACAACTTTGGATTGTAGCATACAATTCAATAATAGGTAGATATACCCATCCAAACATCCCTTGTAATTTGATTACCTGTAAATAGATTCTCACTTAAGGACTTTACAAGAAAGTACATGATGGATAGACTGGATGTACCATACACATTACTGTGGGCCCCACATATCACGAGTGTATATTAACCGTTGTATTATAACATGTATAATGCCATTTTAACTGTAAAGACTTTACCTCTAATATGAAACAAAACTTATTGTAGTTAATCTATTTATATCATGTAAAGTCTTTACGCGCAAATACATGCATCCAAACAACCCATAATCTGAATACCTATAAACGAATTCATACTTAAGGACTTTATAGGCATCTAAACAACCCGTAAAGTCCTTAAGTTGTAAAGGGTTTATAAGTAATCTAATTACAGAGGTTATTTGGATGCATGTATTTGCGTGAAAAGACTTTACAGGCTGTAAATAGATTAGCTATAATAAGTTGTTTCATATTAGAGGTAAAGTCTTGGTAGCTAAAATGGCATTATACATATTAGAATACAATGGTTAATATACACTCATGATACGCGGACCCACAATAATGTGTATGGTACATCTATTCTATCCATCATGTACTTCCCTTAAAGCTCTCATGTTGCCCTAAAAAAACAACTCGTCCATTATCAAATGAACCACGCGAGGGAAGGATGAGATCTTCATCATTAAAAACTTCTAGATTACATTTGGAGCCCACTCTGATGGGTGGAAGACATCCAATCCATTTACCGTGTGCATGCTTGAATGCTCTCTTAAAACCCTGGAAAAAAAAAAATCACGTCATTCTTATGTGATTTGTGGGATTTTGGAAGGTTCACCCCCCAATCTTTATGGTATGAATACCTAATGTATTCATTGTAAATACTTTACAAGATAGCCAAACACAGTTTATATACCTCTAAATAGATTACACCTAAAATTCTTTTCAGGTGTAATGTATTTACAACTAAAAAAATTAGGGGCATCCAAATGATCCCTAAGTGTCCTAATTCAAGGAAGACTTTTAACTTATAGTGCTTCAAGCACTTGAGCACTTCTTATTGTATGATATAGGTCGTAGGGCTCATTTGTAACGCAGGATTAGGTGGGATTGGATGGTATAGAATTGTATTTGGTTCCATAGAAATTCATCTGGCATTTGAAATATTTGGAATGACTGGATTAATTAAGGTATCATATCATCCAGTTCCAACAATAGGTACAATGGATTTATGGTGGATTTTGAAATTCACTAAATCTACAAACCCCACATTGATGCTTATGTTTTATTCATGTTGTTCAACCGTATGTGTCCTTTTACACGTAACATTCCAAGACTGCATATGTATACAAGTAATTGACATCACTGTGAAATCTAGTCAGTTGATTATAGTTCCATGGTCCACCAAACGCAAGTTTCACTTAATACATTATTTTTTTTTTTAATGAAAAATTTGACCCCAACATGGGATTGGATGGTTAAAATACTATGGTATTTCCAAACATGTAATCATTATATAATAACGATGTTAATTCCATCTAATGCAATTACATAAATGATTAAAACACCACGGTATTTCCATACACGCAATCGTTGTGTAATAATAATGTTAATTCTATCTAAAAGCAAATCCATGGCATTTAATCCTGCATCCAAAATAGCCCTTATAGTGTTATGTTTGGTCATTAAACAAAAATAACCGATTCAAATTTCAAGTGGGCCCGATTATGGAGGATAGGGGAGATGTCTATTAGGATATGTTGTGATATTTATATGCCATCCAAGAAGCAGCAGAAAACCATGTATGCTTGATCCAAAACTTCAATGTGTCCCAAGAAGGTTCCGATGATGGGCATCTCATCCCCACTTTCTCATGTGGCCCACTTGAAGTTTGGATAGGCTCGGATTTTTGTGCAACATTCTAACAATAGCGAGCACAAATGATCGACAACTTGGGTATGAAACACATAACTGTGGGCCCTACAGGACTTCTTCTTGTAGTGACATGAACTCCCAACTATTGTAGGAAATATGTGTGGCGCAACTAATGGATTTCAATAGCATGCACGGGTTTTTGGTTTTTGACAAGTGGGTCCCCAGCTCAGTAATATGGACCATTGATCTGTTGACTCTAACTGAGGATGGACTAGTCCTTAGCAATATTATCAACACGACAATCTTGAATTTCTGACATGTGGAATAAAAATGGATGGTAAAACGCAAATACAACAATGGTCCCCATTTAACTGAAGCAATGTGCATTTTCGTGGTGTGTCTATCTCTATTGTCTCCAATTCCTGCCAAAGCCAATCAGAGTAGGTTACGTGTAATATGGATGGATTTGCAGTTCTTCGAGGATATACAAAGAGGATTCTACAGTAATACAACTGGAGTGCATCGAGCAATGCCACATCATCCACTAAGTGGTTAAGTGAAAAGTGATTGTGTAGAAGCCTTATAAGATAGAAGACAGGTTTATAAGCAAAGAGGGTTAAGTCATGTTAAACGGTTACAACAACCGTTAGAACGTGGGAAGCATCTAGATAGTCGGATTAAAGCTATAAATAGAAAAGGATTTCAGCAAAGAAAATTGTCTCGAACCCAATTAAATCAATTTTATCTATCAATTATCCATTATTTACATTTCTTAGTGTAATCCCTTTATTTTTTTGTAAGTCAATTACATTTTATAGTGTAATCCTATACTTTTGTCAAATGTTTTCATTCCTTAGTATAGTCTGTAGCGTTAATCAAATAACTTTTAACTTTAATTGTAATTCATATTTACGCTCTGTAAACACTGAAAATCGGTGCCCACGCTGATTTGTATGTTATATTTTTATGGTGGGGGTGATTAGGCTAATTTGTGGATATTGGAGTCGCCACTAGCCGAATAATCTCAAAATCCCACGGTCGGCTAGAACCGTGGAATAAGCAAGGTTGGAGAAATTTGAAAAACTCTCCTACCTTAGGTTGACTCCTGATCTGTGATCCAAGATTCCGAATAAGGGACCTCGGTTACAAAGAGGGAAGGTGTTAGGCACCCTCTCTGCTCGTACGAATGTACGGTCTCTACTTTGTGTGGTAAAATAATCTCAAGAGATGTATGATGTGGTCAAGATAAGATTAGGCACACACGCGGATTTTTAATGTGGCAAGATCTGAGATTTCGGTAAGCCACAGAGCATACGTCTAATGGCGTGTCTAGAAGGCGGATGTGATGATGCTTATGCAAAGAGGTAAGAAAAATGGACTAGACCACTAGGAATTTCTGATGTGACAGGATCCAATGTACGACAAGTCACAGAGCATACGTTCACTCGTGGTCTAAAGAAGTAGGGGGGTTAAAAAGGGAATACATATCATGATGAATGCTTGTATGTAAAATGACTGGATCATTGGCTCATTCTTGAGTAAGCTAAGACATGGTCTGCACCATAATCAACTCGGGTTAGGCTTGGATGAGTTGGAGAGGTCAAGAGGAAGGGTAAAAAGGGGGTGGCTTGAAATGTTAGAACTTTGAAGGCTTGGGAGCTCCTTCCCTTTCCTTCACTCTCTTCCTCAGTCTCTTTCTCTCTCACTCTCTTTAAGCTTAAAGGAAGAAGTGGCTTGTTGGGGATGATGAAATGAGAAGAGGAGAGGGCTATTTATAGTCTTCTCTAATGGCTCTATGGTAAATAGGGGGTAGGTGAGGGTTAAAATGATGACATAGAGGCTTGTGATTGGCTAAGGAGAGAGGAGCGCCACGTGGTGTGCTCCCATTGACTCTTAAGGCCGGTAAAACAGTAAATAGTGGAGATGGAGGGGGTAAATCTAGGGAAAAGTTGACTTTTGAACTCTGGGACAACTATCCACACGTGGACCTCATGTGGCAGCATACCTAGTACTGCGACGGTAGTCAGACTACCGTCGGTGATGGGTTCGGGCTGGGCTCGAGCGTGTGGGCCTTGTTGATCGTGTTAGTTCGTCTGATGGTCTTCTTTTGGGTTTTTATGGCTTATATAGGTGGGTTTAGGTTTGGGTAAAGGGTTCTAGTAAGGGTATAAGGTATAAGTGGGGGCTGTATGTGGATTGAATGGTTTAGATTGAGGTTTTGGGCTCAGTCTGGAAATTGGAGACTTTTGGGTCAGGGTTAAGTTTACTCTGGGATTAGGGTTTGGTTCAAGATATGATCATGGTTCCTGGATTGTCTTAACCTTCTCAAGATGTTAGCCTAGGTGGGGTGTCTACGGATGTCCCTATTTGACCAAGATTGTGAGCAACCGAAGGTTAAAGCGAGTGGACACCCTACCCTTCTGGTCAGAAAAGGGTAGCGATTCGAATCTATTGCCTGCCATTGTATCATTGTCAGTCAACTGTTTGAAAAAGAGATGACTTGCACATATCATAAGGGTTAAGAAAAATGTTGTGATTGTCCCCCGTGCATTCGTCGTGGCTTTACGGGTCACCAATCACAACCCTTTCACGTCAGATTGTTGATAGCATTAGAGAGTAAGTCTGAAAAATAAGGGCCTTTGCACATTCGTAGCGACTTTACGAGGATTCCCTTACTTTTTGGTCTATTGTTTCCTTTGCTATATAATCACCCTAGGAATATTTGGTCTATTTGATCGTCAAAGTGGTTAGTTACCCTGCGTGTTAGTGCAGCCTTACGGGGAACTCATTATGCCGACTCAAACTCGATCAAATTTTTTGAACATCCCGGACTATGTATGTGCAGGTAATCTTTTGTCATGTAGTCTGCTGATTCTGATACTTTGGTTACAATAAATTGTTGTTACTTTGAGTTTGATTATTCTTTCCAGAGATAGATCCAATCATTTTTACTAGCATCCGTACGACTGTCCAGATATAAAGATCAGGCCAATCGTACATGTATCATGTACGAATTCGATTATCCTCCAGGGAAACTAGAGGAAACCAAATCTTATTTAGCTGTTTGCATTGACCGCAACTGGACAATACGAAAGATTCCTCACTGTACTGTGCACCGTGTGCGTTGGTTGAAAACTTTGTTTGAAAGTTATTCCCTTCAGAACTAGACTCCTTGGGGATTTTATTTGAAATTTTTTTTTTTGAATTTTTTTTTAAATAACCGTACGATCTCGCGGGTGGGCATCGTCATCCGGTTTTTATTGTAGGACAGTCAGATGGCCTCTACTAATAAATTAATGGGGCTAATGATTCCTTTTTTGTTCTTTTTTCATTTTTCATTTCTTATTATTATATATTTTTTTATTATCTATTTTTTATATTATATATATATATATATATATCCATCCGACCCATGGATGGTCATGATCATTTGGTTTTTATTAACTGATAGATTAATGTGGCTAATTAAATATTTCTTTTTACCTCCTTTTTGTATCTTTTTTTTTTTGTTTTCCCAGAAATATTCAAGGTATGCTTTATTGAAAATCTTAATTTCTCGCGAGAATTTGAACTTATCATGAGTTTTTTAGGAAGCCTTTTTTATTTAATTTTTTCTATTTATCTTTTTATGGGGTCATTATCCACTGGACAAAAGGGAAAATCGGTTGCTCCAACCCACCCCAAGGGGACAGGCCCGCTGTTCGAGGCCACTTTTGGTCGGGCGGCAGTCAGACTGCCGCTGGCGGTAGTTCAGCTACCGCCGATTCGCTACTTCGTCCACTGGTCCGAGCCGTGAGCTGGTCCGACCGATGACACCTCCTCCCCTATTTGAAACACACCCATGGACGTCCAGGGACTCCATTGTGGTCCTTGGAAGCTCTTTGGAGGAGTTTTTTCTTGATTTTTTGACTTATATTCTTGTATTTTCTTCCTTCCTCATTTTTAGGTAATCTTGATCAATGGGCTCTTGCTTGGATTTTACTGGAACACTATTCGAGGAGCTATTGATGGGTTGGATTTTCTCTTGGGTCTTGGGAGGACCATGATCAGGACTGTTGATCCACTTTGATTTGATCTCAGTCATTAGATTTTGTTGGATTCTTGCTTTTGGGGCCAAAAAGTTGGCTCGATTTTCCCATTTTTTTCTTTTTTCTTGTGTTTTGATGGAGTGGGGTGTGATAAGAAAGGGGCCCCACCCTATTATTTGAAAATTTTGTTTGTTTATTTTTTTTGGACGATCTGGACCATTGGATGAGTGATTTGGGGTCCACTTGAGTGCTTTGATGGCGTATGTTTTGATGATTAGTCTTTTTATGGATGATGGATGCATGAGATTTTTTAAGTGGGCCCCACATCATGATCTTAAAGTGACCAGAGACTTCCATGGATGGACTTGAGTTATAACGTGGATAAGGATTTTTAAAAATAGGCCTTGAGATGGGCCTGGCAATGGGTTTGAAAATGGGTCTCGGAAATGGGTTTGGTAACGGGCCTTGGAAATAGGCTTAAAAATGGGCGTGGACCTTATGGGCTTGGGCTTATTGGGCTTTTTTGAAATGTGTCATGGAAATGGGCCTGAAATGGGCCTTGAGATGGGCTTGGGCCTTGTGACTAAAGCTCGTTGCTTTTTTATGGTGAGAATGATATTTACATGTGGGCCTTGTTTTTACAATATGCCACATCATGGTAAGAATGAGGCTGGTCCTTCTCGCCAGTCGACTGATCCGTGTTATGTGCCACGAGAGGGCCGACACCTTTCCGATATAGCCTGGGAGGGTAGTGTGCCTGTGATTCTCAGAGCGCGTGGGGTTAGAACACACTGGCCTGATTGGTTCCATGATCCGCAGCCTCTGTACTTTGAGGTGTTGGAGCGTACTCCATTCGCCCACCTATTTCGAGTTCGCCTAAGTAATACGAACATGTCCCTTTTATTTGCCTTGACGAAACGGTGGCACCCTGAGACTCACACCTTCCAGTTACTTTTTGGGGAGAGGGGGATCACTCCTTATGACATATACATGCAGCTGGGTCTCCGATATGACGGGGGATCTGTCTCTTTCGAGGATAATCTCCCAGCACCTTCCGAGGATGATTGGATGGAATTGTTAGGGATGATGCCAGATGCCACAGATTTTTTTGGTCATCGATTCAAGTTGCTTTGGGTATCTTCAAATTTTTCCCGACGCATCCCCTAGACTGAAGCTGCGGCTGTGATGAAGGCTCAAGCCCTGATTTTGTACACCATGGGAACGATGATTTTCTACCACGGGAATGAGCTTCTGAGTTCTCATCTGTTATCACTTGTGGCAGATATCATCTTTCCCACACCGTATAACTAGAATACGGCCCTCTTGGCCCATTTGTACGTAGGGCTGGATAAGGCCATCCACTATATCAGCCAATCTTTAATTGGCTTTTATCTAGTCATTAAGGTACTTTCTTGATATCCCTTCTGCACTATTTTCTCTGGGGATGGCCTGGTGCGCCCTTTCTAATCATCGTTTTGCGCAGGTCTGCTTTTTCGATCACTTTTCCCACCTAACACCCACCTTGATCGATCATTTACCTCCCTTTCCTCGCATGATGTTGTGGTATAAGGATAACCACAGCCATACATGCCTATTTCTGATCTCGCTTGGAGGTCGAACATCGATGCCCTCGTCCCTGATGATGTAAGTGATTTGTCTTGCCCTGTATTGCTCATGTATTTCCTTTTGCTTATCTTTTGGCCCTTGACTTTCCTCCTTTTTGCATTTTCACACCAGGCCATATCTCGAATCCAATGCGGCGCTTACTCCCGGAGCTCAGGAGGCCTTTCAGGCCTCATGGTGATGTCGTATTCTGGAGGACCCTCATGTGACGAAATGGTACCTGGGAGAGAGGCTCTTTTGGCAGTTGAGAGGTAGCCCATTGGTCCCACTTAGTCCACCATCTGGTCTTTCTGATTAGAGGTCGGTTCCTGAGTGGGAGTTGACCGCTGCCATGAAAGGTTTTGATGTCAGCGCCTTTATTGACCCAGATAGAGAGTACAACTCTTGGTGTGAACAGTATGGCATCGGTCCAATTTTGCAGTCTGGTTATGCTCCTAGTGGTGGCGGATGTTGTCACGCCCCGAATCTGAAAATCGAATTCACACGAATCTCGATTGCCGAATCCGGTACTGACAGCCTCCGTAGTGCCCCATTCTCAGCTTCTAATAATCAAATACCAGATTCCGATCCTGGGATCCTACAAGGAGGATTTTCAGAATGAATTTTTTTTTGTAATGGAGCATAACCACAAGCATAACTAAGTTACAAAACAACATCACCATATATCTACTATAGCGCTGCTGCTGTCCAACGCTACCTGCACGCAACTGTCGTGCATAAGCTTACAAAAGCTTAGAGGGTGGTGTAAGTGTGTGCGTAAGGCAAACGTCAAGTGTACAATATCAGAACAATGCGGAAGTATGTGGTAAGTCCATAGAATCAACCATGCCAAAGCTATGTGATGAAATATGAATGTCATCGGCTACACCGATACAATGCAAGGCCTATATAGCCGAATGTCATATGCAAAATGCAATCCAAGCAAGTCGGTACTCCTCAAGTACATATAATAGTACAGTTCCTCTCTGGATATCACCGGGGTCTAATACACTTCGCAGTGACTGCCACATCTCTAGTTGCACAGTCAAGCAAGCGGAAAAGACCTCGCTATCCGCCTGACCAGTAGCATGCCAATACCTACCTGGCTCGTCGATAGCGGACTCATTTGCGAGCTGGTCAAACTCAGCCTAGCTTATAGCCCCCTCACTCAAGCGGATAAGGCCACACCCCCTTCCAATCGACCACGACACAGTGGGAGACGCGGCCTACTGGTATTCGGTACTCGGGCGCCCGTGTATCTACTCGGTCTAGACGTTGGAGCATCTCCTGGTACTAAAAAGGTTCTGTGACTTTCACCCAAGGACATCCTAAATGCCCACAGTGCTAGAATCAAGTATTTTCGGTATCCGATACGGCCATCCACAATGTACCTGTGGAGCCACGACCCTGATGTCGTTAGGGCGTGCAGTGATCAAGTCACACATATGCGAGATGCATGAATCACACCATCAAATCATGCAGCAATCAAGCGCGTACTGCGCGATCATGTGGGGCACTCCGTCTCATAAGGAGTCCCGTAAGTGTCTCAGCCCAACGGCTTATGCTATGATCAAACATTCCTCATATCAAGCATACATATGATGCGTATGAGCATGAATCATGGGGCTATACTAAGTATGTTATAAAGTGATGAATTAGTAACAAGTATGAGCCTATCAATGGGCCTTAAGGAGAGTTACAATACGGGCATTTAACCAACATTGTACTTACAATGTGGACGTCAAACCAACATTGTTCCTTAGGCACGACCTGTCATAAATGTCATTACATGAACCATGAGAGATCACTCATTGCAATGGACCCTAAGGTCATCTCGTTGGGCCTCGACCCATGGGCCTTAGATACATCAAATGGGCCGTATCACACGGGCCTTACATTTATCAAATGGGCTACATTAATGGGCCTCACCAATGAGCCTTATATACCTTGCAATGGTCCATGACCCATGGGCCATGAAATACATCAAAGTGGGCCTACACACATGAGCTTAAATATATCAAATGGGTCACTCCATTTGCGCCCCATGCACATCAAATGGGCTTGATCCCATGGGCCTTATATAGAATAAATGGGCTGGATCCCATGGGCATTGCATATGTCAAATGGGCCCAAACCCATGGTCATTATACATGCCAGATGAGCTTAATCCCATAGCCCTTATATGTATCAAATGGGCCTGATCATTTGGGCCTCAGATATATACCAAGGTAGGCCTCAATGAATGGCCAAAGTTAAATCAATAAAGGGCCCTATACACATGCCATGGTGGGCCCATTTAAACCATAGATCTGGCTCATTTTTAGCTATTAAAATGGATGGACGGTTAGGATACAACTCATGCATCATGGTGGGGGGTCCACTAGCCGTCCAGCAGCCCGGCTCATGGCTGGACGGTATAGATAAAACACATACATCAGAAGGGCCCACCATGGATGATGGCGTGAATCAAACACATACACCGTGGTGGGTCCCACCCTGCCAGCACATGCACTCAATGGGAACACCCTCACCAGGGACCTCAGGTGTTGGAACGAGGTATCTCCACGCAGTTCGCCAGTGGGACTGCCGTGGACAGTGGGTCCCACGTGGGGCCCACTATAATGTTTATTTTTCATCCTCTCCATTGATAAAGGTCACAGAGACCTGGGTGCAGGAAAAATATAAAATTCAGCTTGATTCAAAACTTCGGTGGACCCCAAAAGGGTTTCAATGGTAGAATTCAATTCATACTGTTTCTTATGGTGTGGGCCACCTGAGGCCTGGATCAACTTGATTTTTGGAGAGGGCCCTCCTCAGAGGGTGGGCCACCTTATGAACAGATCGGATGGTAAATAGACATCAAGGTGGGGCCTACGGCTAGGGCCGTGGGCTGTTGCTCATCCGCCCGTTGAGACGCAGGATGCCTGCGCGTCTGACAGGTAGAGGCAGCAGCCTCTGCTGCTTGCATTTTTTTTTTCTTTAAAACCTGTTTTGTGAGGTTTTTGGTACGAGGGACCCGCTTTAAGTGCATCCACTTCATCCATTGTGTTCCCAAGCCCGAAACAAATCTATCAAGACCAATAACGGACATTTTTCAGTGTGTAATAAAAATCTGGGTAGGTTTCAACGGTACTGATATTGTTTTCAACACTATGGCCCACCAGGTACTTTGATCAACCTCATTTTTTGGCTCAACGCCTAAAATGAGTCAGGGGAGAGGATGGACGGCTTGGATTAGAAACATTCGTCGAGGTGGGGCCTACATGAGCAACCCTTCCCCAAGCTTTGAAACAAAGCTTTTATTTGTGTTTCCCCTCTTGATGTCCAGCGTCTAGGGGACGCTGGACGGTTTGTACATTGAGGTGGACCCTGCTGAGGTGGGCCACCACTGATGGATGGACACATTTAAGGTGGGCCCCACTTATAAATGGCTTGGGTAGGATACAAGCCACATGGTGGGGTCCATTCAAGTGGGCCACATGGCCACATCATTATACAAAGAAAAAAATAATAAATGGAAAGAGAGGGAGAGAGAGATAGAGTAAAGTGGGACACACGTGTGATGGAGGGACCTCGATACTATGGGCCCTCCGTTTCAACTATCCAATCCTACATCAATGAGTCCCATTGCATATGGGCCATCCAAACAAAAGATAAACGGTGGAGATCCCAATCCACCAAAAATGGACGGTCTAGATGACCTCTTTAATACAAGGAAAGTAAACATCATGATGGGGTCCATGGAGAATGGCCCCATCATGGAATGATTTGATGATCAAGATGGGCCATCAGCCACATCTTAGGGTCCCAAATGAGATCCACACCATTGATCGGTGGGCCTTACTTGGCCCATCATAGAAATATGAAAATCTAGCTTATGGAAACACCCACCACTTGATCTTCTTGGTCCGTCGGGATGCCGGTCTCCTAAAGCTTCACTTTGATGGTGGAGATGGGAGATGGATGGCTAGGATGATGGGTTTTTGGGAGTGGGAAGTGGGCCACCAAAAATCACTTCTTTTCTCATGGAAATCCTTGGACGTGGGAGTGCTTTCTTGCTTGAGATTTTAAAATGAGAAATGAGAAAGAGAGAGAGAGAGAGTTGTAAGGAAAGAGGGATGGGTGATGGGTGAAAGGGTGAGGTGAGTGATGTGTGATGTGAGTGATGGGTGAGGTGAGAGCTTGGTTGACTTTTGGTGGTTGCTTAACTTGTGGAGAAAGAAAGCATGGGTGTGTGTACTTGACATGGGAGGTGATTGATGGGATTGATTGATGGGATTGATGGGACATGTTGTAGAGATTATCTTGGGAAAGCAAACGCGCGGCATTTTCTCAAAATAAATGCTAGCTCACATCTCTTAGTCAGGGTATCGGATCGGTACATGAGTCACGATGTTAGAACCGCGGCAACAGTGCGGTCGCAATGATACAAGTCTCGGATTAAGCCGGCTCAAATGTATAGGATACGACTTACGGTCGTGCGCAAAGTCAATTATAGGTCGCAGGTCACCGGAATTTGACGAGAAGGATCTTGGGAAGCAACGGAACAGTACAGATTAGGATACGGGTCTTACACACGTTTTGCTGGAGGAGGGATCTTGGGGCCCCATTTTTATCGCAAGGATACGGACGCTTATCTCCCTGATGACAATCAGTTCCCTTGTTTCATATGATCATGTATCATTGGCCGTGTAATTCTCCTTTTATATGAAGCTTCAGCTGTTCGATGTTGCCTTATTGGATTATTTTTCGATCCTTTTTGCAATCCCCTTTGATCATTTGGATGTGCGTCTTACGGTCCAGGCCCTTTGAAGTGGACGTTACCCAAATTTCGCCCGAAAGTGAGCCCGAGCGGTAGTCAGACTACTGTCGGCGGTAGTCAGACTACCGCCGCTGACTTTTTTCCTTCCCATTTTATACTATCAGCATTGCATCGATGCCAAAATGTCAGATCTAACGGCAGTTCTTGGAGTACCGCAGGTGGTACTCAGATTACCGCCTCCATTCATCTTTTCTTCCAGCGAGTACCCCTCTTCTCTATTCATTCCTTCTGCCCCCTTTTGGACATTCTCGTCCATTCCTGGCCATCCGTTCATTCCCTTTGTCCCATCTTCCACCTTTCTCCTTGTCTCTTCCTCTTTGTCCTTTTCTTTTTTGTCTCTTCCCTTTTCCTTCCTTTTTGTAGTCATTATGGCCAACCATGATGATGGGTTTGGTGGATCTATAAATGGTGGAGAGGTTGGTGGTCCCATAAATGGTGGAGAAGATCCATTTATGGATGGATTGATGGAGGTAGATGGCGGGGTAATGGGCCCTTTTGAAAAGGTGAAAGCTATCTATGACTTGATTTTTCTTCCATCAATGGTGGATATAAGGTTGGGTTGGATGGATCGAATGGATTTGATGGGTCTATATCAGATGGACCACCAGGGTTTGTGGATGTTAGCATGGTGAGGATGGATGGTTTGAAAGGTGAGGATGGTGCGATGATGGCGACCGATAGCTTGATTGATGGAGGGATGGTTATGGGTGGTGTGGATGGTAGTATGGTGATGATGGACGGTAGGGATGGGATGGATCAGGTTGGATGGGTGGCAGGTCCCATCTTAGTGGTTTGGATGGCTTGGATCTGATAGGTGACGGACTTCTTGCAGATGGCCTTAGTTAAATCTTTAGTGCGAATTTCAGGGCAGTGATGGGACAGTCGTCTTTTTTCAGGATCCAGGTTATAGGTCCCATCAGCTACTGGGATTCTCTAGGCGTTGCAGCTCTCAGGACTTGTTCATTTCAGACTGCTCCTGATGTGGCGGTCGTTGGAGGCTCGGGCCCGTCTGTTGCAGCTTTTCAGGATACTCTTCGAGATGTAATGGGGGAGTCAGGCTTTTTTCGACAATTCTTCTGAGGATCCTGGGTTCCAGATTGTTGAGGGTGTACCTGTTTGGACCTGCCGACTGTGGCCACGCAATACCTATTCTGAGCGGTTGCATATTTGGATCGAGAGCCTAGTTGAGTCTAAGATTTTTAAGTTGGGCTCTTTGGGCTTCAGAGAGGTTCTCCATTTTCATCGAGTTTTCCTAGACTGGTGATTGTTGAGTGCAGCTTCGTATGATTGGGTTTCGGCTCTGAATCTATTTTCCTTTAATAATTTAGAGTTGGGCCCCTCACTAGAGGAGTTGGGCCCCTCACCCGGGAGCCTTATGTTCCTTCATCTGAGCCGGTTCATCCTACTGATTCCATCTCCTGGTTCGAATTTCTTACTACTCTTCCTACTATAGAGGGTGGGGCTGGTGAGATTTTGCTAGAGTTCCTTTATGATTTCTCTTCCACTGCTCGTGGAGATCCTGGGTCTGATCGCCATCTTCAATGCTTGAATGCACTGATATTCTGTGTCTTGGCTGAGTTGCTATATTCAGGCTGACAACAATCATCACTGGCGATTTTACTAGATGTCTTCCATCATGTTCCATATCGTAGGAGTATTTCCTCCGTGGTGCTGGCGGAGTTCTTTTTGGGATTGACTGACTGCTCACTTGGACGCACCCGTATCCTTCGGGCTGCTGCTCCTTCCTTCAAGTACTTTTCGATATTTTCTTTTCTCTTGTTTGGCGTTGTCATTTACTTGCCATTTGAGTTATGCCTCTTTGCAGGTGTGGTTATGGGAGCACCTGTACATGACTCCTCTGCTTATGTGGTCGGATTCCTGCCGCGGTGATTTACTATCCTTGTTGCTCGATAGCCTTCCTTCAAGTGCTGAGGCCATTGAGTCACTATATCGTCGCATGCTTTCTCAGTTACGAGGGTGGGAGATTAGTTGGGAGGCTCCCTGGCTCCATCGTTCTCCTTTGATTTGTAGTGCCACTTGTACTCCTTTACTGTTGCTGGGACTTCGAGGATACTGCTCTTACCATCCTGTGTGCTTTCTCCGACAGTTCGGCTTTTAAAAGGACATTCCGGACTTTGCTTTCTCTGGATTTGGGCATGCCCCTCTTCCTTTTGATTTGACTGCTTTGCATAGATGATTCTGGATTTCCTAGCAGGGTTCCTTGGATGCGACAGTTCTGGATCTTGAGTCTTGGGCTCCTCCTTTAGCCATAGTACCGTATCTGCGATGGGTGGCAGAGCAGTCACTTTATCGTCAGGTCTCGGGTTGGCACTTGGCTGATGAGGCTGCTGATTAGGACATGGTAGGCGATACTACTTCATCCTCTTTATGCATTGATGATTCATTCGAGGCATTTGAGGAGTGACCTTTCATCGATCTGTCCTTCTTGCTGGCCACACATGGTCACCTGATCATCGAGGTTGTTGTCCTTCACCACACATGTGAGGATATGGCTCGTCGACTAGCAATAGGACGGCGGTATGATGAGAGCATGTTTGCGGCACATCGCCTAGATAGGGATGAGGCCTTTTACCTGCGCATGGAGATAGAGCGGCTCAGGTAGAGACTATTGATGTACGAAAGATATAAATTTACTTGTGATCCCTGGTTTTTAGTCGATTGCTTGTTTTGTATGCATGAAGGATTTTATTTTTGAGAAAAAATGGAAAGAAAAGTAGTGTTCTTGTAAAAAGACTTTAAAGGAATGAAAGATTTTTTTTTTTGTGCCAAATTTGCCAGTATTCGCTTGTGTTTGGATTTTTGCTTTGGATGATTAGGATCAAAATCTTGGGCTCAGCCCACGTTATGTGCAGTAGTCTAGATTGTGTCCTTAGGGTCTTGGTTCCCTGAGAGGGTGTCCAGGGTCGCATTTCGTGGATTTGAGTAGAGTTTGATAGAGTACTGATCCGAAGTTGATCTTTCTTTGTATCTTGTTGTGGTGCTTGCTGCCTCGGCTTTTCTGTACCTACGTGTTTATTATTTTTATTTTTTTTCTTTCTCTTTTTTTTGTCAATTTTGCCCGTAGCGTCCTTTCAGATTTTCACTACGTCCAGCTTTTCTCGTCATTTTTTCCCGTAGCGTCCTTTCAGATTTTCACTGTCTTAGGTTTTTGATCTTGCCTGCCCCTTGTTAGCTATACTTTCTTACCCTTAGCGCCTTTTTATGTTTTCACCAAGTCCGTTACATGTTTCCTGTTTTTACTGGAGGCGCCTTTTCAAGTTTTCACCTCGCCCCTTTTGTTTAGACATGCCTTTTCTCTTTTTCTTCTTTTTTATTTTTTGTTTTGGAGTATTGGGACGGAGAGACTTCCTTCATAGTTGGCCAACTGGTCACCTTCCTGCCCTTGTCTTTGAGCACAATCGTAAGTTGCTTTTGGTTGGTTTATTTAGGGATTTGAGGCATAAAAAATATATTCCACGTCCGGGGTATTTCGGTAAATTCCATGTTTGGGGTATTTTGGTAAAAATCTAGTTCAAAGGGTAGTTTAGGTATTTTGGTAAAATTCCAGTTCCAAAGGTATTTTGGTAAAATTCCAGTTCAAAGGTATTTTGGGTATTTTGGTAAAATTCCAGTTCCAAAGGTATTTTGGGTATTTTGGTAAAAATCCAGTTCTAGGGGTAGTTTAGGTATTTTGGTAACATTCTATATCCAAGGGGTAGTTTAGGTATTCTGGTAAAAGAGATTGAAAAGGGAAGTTTGGTAAAAAGGGGTGCACATATGTCATTTTAAGAGAGAAAGGTTATAGTTTGGTGGTCACCATAGTTTAAGAAAAGAAAAAGTTCAAGTGTGAAGCGATAGGTGGTGGTGATCACCACTCTGTAAGAGTGGTGGGGCCTATAAATACCCCACTTCCACTCCATTTGAGAGGTTGGATCGGATTAGATCAGTTGGAGAGCCAGGAAATGAGAGAGAGAAGCAAGGCAGGAGAGAGAGAAGGGAGTCTCTGCGCGGGACCGTGCAACCGAAGATGATTGCGTGTAGCCGCGCAATCAAAATTGCTGGCGTGCACGCACAACAGAAGCAAATATGGCTTTCACGCCACTTTTCAAGGGAGTTTTGGAGAAAACTCCTTGCGCAGGACCGCGCAAAGGGAATGAGAGATTTTTCATGAGTCACACGTCCCATAAATGCTGTCCGAAGGAGGATTTGATTGCGCGGAACCGCGCAATCAACCGGACTTACGGTCGTGCGAAAACAGAGGAAGAAAGCTTCTTTCTTTCAACTGTGCTGCTGGTGGGGTCCAATACAGTGTCCTTTTGAGAAATTCACACAGCCCAATGTCTTCCTCTCAAGATTTCGACCGTGAAAGTGGAGTTTTCATTGTTTGTTGACATGGCCCACCTGAATAATCAAGCCTTCAAAGCCACTGAACGGTCCTTTTCCAATCGCTGTAGAGATCATACGACTGGACATGGTCACCAAAGCTCAGCATCACTTCGATTATTTTTTCCTCCTCTATCGGATGGACGACTCAGATCAACCCCTTCCTGCGTGATGGTGGTCCACTAGGAAGGAACCGACGCTCTGTTTTGAACAGAGTCGACGTACGTTGACTCTGTGATTTTCGATGGCCCATCTACTGAAAGTTTTTGGAAAATCTACTCCGTTCATTGGTCTCACGTCGACAAACCACCAAGGAAGGATTACTTTTGAAGTGAAAGCAGTGTGGCCCATGAAATTATCTACTTCACCGTTCATCTTCTCATTAACGGTTAAGATCTTTCAATGGTCTACATGGCGACAAAAGGACAACTAGGCAACGGTAATGCCCACCTTCTAAAGTGGATCGACGGCTCAGATCATCTAGTGGAGCGGCAAGTGGGCTGCACTACACAAAACCAGCCAGCGAAGGAAAGATGTTGTGCGTCTTTCAAAAATGAAGAAGAAGAGTCGGTCAGCGCTGCTGACCGACTTTGGGAAGATACCGTGCACGACTTGTGCATTTGGGTACCATGTACATGCAATGGACATGTAGGACCCAACGTGATGCTAGTGAGAAATCTGCTCCGGCCATCTGCTTCATCACTGTATTTAGCGCGTTGGAACCAAATATGAAGCAAGTCCAGATATCAGGCGGGCCCCAAATCATGATTTCAGGGGCTGATTTGTCAATTCGGCCATTCCTACAATGATCTAGGAGTTGAAATTTGACGTGAACGGCTAATTTGTGGTTCTAAGGCTGCACATCAAGTTTGAACCCAAATGGACGATGAAAACCCCCTGATCTTACATTCTGGGAGACTTTTTAGGCCCTTTTAGCATGATCAGCTCAATTTCTTCAGGGCTTGGCCACACTGCAACGGGCTGTTTCGTATTTAAGGAAGAATGAATGGAAGGATGCTCCATCTCATTGGAAGACTGGCCGATCAGATTCGTTAATTCCTCCTAAGTACCTAGGAGATGATCGAAATAGCGCTGTTATGCTGTCGAAATCTCCATCGAGCTATCTTTTCTTTCATTCAGCACATTGTATTAATTGTACTTTGTTTTCAGAATCAAGGGAATCAGAGGATGTAAATGAACTCAGATAAATGTGATGAATGTTCTCTCATTCATTCTTTGTTATCATTGAATAAATCCCCCAAATGAAACACATTTGTTTCCTTGTCGAAATAAAATGACGACTGTGCTGGGGACTTATTATTCAATGATGACTTAGGAAAGTATTTTGAGGACATTTATCAATTTTTTGCGTCTGTAAGGACGCCAAAATGGCGACTCTCATCGGGAACATCCTCCCCTTCATCTCTGAAAATAAAGTACGATTTATTTAATAAATTAGCTAACGCTCTGTTCTGAATGACAGATATACCAAATCCAATAGAATAAGTCAGACAAGATCAAACCAGTTCCATTCGAAGACGAATAATGCCTGAACGATGGTAGTTTCCGGACAGAGCTAGTTTCTTGAATGGGAGCGATTCAAACATCAGTTCCTTTCACGGCCTCTGATGAAATGTGGTAACTTCCTTCCAGGCTTTACGATCCTCGTGTTCTTGGTTTACAGAAATTGCTGCACAGAGAAGCTTTCTTTCCTTGTGAAAAGTTCTTAAATACTGAAAGTCTTGAAACTTTAGTCAGCTTGGGACTTAGACAAACCTTGGTCTTTGCTGGTTTGCTTAATGCTACCCGGTCAGTTCCAATGTTGCATGATTCAGGGAATGTTGAAGATTTTGATTATGGGAGGAGGATACTTGCTTGCTTAGATGCTCTAGGGTCTCAGCTTTCTAGAAGAGATGGAGAAGAAGATTTCAGTGGTCTCAGTGATTCTATTTTATATTCCAAGAATGGTAATTCAAGTGAAGATGCAGAATTTATATACTCTAAAAGACAGATAAAGAGAACTACTGCCACTGGGATCAGTAGTTGCAATTGTGCTTAGGCAATGTGATGCATGATGAACCAGATGAAGAATGTTGGTCAGAAATGAGAACCATTAGTTGGTGCCCTGTTTGTGTCGAGTCACCATTAATGGACCTCCATGGGTTGTTTCCAAACACCAAGTAGCATCTCCAAGCATTGTGAGACCCAAGTCACAACTGTGGATGGTGTCATCAACGGTGAGGATATTTGATGATGAATGCTGCTCGTAGTACCTAGAAAAGAGAAATCCCATCCCTTTACTCAAAATTGCAAGAATTTGTCAATACTGATGAATTCATGATTTTGAAATCTGTTGTGGATGGAAATTCATGGGTTCGGATTGGCGACAATTTTGTGTCATCAAAGGCACTTGCATTTGATTCACTTGTCTTGAAATGTTCTGCAGACAACCAAACATCCGATATGTTTATGTGTTCCGTAATTTGATCCTCGTCTTTGGTGGAAGTATGCTTACAAAGCTGTGACCAGATGAAGAAGGCAAGTAAGAAAATATCATGAGAGCGTGTTCTGAGGTATGCCAGGCTTCGCAAGGGATATGTCTCTCTTTATGCTTCCCTCTTGAAATTTGATGTCACTCGAATAGTGTTGGATGATGACAAAGACATCAAGGAACTAGATCGTGAACCAGAATCTTAAAAGACAAAGAGATCGTAGTGGTTTGGATTGAGCAGTCCAGGAAGGATGGAAGTGAACTAGTGCGTTTCAATGAAGAAAACTGGGAACAATTAAATAAGTTTATTGGCTACAGGGAAGGTGCAGATGAGCATTTGGTGGAAACCCAGGACAGGGAGGACATGCTCCATACTCTTTCGAAAATTCATATAAAGCACTTCTATGGTGAGGAAATCACTTAGTAAAGAAGAAGCGAGATAATGTCGACAGTATTAAAAATAAAATCAATGCCGGAAAGTATCAGGGAAGATCAAATCTGTTGCGATCAAGAAACAGATAATGCCAGGTAGTGTTGAAAGTAGTTTTTACTTCATCAGTAGCATGGTGAAATAAGGAAGGACGAATGATAATGTGTTAACACACAAAAGTATACGAAGTTTTTATTATACATTGCCTTTGAGAAATGAGAAGGTATTGGAGACGAGAAAGAAAGAAGAGAGAAGATTAGAAAGAAAGGATATGGAAAGAAGAATGTGGCCTGCGCGTACAAGGACAATGGTGTTTAGATTAAGTTGACAGAGACGACCGAGATTTGGTGAAAGGAATATCATCCTGCCAAGTATGGATAACAGTACATTCAAACTATGCATAGAAACTTGGCCAGCAAATATTAATCATTCTTCACCAAATGAAGGTGTTATTGAAGACTTTACCCTTCCAATAGTGATTGCTGCGAACAACGGTAAAGCTTGAAAGAAAACTTCAGAGGAGAAGTTAGTTCGACTAAATCAGGCATTGTTCGCCAACAAGTAAACAGAGCAATTAATGAATTAATGAATTCATCGGTCAATGGAGAACACTGGGGGCATCGTCACAACTCGCCAGAATAAAAATTACTTGAAAGTCTTAAAAGAATAGCAGCATATATAGCCGAAGAAAGAAAGCAAAACAAAGGACTGTCAAAGCTGAAGAAGGCGATGTATGGCTTATGAGGAATCAGTCGTTAGCTGCAGAGGCAATTATATTGCCATAGTTAAAGTATTAAAGGAAATAAAACAAAGAAGAAAAGAAGAACATGCAAGAAGAAACCAAGACAAGTATATTCATCATGGGGGTAAATTTTCATTAATATATCCGCCAGTTTAACAAAATCTATCATCCCTGAATATCCAAAGGGTTCACAGCATGTTGATTCATGACACAATTATTCAGGGGGCAGATAAAGGCGCACAGAATACGTGATCCTTTCAGATAAGCTACAGTTCAAAATATTAGAATCCCAAATGAGGAATGGCAAAGACTCAGAATGACAAAATTTCAGAATCCCAAATGAGGTAATTGTTGACTCTCCGAAATGATAATTGTTTATGATAATTGTCTATATCAATTTTTGCAGGGTAAAGTTGGGGCAAAGTAATTGATAAATGCTATAAAGCATTGACGGTTGTCACCGATAATTTGAGCAATAAAAGAATTGCAAAAGTCAAGGTCATGTACTCTCCCTTATACAAATGAATAAAAGCATTCAAACTTCAGGAGAAATTCAGAAGATACAATTGAAGTAGAAAGAAAAGTGAAGACTTGAAGAATAAGTTACGGAAGACAAGTGATAAAAGCAAAATTATTAAGGTATAAGACATAACAGAAGAAATAAGAATACACAGGCTTGACTAGTTCGAGACTGAGGGCAAAGACGATCTAGAGGAAAAGTATGAAATGATGCGGCAACAATATATTTATTAAAGGCTGCCACATTGAGATTTTGATTACGAAGATTCCCAGAACAATACTTCCTAATAAAAAAGGGGCAAGACAGGTGAGTAAAAACCATGAAATATATTTCTCACCATAGAATGTATTTCTTTTGTATTTGAATAAAGTGCAGGCTTTCAAGCATATCAAGTCATTGCCAAATGAAAAGTCAACGGCTTTCAAGCATAACAAGACATCGTTAAAATACAAGGTGACAAGCGTTAATGAAAATTCAAATGTAAAGCTGATTGCCAAAAAGCTTAATGATCGCTATCAAGCTTACCGATCGTTAAAAAGCTTAATGATCGCTATTAAGCGTTAATGATCGCTATCAAGCGTTAAGGATCGCTACCAAGCGTTAAGGATCGCTATCAAGCATTAATGATCGCTGCCAAGCGCTAATGATCGTTACCAAGCATTGCTGTTAAACGGCCAAACTGTGACGATCACCAACGACGCCAAAGATTTTCGTTGGCAAACTACGCATAAGACTTATAGTCATTTAAGGCAGTCATCCCAATTGAAATACAAGTGGCCTCACTCAGAGTGACAGCCCATCAGTCCATAACAGACACTCAGAGTGACAGCCCATCAGTCTAAACAGACGACGACAATTCAAAATAAGGCTGAAAGAAGAATATCAACCGCTTTTGATAAAACAAGTCGAATATTGCTCTTTCAAAAAAGGGGGGGGGGATATGATAACAATGTTGCAAAGACCTATAGTGGTCATTCGCCGAACAGGGGGCAAGTTTGAGCCTAAGATGGGCAGGGTATTAAAATACCAGTCAATACTCGCTTCATCAAAAGATATTATCCATGAAGAAGCTGCTGATTTTGATCCAGAATATTATTAGCATAATGATTCTAAATCAAAAGGGGGCAAACAAGGATAAGATCATATCTACTCGTCAGCAAAAGAATATATAAAGAAGAAATTTACGAGCATATCGACTACGTTAACAAATATTCTGAAAAGGAAAGCAAAATATCGCCATTCTGGAAAGAAAGTGATCATCGTCATCACCAAATTATCGTTATTTTGAAAAGAAAGTGATTATCGCCATTCTGAAAATGATCATCACCATTCTAACAAGACGCCTATTATCAAAGCCTATTATCAAATGAGTTTGGCAAAGTCTGGCAAGAATCATATTGTCTTGAAGATTCTCTGGCGAAGGTTATATCGTCTTGAAGATTCTCTGGCAAAGGTTATATCATCTTGAAGATTCTCTAAATTATATCGTCTTGAAGGTTCTCTGAATTATATCATCTTGAAGATTCTCTTGAAGATATTATTAGAGGCAACGACGATGATCACGATTATCTGATGATCACGATTATTACTGCCTTACAAGGCCCGATTATTATTGCCTCTATCTTATTCAGAGATGACGATCATTCTCGCAACGACGATGATAACGATTATTACTGCATTACAAGGCTCGATTATTATTGCCTCACAAGGCACGAAAAGGCAGCCTAGCTAAGCCTATACAACCAGCTACGCATAAGGCCTACAATCATTCAAGGCAGCCTAGCCAAGCCTATACGGCTAACTACGCATAAAGCCTACAATCATGCAAGGGAGTCTAGTCAAGCTAAATCCTCAAACGGTCAAAATCCTAAAAGGGCTAAAATCCTAAAAAGAAAGGAAAAATCATAGAAGAGCCAAATCAAAAATTCATTATGCTCTAAAAGAAGGGCTAAAAGCTCTAAAAGGATCAAGCCCTAGAAGGATCAAAACTCTAAAAAGGACCAAGCTCTAAAAGAGTCGGCCAACTACGCATAAGTCCTACCATTTTCACCATTCGGGCAAGCGGACGAGAAGTCAGTGGCCCTAAAAAGCCCGTGAAGGCTATCGTACCCACCCATGCGGGCAGCTGATGAAGCCTACGACTAATATGCCTAAAAGGCTAAAAAGTAAATGGCTAGTCATGCGTAACTCCCATGCCGTCTATATAGTTGCCTGGCAGTGTCACGGGGAATGGAGGAAAATGCCTCCCGTGAATGGGCTCACTCTTGCAGACGAAGGAAATAAGGGCCGCAGTGTGAGCACCATGCCAACCATGCATAAGACCCTCCAGATCTACGGTTTGATTTCAGTACGTACTCATGAGGAAGGGCTTAAACCTACTCATTGATGGACTGGCAACCCTAAATTTGGTACCCAAAGGTAGCCGTGCGAGCTCTGTGAACTCTAGAGAGTTACCGTGGCCAACCCTGTGCATAAATCCAACCGAGTTTATCGCCCCGGTAGCTTCACTGGGCCCCTCTGATGGATCGCGGCCTGTGAACTCATTAGGCAATGAGAAGTCCAGTGAACTCTTGAGAGTTACAGAGACCATCATGTGAGACCAACTCCAACTACTCAAGAGCCTAAACTGTGTGTGCCTAACTAAATTGAAATCTAGTACCGCCAATTTAAATACTCATATAGGGAATCCCGCACTAACAAAGCATAAAAGGTTTAAAAATCGCTGTGTAGATAAATAAGATAGCGATAATATGATGAGAAAAATGAAAAAATGAAAGGAAATAAAAAATAAATATAAAAAATGAGAAGAATGAAAAAGAATAAATAATGAAAAGAAGAAATGGATGAAGAATAATGAAAAAGAAAAAATATGAAATAAATTAGAGGATATATGAAAATCGAATTCTTCAGCCAGAAACATATGAATGGAAATTACATGCCTAAAGCTCCTCTGCAACTCCTACTGCCTCCATATATCTTCGTATATGATCAAGGCATGGAATACAATACTTAATAAGAGAACATTGTTGCTAAGTATTATTGCAAATCCTCTTGAAAATTAATTTGAGCAGCAACATGTTCTAGGTTGGCAGTTAAAATCATTCTCAAAAGCCTAAACTGTGTGTGTAAGTGTCGGTGTGGTAGTGTCATTCCAGTAGTATCGATCTAGAGGTGTCAGTCTAGTTCAGTCAAGTCTAGTCAAATCAAGTTAAGTCAAAGTTTAGTCTTGATTCGGTCAGAGTATGGTCAGTCAAGAGTATACTATCTCCATTGCTCGAAAGCACAATTAAGTTTAGCATTCAAAATGCTGCAAATACATATTTCACTATAGATATGCTCAAATATGCAAAGCATAAACTATGCATAATTCAGAAATGTTGCAAATACATATTTCACTATAGATATACTCAAATATGCAATTGGCTGATGAAAATTTTAAACATTGATTAGACAACATGCAAAGATGCGTTTCTCTTGAATCAGGTTCAAATTACATCAATAGTAAATGCCTTCAAGATATTGACAATTATCTACTCAAAGGTTCAAGTCTTCAAGGCAGTAAAGAATAAGCTAGTGAAGAATTATTATTCTCTTCCAGATAATATAAGGACTCAGATATATTCTTTGGAGTCGTTAAAAGAAAAAGATTATCTATTCTTCAGGAATATTAGAAGGCTTCACTTTAAAAATATTATCTTTTGAAGAAATCTTTATGTGACATTGATCTGGAAAGGGGGCAGGATTTAATACCTTCAAAGTAATCTATGCCTTGGTCTTTCTGTTAACTTCTCATTCAAGGTGGAGGAATTTACATGCTAAGTATTAAGAATAATAACATCGCAAGACTCCATGTATTGGATCTGATGGAGACGAAGAACAAACGGAATCATCATTATCAAATCAGCAAAGATTCAAAGAAAAGTCTATAAAGAAATGTTAAGGAGCACAAGTTAGAAATGACTCAACAAAAAGACTCAGCGGATGAATCTTTGGAGCTGAAGATGACATTTCTTAGAGCGCGAATTAATGAAAAAAGAGAATACGATGCGAAGCACGATGACAAGCACAAAGATGAAATGATTAAATCATTATCATATTGCGAATATCACAATCAGCCTAAAAAGAGAAGAAACTCTCAATCTATTTCAAAAATTATTAATGCTTCATAAAGCTAAATTGGAAATTTTCATAATGAATTGAGATACTAATTCCGATTAATTTGGCAGGAAAGATCACCATTTGAAAGCTTGGGTTATGCAGATTATTGATAAAGGAAACAATCGAAAAAGGTGTTGCGGTAGGAGCAACATTAAAGCATAATTACGGGAAAGAATCGCTGGAGTTAATCAAAGAGACCGCTGCAGTAGCAACGGTGCTGAAAGATAGTTCTCTGATCGAAATTACTCAACAAAGAAGTAGTCACGGCTGTTGCAGAGAGGTGTTCCGATGAATAGAGATTTTTATACTCTCTAGTGAAACATCTGCTCAACACTACTGGCTGGAGGCATTCAAGTCTTCCGTTTAAGCGCAATCATTCCAGTTTTCCATTCAAGTGTAACTGTTCAAGTCTTCTGATCAAGCACAATCATCTAAGCCTATTGATCGAGCATTTTCATTCAAGTCTTCCGTTCGAGCGCCATTATTCAAGTCTTCCGTTCGAGCGCCATTATTCCAGTCATCATTCAAGTCTTCTGGTCGAACGCAATCATGCAAGCCTTCCATTCAAATGAGATCACCTAGTCTTCCGTTTGAATGCGAGCATTCCAGTCTTCCGATCGAACGTGATCATTCAATCTTCTGGTCAAGCATGATCATCTAGTCTGCTATATAAGAATGATCATCCAGTCTTCCATGTAAGCACAATCATCTGGTCATCCTTCAGTTGCAGTTCATTCAAGTTCATCAGGTAGAGGAAGATCGATCCTCCATTTGATTTCAGGAATCAATCAAAGAAGGATCGAGGGGGCATCTGTTGAGGCATAAAAAATATATTCCACGTCCAGGGTATTTCGGTAAATTCCATGTTTGGGGTATTTTGGTAAAAATCCAGTTCAAAGGGTAGTTTAGGTATTTTGGTAAAATTCCAGTTCCAAAGGTATTTTGGTAAAATTTCAGTTCAAAGGTATTTTGGGTATTTTGGTAAAATTCCAGTTCCAAAGGTATTTTGGGTATTTTGGTAAAAATTCAGTTCTAGGGGTAGTTTAGGTATTTTGGTAACATTCTATATCCAAGGGGTAGTTTAGGTATTCTGGTAAAAGAGATTGAAAAGGGTAGTTTGGTAAAAAGGGGTGCACATGTGTCATTTTAAGAGAGAAAGGTTATACACCACCATTTAAGAGGTAGTTTGGTGGTCACCATAGTTTAAGAAAAGAAAAAGTTCAAGTGTGAAGCGATAGGTGGTGGTGATCACCACTCTGTAAGAGTGGTGGGGCCTATAAATACCCCACTTCCACTCCATTTAGAAGAGTGGTGGGGCCTATAAATACCCCACTTCCACTCCATTTGAGAGGTTGGATCGGATTAGATCAGTTGGAGAGCCAGGAAATGAGAGAGAGAAGTAAGGCAGGAGAGAGAGAAGGGAGTCTCTGCGCGGGACCGTGCAACCGAAGATGATTGCGTGTAGCCGCGCAATCAAAATTGCTGGCGTTCACGCACAGCAGAAGCAAATATGGCTTTCACGCCACTTTTCAAGGGAGTTTTGGAGAAAACTCCCTGCGTAGGACCGCGCAAAGGGAATGAGAGATTTTTTGTGAGTCACACGTCCCATAAATGCTGTCCAACCGGACTTACGGTCGTGCAAAAACAGAGGAAGAAAGCTTTTTTCTTTCAACTGTGCTGCTGGTGGGGTCCAATACAGTGTCCTTTTGAGAAATGCACACTGCCCAATGTCTTCCTCTCAAGATTTCGACCGTGAAAGTGGAGTTTTCATTGTTTGTTGACATGGCCCACCTGAATAATCAAGCCTTCAAAGCCGCTGAACGGTCCTTTTCCAATCGCTGTAGAGATCATACGACTGGACATGGTCACCAAAGCTCAGCATCACTTCGATTGTTTTTGCCTCCTCTATCTGATGGACGACTCGGATCAACCCCTTCCTGCGTGATGGTGGCCCACTAGGAAGGAACCGACGCTCTGTTTTGAACAGAGTCGACGTACATCGACTCTGTGATTTTCGATGGCCCATCTACTGAAAGTTTTTAGAAAATCTACTCCGTTCATTGGTCTCACGTCGACAAACCACCAAGGAAGGATTACTTTTGAAGTGAAAGCAGTGTGGCCCGTGAAATTATCTGCTTCACCGTTCATCTTCTCATTAACGGTTAAGATCTTTCAATGGTCTGCATGACGACAAAAGGACAACTAGGCAACGGTAATGCCCACCTTCTAAAGTGGATGGACGACTCAGATCATCTAGTGGAGCGGCAAGTGGGCTGCACTACACAAAACCGGCTAGTGAAGGAAAGATGTTGTGCGTCTTTTAAAAATGAAGAAGAAGAGTCGGTCAGCGCTGCTGACCGACTTTGGGAAGATACCGTGCACGACTTGTGCATTTGGGTACCATGTACATGCAATAGACATGTAGGACCCAACGTGATGCTAGTGAGAAATCTGCTCCGGCCATTTTCTTCATCACTGTATTTAGTGCGTTGGAACCAAATATGAAGCAAATCCAGATATCAGGCGGGCCCCAAATCATGATTTCAGGGGCTGATTTGTCAGTTCGGCCATTCCTACAATGATCTAGGAGTTGAAATTTGACGTGAACGACTAATTTGTGGTTCTAAGGCTGCACATCAAGTTTGAAGCCAAATGGACGGTGGAAACCCCCTGATCTTACATTCTGGGAGACTTTTTAGGCCCGTTTAGCATGATCGGCTCAATTTCTTCAGGGCTTGGCCACACTGCAACGGGCTGTTTCGTATTTAAGGAAGAATGAATGGAAGGATGCTCCATCTCATTGGAAGACTGGCCGATCAGATTCGTCAATTCCTCCTAAGTACCTAGGAGATGATCGAAATAACACTGTTATGCTGTCGAAATCTCCATCGAGCTATCTTTTCTTTCATTCAGTACATTGTATTAATTGTACTTTGTTTTCAGAATCAAGGGAATCAGAGGATGTAAATGAACTCAGACAAATATGATGAATGTTCTCTCATTCATTCTTTGTTATCATTGAATAAATCCCCCAAATGAAATGCATTTGTTTCCTTGTCGAAACAGTGGGATAGACTTATTTTCTTCTCTTTCTGGGTCTTTTTTTTTTAGATGTCTTGTCTCTTCTTCTTTTTCTTTTTCTTTCTTTTTGCCTCACCCCTTCTCTTTTGTTCCTTTTTTGTGCTTTTATTTTCTCCCTTTTTTTTTTTATATATATGGGAGAAATGACGAGCATTTTTTTATTGGAGAGGTGGCGAACATATATATATATATATATGTATGTATGTATGGGCTTTGGTTGGAAAGTAATGAATACAGCTTTATGATTGTAATCATTGACAAGGTTAGGTATGGTTACCCATGATAGATTTTCACATTGTTAGCGTTGATGGGCTCGGGAAGATCTTCTCCTCTCAGACTGGTGAGCTGAAGAGCATCTCCTAGGAGTACCTCCTGAATGATTAGCGGTCCATCCCACGAGAGTTTGAATTTTCCTCTAGGATCTGGCAAGTGTGGTGGTAGGATGTGCTTCATGACCATGTCTCTAACTTTGAAACTTCTCTTGCAGACCCTCTTGTTGTAGGCCCGAGCGATCCTTCTTTGATAACATTGGGAGTGGCTTAGTGCCCACATGTACTTTTCATCTGCCAGGTGCAGTTGATCATATCTTACTTGTTGCCACTCACCTTCCTCGACTTCACTTTCCAGTAGTATTCGAAGTGATGAGATTTCAATTTCGACTGGCAGTACCGCTTCCATTCCGTATGTGAGCTTATATGGAGTTGCGCCTGTAGTAGACCGTACAGACGTTCGATATGCCTAGAGTGCATAAGGGAGCATCTCCGACCAGTCACAATATGTCTTCACCATCTTCTTCAATATACGTATGATGGTCTTGTTCGCGGCTTCTATCCCACCGTTCATTTGGGGACGGTAAGGGCTTGATTGATGGCGTTGAATTTTGAATTTGTCGAGGAAATTGACCATTCTTTTATTGACGAACGGAGTTCTGTTGTCAGTAATAATGGCCTAAGGGACCCCATAATGGCTAATATTGTTGTTCTTCATAAACTTGACCACTTGAGATGCTGCTATGGTGGTGTAGGATGCTGCCTCTATCCATTTGGTGAAGTAATCTACTGCCACCAGGATGTATCCGTGCCCATTTGAAGCTTTGGGGCTGATCTTGCCTATGATATCCAACCCCTACACAAAGAAGGGCCATGGTGCCATCAAGTTGTAGAGTTCGAAAGCAGGCGCATGGATCTGGTTTGCATGTTCCTGACACTTGAAGCATTTCCTAACGTGTTTATAGCAATCTGTCTCCATCGTAAGCCAATAGTAGCTGAGCCTTAGGATCTTCTTTGCCATCATGTGTCCATTCATGTGTGGGCTGCATAGCCCTCCATGGATTTTTGACATGATCTGTGCCACTTCTGTCTCATTCACATAAAAGAGAAGGACCTGGTTAAAGGATCACTTGTAAAGGATGCCCCCAGTGATGACGAACTGTGCGGCTAACTGCTGGATAGTGCGACAATTAGCTGATGTTACTTCTTTTGGGTACTTCTGATGTTCGAGATATTCCTTGATGTCTGTGTACAATGGCTGGTCGAGGGAGTTTTAGCTTTGTCGACTTGAAGAAAGAATGCGGGTTTCTCCTAGAGTTCGACGGTGAGTTCCCATTCAGCAACTCCCTTTGGGATCTCCAGCATGGAGGCGAGAGTAGCTAGAGCATCTGCGAATTGTTTCTTGGCTCGGGGCATGTAAGAGAATTTGATCTTGTCAAATTCCTCACTTAAATTTTTCAGGTAAACATGATATGGGATCAACTTTTCATCTTTGGTCTTCTAGTCGCCATTTGCCTGATTGATGATAAGTTGTGAGTTCCCAAAGACTCGTAACTTTTTAACATTGAGGATTATGACTTCTCTTAGACTAGCGTTGCTGGCCTCATACTCGGCTACGTGTTAGTGCATTGGAATGTCAGCCTCTTGGATATGGGAAGTAGGACGTCTTTGGGAGGGTAGAGTATGACGCCTACTCCAATCCCTTTTGAGTTTGCGGCTCCATCAAAGAAGAGTGTCCACTCTCCTGCTTTTCTTTCTTCTTCTTCCTTGATCTGGAGGATGTTCTTGTCAGGGAAGAAGGTCTTTAGCGGTTAGTAATCAGGCAAAGAGTGAGCTCTTAAGTGATCGGCCAGTGCCTGCCCCTTGATTACTTTCTGGGTGACATATGTAATGTCAAACTCTGAAAGCAGTAGCTGCCACTTAGTGATCCTGCCAGTTAGTGCTGGTTTTTTGAATAAATACTTCAATGGGTCCATGTGAGTGAGTAGAAGGATTGGGTGAGCGATCATATATTATCGTAGCCGTTGCGTTGCCCAGACTAGGGCGAGGCACGTTTTCTCTAAGCTTAAGTATTTGGCTTCATAGCTTGTAAATCGTCTGCTTAGATGGTAGATCGCTTGTTCTTTTCTTCCTGTATCGTTGTGTTAGCTAAGAATGCATCCGATTGCTTCTACTGCGATGGATATATATAGCAGTAATAGCCTACCTGGAGTAGGTGGCATGAGCATTGGAGGATTTAACAGGTACTTTTTGATCTTGTTGAAGGCCACTTGACAGTCGTCATTTCATTTCTTTGGCAAGTTCTTCCGCAGGAGCTTAAATATGGGCTCACAGACCGGAGTGAGCTATGCAATGAATCGGTTGATATACTGGATTCATCCGAAGAAACCTCAATTTTTTTTTTCATTCTTGGGAAGTGGCATTTTGATGATTGCCTTAGTCTTGGTCTCATCCACTCGGATACCATCTTCGCTGACGATGAAGCCTAGCAGCTTGCCTCCGGTTACCCCGAAGATACATTTTTGCAGATTGAGTCAGAGCTTGAACTTTTTTAGCTTGTCGAAGAGCTTTTTGAGATCCTCGAAGTGTCCTTTGATCGTGCGAGACTTGACGATCATGTCGTCCACGTAGACTTCCATTTCCTTATTTATCATGTCGTGGAACAAGGTAGTCATGGCTTGCTGATATGTAGCTCTTAGTTCTTTAGCCTGAAGGGCATAACCCGATAGCAGAAAGTTTTCCATGGTGTGATGAAGGAAGTTTTCTCTCGATCATTGATGGCCATTTTGATCTGGATGTAACCAGAGAAACCATCCATGATGGAGAAAACCTTGTGTCCACCAGTATTATCTACCAGTGTGTCGATATGGGGTAAAGGAAAGTCATCTTTTGGGCTTGCTTTGTTGAGGTCCCTAAAGTCGATGCACATCCTGACCTTCCCATCCTTCTTTGGAACTGGTACAATGTTTGTGAGCCATTTTGGGTAGTTAAAGACTACCAGGAACCCCATGTTGTACTTCTTGATGACTTCATCATGGACCTTCAGGGCCCAATCTGGCTTCATTCTCTATAATTTTTGCTTGATAGGCTTCATGTCAGATTTTGTTGGCAAATGGTGCACCACCAGATCATCATCGAGCCCTGGCATATCCTCATAAGAGAAAGTAAAGTTGTACAATCTCAGTTTCAAAAACTCCATCATCCTCTGCTTATTTTTCAGAGACAACGAGCTTTCGATGCGCATCTCTCTAGGGAGCTCCGCTGATCCCAAGTTCACAATTTCAAAATTGTCTACTGTAACGTTGGCCTTTATTTCAAACTTTTGGAGAGAATCCTCGAATTCGCGAGCTGTATCATTATTTCTCTCATCTAGGGCTTCATCCAAACCCATGAGTTCGAAGTCCAACTCTAGATCGAAATCATATGAGTCGACCTCAAACTCCTGCATTGCATCTGAGGTGTTTGGCACAATGATTTTTAAAAGTTTTTCTATTATTTTTATATTTTTGAAAATTTTCTGATGTTTTGTGATTTTGAGGAATATTTATTTATTTTTTTAATATTTTTGGAAATATGTGATGTTTTTGTGTTTTAAAATTTTTTTAATTTTTTTGTGTCGCCAAGGGGTCCCGAACAGGATAGTGCTGTAAGCCATGGTTGATCCTGTCCTAGTTCAAGGTACCAATTACTATTTACATTGGCATTTTTTTGAGGCCGGCATCCATGAATGATTCGTCGGTTGATTCAATCATTAGGGGGATGGCTGACCATCGTGGTTCTTTCCCCCTTTCGATCTTGTTGTTCTGACTTGTTTATTCCTGTGGATCATCTATCCTGATGACCAGGATATCTGCCGGGCTGGGCTCAGAATCGAAATCTGATTCAATTTCTTCACCCAGGAGTTGGAGTTCTTCTGGCTCCTCAGGTTCATCTTGTGATGGGACTTTGATGTCTATCCAGTCAAGGGCAGGCCACTTTCCCTTCTCAATGCAATGGATGGGTTGCTTCTGCCCCTTATGCTGTTGGGCTGGTGGCGGGGATGTGTCCCCTTGACTGTGGGTGGGGATGGGTGGCTCCCCGTTCTTGCCTGCGTTTCCTTCAAGGGGCACTCCTGGTTTTGGGTCCTTTGTGGGTGGATCCTTTTTCATGCCCCTGGCCTCATGTAGTAGGGTCTGAGGGTTTTACCCCTGGCGTCGGATGTGCTTTTGATGCCCTAAGAATCTTGTCCCACCTTATCAGTGGCCAGACGGACTCTTAGTTGGAATGTTCTGATAGTATGAGCCATTGGAGGTGGTCCTCAAGGGAAATCATCATTTCCCAGCGACTTGTCCCAGCCTTGACGAACTTGATAGGTGTACACTTGAATGGTTGGCCCTTTTTTGGCCTTTTGGCTTGATCTTTTAGTGTTGGTTGATATCCACGTGTTGGCTTTACTACCATACCTTTTTCATGGAACTCAGTTCAATAGTTTAGGATTAATCGCACAACAAGGAGAATGACATATTCAGTAGCGAGAGGTCGTGGATTGGCAATTGCATTCACATTTTCGAATTCGAAGCTATGATATGATATGTCACCCTCTGCATGCTAAATGTCAATCACTGAGATGTCAGTTTCTGGGATATTGATCGTCACTGGTAGGATCGTTTCAGGTTGGACCAGCACTGAGATGATTCGATTTCTAGAAGGAAATTTAACCCTTTGATGGAGGGTAGATGGGATGGCTCCAACAACATGAAGCCACAGCCGCCCCAACAGAAAGTTAAATGAGGTAGGGATATCAATGACCTGGAACGTGACAAATGTCATGTTGGGTCCGATTTGTATTTCAATGTCGATTTCCACCTCAACCTGCCTTCGAGAGTTATTGAAGGCTCTAACACTCATGGTGCTAGGCCTAAAAGAAGATGGTTCTATCCCTAAATGCTCAACAGTCCTCAAAGGACAAACATTTAGGCTTGATCCGTTGTCTATGAGTATGAGTGGGGCTTTAAAATTTTTACAATGGACTACTATGTTTAATGATCGCCCATGTTTGCGTCCTTCTGGGGGCAACTCATCATCAGAAAAAGTGATTGCTGGTGGTGAGAGGAGTTGTCCGATCGTGCTTGTCACCATGTTGGGAGGTACGTCAGGGGAGATATGTGCATCATTTAGGGTTTTTGCAAAGATCTCTCCATGCGATCTTGATGTGCACAAGAGTTTCCAGATGGATATTTAAGTGGGCATGGATTTGAGTTGGGCTGCTATGTCATAAGCAGCATCGGTTTTGCAAGTGGTTCTCGACAAAATTTCCCAGGTTTCTTTTGGGTTCTGGTTATCCCTCATGAAATACCTCCCATTGTTGCCCACTTCATCACATTTAGGATAAGGCCATGAGACTGCTCTCGGGTTGTAGGGGGAATCGTTCTTCCTTCCAGGTATATCAGTGGTTCTTGAGGTTGAGAGATTAAGGCTAGAATTATTTATAATGGGCTTGATTATTTCTCTTGAGGTTCTACCAACTCATGACTGGTTTTGACAATGGAATTTTCTTCCCTCTTTTGAGGTGTGAGAGGGGTCCTCTGGGCATGTGCCAGTTGGTGAGGCATTGGGAAACTTGGCTCGTGAATCGGGGGTGCCTGTAATGCCCCAAAAATTAGGGGTTGGGTAGAAACCCAACTCTCAAGTTCAAGAACATCACTTATGCAACATATATGATGATGATGATTGAATGTTGTCAGTTAGTACAGTAACATGAGTGAGATTAAGCCAAACAACAAATCATACTCCAGAGGCAATTAAATTATACAAGTAGAAGACTGTGGTATGTATATAAATTATATAAAAATGATGGTAAGATCTCAGAGTATGATTATCACCAGGTTAAATAATTACATGAAATGTGCAATAAGGAAAAGTAGTGTTTTCTATCCAAACCCTATAGTCCCGCCAGCGTAACTCCATATCTGCTTAGACCCGTCAGAGAGTTGGACATAAGAGAGCTCCTCCTCATCATCGATTAGTCCGGCTCTGCCTCAAAGCATCGTCAACACTTGCAGCTAAGACAAAGTCTGGTTGGTGTGTACAACACCGTCCCGTAACGTGGGAGTGAGTGATCAACTCAGTGGAATCATAGAGCAAAGGTTAACATGTTATCAAATTAATCAAGCGATAATGATGAAGTAAGCAAATCAAACATTCCTAAAGGCTATAATTAATGCAAGAATGAAATGACATGATGGATGCCCTCACCAACGTACTCCCTCATGCGACACCATCTTACGTCCACGGCATGCTTTCTTCCCTCAATGCTCCACATCTTCCAGGCACATGTGCGATATGATCATGATTACCGAGTTGTTATTAGTCTTTTTCATACAGCAGGATTGGAAAACTAGGGTACCTCCCTTATATCATTCCCAAACAAGGATCCTGTCTAGGGTCGTCACTCCTAGTAGTCTCATATGATGATATATTTCTAGGTCGTTGCAAGGGCTGCCAGGGCTGTTGCACGCACTCGTTGCACCGCTCCCCCCCATCACCTTACCAATACAGGCCTAGTTTGTACTCTTGTTGCTACGGTAGGGTCGTTGCCTCACGTAGACTCAGAATACGCTCGAGGTCACTACAAAGGGCTGCCAGGGCTGTTGCACGCACTCGTTGCACCGCTCCCCCATCACCTTATCAGTGTATGCCGACAGCAAGAATATAGTGTCCCATACCATCATAATCTGCTCACGAGTCTGAGTTGCTCGCTGGTCACTACGGGGAGGTTTGTAGCCCCAACGTAGGCCGACAGCTCGACCACAGTGTCCCATACCACCATACCTGGCTCATGAGTCTTAGTGGATCAAGGTACCATGGTTATCAGGGTTAGCACTGGTAAGTTCAGTACCCTAGGTTCAAGCAGTTATGACTAATACAAGGTGTACATACAATAGTCAATCGGGTTACTTGACGAGTTCGACTAGTACGAGCGCCCGTTGAGTTGCACGACATGAAGTGCATAAGCACTTCGTGTGGCCTAACCACTGCCGACAAGTAACGCACGATTCGGGTTCGTCAAACACGTATTGCGTGACGAACAGAGGCCAACCACGAGCTCAAATCTGTTACCGACTGCCTGGAGTAAAGTATATCCCCAAACACTTGTAATCTAAATCAATAATCGTATGAGAGAGACAAAATTGAAAATACAAGTAATTCCAGCATGTTATCAGTATTTTATAACATACATCATAAGCAGTTAACCATACACGAGTATTTCACACATGCAGTAATCAATTCAACTATAACAAGCATGGAGGAAATCATGTACATTATCAAATTAGTTGAGAATCCAATCTCAATGCCAATCTACAACACTATTGACTCAATACTTACTAATACATACATTTATACAAACACTTAGTCTACACACATTAGTCTACATAGCATATGTCGGCCAAAGTGTGCATTAGGGCGAATCTCTTTGCCAAATAGAACATACACGCATAACTAGCATAGGTAGACAATAAATACTCATGACAATCATATAAGAAAAATATGTACATATACAGTATTTTCTATAAATACCTAAAATACCCTAAATCTAATATTCTTCGTACGTATTCGAAATGGAAAACAGACAGCATGTTCTACATGTCAAACAGCATCCTTGTCAACAATCTACCATTAAAAAACATTGAAAGCTTTGAAAATAGGTAATCTAAGCATCTAGAATCTGCACCTTAAACCAAAAATTATGAAACAGAGTTGATTCAGACAATAAGTCTTCGTCAACGGCTCAACGGCAATCTATACCATGAAATAGGTTAGCTATATTAACACTACAGCTATATGGATTACATAAACAGGTTAGGGGTAGGATTTCTTACCTAAAAATGAAGTTGGAAGCACTGAAAGAGCAATACAGATGGACGGCTTAGCACATGGAGCAGCAGGGAAGAATCCCAGGAGAAAAGCTCCAAATCTCTCTCTCTTTCTCTCCCTTTTCTCTCTCTCTCTCTTCTCTTTTCTCTCTCCAAGGGCTTAGGAAATTCATATGGAATGAGAGAGAGGGGTTTTAAGGTCCTTATATAGGCCCAGAATTGCCGGAAATAGGCTTGGGGCCAAGGTATACTTATTTTATAACCAAAATGGGCTTATTCTGATCCAACGGAGCACTTCTGACAGCCCCTTTTCTGTGTGCGGTCAGACTTAAGCTTCTTGATGTTGGATCTAGGTCAGGCAGAGTTTTCAGTCCAATAGGATTTTCAGATCGCCCGTGGCGGATCAGTTTCAGTTCAACGGTCACCGGTACTCGATTAGGGCCACAAGTGCATTGACATGAGTGGGCCATTTTTCCTGATCCGAGGGTGAATTTGGATCAGATTCTAAAGGTCAGAATGCTTATAAAAGGCACGCAAGCCACACGTGCCAGATTTCATAAATTTTATTTAATTTCTAACATTTCTCATACTCTTCACTCTGGACTCAAGAAAATCATCATGAGACATCATCTGGACTTAATTTTTGGGGTGATTGTCAAGTCCAACTAGGCGGTCAGGATTGTCTAAGTTTGGGATAATTGGACTTCCGATGTGCAGTCCAGATCCGATAAGGAGTTTCTGAATGCTCCCATGAGCAACCGGGTTTAGAGTTTGATTCAAGATTTTAAGGTAATGTAGTGTCAACTATTTTACACGTTTTGGCTCTAGCAGATCGTATTTAAAGTGATTGGTGATAATTTTACAGGTCGTCTAGTTTAGCACTAGTTAATTTCATCTAATTTTCTAAAGGAAGTAGCCCCTAATGATTTTTGTTTGAGGTGGGATTTGAAGGGTGGAGTGAGTGGTATATGAAAATGAACAAGGAAGTGTTTGGAGAAGGAATTTGGGAGAGATTCAAAATTTTTTTCAAGAAATGGAAAGCTTGGAGGGATGGTTTGTGAAGGAAGTACCAAAATGGGAAAGAAATAGGGGTCGAACCCTATACCATAGGGTCCCACTAGGCCCCACATGCAATCGGCTAGAGTGGCCCGCCCGGCCAAACCCATTTACCGACGAGGCCTCCCCGACCACTGGAGTGGTTGGTGAGGTCTCGCCATTTGGGCGAGGCCCTCCTGCCCCCTAGGTCCTAGAAAAGTGTGAGGCCCACCCTGGGTCCCTTTGGATTGGCGTGGGTAGGCCCCCGACTCCATTTGAGGCAGTTTTGGGGTCAATTTGTAAACTAGAATGATTTTATGTGATGTGTAGCATATGATTTTGGGCTAGGAGACTCTAATCTATCCAAATAACCCATTTATTGCATTAAATTCTAAAAGGTTAAGGGTCAAAACCCATATTATCCATTTATTTACTATTTATGATAAGTTTTAGTTTCGGTATTGTTATTCCTCATTTATACCCTAGTATTGGTGTGTATTATGAATGTGCTTAAAAATAAATGAAGAATAAAGTGGTGGAGGGTGAGATTTTGAAGGAATTGGATAAAAAGAGGTTTTAGGCTTTGAGATTGACTGTAAGATGTTGGGGTTGACCTACCACCTAAGGACATTCATTTCTAGGTTTGGAATGGAATGAAACATAGTCTAAACCCTTCGATTGACGGTCTAGAAGTGATTTGGGGTCATTGTGTGTGATTAGGAGTGTGCACGAACTCAATCTCGGCGATCGTTTACAGTGAGTTTTAGTTTAAGTATCGTTCTTTACTATTTAAACTTGAGGATTCGTGTCTAATATGAAAGTACTTGGAGAAGTTTGAAGAATGAGGTGGTGAAAGGTGAGTTTTGAAGGAAATAGGTTGAAAAGCGATTTCTTTGGCTTTGGGAATGAGTTATGAAAAGTTACCAAGGTGTTATGGTTAACCCATTGCCTAAGGATGTCTAATTCCAGGTTGGTAAAAATCCAGTGTGTTACAATCTAACCCCCTTAAAAATAATTTCATCCCCGAAATTGGCTAAGGGTAATGAGTAAAGATTCTATTATTCCGTTCACCTAAGCTTTATTGATTTCAAGTTTATATGCGTGGTAAGGTGCATACTATCTATGCTAGTCTAACGAATTTTTTTCTATCTTCTAAAAAAAAATTACTCTTCATCTCTTGCTTATACCCTGATGGTTTGCTACAATTTATTTCTTTATCTATTTGGAGTCTTGACGACGATTCCTAACTATATAGAGTAAGATGTATGTTTCCAATAGTCGACCAATACGGAGAGACGATTGTAGTGGGCCTGATCCCGATACTTCGATCGCCTACCTAACCAGGGTAGAAGGCTCATCGTATCCCTTCCTAAGTCCTGGTAGATCCTAGTTTTCTGCTCGGTCCAAGAAGTGAGTCTATTGGTAGTCACCCAGGATTCAGAATTGGGTCAAGCCACAAATGCTTCGCAGTTGTATAATTCAGTAACTCCGTAATCCGATCACTCTAAAAGCTTAGGGAATGCCCATCACTGCAAGGTTCAAATTTCCTATTTGGGTCTTAGTCTAAAGAGTCCTTGTCTTAATTTTATATCCATGGTAGGAGTTAAGGGTTTCTATCTTTTCGTCTAACCTGGACCAGTTTCTTTCGATCCTGGGCCAGTGGGGAAGGGGCCAACCACGCTTTCGCTGCATCACTCTGATCTAACGGTTGTATTAGCTGACCTAACTAGATTGGACTCATAATGTTCTACCCTCCTTAAAAATTATTTCTACTCTAAAGGCTCAAGGATCTATGTCCTGATCCGTATGTCAGAATAAGGCATAATTTAGGACCTATCATGAGTGTTGTGGTTAATTCTAGGGACGGGTGTGAGTTTGTGGCAAGATACCTATACCCTATTGGCTATATGTTCTTAACACTTTCCAAGGGTGAATTAACAAACTTTTGGTTGTAGGTGGTCGGGTTAACACGGAAGAAAAGTTGCGTGGTGGGTTTGAGTCAGATACATTGACCTTCTGTCTAATTAGGACAGAAAATTCGTTGTATCAGTTCTTAATTCGAGTCGATGCCGATCTTCTGCTTGATTAGAGCATTGGATTTATTGGTAACCACTAGGATTAAGAATTCGATTCAAACCGTGAATACTTCGCTTATATATAGTTTCTGTACTCCGTGTCCCCGGTTGTACTAAGTCCTTGGGAAGGTAATTCTAGGGGGTGCGTTGGTTTGACATAACATTAATTCTAAGGGATTTATAAGTGTCCTCTGAGCGTGAGGAGTTTCTAAGTCAGAGAGTTACTAAAGTGGTCTATAAGTATTAAGGGGATTCAACAAAGGAACGAGGTCTCACTCTAACTTAATCAAGCTAACTAACTAAGTCTATTTGCCAATTATCCTAGTATATTCAGTCTTTTATATTCCTTAGTATAACTAGTAGCCTAGTCTTAACTTAGGAGTAGCAGTGATCCACTAGTTGTAACCTAAAACCTATGTTTATACACTAAATGATTTCATACCCTTCCTAATACAAGAAATTTGTTTTATCAGTTAGGGTCAAAGTTATCTAGTTGAATTTGAGTTGCCCGGACCTCAATCTAATTGCACTCGAATACTACACATGTGCTCATACCAGCTAAGAAGGTCCTAAGGTTCATGTTATTAATTTATAGAATTTCTTACACCACCAAATCCTTAAAGTCTACGAGTCTAACTTTAAGTCTAAAACTCTAAGTTGTATTCAATGGGTTTCGTTGCTAATCCCACAGCGGGATTCGAAATGATAAGTTTAGAAGGAGGGTGGGATGGGATTAAAATTGATTCATAGACTTTAAAAAATGAGTCTTGTGTTGGGAAGTAGGAGATGGGATTTCCAAATCCCAAGATCCCGGGATTTACTTCTAATTGCATACATTTTGAACATGGTATTAGAAATCATGGGATACACCTAATCTAGGGTCAATACTTTACACATGCATCTATTGTTCCTTTTACAATTCCATCCGCCCTAATCTTACCTAATGCAGTTAGTCGAACGGGCCCTAAATGTCCCATCATTTGGAGGTTGTGAAGGTTATGGGACACAAAAGTGTAGGTTTTATGCCCACATGAGGGGGGTATAAGGAAGGTGGAGAGTTATACAGAGTAGTTTTTGGGTAATGGTGGTGGATGGGTGTAAGATGTAGAAGAAGACGGAAGCTTGAGTGAAAAGAAGTGGGGATGTGAGATCATTTTACGTGGTCTCGGTTACGTATGGGCTATTCAACGGTAGTTAATCTCGTCCGTCGGTGAAACTTGGGATTCTAATGTGGTTTCTAGATTCCATTTCCCCCTTCCTAAGTCAGAGTCCGTCAGTGTGTGTTGTGTTACCATAACCCAGGTCCAGTTTAATCCAAATCATGCTCTGATACCATCCGTAACGCCCCGTAAATTGAGGGTCGGGTAGAAACTCAACTCCCGAGTTTTAGAACATCACTTATACAACATATATGATGATGATGATTGAATGTTATCAGTTAGTACAGTAATATGAGTGAGATTAAGCCAAATAGAAAATCATACTCTAGAGGCAATTAAATTATGCAAGTAGAAGACTTTTGTATGTATATAAATTATATAAAAATGATGGTAAGCTCTCAGAGTATGATTATCACCAGGTTAAATAATTACATGAAATGTGTAATAAGGAAAAGTAGTGTTTTCAATCCAAACCCTATAGTCCCGCCAGCGTAACTCTAGGTCTGCTTAGACCCGCCAGAGAGTTGGACATAGGAGAGCTCCTCCTCGTCATCGATTAGTCCGGCTCTGCCTCAAAGCATCGCCAACACTTGCAGCTAAGACAAAGTCTGGTTGGTGTGTACAACACCGTCCCGTAACGTGGGAGTGAGTGATCAACTCAGTGGAATCATAGAGCAAAGGTTAACATGTTATCAAATTAATCAAGCGATAATGATGAAGCAAGGAAATCAAACATTCCTAAAGGCTGTAATTAATGCAAGAATGAAATGACATGATGGATGCCCTCACCAACGTACTCCCTCATGCGACACCATCTTACGTCCGCGGCATGCTTTCTTCCCTCAATGCTCCACATCTTCCAGGCACATGTGCGATATGATCATGATTACCGAGTTGTTATTAGTCTTTTTCATACAGCAGGATTGGGAAACTAGGGTACCTCCCTTATATCATTCCCAAACAAGGATCCTGTCTAGGGTCGTCACTCCTAGTAGTCTCATATGATGATATATTTCTAGGTCGTTGCAAGGGCTGCCAGGGCTGTTGCACGCACTCGTTGCACCGCTCCACCCCATCACCTTACCAATACAGGCCTAGTTTGTACTCTTGTTGATACGGAAGGGTCGTCGCCTCACGTAGACTCAGAATACTCTCGAGGTCACTACAAAGGGCTGCCAGGGCTGTTGCACACACTCGTTGCACAGCTCCCCCATCACCTTATCAGTGTAGGCCGACAACAAGAATATAGTGTCCCATACTACCATAATCTGCTCACGAGTCTGGGTTACTCGCTGGTCACTACGGGGAGGTTTATGGCCCCAGCGTAGGCCGACAGCTCGACCACGGTGTCCCATATCACCATACCTGGCTCATGAGTCTTAGTAGATCAAGGTACCACGGTTATCAGGGTTAGCACTGGTAAGTTTAGTACCCTAGGTTCAAGCAGTTATGACCAATACAAGGTGAACATACAATGGTCAATCGGGTTACTTGACGAGTTCGACTAGTACGAGCGCCCGTTGAGTTGCACGACATGAAGTGCATAAGCACTTCGTGTGGCCTAATCACTGCCGACAAGCAACGCATGACTCGGGTTCGTCAAACACGTCTTGCATGGTGAATAGAGGCCAACCACGAGCTCGAATCTGTTACCGATTGCCTGGACTAAAGTATAGCCCCAAACACTTGTAATCTAAATCAATAATCGTATGAGAGAGACAGAATTGAAAATATAAGTAATTCTAACATGTTATCAGCATGTTATAACATACATCATAAGCAGTTAACCATACACGAGTATTTCACACATACAGTAATCAATTTAACTACAACAAGAATGGAGGAAATCATGTACATCATCAAATTAGTTGAGAATCCAATCTCAACGCCAATCTACAACACTATTTACTCAATACTTACTAATACATACATTTATACAAACACTTAGTTTACACACATTAGTCTACATAGCATATGTCTGCCAAAGTGTGCATTAGGGCGAATCTCTTCGCCAAACAGAACATACACGCATAACTAGCATAGGTAGACAACAAATACTCATGAAAATCATATAAGCAAAATACGTACATATACAGTATTTCCTACAAATACCTAAAATACCCTAAATCTCATATTATTTGTACGTATTCGAAATGGAAAACAGACAGCATGTTCTATATGTCAAACGACATCCTTGTCAATAATCTACCATTAAACAGCATTGAAAGCTTTGAAAACAGGTAATCTAAGCATCTAGAATCCGCACCTTAAATCAAAAATTGTGAAACAGAGTTGATTCGGATGATAAGTTAGCGGGGCTAGGTCAGGGAGGCATATTGGGAGAATGACAGGTTTAAAATTTGACCTTTTTGGATTTACAGAGTTTGGGGCTGGACGTGCCCCTTGGGGAGTGCGATATTAAAGATATGACCTGGTGGATGCTGGGGGTGCCTCTTGCAAGATGAGTGGATGAGTTGTTGGTGCTGCTTCAAGGAATATAAGATGCTGTGTTGTGGGTGCTGCTTCAAGGAATACCTGTGGCCCAGGTGATGACGCTTGTTGGTGTCCCCATGTCCGATTTGCTGTATCGGGCATGATTGCTTGTATGGAATGAGGTGGAGAGGGGTATATGGGTTGCCCTCCCTCAATGTGATTGATGGTAGAGGTGCTGGATGTACTGGGTCCCGCTTGATGTGATGGTAGGAAATTTTGAAGAATGTTGGCTTGAGCTATGTTGCTAGCCTGTGGGGTGATAACGATCTTTTGGCTTTCGATTAAATCCTGGACCGCATGCTTTAAAGCAAAACATCAGTCGGTTAGGTGGCTAGGAGCCTGGTGATATGCGCAATACTGATTTTCATTGTAACCTGTTGGCAAGGCGTTATGTGGAAGCCGAGGCTGGAGTGGTGTAAGAAGTTACTTTTGCATTAACATCGTCAGAATCTGACTGTATGTTTGTGCTAAAGGGGTGAACTTTCTTCCTAACATTGCCTGCTTTTATAGACCTTACGCATTCTCCATAGGCTGTTGTAATTGTTGTTGATACGACTATCCCTAATATCCCTGTTGGGCTTGTTGTGGTTGGTATTGCCTATATGATTACGGCTGGTATTATCTGTCTTGGTCGGGCTCCGGTTGTGGAGCATATTGATTGCCTTGAGGTTGGCAATGATATTGTTAACTTTCATAGTGCGTTGTACGGGAGCAGTGCCATTTCCATTCCCATATCCAACAGGTTTCCCCTCGACTTTGTTTCTTTTAATTGAGGGGGTCTGGTGCGGCCCTGGGGAAATGGTCCCAGCCCTGATCCTGGCTTCCACTTGCTCTCCAGCTCGGATGAGTTGGGAAAAATTTACGTAAGGATACGAGATTAGATATCCTAAAATGTTGGAATTTGCTGAATGTATGATCATAGATTTGTCGATAGGGTTTCTCATTTGGGCTGCCATGGCCCGCCATCGTCCCACGTATGCTGACAATGATTTGTCACTTTTTATCTTAAGGCAGCCATGTCAGATCTTCTTGGAGACATATTTAGGTTGTATGAGAACCTATCAATAAATGCCTAGGAGAGCTTTTCCCAGGTTCTGATTTGATGGCTGTCCAGTGAGGTATACCAATCTAAAGCGTCACCCTTAAGGAACTTCTGGAAGAGCGGTATCAAGGCTCTATCATTCCCTGCTATTACATTGAGTTCCCCATAAAATGCTTTCAGGTGTGTTGTGGGGCACCCACTATCGTCGTGCCTTTTAAATTTTGGTACCTCAAAGTTTGGAGGTACTTGGGCATCTGGGAAGGGACAGAGATCCTTGAACTTGGTGGATGGGTGGTCTACTCCTTGTTGCCTCTGGAGTTGATTTTACACCATCTGTAACTGTTCTCGTAGTTCCTTGATCTCAGACTTACCTTGTGGTAGATATTTTTCCCCTTGCTGTAGGGCTTGTGCTGCTTATTCTTCATATGGATCTAGAATAGGGGGTTGTTGGAAAGAAGATGGACTCCTAGTGGCGGGAGGTAGTTGGAATTGAACACTGTTCTCTTTTGGGGAAGGATGTGTTATTCGAAAGTGGCTCCCGCTTGGGGTATTTACCAACTCTGGAATGTTACTCCCACTAGGGGGAGTGAATTTGACTTGAAACTGGCTCCCTTCGTGGGCATCCACTAGTTCTTGTCTGTGGTTCCCGTAAGGGGGAACTTGTGTTGTAGCCTGATTGTTGTGATGTACTGAGTAGAGATGTGTGGAAGGGTTGCTCCCGTTTGTTGATTGTTGTTGATCTTATACGAACTCTTTTGGGAGAGGGAGAACAGGGTATGCTGGTGGAATGAGGGAAAAAACAAAAGGGGTTTGAGGGAGTGAACTGTTTTGTACACTCGGCTGGGTTGCCTGTGTGTTTGGTGTGGCATTTAGTACTAGGCAAAGTAGCATCTCTTGCATTGCCCAGAGACTTTGGGCCACCTCTTGCATGGTTGTATTGGCCTATGGGTCTATTGGAGCTACGGGAGGTGACAGCGCAGGTGTTAGTGTGGGTATGGGTGCTGATGTATTGGGAGATGGCGGAGCTGCCAGCTCTTCTTCATGGGTAGCTTACCCGGGATTGGGTGGTCATGGTTCGAATTTATGCCCAAGAGGGTGCAAGCCAAAGGTGTTTTTTTTTTCTTTTTATGAATGCAGTGATGATGTCCCTTGAGATTAAAGTACAACACACTTTCGAGTCAGGTCTCAGCTAGTGCGAGCTAGCACGTCCCCAGTGGAGTCGTCATTCTATAGACACTGAAAATCGGCCCATGCTGATTTGTATATTATATTTTTGTGGTGGGGGTGATTAGGCTGATTTGTGGATGTTGGAGTCGTTAGTAGTCGAATAATCTCAAAATCCCATGGTCGGCTAGAACCACGGAATACACAAGGTTGGAGAAATCCGAAAAACTCTCCTACCTTGGGTTGACTACTGATCCGCGATTCGAGATTTCGGGTAAGGGACCTCGGTTATAAGAGGGAAGGTGTTAGGCACCCTCTCTGCCCGTACAAATGTATGGTCTCTGCTTTGTTTTTAAAATAATCTTAAGAGATGTATGACGTGGTCAAGATAGGACTAGGCACACGCGGATTTCTGATGCGGCAAGATTTGAGATTTCGGCAAGCCACAGAGCATATATCTAACGACATGTCTAGAAGGCGGATGTGATGATGCTTATGCAAAGAGGTAAGAAAAATAGACTAGACCACTAAGAATTTTTGATGTGACAGGATCCGATGTATGGTAAGTCACAGAACATACGTTTACTAGAGGTCTAGAGAAGCAGGGGGGTTGAGAAGGGAATAGATATCATGATGAATTCTTGTATGTAAAATGAATGAATTTTGGTTCAGTCTTGAGTAAGCTAAGACATGGACTACACCATGATCAACTCGGGCTAGGCTTAGATGAGTTGGAGAGGTTAAGAGGAAGGACAAAAAGGCGGTGGCTTGAAAGGTTAGAACTTTGAAGGCTTGGGAGTTCCTTCCCTTTCCTTCACTCTCTTCCTCACTCTCTTTCTCTCTCACTCTCTTTAAACTTAAAGGGAGAAGTGACTTGTTGGGGATGATGAAATGAGAAGAGGAGAGGGCTATTTATAGTCTTCTCCAATGGCTCTATAGTAAATAGTGGGTAGGTAAGGGTTAAAATGATGACATGGAGGCTTGTGATTGGCTAGGGAGAGAGGAATGCCATGTGGTAAGCTCTCATTGGCTTTTGAGGCCGGTAAAATAGTAAATAGTGGAGATGGAGGGGGTAAATCGAGGAGAAAGTTGACTTTTGAACGCTGGGACAACTGTCCACACGCGGGCCACATGTGGCAGGACACTGAGTACTACCGGTGGTAGTCAGACTACCGTCGTTGATGGGTTCAGGCCAGGCTCGAGCGTGTGGGCCTTGTTTGTCTTGTTAGTTCATCCAATGGTCTTCTTTTGGGTTTTTGCAGCTTAGATAGGTGGGTTTAAGTTTGGGTAAAGGGTTTTAGTTAGGGTATAAGGTATAAGTGGGGGTTGTATGTGGATTGAACGGTTTAGATCGAGGTTTTAGGTCTCGATTTGTAAATTGGAGACTTTTGGGTCAGGGTTAGCTTTAAGCTGGGATTAGGGTTTATTTCAAGATATGATCATGGTTCTTGGATTGTCTTAGCCTTCTCAAGATGTTAGCCTGGGTGGGGTGTCTACACGCTCATACGCTAGATTTAGACCGAGCATTAATCAAAGTTCTCCATTCAGGAAAGTGTTTTGTAACTGTTCTCCATGACCAACTGTAAGAATTCCTTTCTTGTTCTTTTATATATATTGAAAAGTCCTTTCATACCGAAGGCAAATGTGTAACCCATTATCAGAAGATGAACCTTAGCCTCTGACTATCGCCTGATCCTTTTAGTATACTTTGTGAGTGGCTGAATAGGCATCGATCTTATTCTATCTCAGTTACACATTATATATCTGCCTATCATGGCACTTAGGGTCATAATTGTTTAGTTTGAATTAAGCCACACATTCAATTCCGGCACGCCCGCATTTGTCACATGACATATATTGTAAATCAAACCACAACAGTGTGATCAAACGTTAAATAAAAAGTGCATTGACAGTAGGCTTCACTTTGTAAGATATGGATTTTGGATACCCATATATTGTAAAGTCGTGGGTTGCTTATCATTAGGGTTGTTAACGGACGAGCCTAGATAGGTCTCAGCTCAGATTTTGAACTGTTTCAAGCAGGGCCATTGGCCTAACCCTATTCAAAATTTTAATTTTTTAGGCTCGAGCTCAGCCCATTAAAACCCCTACTTGTCATGTATTTCGAGAAAGGAAAGCTTTGATGCTCTACCATAATGTGATGAATGATAAGCATGCACTAAGAAAAATTGGATATTGCATACACTGCCTACAACTAATTTAAGTTCTGATTTAAATACATCATGGACAAAAAAAAAAACCCTTAGTGGACATTTAGGGCCTGTTTGGATACCACCAAATAAGTTACCTTTTCTACTTATAGCATTAAATAAGTAACTTATTTGAGATCAAGTCCTTACTCTTATCCCGGTGGTAGACTCACAAGAGTTTCAACACCAGGTCAAGGGTTCAAGTACCCATAGGTGGTGAAATCCAGTTATGGCATGAATGTGTGGGCGTGTGTGCATGTGAAAAAAATTAAAAGGAGAAAAAAGTAACTTATTTGAGATAAGTTTGGTCTATGATCAATTATAAATAACTTTTTTTTTTATACTTAAAATTACTTAATCATTTCAACTTTATAAGTAAAAAATCAAGATAAGTTACTCGAGGCATAAGTAGCTTATTTTAAGTAACTTACGATCCAAATTCCCCCTTATTGTGTGGTTGAAACTGATGATCATCCAATGGTTCTGCTTTAACAAACAAGTGTAGACAAATCGATGATGGGTGTTTACACCCATTCAAGCGCATCCATGCTAATAAATAAAAAAAACTACCACGTGGTGACATTATGTATTAACTATGGATGAAATCTTATGCATGCCTCGATGATAGCTTTTATCCCCATATCCTTTAGTGGCACATCACCTACTAGAAACAGAATGACATGAAACTATATACACATTTATAGAGAAGACACTGTGATGAGGGACATAGCCCTAACATGAGTGGCATGTGTGTGTAGACACCCCCACCCAAGGCTAACAAGTTGATCACAGTGTAGTAGTAACCCCCCATAAAACCCTAAAATCCAACTCCAAAATCCAAACCCAACGAAAGTTCAAGCCTAAGTGCAAGCCTGGTCCAAGCCTAGTTTAAGCTTAAGCCCAATTCCATTAGCACTTACGACCACAATAAGGCATATCTGAGTGGACCAGAGGGGAAGCACTATTCTGGAGGCCGGGGGGGGGGGGGGGGGGGCGCTCCGTAAAAGATGGGGCCTAACCATGTGGTGAGCAGTGCATTATGCGCCACCCGCCATGTGGATATCCACTATCTTTCAAATAGGGTTAGGTGGGTGATGATGTTAGTGTGAATGCATTAAAAATGTATTAGAGATAGATTGACCCCTTTTATAACACCCCGGATTTTTACCTACTTGGAATTAGACGTCCTTAGGCAATGGGTCAACCATAACACCTTGGTAACCTCTCAGAACCCAATTTCAAAGCCAAAGAAATCATTTAGAACCAAATTCTTTAGAAATTTAATTTGTTAACAATTCTAGAGGTTTTGGGTCTTACAGATCGTATTTAGAAAATTAAATATGAATTTAAGTAATCTGGCATGTGTCACTTGCGGGCCAATTATAAGCATTCAGACCGTTGGAATCTGACCCAAATACACCCTCGGATCAGGGAACATTTTCCACTCAGGTCAGTATACTTGGAATCTCTGATCGAGTCTCAGTGACCGCTGAACTGAAACTGGTCCGCCACGTGCAATCTGAAAACCCGACCGGACTGAAAACTTAGCTTAACCTAGATCCAATATTAGAAAGCTTAAGTCCAATCGCATTTAGTAACAGGACCTCCAGAAGTGCTCCGTTGGATCGGAACAGACCCAATTTGGTTATAACCTAAGTATACCTTGGTCCTAAGTCTATATAGGTGAGTTTTTAGCCTATATAAGGAGCTTAAACCCTCTCTCATTCCTCACATACGAATTTGAGAGAAACCCTAGGAGAGAGAAGAGAGAAAAGAGAGAGAAAGTGTGAGAGAAGTGGGAGAATCTTCCTGCTATTCTTTCCTGCCGATCTACGTGCTTATCCATCGCTTTACGGTCGCTATACCGACGATTCTGGCTTCATTCTAGGAAAGGAAACCCTAAACTTAACCTGTTTTAGGGTTTCTATCAATAAAAGTAGTGAAGTAGCTGACTTCCCTTGTGTAATAGGCTGTCATATTGATGTTGGCGGAAGCATAGAGTTTCTATTCGATTCGTTACGCTTCTATGGCGTAAGGTGTGGATTTTAGACGCTTAGGTTGTCATTTTTCAAAGCTTTCAATGTCGTTTAATGGTAGATTATTGACAAGGATGCTGTTTGACATGTAGAATATGCTGTCTGTTTTTCATTTCGAATACATACGAAGAATATGAGATTTATGGTATTTTAAGTATTTGTAGGAAATACCGTATACGTATAAATTTTACTGATATGATTGCCATGATTATTTTTCATGCATATATGCTAGTTATGGATGTATGATCTATTTAGAGAAAGGATTCGCCCTAATACATGTTTCGGCCAACGTACGCTATGTATGTTATTAAGTGGTCTAAGTGTTTGTTGAAATGCCTAAATCAATATGATTTATGCCTGCCATATGTTTTGAATGTAAGAACATGATTGTTGTGTATTAGACATCTCCTTGATATAAGGATCTGTCATATTATATGTTGAAATCAACATACGTCAAGTACGTTGGAGTTGTGTAGTCTAAGTGTTTGTATAAATGCTTGCGTGAGTAAGTACTTAGTTAATGGTGTTTTAGACTAGTGTTGAGATAGGATTCTCAACTACGTTGACGATGTGTATAATTTCTTCCATGTATGTTGTTGAATTGATTCCTTATATATGAAATGCTTGTGTATGCTTAACTGCGTATGCTGTACGCTATAATATGTTGATAACATGCTTGGATTACTTGATATTTCAATTCCGTCTCTCTTATATGCTTACTGATTCAGATTGCAAGTGTTTGGGGCTATGCTATAGTCCAGGCAGTCGGTAACAGACTTGAACTCGTGGTTGAATTCTATTCACCACGTAGGACGTGTTTGATGAACCCGAGCCGTGCGTTGCTTGTCGACAGTGGTTAGGCCACACGAGGTGCTTATGCACTTCATGTCGATCAACTCAACGGGCGCTCGTACTAGTTGAACTCATCCAGTAACCCGATTAGCCCAATGTATGTTAACCGTGTATGGACGCTACTGCTTGAATCTAAAGTACCAAACTTACCAGTGGAAATCCCGTTAACCATGGTACCTCGATCCGCTAAGACTCATGAGCTGGGCATGGTGGTATGGGACACCGTGGTCGAGCTGTCGGCCTACGCTGGGGCCATAAACCTCCCCGTAGTGACCAGTGAGCACCTTAGACTCGTGAGCCGATTGTGGTGGTATGAGACACTACATTTGAGCTGTCGGCCTACTCTGATTGGTGACGAGCCCTTTGTAGTGACCTCGAGCGTATTCTGAGTCTACGTGAGGCGACGACCCTTCCATAGCAACAAGAGTACAACTAGGCCTGTATTGATAAGGTGATGGGGGAGCGGTGCAACGAGTGCGTGCAACAGCCCTGACAGCCCTTGCAGCGACATAGAACCATATCATCGTATGAGAATACTAGGAGTGACGACCCTAGACTGGATCATTGTTGGGAATTGATATAAGGGAGGTACCTTAGCTTCCCAATCCTGCTGTATGAAAATAACTAATAACAACTCGGTAATCACGTTCATATCGCATTGTATGTGCTTGGAAGATATGGAGCACTGAGGGAAGAAAGCATGCCGCGGACGTAAGATGGTGTCACATGAGGTAGTATGTTGGCGAGGACATACATCATGTCATTTCATTCTTGCATTAATTACAGTATTTAGGGATGTTTGATTTGCTACTTTATCATTATCACTTAATTGAATTGATAACATGTTAATCTTTGCTCTATGATTCCACTGAGTTAGCTACTCACTCCCACGTTATGAGATGGTGTTCTGGACACTCACCAGACCCTGTTATACTTTTAGATAATGGTGCGGCCTGCGAGGCAGAGCCAGACTTCGAGGATGATGAGAAGGCATTCTCCTATATGCAGTATTCAGGCAGGTCTTCTTAGACCTTGTCTTGATTCGACGGGGTTGCAGGGCTATATGAGTTAGTTGAACACTTTATTTCCTGGTAATTGGTATAATGTGACACAAAACATGTATCTATTCAGCCCTGCTACATATTCATATTCTGGAGATTTGAAACCACTTATGTACTTTATATATTTATCACAGTCTTCCGCTTGCCTAATTTAGTCATCCCTGGAGTATGATATGCTGTTTTTGATATAATCCCAATCTTGTTTAATGCCTTTCTACAGACAACATGCATTCATCATTATCTATGTTACATAAGTGACATTTTAGAACTCGGGAGTTGGGTTTCTACCCGACCCCCGATTTTTGGGGTGTTACACCTTTACCTTCTCCTTTACCCAAAATTATGCCTTTTGCCCTCAACACAACCACCCAAATTGCACTACATGGTGATCTTATTCCAATAACTAATCCTAGCCTTTAGAATCTCTTTTACCTTTAGAGTTCCTGAGAATTACCAAAAAAATCACTCCATAAGCCTATAAATGCCCCATTCCTCTCCCTTTCCAAATCATCTTTTATCACTCACCATTCATCAAGAGAGCTTAAGGAAGAGAAGAGTGGGAGAAGGAGAGTGGGATCTAGCCCATCCATCTACAAAGAAGAGGGATAGTGTAAGAGTGGAAGCCCCTTCTAACCCAAAAACAAGTCATAATCGTAGCCATTCAAGCAACCAAGAGGCCAATCCAATACACTCAAGCCAACTCTTACAACAAACCCGTCCACTCACTCATCTAGCTCTGATTAACCTCATTCATACTTGCATATTATCATACATCATCCACTCTAACCCACCTATTAGTCTAGTCAGTTTAAGTGTATGTTATGTGGCTCATTGGTATACTAAATCTTGCCCATTAAAAACTTAGACTGATTAGGCTTCGACTACTTCTTCAAGTGGGTGAGTCCATACTGACTTGTCTAACCTTGGTCATTACTTGTAGTATGCATCGCATCGCTACACTGCATCTCCCACACTCTTGCATCATTTGTATACAAGAACCAACTCAATCCCTAGTATTTTGTTTTGTCCTATGAAGTAGAGACCATACATTTATACGAGTAGAGAGAGTGCCTAACACTTTTCCTCTTGTAACTACGGTCCCTTACCTAGAATTTTTCATCGCAGATCATGAGTCATTTTAAGACCGGAATCTCCTTCAATTCCTTCTCTTAAGGTTTCTACAGGGTTGTAACACCCTGTACTTTTCATGTAACGCTCTGAAAATCAGGGGTCGAGCAAAGCTCAACTCCCGAGTTCCAACGCATCACTTATGCAACATAGATAACGATGTTTAAATGTTGTCTATATTAGTGCATTAAATATGACTAGGATTACACTAAAACAACATATCATACTCTAGAGTTATTATAATTAAGCAAGTGGAAGACTGAGATAGGTATATAATGTATATGTATGAGTTTCATAACCTTTAGAGTATGATCATGTAACCGGGATAAATATATACATATATATATATATATATATATATATATATATATATATATATATATATATATATTTTGTTTCAACGTGCACAAAATATTAAAATGTAAATGTTCAACTAATCTAATATCCCTGTAATCCTGGTGACGTAGCTCTAGGTCTACACAGACCCGCCTGAGAGCTCTACGTAGGAGAACTCCTCCTTGTCAATGAAATCTGGCTCCGTCAAGAAAGCTTCGCTGTAACCTGCATCTAAATCAAAGTCTGGTTAGTATTTTAAAACACTGTCCCAGAGTGGGAGTGAGTGATTAACTCAGTGGTACTATAAAATAAAGGTTAATATATTATCAATTCAGTCAAGCAGTAATGATAAAGCAATACAACAAATGTAATTTAATTATTCTTGTTAATGCAGGGATGATATGCTGTAATGATGCATGCCCTCGCCTGCACTCCCTCAGTGACTTCATCTAACGATCGCGCATGACAAACTCCCTAAAAGTGTGCTTCCTCACCAAAGCACATTCAATGCAGTACATGGTCGTGTTAGCCAAGTAATTTATTAGGTTTATTCATACATCAGATTCGGAAAGCTAAGGTACCTCCCTTTTTATCATTTACCCAAGCAAGGATCCATCTGGGGTCATCAATCCTAGTTAATAACATATGATAGGCAAATTGTAGGGCATCACACCTGATGAAAATAGTTGATAGGAAAGTTCAAGAGTTTACACTCGAGGTCACTACGGGGAGGCTTATCACCTCAGCGTAGGTCTAATTTATACTCGAGGTCACTAGGGAGGCTCGTTACCTGAACGCAGGCCGACAACTCGAATATGGTGTCCCATACACCACCCTATTTAGCTCACGAGTTTGGGTTGCTCACTGGTCACTATGGGAAGGCTTGTCACCCCGGCGTAGGTCGACAGCTCGACCATGATGTCCCATACACCACCATGCCTGGATCGTGAGTCTTAGCGGATCTTGGTACCATGGTTAAACGGGCTTTACATAGGTAAGTGATACCTTAGATTCAAGCAGTAGTGTCCATACATGGTAAACACATAATAGGACAATTGGGTTATTTAACAAGTACGATTGGTACGAGCTCACATCGAATTGATTGACATAGAGCACGTAAGCACTTCGCGTGGCCTAATCACTGTCGACTATCACCGTACAGCTCAGATTCATCGAACGTATCTGATGTGGTGAAACTAGTTCGGCCACTCAATCAGGACCTGCTACCGATTTCCTGGATTGCGTAGTAGCCCCTATCATACTCAAATGCAAGAGGTAATCACATATGTTAATCATAGCAGCATTTAATGAACAATTCAAGCATAATTCCCATTTGAGCATTTTATCAAACACATTGGACAAGTTATTATACATATGCATTTCATCCATAAATCACATACCAGCAATTTACATTATATGAAGGAAACTACAAATATGGATAAGGTAGTTGAGACTTCCATCTCAGCACCCTTGTTGGAAGCGATTTATCAAACAATTTCTCATTCAGACATTTTATCAAACACTTAGACTAAATAATACTATATACATAAACTAAATTAGTTATAGCATATATTATGACATGTCCTTTCACATAGGAGCTGTCATACATACAACAAACATGTATTCTAGATTAATAGTCATGGCAAGCATAAATCATAATTTCACCTTAAAATATTTCAACAAACACATGAAATGCATTTTATATTCACATAGTTCACACACATGTATAGTTTATTGAATACATCGTAACTAAGATCATATGGCAGTAATCAAGTCAGACATAAATCATTGCTAACATTGAAAGGCTTGAAAACCATTACCTAAACGTTTATAGTCTACACCTTCCGTCGGATTCCTCGTTTCAAACTCGGTTCGAATCCTACGTCCCCGTATACAGAACAACGGTACCTAAACATTGAAATAGGTTATCTATTTCACTAATTTTGTCTATTTGAATTCCTAAAAAAAGATTAGGGTTAGGATTTCTTACCTAAATTGAAGTTAGAATAAACGGTGCAGCGATAGTGGGGTGGCGATTCGGTACATGGTGTAGTGGGAGTGAATCCCAGCAACGATCTACTAATCTCTTTCTCTACTCCTCACTCTTTTCTCCTCTTTTCTCTCTTCTCTCTCCTAATGTTAGAGAAATTCGTATGGAATGAGAGATGGGTGGTTTAAGGTCTTTAAATATGCCCAAAAGTGATGTCAATGGCCCTAGGGCCATGGTATACTTAGGTTATAGCCAAAGGGTGCCTTTTTTTGACAAATAAGGCCCTTAGGAAGGTCCATTTCTCACCTAAGTCATGGAAAAAATTTCCTGACAATGGATCTATGCCAAGACTGTGTTTATGGTGCGATCTGACAAACTGATTGGCTGTGAAGGACCTACATCAGATCAACGATCATCGTTACTCGATCAGGGCTACAAGTATACCAATATGTGCAGGGAAATTTCCCTGATCCATGGGTGTAGTTGGGTCAGAAATTGACCGTATGAAGTTCTCAATTTCGCTCGTAAGTGAATGTTCCAATCCACTTAAGTTTGAGTTCATTTTCTAAAGATATTCGCGTTTCTCACACACTTCGCTTCAAGCTTAAGTTATGTGTTTCTGGATACTATTTGAGCACAATTCCCACCATGGTTGTCAAGCCCAATAAGGCGGTCATAACCTTATAGTTTCGCAGTAATTGGACTTTCAACGCGCGGTCCAGGTCTGATATGGAGTTTTAACGTGCTCCCAAGAGCAACTGGGTTTTGGGATTTCCCCGAGGTTTTTGAGTATTGTTGAGCTAGAGTTTTTAATGGTTTTGGATCCTACAGTTCGTATAGATAGTGGTTCAAGTAAGTCCATTGATTAATTTATTTTAGTACTTAATTAATTTTCATCTAATTTTCACAGTATACGGTCTTTAAGGATTTCTACCTAAGGTGGTACTCGGGTCATTGTACGAATTTTTCCAAGACGTTACATTTCAGTACTTGGGTGTTACCGTGTAACATAACTTCGTATAAATACAATCCCATTTTAGAATTTTAACCACCTTATTAGGCGATTGAACCTCACAGGGTCTACCACAGGCATGGTCCACTATTTGTCCAACTTATATCATGGTCATTAACAATCTATTCAAATTCGTACAAATCCCACCATACAATTATAGGACCAATCACCAATTTAGATTAGGAACTTGTTTAATCACAAGCTTGACTATCAAATCATTCATCTTATAGTTAGGAGTCTGAACAAAGAGATCCACAACGTTCTGTCGACCACCCCAACACTCGATTTCCCTAGTTCAAACACCAGGTTATTAAAAAAATCAACTTTTAGGACACAACTAGATAGCCTTAGAAACCATTGAAATCGATAAATGTGGACTATGGAAGGCCATGACCTTAAATCACCTTAAAATTTGGATCTAATCTTGCCAGATCGACACCGTTAATGGGCCTACAACACTCAAGCTCATAGCCCACTAATTGATTGCCCTTATCCCAACTCCTAGTAACGGAATGTACCATTGAAACCCACTTAAATAGGCCCTAGGACCCTTCTAACCATTAACATTTAAGGATAGTGATCTGACTATTAGATCGACGAAATTTCACAACTAAAGACTAAAAACACAAAAGGATGGCCCACGTAAACTCGGGTCCACCTTGTCTCTAGCCAACATCCTATTACGACCCGTAGAATTCGATGAACAAAGTAGATTTACTGGAGAAACACCATTGTGTACGCCACCCTAATCGCATGTGCGTAGGATGCACATGCACTCACTATGCACCAGACCAGCGGGAGCAGTCAAACTTCTTTGACTCGATAAATGAGCTCCCCACCCGTGACTGTTTAAAATGTAAGAACGCTGTGATGAGCGATGGCCCACTAGAGATAATTAGAGGGATTATCTGAACCATCCATTTTCTTTAGATGGAGATTTCGACCACACCCTACCCGGTTTCGTTGGCTCCCATAAGATTTCCAGCATGATAGAAGCATGCGTGCAGCCTTCTACAAAGATGAAAATCTGCTGCACTGCTAGCTTGGCAATCCAAGGTAAAGACTTTCCATTGATCTTGGTATTTCACAAAGGGCACATCTCAGCGTTCCCTTCAGTGCCAAAAATGGGTAAACACCCGACTGAAAAATGAGAAAAGGGTGGGAGACATTTCCACTTCGGGTAGGACCGCGCTGGCATGATCTAAACCTCTCCTTGAGCTCCATAGACTGATCTCAGTCGTTCCCTGTAGGGCAGCAACAGCTCCCTCAAAGAAGCCTCCCACCTCGCGAGAAGATATCAGAGGCGAAATATCTCATGGGTTATTACACTCGGACGAGATGGGGTAGGAAAACTGGGCCCCATGATGATCAATGGCCCCATCCAAGCCTTTCAAATGGGCCAGATTACCTTGATGGGCCATAGGTGAAGATTGGCCATTAACGGCCATGTCATCTTCTCCAATAAGTCGGGTAACCCACCATCATGACGTGAGCCCCATTTTAAGATATGAGTTACTTTTTCTGGTGGGCCACGGTGATGGAAATCCATCCCTCGCAACAAATCGCTCCCATGCAAGCAAGAAATGAAGAAGAGAGCGCAAGAAGGGCCCTCATCCTAGCTGTTCACTATAACGGCTAGGGAAGTCATTGGCAGCCCAACTCCTATAAAAAGATCCCTATTCTCTCGGGATTCCCACCAACATTCCAAAAGTGGAAATAGAAAAAAAAAGATATGAAGGAGGGAGGGAAAATCGGAGATGGTTTCAGTGCCACACTGCACCAAGTTATCCATTTCTGCTCAACTTGGGTTGAGCCAGAGAGAGTGAGGAAGAATAGAGAAGGGAAACAAGCTAGAGAGAAACAAGGAGAGAAAGGAGGAGGAGAAATAGGAGAAAACAAAGGAAGATTGGAGGAATCGTGCTGACTACCCTAGTGTCGTACCAATGACTCGCACTGATTCCAAACTGAGATCGGTCTGGGCTAGGTGAGTGATGACTCGCTCCTGGCCGATTCCAACTTCATCTAGACGCGGGAAGGAATGGAGGGACGGATGGCCAAGATCTAAGGGTCCATTGTCCTCCATTGTGGGCCAAACTCGAGTCTATCGGGTCCTAAACCGACCAGACTCTCAAACTAGCGACTCATTGCTGGTCCCTTGCTCGTCTAGAAAGAGCTACGAAAGGGTGAAAGGAAGAGGAAGAAAAAAAAGGAAGAAGAAGAAAAGGAAAAGGAAAGAGAGCATTTAAGGGAAGAACGAGCACCACGCTGCTTATGGAGGGTGCCGCACTACACTAACCCGATGAGTTCGGTCTGAGTTGGGACTGAGTCTAGGCCTTTTCTAGCCATGAGACAAGGCTTAGGGAGAGAGGAAGGAAGAAGGAAGAGGGTGAGATAGTGGGTGCATTGCTACACTAGCTCGAGTTGAGCCGAGTCGCTGGGTCAGGTTGTGTGAGTCAGAGCTGCTTTCCGTCTAAGTTGGGCGCGGGTTTGGTCCAGTTCAAACTTTTGGGAAGTCTAGAGAGAGAAGAGGAGGAAGAAGAAGAAGAAAAGAAGGTGAAGGGAGAGCCACTGAGTCGACTCGGTTTGGGACCAAGTTAAACTGTTGACTCATTTTTGACTCATTGTGCTTGAATCAGGGCAAGTTGTTGGGTGATTTTTGGTCTAACAACCTTGCTGGACATGCCGGTGAGAGAGTGAGTAAGTGAGAGAGAGAGAGAGAGAGAAAATGAGTATGGGTTAGGTGCTGCTCCAAAGCACCTAGTCGTTGACTCACTGAATTGAGTCAGGCTAAGTTGGGTGGCACGACAAGGCAAGTCCCAGCCATGCTAGACTTCTAGGAAAGAGGGAAAGGGAGAAGAAAGAGAATAGAGAAGGATGGGAGAATCAGGTCAAGTAGACTCGACATGTCTAGTCGAGTCGATAGCTTAACTTGCTATCGAGTCAGTTGGGCCTTGACTCGTTGACTCTTTGAGTCGGTTGGGTCTAGCTAGTTACTAGCCATGGTTGTGTTGAGGGAAGTAATGAGAAAGAGAGTGGGAGAGAATAGGGTTAGCAGTTGTGCTAGGATAAGTTAACTCAGGAGTTGAGGTTGAGTCAATACAAGTTAAATCACCTAGTCCCACTTTGTTCAAGTTGAGTACGAGTCAGGTCAGGTTTACCTTGGGAAGGTTCCAAGGGTGTGCGCACCTCCTAACAACACTAGAAGATGAGTCGACAACACAAGGTGATGATTTCTTCCCCTTAAGCTTTCCATTACCAAGTTAGCCTAAGGAATGGTTTTCATTAGAAATTCAAATGTTATCTAATAACTTATGATTACTTACATCTGTTATCAATTCCTAAGAAATTGTTTACATTTGAAATTATAATTGATAGCTTGTACATCATACTCACATGCAATAGTCACTTGTGCATTGGCTTCTATCTAAATTCCAATTGATAACTTATATGTTTTGTTTATGATCTATTCATGAACTTAATGTGAACATATATCTTACATGTTATATCCATACACCTTCACATGTCAACGAATTGTTTGTAAGTCGCTTATAAAATCCAATTCACTGCATCATCTAGTGAAAAAACTCCATTTATGTATGTGAGCTCACACTTAGGGTGTAATGAGATGGAACGTGTTAGAAATGGACCCTCGACTTGGAGGTTATCTTTGGTGGTGAAATGTTAATGTGGGTTTACCATCCATGGGTTGTTTCGCCTACGTGGCCTTATGTAATGTCTCGGAAAATCCGTACAGAGACTCGAGTACCACCGTAGGCAAAAATCACTAAGGACCAAATCCTTTAGGGATTAGATGAAAATTAACTTCGTGCTAAAATAAATCATCTATGGAATTAGCTTGAATCACTTTCAATACAAATCGCAAGACCCAAATTCAGTAGAATCACTAACCCAACATTACCTAGAAACATAGGATCAATCTCAAAACCCAGTTGCTCTCGGGAGCACATTGAAACTCCGTATCGAACATGGACCGCGCGTTGAAAGTTTGATTACTGTGAAACTATATAGTTATGACCGCCTTGCTGGGCTTGACAACCATCTCAGAAATTAAGTCCAAATAGTATCCCAAAATGCACAACTTGAGCCCGGAGTGAAGTGTGTAAGAAATGCAAATATCTTTAGGAAATGAACCTAAATTTAAGTAAATTGAGTCGTTCACTTGCAGGCCAAATTTAAGGTTTCAGACCATCAGATTTTGACCTAACTACACTCTCAGATAAGGGAAATTTCCCTATACAAGTCAATGTACTTGTAGCCTTGATTGAGTGGCGATAGCCGTTGAACTGAAACAGGTCCTCCACGATCGATCCGTAAATCTGATCGGACGAAAAACTAACCTGACCTAGATCTAATGCCAGGGAACTTTCTACAGACCGTATGTAGGAAATAGGCCTCTAGATGAGCCCCGTTGGACCGAATTAGCCACTATTTGGCTATAACCTAAGTATACCATGGCCATGGGGCCATTTTCATCATTTCTAGGCCAATATAAGGACCTAAACCCACCCCTCTCTCATTCCATACGAAATTCCAAACCCTAGGAGAGAAGAGAGAAAAAGAGAAGGAAGAGTGAGGAGAAGAGAGAGAGAGAGAGAGAGAGAGAGAGAGAGAGAGAGAGAGAGAGAGAGAGAGAGAGAGAGAGAGAGAATAGTTGCTAGGATTTGATCCCACTGTTCCACGTGCCGAATCATCCTACATGCATTATTAAACTGGTGATTTTGACTCCATTCTTGGATAAGAAATCCTAACCCTAGTCTGTTTTAGGTATCCAAGTAGAGGAATCAACGAAATAGCTAACCTATTTCGTGATTCAGGTAACTGTTGTGCCGTAGACAAAAGCGTAATGTACAAACTGAGTTTGATACGAGTATATCAATGAAAGGTGCAGACTATAAACATTTATGTTATAGTTTTTAAGGCTTTCAATGTTAGTAATGGTTTATGACTGACTTGATTGCTACCATATGCTCTTAGACATGATGTTTTTCATATATTACAAGTGTATGAACTATGTGTATTAACTATATATTCCATGTGTTTGTTGAAATGTTTGAATGAATATGGAACTATGATTTGTGCTTGCCATGATTATTGATTGAGAATATATGATTATTGTACGTGTGGTAATTCCTTTATGAAAGGATTCACTATAATACCTGTTATAACTACTTTATTATATGTATGTTGATATGTGTAGTCTAAGTGTTTGATAAAATGAATGAATGAGAAAATGCTTGTTGAAATGCATCTAATGAGGGTATTGAGATGGGATCCTCAATAACCTTATCTATAGTTATAGTTTTCTTCATATAATCTATCTCGCTATTACATGATTTATTAATGAATGTCTATGTATCATAACATGAGCACTATGTGTTTGTTAAAATGCCCAAATGAGATTTATATTTGAATTGATTGTCACATGCTGATTTAACTATCACACGTGAATGCCTATTATGTTTGAATATGATTGAGACTACTGTGCAGTCCAGGCAATTGGTAATGGTTCCCGAATTAGGGGCCGAGGTCATTACGCCACACAAGATATGTTCGATGAATCTGAGATGTACGCTGTTTGTTAACAGTGGTTAGGCTATGCGTAGTGCTTATGTGCTCCATGTAGATTAATTCAACGTGCGCTCGTACTAGTCGAGCTTGTCAAGTAACCCGATTGGCCCAATGTATGTTCACTATGTATGGACACTACGACTTGAATCTAAGGTACTAACTTACCAATGTAAAGCCTGCTTCAACCTTGGTACCTCGATCTACTAAGACTCATGAGCTAAACATGGTGGTATATGGGATACTATGGTCGAGTTGTCAGCCTATGCTGAGGTGACGAGCCTCCCTGTAGTGACTAGTGAGCAACCCACACTCATGAGCCGAATATGGTGGTGTATGGGACACTGTATTCGAGCTGTCAGCCTACGATCAGGTGAAGAGCCTCTCGTAGTGACCTCGAGTATACACTAAGACTTCGCTAAGGTGATGAGCCTTTCTGTAGTGATCTCGAGTATGAACTAGGCCTGTGTTGAGGTGACGAGCCTCTCCGTAGAGACCTAGAACTGGCCATCGTTTACGACTAGCTAGGATTGACGACCCTAGATGGATCATTATTTGGGAAAATGATACAAAGGGAGCACCTTAGCTTTCCAAACCTGCTGTATGAATAAGTCTAATTAAGAACTTGGCTAAGTATGCACATGCACCGCATTGTATGTGCTTTTGGAGTTGAAGTTGAGTACAACAGGAGTGTTGCATGCACAACCGTGAGATGATGTCACAGAGGAAGTGCAGGCGAGGGCATACATCATTATCGCATCCCATCCTTACATTAACAAGAGTACTTAGGACATGATTATTGTATTACTTTATCATTATTGCTTAACTGAATTGATAACATGTTAACCTTTGCCCTATAGCTCCACTGAGTTGATCACTCACTCCCACTCTCGGATGGTGTTTTAAAACATCAACCAGATTCTGTTGTAGTTTCAGATGACGATGAGACATACGAGTCGAAGCCTGCCTTCTATGATGATGAGGAGGAGTTCTCTTATCTACAACTCTCTAGCGGGTCTACGTAGACATGGAGTTGCACCACCGGGGCTATAGGGATATGGACTAGATGACATTACACATTATTATTTTGTAAATTTTGGTATTATACATGTAATTATTTAACCTGGTGACGTTCATACTCTGGGGACTTACAATCACTTATATGCTTTATATATATATCACAGTCTTCCACTTGTGTAATTTAATTATCTCTGGAGTATGATATATTGATTTGGTATAATCCTTCTCATGTTTAATGTACTAATACAGACAACATTTAATCATCATTATCTATATTTCATAAGTGATGTGTTGGAACTCGGGAGTTGGGCTCCTGCTCGACCCCCAATTTTTAAGGCGTTACAAGTTGGTATCAGAGAATGATTTGGATTAAACTAGACCTGGGTTATGGTAACACGATGCACACTAACGTACTTTAATTCTGGAGGAAGCAATAAAATATAGAAACGATCATAAGATCCCAAATTTCTCTCGATGGTGATCATATGACCGTTGAAGCGAAACTGACCGTAGAAATGGGACCCGTAGGCATCTGTGATCATGTGAGGTCATCCCAATCCTTTTCCAAACTGTCAATCGATGAGTTTAGACCATAGTTTGATGTATTCCATACTCAAATAACTCGTAAATCATGAATATGCGTGAGATCGGACCTCAAACGGACTTAGGGGCCTAAACGGTGCAAATCGGGTGGAACCAAAGTGGACTCCACACGTTTCTAGCACCCAGGAGTGGGGGGGGGGGGGGGGGGGATAACATCACCCCTGGGGGGAGCCATCGTCCACATGTCCAGTGGATGGCGATGCCATCACCCCAACTGCGAGCCCTCGCGGTCCACGGACAGCGGGCCGACTGGGCCGGCCATTGTACACATTTGTGGGGCCCACAAAATCGTGTGTGGCCCCCTTATTTCTCCCCATTTGATTCCTTTCATTCATTTTCACCCCTCCAAGCTTTCCAAACTTCTAAAAATCCCATCTTTCTCTCTCATTTCTCTCCTCTATTCTTATATCATCTTCTTCTTCATCACTAAATACACACCTTCCACATTCCTTTCAAAACCAATCTCCTATCCCTCATTTCCTTCCATTTGAGCACACAAACCCTCCTTTATGTCTCAAAAATCTCAAAGTCCAATAAACCATTCTATCCCTCCATCTTATTTCACTCAAATGGCTCTTTTCGAGCTCGTGGTGGTAATTTTCTCCCTTTCTACACTCCTTTCCCTCATGGGAAAGAAGAGGGCTTCCACAGATGAAGTTGGGCCTAGTCGTCCTACCCGTTCAAGGAGGCAGAAAGGCACCGAAGCAAGTTTAAGCATCGATTGGGAGATAAGGACGAAGCGGGATCTTAATCCCTAGGCGCCTCTCGAAAGAGCTCATCTATTGTATATGACACATGGAAGATTTCAAGGCCGTAGAGTTCTCTTTAAAGCACATGTGGATGAGAAACTATTTGGGCTTTCTCTAGTGATAGATTTCCTGGTGGACGCCGGATGGGGTCCCATATTTGATGGAAAGTCTCGTGCGAATGAGAGCACTGTCCGATCCTTCTACGCCCATATACGCGATCCGCTGCTTGCGCCTCTACAGTTCTCTATCCCCGTGGGAAGGCGGGAAGCCGTTGTCGACATAGGCTTCATAGCCCGAGTTATGGAATTCTATGTGGAGAGGTTCATGCTAGCGAGAAGAACCTCAGGAGCATGTGTGAAAAAGATCACCGCACGCAATTCCTTTCTGGCCGACTGGTCCACTGGAATCGAGGTAATTGCCTCCTGGTGTCCAAGATGAATCATGACTTTCGCCTGCTCCACCACATCTTCACGTACAATGTGTATCCTAAATGGAGCAATCGCAGTGACGAGTCTGATGGTAGAATTTCTGTACCGTGCTAGGTAAAGAGATAAGTTGTGTCTACCTACGTACGTACTACTACAGATAGCCTAGACCGCACGCTCTCCTAGGATAGACATTTCACTCCCATTCGGCCGACTTATATGCAAGCTTGCTCGTGAATTCAGTTATAGACTTGGCGTAGAACATCTTATGCTAATCCATTTCATCAATGACACTACTCTTAACAACATGGGTATTGGGCCACGACAACGTCAAGCCTGACTCAATGAAAGTGAGGATGAAATGGGAAGTGAAGATGAAGAAAACGATGAAGAAGGGGATGAAAATGAAATAGAGGAAGGAAGTGAGGAAGAGGAAGAGCAGAAAGAGGAAGAAGAGGAGGCCTAGGACTCTAATGGGTGCTCTCCACCTGCTACACAGGAGTACCATCATGATCGGGCTACTTTAGAAGCCCTCTTGACTCAGATAGAAGAAAATTAGGCCGCCCTGAGATAGAAGGTCAAGGAGACTCAGGCCTATATGAAGAAGAAATACAAGAAGATATCACGCACCCTGAAAGCCATCCTGTGCTGCATGCAGGACAAGTACGCCCCTCTACCATCACCTGAGTTAGATGACTAGTCACGGCATGTAGTCATCTTTGGGTTTCCTTTATTTCCTTACCTTCTATGTAACAGCCTTGCTTAGTAGTGTGTTAAAACAGTTGGTGTGGAACTTTTACTATATTAACTCACATGCATTGACAGTCATGATTCATGCAGTACTATATCTCATGTATTGTGACAATTTTAATTAAATGAAATGCATGGACTTTGTTTTGATGAGAGATGTACATGTATGGTTGGGTGTGTGGTTCTTATGATCTGAATCTTACGTGTGTGAACCCTATGTTGTATATAGGGAATGCCACCTAAGGCCACTTAGAGTACGACACGTTTTACTCTTGGCGAAATGAGTGACAGGGCACCTTACCTCAGTGATAGCCATATGGACCCCGGTTTGGGCCCGAATCACGAGACTATGCCGGATTCTCAGCCGACCCCTGGCCCTACAAATGGGCCGACACCTTTTGCACCAGCGGTTCCGGAGCAGAATCATGCATCCTCATTAATGCCCCACATGCACCAGGCTCCTCCTCCTGATAGGCTGGAGTAGATGATGCTCCTTATGCAGCAGCAATAGTAGATTTGGACCACTATTGCTAGGGCCCTTACCCAGAACATGAGCGTGGTTCCACCTGCACCACCTGTGCACCCTGCTGGAAATGTGGGTGCTAGTGGCTTGTTTAAGCGATTTCAGTACTTCTGACCTCCTGCATTTACAGGTAACACAGACCTGAGGAGACCGAGTATTGGCTTGACTGCATCTCTAATATGCTGAAGCCGTTGCATTGCACTGAGGTAGAGCAAGTAGAGTTGGTCACTTATATGTTTGAGAAGGAGGCCAGTCTTTGGTGGGACAATGTCCTTAGGACCGTTGCTCCTGGTTACATGTGGTCGTGGGAAGCTTTTGAGACACGCTTCCATGAGAAGTATTTTCCTCTCACCTACCATAATGAGAAGGAGGGAGAGTTCCTTCGCCTCCGACAGGGAGGGATGACAGTGGAGGAATACGAGAACAGGTTCACAGAGCTGGACATATATACTCCCTTAATATTAACAGACCAGCTGATGTGAATGCGGTAATTTTTTGAGGGTCTGCGACCCGAGATATGCTTGAAGATGTGTTGCGCTAGCATACTCAACTATGCTGAGCTAGTAGACATGTCTCTGTGAATTGAGCAGGAGAGGGATAGGCTGTCCCGTACGCACATGCACATGGGTCAAAGGCCTCGACCAGACTTACCGAGTGGACTGTTCCTCGGCAAGAGGCCATGAGCATATTCTCCTCCTTGGCTTATGGCTCCATCGACACAGCCGTGGTGACCTGATATATGGTGCACCTACTGTAAGAGGTTGGGCCATTTTGACACCCACTGTTTCACCAGGATGAGGGACAACGACTTTATGCCTCCTTAGAGGATTAATTGTCAGATGCCACCTGCTATCTCAGCTCCACCTCTACATTCTGTACTACCTGCACAACCTTCTTACAGGCCACCTGCACCTTGATTTAGGCCGCCTCATCGACCTATGATAACGTAGCCGAACCGTTCTTAACAGGCTCGTGTGCACTCACTTGCAGCTGAGGCATCCGAGACAGCAATTATAACACCGATGACTTTTGAAGTCACGACATACATTCAAGGTACACCAGTCTTCTTATTGGTGGATACCGGGTCCACTATCTCTATAATATCCTGCGCAGCAGTTAAGCGACTGGGGTTGGAAACTAGTCCTATGGTTGGGTTGAGACTCCTTACTACCACAGAGACTTTCTTAGACACCACCAAGATGTGTAAGTGTTGTTCAATAGACTTAGGGAGCAGAACCGTATTCATCTACCTGATTATTGCCTCGCTATGTCATTACGATGTGATCCTCGGTATGGATTGACTCACTGAGATGAAGGCAGAGATCGATTGTGATACTAGGGTGGTGACAACCCATGGACCTGAGGGCATGACCTTTACATTCCCGGTTGAGGTCAGTTGGTATTACTACATCAGTTGCTACGCTACCTTGTTAGAGCATGTTGATGACCTGACTTTAAGAAATACGCCAGTAGTTTAGGATTTCGAGGCGGTGTTCAGAAAGATACCTGGATTGACCCCTCAACGCGAGATCAATTTTACCATTGATCTAGTGCTGGTGCGACACCTATATCTCTTCTGACTTATCACATGCCTCCTTGTGAGATGAAGGAACTGAGGAAATAGATCGATGATCTGTTGGATGCAGGCTTTATACTACCGAGTGTGTCTCCTTAGGGAGCACCCATGTTATTTGTGAAGAAGAAGGATGGATCACTGCGATTGTGTATTGATTATCGCAGGTTGAATCAAGTGACGGTGAAGAACAAGTATCCTTTGCCTAGGATAGATGATTTGTTCGATCAGTTGAAAGGGGCACGGTACTTCACTAAGATCGACTTACAGTCAGGGTATCACCAGTTGCGCATCAAGGATAAGGATGTGCAGAAGACAGCTTTCAGGACCAGTTTTGGGCACTATGAGTTCTTTGTGATGTCGTTTGAACTCACAAACACACTGGCTGTGTTCATGGGTGTGATGAACCGGGTGTTTCGACTGTACTTATACCGATTCGTCATCATATTTATAGATCACATCCTGATATACTCCAAGAGTTGGGAAGATCATGAGGAGCACCTGTGAGCAGTCTTTGATACTTATATGAAGAACCAGTTGTTTGCACAGTATAAGAAGTGCGACTTATGAAAAGAAGAAGTTAAGTTCCTGGGACATGTGGTGCCCAATGAAGGAATAGTTGTGGACCTTTCTAAGGTGACCACAATTCAGGACTGGAAGCAGCCTAATTCATTTACTGAAGTGAGGAGTTTTTTTGGCCTGACAAGTTACTACCGTCGATTCATTAGGGACTTTTCCAAGATTGTTAGACCATTGTCTTAGCTCACTCGAAAAGACCTTAAGTTTGCATGGAATGAGAAGGCAAAAATAGCTTTTCAGGAACTAAAGGATAAGTTGACATCCCGCCCCTATGCTAGTATTGCCAGAGCAAGGGGTCAAGTATATGATATACATCAATGCGTCTCGTGTTGGTTTGGGTTATGCCCTTATGCAGAAGGACAGGGTGATCGCCTATGCATCGCGATAGTTGAGCAAACAAAAGGAAAACTACCCTATGCCCGACTTAGAGTTAGCGGCAGTCATCTTTACATTGAAGCTCTGGAGACATTACCTCTATGGAGAGGAGTTCGAGCTCTTTTGCAAGCATAAGAACCTCAGGTACATATTCACGCAGAGGGACTTGAATATGAGGCAACGACAATAGATGAAAACCTTGAAGGACTTCAAGTTCGAGATTTCTTACCATCCTAACAAGGCTAATCTTGTGGCAGACGCATTGAGCCACAAGAAGACTATAACATTCGCGGCTCTACTGATGATAGAGGAGTGAAATATGGTCGAATTTGTGCGAGATTTTGAGCAGAAGCTTACGGTAGAGGAGCCATTCGAGAGCGTCGCACATGTTCGTGTGCAACCACTTATCGATGACTGAATCATAGTGGCTTAGGGGGAAATGAATGGTTGGTGAAGATGAGGAAATGAGCTAGTGACGAGGAAGACTCTGAATGAAGAGTTGGTTCAAATGGGGGTTTACGTTATTGTGGCTGCCTATGCGTCCCAAGTCTTCATGACTTAAGAAAGAAAGTTCTCGAAGTTGCTCATAATTCGAGGATAGCGTTGCATTCTGGTAGTACGAAGATGTATCGAGACATGAAGAGGTCGTACTGGTGGGACAACATGAAGGCACACATAATAGACTATGTCTCACATTGTCTCACGTGCCAGCAAGTCAAGGCCGAACATTTCTAACCTCCTGGACTGCTTCAGCCCATGCCCATAGCTGAACAGAAATGGGATTTCATCTCTATGAATTTCATTTCAGAGTTGGCGAAGATGAGGAAGGGACATGAATCCATTTAGGTGATCGTGGACCGGTTGATGAAATCATCTCATTTTCTTCCTATTAGAGCCTCAAACTCAGTAGACGATTTGGACATGTTGTACATCAAGGAGATTGTACGTTTACATGGAGTTCCTATGGAGATCGTGTCGGATAGAGACACACAATTCACATTTATTTTCTGGACTTGTATCCAAGAAGTAATGGGTGTGAAACTGAAGTTTAGTAACATGTTCCACCCACAGATTGATGAGCAGACGAAACAGGTAAATCATGTGTTAGAAGATATGTTACGAGCTTGCGTCCTTGATTTTAAGGACAGTTAGGATGGCTGTCTTCCTTATGCAGAGTTCCCTTTTAACAACAGCTTTCAGGCGAGTATTAGCATGATTCCCTATGAGGCATTGTATGGGCGTCCATGTAGAGCACCGCATTGCTGGGCAGTGGTTGGCGAGAAGAGTTTGATTGGCCCAGAGTTAGTACATACGACCTCAGAGAAGATCAACATTATCAGGCGTCGACTTCTTGCAGCATAGAGTAGACAGAAGAGCTACGCCGATACGAGATGACGATCCCTAGAGTTTGAGCTTTGGGATCATGTGTTTCTGAAGGTGTCCCCCAAGAAGGGAGTCCTTCGATTTGGCAAGAAGGGGAACTCACGCCAAGATTTATTGGCCCATTCCAGATACTAGATCAAGTAGGTGTGGTAGCATACTACCTTGCTTTGGCCATACCACTCGTAGGCATGCATAACGTATTTCATGTATCGATGCTAAAGAAATACGTTCCTGACCCTTCCCACATCATCAAATGGGAGCAGGTATAGTCGAGTGAGGATGCTACTTATATACTGTGACCGACGTGGATTCTAGATAGGAAAGAGCAGGTGCTACATAGTAAGGTGATTCCACTTGTGAAGGTATTGTGGACACATCACATTGAGGAGGACGCTATTTGGGAAACAGAAGCCGAGGTCTGAAAGAATTACCCTCAGATTCTCAAGGAGTATGAAAGTGAACTAATTTCGAGGATGAAATTTTTCTTTAAGGGGGGTAGATTGTAACGTCTCGAAAAAATTCGTAAAGAGACACGAGTACCACCTTAGGCAGAAACCGCTAAGGACTAAATCCTTTAGGGATTAGATGAAAATTAACTAAGTGCTAAATTAAATCATCTATGGAATTAGCTTGAATCACTTACAATATGAACTGCAAGACCAAAATCTAGCAGAATCGCTAACCCAACAATACCTAAAAACGTAGGATCAATCTCAAAACCCAGTTGCTCTCGGGAGCACATTGAAACTACGTATCGAACCTGGATTGCGCGTCGAAAGTCCGATTACTGCGAAACTATATGGTTATGATCACTTTGCTGGGCTTGACAAGCATCTCGAAAATCAAGTCCAAATAGTATCCCAAAACGTACAACTTGAGCCTGGAGCGAAGTGTATGAGAAATGCGAATATCTTTAGGAAATGAACCCAAATTTAAGTGAATTGACCCGTTCGCTTCCAGGCCAAATTTAAAGTTTCAGACCGTTAAATTTTGACCCAACTACACCCTCGGATTAGGGAAATTTTCCTACACAGGTCAGTGTACTTGTGGCCCTAATCGAGTGGCGATAGCTATTGAATTAAAATAGGTCCTCCACAGTCGATTCGTAAATCCGATCCAACTGAAAAATTAACCTGATCTAGATCCAATTTTAAGAAACTTTTCTCAGACCGTATGCAGGAAATGAGCCTCCAGATGAGCCCCGCTGGATCGAATTAGCCACTCTTTTGCTATAACCTAAGTATACCATGGCCTTAGGGCCATTTTCATCAGTTCTGGGCCTATATAAGGACCTAAAACCACCCCTCTCCCATTCCATATGAAATTCCAAACCCTAAGAGAGAGGAGAAAAAAGAGGAGGGAGTGAGGAGAAGAGAGAGAGAGAGGTGAGAGATAGTTGTTGGGATTTGATCCCACTGCTTCACATACTGAATCATCCTACCTGCATTGTTACACCGACGATTTTGAACCTATTCTTGGGTAAAAAATTCTAACCCTAATCTGTTTTAGGTATCCAAGTAGAGGAATCGGTGAAATAGCTAACCTATTCATGATTCAGGTAGCCGTTGTGCCGTAGACAAAGGCATAGTGTACAAACTGAGTTCGATACGAGTATATCGATGAAAGGTGCGGACTATAAATATTTAGGTTATGGTTTTCAAGGCTTTCAATGTCAGTAATGGTTTATGACTGACTTGATTGCTACCATATGCTCTTAAACATGATATTTTTCATATATTACATGTGTATGAACTATGTGTATTAACTATGCATTCCATGTGTTTGTTGAAATATTTGAATGAATATGGAACTATGATTTGTGCTTGCCATGATTATTGATTGAGAATATATGATTGTTGTATGTGTAGTAATTCCTTTATGAAAGGATTCGCTATAATACCTGTTATAACTACTTTATTACATGTATGTTGATATGTGTAGTCTAAGTGTTTGATAAAATACCTGTATGAGAAAATGCTTATTGAAATGCATTTAATGAGGGCATTAAGATGGGATCCTCAATAACCTTATGTATAGTTACAGTTTCCTTCACATAATCTATCTCGCTATTATGTGATTTATGGATGAATGTCTATGTATGATAACATGAGCACTATGTATTTGTTAAAATGCCCAAATGAGATTTATATTTGACTTGATTGTCACATACTGATTTGGCTATCACACAAGAATGCCTATTGTGTTTGAATATGATTGGGACTACTGCGTACTCCAGACAATCGATAATGGTTCCCGAATTAGTGGTCGAGGTTATTACGCCACACAAGATAGTTCGATGAATCTGAGACATATGCTGTTTGTCGATATTGGTTAGGCCACGCGGAGTACTTACGCACTCCATGTTGATTAATTCAATGCGTGCTCATACCAGTCGAGCTTGTCATGTAACCCGATTGACCCAATGTATGGACGCTACTGCTTGAATCTAAGGTACCAACTTACCAATGTAAGGCCCGCTTCAACCTTGATACTTTAATCTATCAAGACTCATGAGCCAGACATGGTGGTATATGGGACACTGTGGTCGAGCTGTCGGCCTACGCTGAGGTGACGAGCCTCCCCATAGTGACTAGTGAGCAACCCAAACTCATGAGCCGAATATGATGTTGTATGGGATATTATATTTGAGTTTTCGGCTTACGATCAGGTGACGAGCCTCTCGTAGTGACCTTGAGTATACACTAGGACTACGCTAAGGTGACGAATCTTTTCGTAGTGACCTCGAGTATGAAGTAGGCCTATGTTGAGGTGACGGGCCTCTCCGTGGCGACCTGGAACTTCCCATCATATGTGACTAGTTAGGATTGAAGACCCTAAATGAATCATTGTTTGGGCAAATGATACAAAGGGAGGTACCTTAGCTTCCCAAACCCGCTGTATGAATAAGTCTAATTAAGAACTTGGCTAATCACGTACATGCACCATATTGCATGTGCCTTTGGCGTTGGAGTTGAGCACAGCGGGAGTGTTGCATGCGTAACCGTGAGATGATGTAGCAAAGGAAGTGCAGACGAGGGTATACATCATTATCGCATCCCATCCTTGCATTAACAAGAGTACTTAGGACATGATTATTGTAATGCTTTATCATTACTGCTTGACTGAATTGATAACATGTTAAACTTTGCCTTATAGCTCCACTGAGTTGATCATTCACTCCCACTCTACGACGGTGTTTTAAAACACCAAACAGATTCTGTTGTAGTTTCAGATGACGGTGAGGCATACGAGTCGGAGCCTGTCTTCTATAATGATGAGGAGTTCTCCTATCTGCAACTCTCTAGCGGGTTTACGTAAACCTGGAGTTATGCCACCGGGGCTACAAGGATATGGACTAGAGGACATTACACATTATTAATTTATAAATTTTGGTATTATACATATAATTATTTAACCCGGTGACGTTCATACTTTGGGGACTTACAATCACTTATATGCTTTATATATCTATTACAGTCTTCCGCTTGCGTAATCTAATTGTCTTTGGAGTATGATATGCTGATTTGGTATAATCTCACTCATGTTTAATGCACTAATACGGACAGCATTTAATCATCATTATCTATGTTGTATAAGTGATGTGTTGGAACTTGGGAGTTGGGCTCCTGCTCTACCCTCGATTTCTGGGCGTTACACCTTAGGGGTGAGTTCTTTACCGCCCTGATTTAACGTTGCCCTACCATTTCGAATTAGTATTTGCTTCATATGACCTTTTACTGCTCCGACTTATTTCTGTCCCAAGATTTGATATTTGCCCTACGTGGCTTCGATGGTTCATTCCCATATAATCATGTGATGATAATTCCCACATATTTGAATTTGATTGGCCAATAGTCAATGGGCATCCATTAGACATCCTAAGGTAGGAAATCTCATGAGTCGGGGATGGTGGGAATGGGACACTATGCCTGAGCTATTGGGCTACGCTGGGTGATGAGCCCCCCAAGTAACTCTTGAGTTACTTAAATTGACAGGTTGTAATTGGAATAATAATGGTTTAACTCATCATGCATTCATAGCATACTGGTGATGATGGGTGTTTAATTCTGAATGTTGTAGTACGTGCCCTTAGGCTTAGTGGGGTATCGTTTCGTTAACTCCCAGACCATGGACTATCGACCTAGGCACGTGATGTACGCACGTGATGTGCTATGCTGGTGACCAGTCATATGCATGGGTGACGAGCCCAAGTTTGACTGGATGAGCATCACCAGGTCGATGTACATTCACGCATCCATGCATTTAAATAAGATTGCATCATGTATTATTTTGAATGCCTCGTTGTTTTAAACTATACTTAGCTAAAGTGACGGTGTGTAATCTTGAGGGGAATTCACATTGAGTTGGTCACTCATTCATTGAATATATAACTGTACAAGTAATACAGGTGGTTTAAAAGATATTCATGCTCGGATTGATAAATAGCAGGGTATGATTATCAAGGATGCATGACTGTATCTACCAAGAAAAGCTGCATGATCATGCGGCTCAAGTTTATATGCATTTTATTATTTCTCATGTATAAATTATGTAATTCTTATATTTGTTAATATAGAGACATTGGTTTGTATAAGTCATTATGGGTAGCCACTTGTATATTCTGAATGTAAGTGTAAATTTTTCTTTATGTTTGATTTATCCATCTTCTACTAAACTGCTAACTTTGAAAGAAAAAGTAAAAAATAATAATATGAATTTGACTATCTTGAATGAGTCATATACTTGGGTTCCGAAAACTGGGGGCATTATAAGGGTTTAACCGATTATGAAAATCTAAGTGATTGACTAGTGGCGACTCTAAGTCAAGTATATCATACCCTAAGACATAAATATACACAAAAGCCTTGAAAAGGCACTCATGAACACGATCTGCCCACAATCCAACATCCATAATGTAGTTGAAGTAGCGTGCTCGATAAGTTTATAAAGACCCACCAAGATAGGGTTCCTATCATGTTTTAGATATCTTGGCAAGGACGTCTCACACAATCCTACAAAGTGGGAAGACTTCCTAGAGATGACCAATACTTTCATGTCAATTATGAAGGTTCAAGAAGTACATTCCTCTCAAAATGGAAAGAAATCGAAAGACACTATGAGGAATCTAAGTCCAATAAGACTGATTGTATATAGAGCTAGGCACGAACCAACTTGACCCCACTAACTCAAATCGTCCGACTCATTCAAACCCGACTTAACCTGAACCGAATGGGTGAGTCGGTCTAAACCAAGTAAGCTCCGCCCAATCCGAACTCAAATCGAGTCGAGTTTGAGTTGCCCAGTAACTTGATCCGACTCGACCTGAAACTTGATCTGTTAGACTTAACCCGATCTGAAACTTGACTCGACTCGGGTTGTTGGGTATGGTGTGTGTGTGTGTGTGTGTGTGTGTGTGTGTGTGTGTGTGTGTGTGTGTGTGTGTGTGTGTGTGTGTGTGTGTGTGTGTGTGTGTGTGTAACCTAATTTCTAATCTACTCTACCCTACCCTGCTGCACTCCCTAATCCGAAAAACAAAGCCCATTCCCATCCGACACCCATCAGTGCAACCCTCCGACCTTTCTCCTCCTCCTCCTCTCTCTCTCTCTCTCTCTCTCTCTCTCTCTCTCTCTCTTCTCTCCTCTCCTCTCCTCTCCCATCCGGCAGGCGGTAACCAACGACTCATCAAGTGCGTCTCTTCTTCTTCTTCTTTTTTCTTTTTTCTTTTAATTTTTAATTTTTAATTTTTTAATTTTTTTTAATGTTAAGAGGATGGACCACGTAGGAAATGGTGGAGATGGAAGGAAGCAGGTTGTGGACTGAGTAAAGTCTATGAGGTCCACCATGATTTATGTATTTTATCCCCTCCGTCCAGCCTGATGACCTGATCCGAATTGGTGCCAACTCGATTCGACTTGGTATTTCTGACCAGGTCAGACTCGGTTTGAATCAGCCTAGCCCAGACCCGGACTCGGATTGAGTCAAACATGCTGGACTTGGTATCGAATCGGATTGAGTTCGGGTCAAGCATTTTTCAAAAATAGATCGAGTCGGGTTGAACCTAACTCGGTTCAACTCGAATTGATGCCCACCTCTAATTGTATATAACATTTAAAGATCTCTTCATCCATGCTGGCAAGGATATTTGAAAATGATTTCATCCTGTAATCGTCAAGGATGCTGGACCAGCAAAGAAACTCGAAAGGTTTTGCCACCTCCCAAGCTGTATAAGGAGCACACGATGAAGAGTTTGGGACCCATGCCAAACATAATCTCTCTACATAGTGTAATGTTGTTTATCTTAGTCTAGCTTTAAAATCCTCCACTTCTATCCAGCCACGTTGCAGAATGTCTGGAGTTTAGGATAATTTTATATTGTTGTTGTACAACCCCATCGTTGTAGTACGCATAAAAGTAATATAAATATCCACGAATTACAATTGTTGGATCTCCCAATAAATCGAGTCCTTGGAAGATCGCACTCCGAACACATCCTGCTGACTATCTGCCTTGATTGTTCGTTCATACAGGTGATCACATGTATTTATCTTTTATTTATTTCTCTATTTATTGTATTTATCTTTTATTTATTTCTCTACTTATTTTGTTTATCTATTGATGAATTGAGTTTTTATCATATATTAATAAAATTAACATTGTTGGTCTTTAGTTTTTATTCTTTCCATTAATTATTGTATTATTGAGAAATACAATCCTTGCAATCAGTGTTGAAAAAAAATTATTAGCCTAAGACAAAAAGTTCACATTAAGAATGACTAACCTTTTCCTTTTGAAATCGCCTGATCGTTACAATAATCAATGGTTGAGCGATCTTAACATAACCAATTTTAACAGGTCTATCTTGGTGTTTGGGGTCACAAGCTATCAATTGAACTCAAGTAGAGTACAACTCTAACGTGCTTTAATATCTTAATTACACATGTTTTACTAAATGCAGGCCTTATTTAACACCCATGGCCAGGTCTTTGATTGAATAGCAAACAATTAACTAATCTGATTTGGGGACAAAGACTGGGGGTAATTTAACTTGTTTTATTTGAGTTAGTTAAAGACAAGTTTCCGAGTGCCAGAGTACCAGGCATTGTACTCTTGAAGTATGGATAAAGCCCTTTTTTGAGAAGCAGTCTGGACTACGAAGCTACCTCGTATTTCGAGGGAACTATATCATCGTTGACCTGGCGATATGCATATTATCCTTGGTCTTTCTTTGTATAAGCTGGGCCCATGGTTCGGTTATCCAAACCACGGGTACGATGGTCCCCACATCTAATGGACCATGTTGGAAAAGTTTTATCAAGTGATGATTCCTGCCTTCCAGTTTGCAGATCCACAGATTAATTGCTACATTTACACTTTTGGGTTATGGTCCATGAGACCAATGGTACGTATCACTCATGCCAAAAGGTTTGGTACTCTGGCTAAGTGTGATGGTTGATACGCCAGCACTAAGAAATTGCGGGCAGCTCAAGTCAAACCGCACAAATAACCCCACTTTAGAAACTAAAAGTTACCATAACCGGGTTACTGAACCAGTAGATTAGTGGACATTATTGGACGGTTGAGATTAATATTAGCCACCAGACCAGACTCAACAAACAAGTGTCCTCGAAGAGGAGATTGAGATCGTTCGACCAATCTGATTTTGGGGCGATGACCTATCTACAGTGGCCCCCACAGCTTGGCCACGTTAATTTGAGTTGACGTATGCCACTGCTGCGTATCAACCACAACGCTCTGCCGGAGTACGGTGTTAAATAATTCCTCAGTATTCCAAATGGCGCCCACGGTCTGGTGATCCAGACCGCTGATCTGGTAAGACAAGTAAGGTGAACGTGTACCGTCATTCAATTGTTTTTACAAAATCCATTTCTTTTTCCACAGGTGTGGCCCACTAAGTGAGCTGGCCGGTCTGATTTTTCAGAAGAAGAGCATTGACTTATATGTTAAATGCATCTTTCGCAAGTGTGAGATCCGCAACAGAGTGCGGTGGATCTGTTAAATTAGATGCTTGAAATAATAGGAAACGTTGTACCGAAACTACGGTGCAGCTGAGGCGGACGCGAACTGCCCGCGCCCCCTAGCCACGTGAAGTTCCTGGCCTGGTGTACCTGACACAAGCTGCTGTATTTACGTAAGCAAGTTTGTGTCTCATCATGAGTATGTGTTATTTCCAAACTATCAATCCATTTTGCGAGCTCATCTCAAGGCTTGAGATTAAAATTAAGGCAGATCTAACTATCAAAATGGACCACAATGTAAAAATCCCTAGCATTGAAACTCTTTTTGGGATCACAAAAGTTTTGGATCAATATGAAATCTTTTTTCCCTCTTTATTTATGTAATTTTGACCTTACGAATAAATTGGATGCAAAAAACATATTCTGGTGGGCCTTAAAATTTGTTTAATGGTGAAAATCATTATCTCCGCTGCTATTCATGGTGTGATCCATATTATCTTTCGATATGATTCATTTTTTGGATAATACTTTAAAATGATCTCTAAAATTAGATAAACGGTATAAATATAATAAATACATCACCGTGGAACCCATGTAACTTTGATCTCCTTTGAACCGTTAATACAACTCGGAGCTCGAGAAGCGACAGTGCTCGTGTTAGCACAACACGTGCCTACATAGCTGGTGTGATGTACACCAGCCAATCCACTTCCCTAGTGAGAAATTTGGAAACGGATTGGCTACTCCCCTTGACACCATGCAATGGTTGATGGTCGATGATCTGTGGGCCCCACCATGATATATTTATTTTATCCATGCTGTCCATATATTTTTATAGATCATTTTATGGTTTGAAAAAAAAAATAAGTTATATTCAAATCTCACGTGGACCACATTATAGGAAACAATGTTGACTAAGTGTAAAACATTAAAAATTTTTGGGAGGCTATAAAAGTTTTGGATCAAGCTGATCTTTTTTTTGTTTCCCTTCATCTGGACTGTATGACATAATTAACAAATTGAATGTTAAATAAACAGTACAATAGGCCTTAGGTGGATTTTAATGGTAGATATCCTATCACTATTGTTTTCCTGTGATGTGGTCCACCTGAGATTTATATTCCTCTCATTTTTGGGATCAAGCCCTAAAATGATCTGTAAAAATGAACGGAATGGATGAACCACATGCATCATGGTGGGGCAACAGAGCACCGACCACCAGCCACAGGGCTGGGGGTAGGGGGAGTAGCCAATCCGTCTCAGAAATTCGGAAGCAGATTGGCTGGTGTACCACACGCTAGCTATTTAGCTGGTGTATCGTCGTCAGCCAGTTCTGTGGGTACTATCAGGTATGTTTTATATCCAAACCGTCCATCCATTTGGTGAGCTTGCCTTAACGCTTGAGCCGAAAAATAAGGCACATCTAAAGATCAATTGGACCACACTGCAAAAAGAAGTGGGGGATTGAACGTCTACCATTAAAACCCTTTTTAGGGTCACAAATGTTTCAGATCAATATGAAATTTGTTTTTCCTCTTCATCCATGTATATGTGACCTTATTAATAGATTGGATGGAAAATAAATGTTATAATGGCCTTACGAATTTTTTAATGGAGAAAATCATTCTCCTCGCTGCTATTTTTAGTGTGGTCGATTTGATCTTTGGATATGATTTATTTTTGTCTAATGCCCTAAAATGATCTGTAAAAATGGATGAACGGTGTGGATATAAAAAATACATCATTGTAGGGCCATGTAACTTTGATCTCCTTTGAACCATTTGTACAACCCATAGCTCGAGGAGCATTGACACTTGTCTTCGCATGACACGTATCTACACTAGCTATATAGCTGGTGTGTGTGATACACCTCCGCCGTGGGGAAATTCACCCTGCTCACTAGTTTATCAGCCTCAAGAACAGGACATGAATAAAAAATTAGGCAGTTCAAAACTCATGTGGCCCACACGACGGGAAACATTGGGAATGGAAACGTCACCCTTGAAAAAATACCGGAGCCCACCATGATGCTTATATACCATCCAAACCATTCATGATATTATTAATACGGATAAACGGTAGGCACAAATGTCATCCAGAATCAAGACTTCTTTGCCCCCGAAAGTTTTTGTTGGTATTCTATTTGTTTTGTCACATTTAGTACATTTGTCGCTGCTTGCTAAAATTAATACAGTGGTTTGATTCAAACTAATCAACTTTGACCCCAAGCACTCGAATTAGTAGATTCATGGACGTATATGATTAAAATCTTCTTAGATCGGCCACTTACTTAGTCACTTGTAGAATTTTTATAACGATTTAGCGACAAGCGGAAGGTGGGGTTTTTCCTCTTAAGATGGGTTGCATTTTTCTTTCCATAAAAAAGAACTTTCCAAAATACTAGTGCAATCAAATAAAAGGAAAAACTCACAACCGGTTAGTAATAATAATTACAAGAACAACTGTAAGAACACATTTCTTAAAAGAACCACGTGATATTGGATAAAAGACAAATCCAACGTATGAGTGTAGATTTAGATTATAACTAAAGGCTATAGCTAAGAATAACCGCTATGGATTATCTCTACTCTTAGGATAAGCTGAGATAAAAGATAGATTTGTTTTGATTTGGCTGTGTTGCCACTCGGTTTGTTTTTATTTTTGTTTTTTTGATCACTTGTAGTATGTATGAGTTTGACATAATCGATATATCTGCTCGATTCAAATCGATCAACTTTGACTCCAAGTACTGAAATAAGCATATACGTCTAATATGAACATATATGACCAAAATTTGAGAAGATTGTACTCAACCACTTGCATAATTTTTATAATGATCAGGTGATACTCAAATGGTGAGGTTTTTTCTTCGAAGATGGGTTGCGTTTTTTTCCTTTCACAAGAAAGGACTTTTTAGAATACCAGTGAACCAGACAAAAAGAAAAAACTCACAATCGGTCACTAAGAGCGACTGCAAGAATGCGTTTCATGAAAGGACCACATGATATTGGATAAAAGACAAATTCGGTGTATGTTTAGATTTGGATTATAACTAAAAACTATAGCTAAGAATTACCGCTACTGAATTATCGCTACTCCTAAGATAAGCTGAGATAAAAGATAGATTTGTTTTAATTTTGTTGTGTGTTGGATTTTTTTTTTCCTGTTGACTTCCTCTGCTACTTATTGATCTCTCTTGCAGTCTTCATTTAAGCATTTCTTCTCTTCAATTCGGTAGTTATTATAGCTAAAGAGTCATCATCTAGATCATTCTTCTGTGGATGTTCCTCTTTTGACTATTCCTCTTCTCTCGACTAAACTCCGTTCTACCTTCTCGATCACATTTACCTCTTGGTTGTACTCCAAGCTTTTGCTTAGCTCAATTGCAATACCTTATTGACTACACATCATCCTTAGATGATGTGTAGTGCCAAATTAGTGCTAGCTATGATTCTGAAATCTCTCTGAAAATCTTTTCATACACCTCCTACCCTCTGTGTAATGCCCCATGTCATTCCCTTATTGTCTTTGTTCCGTTCGATCGGAAATAGGGTACATCGTATTATGTGTTAGATTCCTTATTTTGTTGATTCCCTCTGCTTGTAACGCCTTGAAAATTGGGGATTGAGCATAGCTCAGCTCCCGAGTTCCAAAACATCACTTATGCAACATATTTGATGATGGATGTATGTTGTCTGTATTAGTGCATAAAACATGAATTAGATTAAACCAAATCAGCAAACATAATCTAAGGACAGTTGTAATACGCAAGCGGAAGACTAAAATGAATATATAAACTAGTGTAAGTCCCCAAAGTATGTATACAATGTCAGGTCAATATTTGCAAGTGTTGTGTTAAGATACAAAATGTTGAAAGGAATGTAGTAGTCCTCTACAAGTATAATCCCTAAATTCCTGTCAATCAGGACACGACTCACATGAACCCGCCTGAGAACTGCATGTAGGAGAACACCTCCTCATCATCCTCGAACTCCAGCTCTACATTGTGGGTCGCATCATTATCTGCAACTAAGACAGAGTCTGGTTGGTGTTTAAACACCGTCCCAGAACGTGGGAGTGAGTAATTAACTCAGTGGAGCTATACAGCAAAGGTTAACATGTTATCAATTCAATCAAGCAGTAATGATAAAAAAATTCAGCAGACATGTCCTAGTTACTCTTGTTAATGCAAGAATGATATGAAGTAATGATGCATGCACTCGCCTGCATTCCCTCTTACAACAACATCTAACAATCGCGGCATGAATCACTACCACTGTGCTCTACACCAACGTTAACGGCACATGCAGTGCAATGTTATGAGCATAATTACCAAGTTCTTATTAGTCCTTTTCATACAACAGGATTGGGAAGCTAAGGTACCTCCCTTGTATCATTTTTCAAACAATGATCCATTCTAGGGACGTCAGTCCTAGACAATTTCATACGATGTTATGGTTCTAGGTCACTATAAAGGGCTCGTCACCAATCAATGCATGCCTAGTTATACCCTAGTTACTACAATAAGGCTCGTCGCCTCAATGCAGTGCCAAGGTATGCTTGAGGTCACTACAAAGGGCTCGTCACCAATCAATGTATGCCGACAGCACGAATACAGTGTCCCATGCCACCGTATTCGGCTTACGAGTCTGGGTTGCTCATTGGTCACTACGGGGAGGCTCATTGTCCTAGCATAGGCTGATAGCTCGACCACGGTGTCCCATACCACCATGTCCGTCTCATGAGTCTTAGGGGATCGTGGTACCAAGGTTAACGGGATCTCACTGGTAAGTTTGGTACCTTAGATTCAAGCAATAACGTTCAAATATGGTGAATATACATCGGGTTAATCAGGTTAATTGACGAGCTTGACTAGGATGATTGCATGTTGAGTTGATCGACATGAAATACATAAGCACTTCATGTGGCCTAACCACTGTCGACATCCCAAGTATGGCTCGGATTCGTCAAACACATCCTGCGTGGTGAAAATAATCTCAACCACCAGTTTGAGAACTATTACCGATTACCTGGACTGTGATATAGTCTCAATCACGTACAATCACAATAATGAATATTCAAATCAAATCCTACATTCATATGAACTTGTTATGACATATAACTTAAACATGAATACACAATACATGGAGAAAATCATACACACAGTTAAACATGAATACGTAGGTTAAAAAGTTCATGGAGGAAATCATACACATAGCTAAGGTAGTTGGGATTCATATCTCAACTCCCTTATAAATCACATTTCTGGAGGTCCCTTTACTGAATGCGGTCGGACTTAAGCTCACAGATACTGGATCTAGGTCAAGTTATGATTTCGGTCCGATCGGGTTTCCAGATCGACCGTGGCGGACCAGTTTCAGTTCAACAGTCACCGATACTCGATCAGGGCCACAAATACATTGGCATGTGTGGGACATTTCCTCTGATCCGAGGGTAGCTTTGGGTCTTGCAGATCATATTTAAAGTGATTGGTGCTAATTTCACAGATAATCTAGTTTAGCACTAGTTAATTCTCATCAGATTGCTAAAGGATTTAGTCCTAAGTGATTTCTGCTTGAGGTGATACTCGGATCTTTGTATGAATTTTTCCAAGACGTTACACTGCTCCTTATAGATTTCTCCTGCAGCTCTACTTAATACGTTTCTCTTCTTTTATTGTGACGATTATGACAACTAAGGAGTTATCACATGGGTCTTTCAGATTCTTCCCTGACTGTTCTTGAAATTGCATGGTGGGATACCATGACTATGCGTGAAAGCTTGGCGGAGCTAAGGAATGAATGGTTGTGTCCTGTAACGCCCTGAAAATTAGGGGTCGAGCATAAGCTCCACTCTCGAGTTCCAACGCATCACTTATGCAACATAAATAATGATGATTGAATGTTGTTCGTATAAGTGCATTAAACATGAGTGGGATTATACCAAAACAACATATCATACTCTAGAGATAGGTAAATTATGCAAGCGGAAGACTATGTTAGATATATAACATATATAAACTGTTGTAAGTCTCCAGAGTGTGAACATATTACCAAGTTAAATATATACATGTATACTCCAAAAATGAATAAAAAGAATATACATGAGTGCTCCAAAAGTGTAAAATGACAGTATCATGGCGTCTAATCAACCTCCCTGTAATCCCTTCGATCAGAACACGGTCTATATAGGACCGCTTGATAGCTACCTATAGGAGAAACCCTCCTCATCATCATAAAAGTTCCGCTCCGCTTCACAAGCAGCGCCATCATCTGAAACTAAAACAAGGACTGGTTGTTGTGTACAATACCGTCTCGTAACGTGGGAGTGAGTGATAAACTCAGTGGAATCATAGAGCAAAGGTTAACATGTTATCAATTCAGTCAAGAAGTAATGATAAAGCAAGAAAATCAAACATTCCTAAATACTGTGATTAATGTAAGGATGAGATGCAATAATGATGTATGCCCTCACCTACATACTCCCTCATACGACACCATCTTACGTTTGCGACATGCTTTTATCCCTCAGTGCTCCACATCTTCCAGGCACATGCAGTGTGATATGAACATGATTACCGAGTTGTATTAGTCCTTTTCATACAGCAGGATTGAAAAGCTAAGGTACCTCTCCTATATCAATTCCCAACAATGATCTAGTCTAGGGTCGTCAGTCCTAGCATATCTCATACGAAGTGCGGTTCTAGGTCGTTGCAAGGGCTGCCAGGACAGTTACACGCACTCGTTGCACCGCTCCCCCATCACCTTATCAATACAGGCCTAGTTTGTACTCTTGCTGCTACGGAAGGGTCGTCACCTCCATGTATACTCAGAGTACGCTCGAGGTTGCTACAAAGGGTTGCCAGGGCTATTACATGCACTCGTTGCACCGCTCCCCCATCACCTTATCAGTGTAGGCCGACATCTCGAATACAGTGTCCCATACCACCATATTCGGCTCACGAGTCTGGGTTGCTCATTGGTCACTACGGGGAGGCTCGTGGCCTCAACGTACGCCGACAGCTCGACCACGGTGTCCCACACCACCATGCCTGACTCATGAGTCTTACCGGATCGAGGTACCATGGTTAACGGGATTTCCACTGGTAAGATTGGTACCCTAGATTCAAGCAGTTATGACGAATACAAGGTGAACATACAACGGTCAATCGGGTTACTTGATGAGTCCGACTAGCACGAGCGCACGTCAAATCGATCGACATGAAGTGCTCAAGCACTTCCTATGGCCTAACCACTGCCGACAACTCTAGTACGACTCGAGTTCATCATACACATCCTTCATAGTGAAATAAATCTCAGCCACGAATTCCAAACCTGTTACCGATTGCCTGGACCATAACATAGCCCTAAACACATTCCATTTCCGCAAGTAATCATATGAAACAGTTAAAGCAGTAATGAACATATTTCAAACTATACAATCACAGGTCTGATATTGTCCACTTTAGGGCTGACAGGGCTATTGCACGGAATCGTTACACCACTCCCCTATCACCCTTCACGGCTTTATTTTCTACATTTTATGGAATACAACTTAAACATGGAATCATACATATGCATTACATTGATAAACAGACACTATAATATACGGTACATGGAGAAAAGCATGCACATAGTTAAAGGAGTTGAGAATCATATCTCAACACCCTTATACATTACAATTTACTAACTACTTACTCATTCAGACATTTCAACAAACACTTTAGACTACATACATCAACATACATGACGAATGTTGATCACACAGGTATTAGGACAAATCCTTTCACTAAGGAGTTGCTCCATTTGTAACATGCATGCACCCACGATGGATAGTCATGGCAAGCATGAATCCAGGTTTAATATTCATTTGGACGTTTCTACAAACACTTGGGCTACACACTTTATCACAATATATGTATATTTGTCGTGACGTGATTTAGGGAAAGTCCTTTCTCTAAGGAGTTGTCACACATGTAACAAGCATATATTCATAGCAATTAATCATGTTAAGCACAAATTAAATTCCATACATATTCGAACATTTCAGCATACACATAGAATACACTATCTTACACATAGTTTATATATATCTGTAAAGTGAAACGGACAACGCATTTTGCATGTGAAATAGAACCCATGTCAGTTATAAATTATTAATTGACATTGAAAGCCTTGAAAACCATAACCTATACAGCTATAATCTGCACCTTACGCCGTAGAAGCGTAACAAATTCGTTTTAGACACTTGATCTTTGTCAACGCTGGATTGGCAACCTATAGCATGAATTAGGTTAGCTATTTCATAACTTACACTACATGAAACCCTACAACAAATTAGGGTTAGGTTTTCTTACCTAAGAATGATGCTAGAATCACCGGAAAAGCGATCAGAGAGTGATGGTTAAGCACGTAGAATGGCAGGATAGAGTGATAGGAAACCTCTCCCACTTCTCTCACACTTTATCTCTCTTCTCTCCTCTCTCCTAGGTTTTCTCAAATTCGTATGGGGGAAATGAGAGAGGGTTTAAGGTCCTTATATAGGCCCAGAACTCACTAATTTAGACTCAGGGTCATGGTATACTTAGGTTATAACCAAATCGGGTCTGTTCCGATCCAACAGAGCACTTCTGGAGGTCCTGTTACTAAATGGGGTTGGACTTAAGCTCTCTAATATTGGATTTAAGTCAAGCTAAGTTTTTAGTCCGATCAGATTTCCAGATCGGCCGTGGCGGATCAGTTTCAGTTCAGCGGTCACCAAAACTCGATCAGGGCCACAAGTGCTATGACATGTGTGGGCCACCTATCTTGATCCGAGAGTGACTTTGGGTTGAAATCTAACGGTCAGAACGCTTAGAAACATCACGCAAGAGACACGTTCCAGATTACTTAAAATTATATTTAATTTCTTAAAAATCTTCGTTTTCTCACTCTCCTCACTCCGGACTCAAGGAAATGGTCTCAGGACATCGTTTGGCCTTAATTTTTGAGGAGATAATCAAGTCCAACTAGGCGGTCATACTGGTCTAAGTTCATCGCTATCGCACTTTTGAGTGCGGTCTAGATCCAATACGGAGTTTCAAAGTGCTCCCGAGAGCAAACGAGAATAGAGATTGATCCGGGATTTTAGGATAGCGTAGCTTTACTGATTCTACAGGTTTTGGGTCTTACAGATCGTATTTAAAGTGGTTGGTGCTTATTTAACAGGTAATCTAGTGTAATGCTAGCTAATTCACGTTAAATTTCTAAAGAATTTCGTTCTAAATAATTTCTTTGGCTTTGGAATTGAGCTTTAAGAGTGATATGGTTGACCCATTGCCAAAGGACGTCTAACTCTAGGTTGGCAAAAATTCAGGGTGTTACATGTCCTAAAGGGAGGGGGTGATTAAGACCAACTAACATTTATGTAAATTAAAACATAATTACCAATCTAAACTAATACGCCAATTTAAAGTAAGTCAATTAACTCTAAAACTTCCAAGCCAATAGAGGATCCAATTATATAGACTACACAAGATATACAAATTAGGAAATTAGTTTATAAACGATAGTGTACAAGTGTGTGTGGGATGTGCTAACTATTCCAATCCTAATATTCATCTAATCATGCATACATATTGTTCACTACCCCAAGTATAGGGTTGCGATGTAATAATAATCTCGGTAAGATTGAGGTCAAATCCACAGGGACTGAACCTTGTATGCAATTTAAAAGTAACGAAACTAGAACTAGAAGAAGATGTGATCTAAATCAAGGAAATTTAAGAGAATAATCATAAACTATGTAATTAAAACTTGTAAATTCAAATGTGGGAAACTAGGGTGCCAAGGATCCACTTGTAGAGATTAGGGAGATTTATGCTTGATTCAAGAACACAACTAGAATCAGAGTCCTATCCTCATCCAATTGGAAGATAATTTATTAAAATCCAAATCTGAACTTCCTTTGATCTAGTTTTCGAGAGATGAGAGGTATGAGAATTAGAATTTGATTCCATCACAAGACCATGCCTATGAGACAAGCAAACAACAAAATTTAACCAATCCACATCTAATCTGAGAGAGTTATGAATGTTAGGAAGGATTTCATCATCCCACTATGTCCATGAGATGATGGTGAACAATAGGGCATATAAGGCCTATATCCTAGCCCGTACCGTTCCATAGACTTTCGCGATCCTCCCTGTCAAATTTTGACGACCTACGACGCGTAGATAGCATTTACGCGTGACCTTGAGTCACATGCTGTAAACCTGAGTCAACTCGATCCAAGACTTACACCCTTACGATTGTGTCATCGCTATGGTTCCAATGACATGTCTTGCGCACCGATGCAATACCCAGGCCAGGAGTTGTGGGCCCGCGTTCGTCTCGAGAAAAATGTCGCGTGTTGCGAATTTCATGAGAATCTCTACCATCCATCACATCAATCAATGAAGTACACAACCCTTACCTAGCCCATCCCTCTCCCATCCCCAAAGTCAACTTCTCTCTCTCTTCACCCATCCCTTTCTTACTCTCACCCATCACTCACACCATCCCTTTCATCCCATCACATCCACTCCTCTCTCGTTTCTCTCTTCACTCCCAAGCAACTAAGAGTGTGGACGTCCAAGCTTTCCATGAGAGAGCTAAGTGTGGCCCACTTCCTACCTCTCTCATCTCTCATCCAACCCTTCAAATCTCATCATCCTCCATCGAAGAGGAAGCTTAGGAGCTTGACAGATCAAGGAGCATTTGCAATCGGTGGGTATTTTGTAGGATTAGATTTTAATTTTTATGATGGACTAAGTGGGGCCTATCGATTGATGGTATGGATCATATTTGGGACCCATTTTGATGTATGCATTATTAATCCTAGGAGGGCTCATAGTGGCGGAGCCCTCTATTACACGATTTCTCTCTCTCTCTCTCTCTCTCTCTCTCTCTCTCTCCCTTTCCCTCCCTCTCCTTCCATCTTCTTGTGGCCCACCTAATGTATGCTTTTCATCCATGCCATCCAACCGTCCAGATGCTTTGGACGGTGGGCCCTGACCTGTGTTCTATCCATGCCGTCCATCTTGGATGCTAGATGAAGGGAAATACAAATATCAGCTTGATCTCGTTGATTGTGGGGTGGCCCACTCACATGGACCTCACCTTGATGTACGTACACTATATCCTCACTGTCCATTTGGAGAGATTATGGGCCAGATGGGCCAGGTGCATAGTTCAGCCTGCTGTCCAGCAACAGGCTTGGACGCAAGGAAAATAAAAATATCAGCTTGGTTCGTGTGGACCCCACCACGATTCATGTCTTTCATCCATGCTTGTGGGGTGGCCATGTGTGGACCCCACCTTAATGGTGCTGCCTCCACCATCCAGACCTTGGACAGTGGAGCCCATGTGATGTATGTGTTTTATGGTCTGGACAGTGGGGTCCCTGCATGATGTAAGTGTTGTATCCTCACCGTCCACATAGATGGTGGGAGCAACCATGATGTACGTGTGGTGCATCCACACTGTCCAGCTGCAAGGACGGTGGGACCCACCTTGAGGTTATTTGTTGTATCTGCACTGTCCAGCCCCTGGACGGTGGGAGTTAATCAGCTAGTGTTCCTCACACCAGCTATATAGCTATTATATTGATGTCGGCAAGGTTTGTGGGCCTCCATCATGAGGTATGTATTATATCCCAACCGTCCATGTGGGACCCACTCCACACATGTTGCACGTGTGGAGGCTGGGATCATTAGATGTATGCATTGTATATTTACACCATCCATTTTGGACAGTGCCATGTGGGGCCTACCATGGATATATGTGTTTTATATCCAACTGTCCATCCATTTTGACGTGGCCCACCATGATCTGGACGATGGGCCCTATCTTGATGCATGTGTTCATCCATGCAGTCCACTGTCCAGATATGGACTGTGGGACCCATACAGTATATGTGTTTTATATCCTAGCCGGCCATACCTTCCTAGACATGGACCCACCTCGATGTATGGGTTCTATCCTCACTATCCATCCATTTGATGGGCGTGGGACCCACTGATGTACATGTCTTATTCACAGCGTCCCACACGTGGCACCCTTGATGCATGTATTCTATCCACACCGTCTAGATAGGCTGGACAGTGAGGCCTGTAATGATGTATGTGTTTCATATCCGTGCCATCTATCCATATTGTTGGACGCAAGACTCACCTACTGTACACGCGGGGCCCATGTACTAGTTGTACAGGGCCCACCTGCTATGAGGCCCATTGTGACGTATTTGAAGCCTAAGTGATCTGGCCCATTATGATGTATATTGGGCCTAAGTGATGAGGCCTATTATGATGCATTTGAGGGACAAGTGATAGGGCCCATTGTAATGTATATTAGGCCCGTGTGAGCGGCCCATTGTGATGTATATTAGGCCTGTGTGAGTGGCCCATTGTGATGTATATTAGGCCCGTGTGAGAGGCCCATTATGATGCATATGAGGCCCATGTAATATGGCCCATTGTGATGTGTATTAAGCCCATGAGATACGGCCCATTGCGATGTGTAAGGCCCATGTGATACGGCCCATTATGATATGTGAGGCCCATAAGATGAGGTCCAGTGTGGTGTTTGTGAGGCCTATGTGATGAGGCCTGATGTGATGTATATGTGGCCCATGCGATGCGGCCCATTTGATGTATATGAGGTCCATGTGATACGACCCATTGTGATATGTGAGGCCTATTTTGTTGTATGTGAGGCCCTTATGTGAGGCCATGGGCCCTATTATATGTTTGGCCCTATGAGGGCAACTCTTTGGGAGCAATGTTGGTTAAATATTCACATTGATAAATAATAATGGTTAAATGTCCCATTGTGACCTTCCCTTAGGCCTTGTTAGGCCCATTCTTGATATGAAAAGGCCGTCTATGCCCATCCTTGACATGAGGAGAGTACATCATGATCATATAACATGCTTAATATAGTTCCACGATCCATGCCCATACGCATCATATATATGTATGTTTGTTATGAGGAGTATTGATCATAACACATGCCATTGGGCGGATTATTATATGATTAGATGATATGACTCATGCATCTTGCATTTTGTGATATGACCACCATATGCCCTAGTGACATCAGGGTCGTGGCCTTCACAGGCATGTCGTGGATGGCCAAATGAGACACCGAAAATCTTTTTCTATAAGGGGTGCCATAGATGTCCCTTGGTGAAAGTTCCTAAACCCTCTTGGTACCAGTGGATGCCCCAACATCTAGGCCGAGTGGATATATATGAGTGCATGAGGGCCGTATACCAGTAGGCCACGTCTCCCATTATGTCGTTGTTGGTTGGGAGGGGGTGTAGCCTTACCCGTCCAAGGGAATAGGTAATGTTAGGCTGAGTCTAACCAGCTCATAAATGGGCCTGCTATTGACAAGCCGGGCCGATATTAGTAGGCGGATAGTGAGGTCTCTTCCACTTACCTAGTTGTGTGCTTGATGGGGCGGCAAGTGACATAGAGTGTACTAGATCCCGGTGATGATCCTAGAGATGTACAGTACTGATATGTGGACTTATTGAGCAGGAGTTGCGTACTCAGTATTTTACTCATTCATTCATTCATTCACTATCCACTCAGGTTGGTGGTGTGCAACTAATTATTATGTATACATTTTTAATGGCCAGGATTTCGATTGGGGCGTGCGACCAACCTGAGATCAGGAGTTTACCACATTGAGTTTGGCTAAGAAAATTTAGGTATGAGACTAGTTTGGATAGAAGCCCCTTGTGATGGATCGCATAGCTTGCGATACTACGTACTATCATCCCGACTTCACACTCCAGCTTGGTTATTTCATTCACACCACATATTGCAATGCATCCTCAACAAATATCATTTGGTTTACTATGCTTCTACATTGCATAGCCTGAATAAGGTTGATGGTATTATGGACTTGTCAAGATCTATATATTGCATTACATCCATGACATATAACATTTTTGGTTGCTATGTTTCTACATTTATATAGCCTAGATGAAGTTGACGGTATTCGTGGACTCGTTAGGATTTGCATATTGTATTGCATCCTTAGTATATGATATTTGACTTACTATATCTTTTGCATTGCATAGCTGATCTACATTGCTTTCTCAGTATATGATATTGGCTTATTATGTTTTTGCATCGCATAGTCTGGATAAGGCTGATGGTATTTATAGACTTACCAACATGTTTCTGCATTGCTCTGATATTGCATTCTGAGCATGCTTACCTTGCACACACACTTACACCACCCTCTAATATTTATATAAGCTTATGCATGATAGATGCGTGAAGGTGGCATTAGGACGCAACAATGTTGAGCTTGGAGCGTGCAACTGTCTTCTGGAGCTTCAATTTTCGATATATGTATTTTCCTTTCAACATTGTATTCAAATGTTTATATTAGTGGATATTTGATGATGAAAAAACCTAGCTATATGTCCTAGAGAGGGGGGGGGGGGTGAATAGGACTATACCAAATAAAACTTATAATAGCAATAAATAAATAAATATGATAGCCAACAAATAATATAAACAAACCTCAATACAAGAATGTAAAGCAACCTCAAAATTCAGATCTTGAGAGGTTGATACAAATGTTATTCTAAGGACAACCTTACACCAAAAATCAGAGTTTATGGTAGGACAACCTTATTTTTAGAAAGGTCTTTGTATCAAATCTCAAATCGAAGAGGAATAGAAAAATAAAGACAAATTGCACTGAAGATTAAAATGCAATCTCAAATATATATTGTTCTAGGGACAACCATGCACCATAAAAATGACAGGGTAACCTTACTAGAACAAATAAAGAAATTGATAAAGGAATAACAAGAAATAAATTCTAAACTATTACAACATTCTCACAATGCTTGAAATAAATGATTACAACATTCACATCCACATATACATCCCACAAATGAATAATTAAAGATATGAAATATAAACCATTCAACTACCAAACACAAGGGATTATAGTGGTTCTCCTGTGTGTTCACCAACTGTTAAACAACAGCCACACAGAATGCTACTCCACTCCTAATATCCTCACACAGGGGATATTAGCGTTCACTATTAAAGTAGGTTTTCACAGGTTCACCCAAAACCTTCACAATTGTGTCTTTCTCTGCGGGCTTACACAATTAAAAAACCACTTCTGAGTTTTCCTAGCTCTCCTCAGATAACCAATACAATGAGATTTTTCTGAAAAATTTCAAAAGAAACTAAAATAGAAAGGAATTTACAATTAAATGTAAAATACCTGATTTTCTCCTTCGTTGTAGCAGCCCCAAAGAACCAAGTCAGAGTAGATAATTGAATGTCCAAGTTCAATGTCCGAAACTCACATTACAATGGTTCTAGTTCTAATTGATTTTAAATTAAATCAAAATGGACTAGGTTTAATTGATTTTGATTCTAAAGAAAGGGAAATAGCAATTCCTCTTTTCAGATTAGATTGGAATACAAGAAACAAAATCAATTAATAAAGCTAAAGAAAGAGAATATTAAATACGCACACTTAGCTTAAATGGAGCACAAACTTATCTCTAAGAAGGCCAAATTAATTAGCTTGAATTGTCTCTCTTATTCTAAGATTCATGCTCTATTTATAGCTGAGAAAAACACGTCTTTGACTGGTCTTAGGACCTCTACGACTGGTCGAAGAACCAACAGAAATTTAAATTTTCAAGCGTGATAAGATAAGACGGTTTCACGATTAGTTGTAGGTATCCTATGACTGGTCGTAGGTCACCTTCGACTGGTCGTAGGTTGCATGCGATTGGTCGTAGATAGATGATTTTCAATGCTGTACTTTGAATTGTAGATATACGACTGGTCAATGAACTAGTTGACACTGCTCACACGACTGGTCGAACAACCTTCAGGACTGGTCATAGAGTAACTAAAAAATTTTAAAAATCTTCAACAACTTAGTACTAGTCATGAAATTTCTTAGACAGGTCGAACCAATGTTAGGACTAGTCGAACAAGGTCCAGGACTAGTCTTAGAATAGACCAAATTCACTTATAAAATATATATGGATTATGTATCCAAAATGGCCTACTCTAAAGGTTAACCTAAGGTCAGTCATACCTCAATAGTGAAGTAAGGACATTGAAACTTGAAGACAGGTGACCTTTAAGTATAATTAAGCCTGAGATCTTGAACTTGAAAGCTTCTGAGATCTTGAACTTGAAAGCTTCTCTTGTCTATCAAAGCTAATCTTGCTAGACTATCATCATGACTCTTCATGTCTTGAATAGATCTTTTGTTCATCACATATACAGCTTCAAAGCAGTGTCTTTGTCACTACAATTTTGACAATAACAAGGGGCTATAAACTATAGCACTTACAATCTCCCCCGTTGTCAAATTAGTGACAAAACATATTTCTAAAATATGATACATAACACAGAATATCTGATTATAGAATCATGCATCAGTTGTTATCAACTGTCACACATACATGAACCTGCAAATCAATATTCAGCATACATTCCACTTCTGCACATATAGTCATATACTCCACATACTCTCCCTGAGTAACATGTATCACAAAAATATCACAAAAAAAAAAATATTATGCACAATGCTACTCACTCACAATGCTATTCACTCCACAATGTTAATCCACAATGCTACTCACTTCACAATGCTAATCCAATCCAATCATGAGAAGCATAACAATCATTATCCATTCTCCCCCTTTTTATCACAATATGACAAAGGAGGCAAAGAACAGATGACTAAGGAGTAATATGTAAGGAGATAAATAAGAGGTAAGACAAGATATGAGAACATAGCATAAGCAACACACATAATTCATAAACTGAGCTAAGTCAACTAAAGCTACAGTAGCAAATCCGATTAAGTGAGTACAATAGTAAGATAGTTATTATAGACCAGAAAACTTAAAAAAGTTAATTTAAACCAGATGAAGGAGCAGGGATGGAAGGATCAAGTTGATGCATGCCCTTATTCAAGCGCCTAAGATACTTGCGCATATACTTGAATTGTAAATCATGGGCAACAGTCATGTTTTCCATCCTAACATTGATATTCTCAACCTTAGTTTCCAATACATACAAATGTGCATCAAAAGCAGAAGGCTCAAAATCTGGATCATTTGCAGAGTCAAAATCAAGTTCTTCAAAAATATCATCCATGTTAATATCATCAGGAGGAAGATCACCAGCTTCTTCCTCATGTTCAGCTTCAGCCTCACCAACACCATCTCTTTGGCCAGGAAGAAATTCCAGCTTCATCTTATTGATATTAGAGTTTTTAAATATCAGATGATGGATAGGGGCTTCTCCAACCGACATATCGACTAGCATATGCGTAGCCAATACAGTCATCAAATAACCAAAAGGGATATCACTATGACCAGGATGAAGTCTAAACTGAATGATAGAGTGACAAATCAAGGATGGTAAGCAAAGATGAGCACCTCTGGCAATATTATGAAGAACACGAACTATGAAAGCCGTTAACTCAATTTTATTACTCGATAGAGGATACAAGTTGGACACAAAGATCCTATAAAGAACTCTGTATTTAGGTAACAAAAATCTTGAGGGGAGCACATTTTCTTTATGCGTTCATTGAACATCCAGATTGCATAAATCCTTAGTTAGCATACGTTTTTCAGTCTGTGAGGGTTTTTCAGACAATGTATGAATGGGAACTCCCTCATCATTCACAGGAATTTCCATAAGAGCTGAAATCAAGTGACGATCAACGTCAAATGGTCCTTCTCTTGTGGCAATTTTAAACATTATATTTTTCAGTGAAAATTCACATATGCAAGAAAACATGGATTGGGCAATGGACCAGCATGCTGGCCCACCACAATACAATAAGTTATCCCAACCTACAGCTTGGAGCATAGGAAGGATATCAAAAGGAGTAGTATGATTAATATTCAACAATAACATTACGCAATCTGATGTCCCGAACCAAGAATGAATCATCCTCGAGAGCCCTAAGATGACGCGTAGTGATAAAGGCTGATCTAGAAGAAGATGGACCATGAGAAGTTATTTTTCTCCCTCTATAAGCCATTTGCAACAAAGATTTCAAGAAGCAAGGAGTTGCAAAGGATTGAGAAGAGGGTTTTCTCAAATCAGATTTTTCAAAAGAAAAATCCCAAATCACAATGAAATTCAAAATAGACACCTTCAAGAGACAAAAAGAAGTAATCTAGACACAAATCTACAAAAAAAAGGTCAATGGAGCACTAACCATGAAGATTTCGAAGGTTGGCTTCGACTAGTCAGAGATCGGCTCGTTGGTGAGTGAAAAAGAAATGAGAAAAATGAAGTGTTTTCCCCAAATTAAAGTGATTTCACGAGTTTCTCGACTAGTCGTGGATGTACACGACCAGTCGTACCACGACTAGTCGTGTATATTCACGATCTATCGAAGACCAGCCAAAAATGCAATTTTCCTTTGAGTTTTATAAAATTTTGTGCATGATTTGAAAAAATTAAAATCTAAACTAGCAAGAATATACAATATGATAAAAAAGCATAAATTATCATCTTAAAATGCACATGCTAAGATCAAATTTGATTTGGTTAAACCTACTTTTGTCGAGAGGTTTAGTGAAAATATGAGCACGTTGATTCTCGGTAGGTACATATTCCAAAGATATAACCTTTTCTTCTACTAATTCATGGATATAATGAAATCTAATGTCAATGTTCTTAGTATGAGAATGCTGAATAGGATTTTTTAAAATATTTATGGCACTGGAATTATCACAATATAATAACATAAAATCCTATTTAATTCCATAATCACTTAGCATTCGATTCATCCAAACAAGCGGCGTACACGCATTACCAGCTGCGATATATTCAGCTTCAGTTATTGAAAGTGATATAGAACTTTGTTTCTTACTAAACTAAGAAACTAAACAGTTTCTGATATAAAAGCAACCACCACTGGTTGATTTTCTATCATCAAGATTACCAGCCCAATCAGCATCCGAGTACCCAGCTAATTGAACACTAGTCTCATGTGGATATCAGAGACCGAGATTAACTATACTTGCGACATATCGCATAATCTGCTTGACATCAATCAAGTATGATTCTTTAGGATTATACTGATATCTAACACAAATACCAACACAACATGATATAATTTTGGATCAATATTTTTACCTGCAGAATCTTTTGAGAGTTTCAAAGTAGTACTCATAGGAGTATCGAAGTTTTTACCATTCTTAAATCCAAATATCTTAATTAAATTCAAAGCATATTTATATTGAGAAATGAATATTCTATCAGGTTGTTGCTTTACTTGTAACCCTTGGAAATAATTCAATTCCCCAACCATGCTCATTTCAAACTGTGATTTCATCAAATCTGCAAACTCAGTAGTCATGTCAGTACAAGTAGATCCATAAATGATATCATCTACATAAATCTGAACCATTAAAATATGATCATTATATTTTTTAATAAACAGAGTTTTATCAATAGATCCCATTTAAAAATTATGGCTTAATAGAAACTTTGTTAGTTTCTCATACCATGCCCTAGGAGCTTGTTTTAATCCGTAAAGTGCCTTTTTAAGGCGATACACATGATCAACATTTTTAGGATCTTCAAAACCCATTGGTTGTTCAACATACACTTCCTCATGCAAATCTCCATTTAAGAAAGCACTTTTCACATCCATTTGATAAATCTTAATCTTTCTAAAACATGTAATGAATATAAATAGTGTAATTGATTCAAGACGTGCTATTGGTGCAAAGGTTTCATCAAAATCAATACCTTCAATTTGAGTGTAACCTTGTACCACTAGCCTAGCCTTGTTTCTAATTATATTTCCAAGCTCGTCAGACTTATTTTTGAAAATCCATTTTGTTCCAATGATGTGTTTATCTTTGGGTCTAGGTATGAGATACCAAACATCATTTCTTACAAATTGGTTAAGTTCGTTTTGCATCGCAATTATCCAGTTTTCATCAGTAAGAGCTTCTTTTACGTTAGAAGGTTCTATCTGGGATGTGAAACAAACGTAAGTATATATGTCCTCAAGTTGTCTACGAGTACGAACACCAGTGAGAGGGTTTCCAAGAATTTGAGTGGTTGGATGATCTTTAACAGTCCTCAATTCAGAATTCGTCTGATTAGATGAAGTATCTGATTTATTGACTACAATAACTTCATCATTATCTGAACTTGAGACTGGTGTATTTAAGTGATCATCAATGACCACATTGATGGACTCTTGAATCACACTGGTCCTTTTGTTCAAAACCCTATAAGCACGACTGTTTAAAGAATATCCTAGAAAAATCCCTTCATCACTCTTCATATCAAACTTTTCCAAATTTTCATGATCTCGTAAAATATAGCACTTGCTACCAAAAACTCAAAAGTATTTAACAGTAGGCTTTTTATCGAATCACATTTAGTAAGCCATTTTATTGTTACCTTTACTAGTGTAAACTCGGTTAATAATATAGCAAGCTGTATTGACTGCTTCAGCCCAAAGATTCTTAGAGAGCTTCATGCTATGCAACATGTTGAAGCACTCTATTTTTTCTTTTCATTATACCATTTTGTTGAGGAGTTTTGGGCACTGAGAATTCATGTAATATTCCTTGGTTGCTACAGAACTTCTCAAAATTGCTATTCTCAAATTCAGATCCATGATCACTACAAATCTTACTGATTTGAGAACCTTTTTCGGTTTGGATCCTTTTGAGAACTTTTCTTACTTCTTCAAGGTTTCTGATTTGTCCCTTAAGAAGACTATCCAAATATATCTGGTAAAGTCATATACTATTACCAAGATATATCTTTTACCACCTCGACTCTCCGTTCTGGTAGGTCTTATCAAATCCATGTGGAGAAGTTCGAGTGGTCTTGATGTGGTATTGAAATTCACCTTTTTGTGTGAGTTCCTTGCGTTTTTACCAAACTGGCATTCACCACATATCTTATCTAATTTTTGAAGTTTGGGTAGACCTCTTATAAGTTCTCGTTTGCTCAATCTATATAAATTTCAGTAGTGTACATGTCCAAGACGTTTGTGCCACAATTTAGTCTCGTCTGTATGGACCATGTAACATGTTTGATTAGATAAGATGGATTCACTAACAATATAACACTTTTCAGATGTTCTATGTCCAGTTAGTATTACAGAACCCTTGTTGTTTAGAATCTCACAGCTTTGATTAGAAAACTGAAAACTATGGTTATTATCGCATATTTGAGATATGTTTAGCAAATTATGTTTTAGTCCTTCAACATATAAGACATTCTTAAATAATGGAAGGTTATAAAGTTGAACCATACCTTGGCCCATAATTTTGCAGTTACTGCCATCACTAAATGTGATTGAACCATCAGTTATATCTTTTAGATCGGTGAATAAAGCCTTATCGCCTATCATATTCCTGGAGCATCCATTATCTAGGTACCACTTTGAATGGCTTGTAGCTTTGAAAGTGGTGTAGGCAACCAAGCAACTGACCTTTAAAATCCATTTCATAACCATTTTGGGTTTGGATGGATAGTTGGTCTTCTTTCGATTGTAAGAATTATAAGTATGACCTATTGAGTTAGACTTTAGAAGCTCCTTAAGTAAATCAACTATCTTTTCAGCCAAAGGATTTTGGCTATGCTTATTATAGTTGAAATAATTTCTTTTATATTTTTGAACAGATTTAAGGTCTTTAGAAAATACTTGTCTTTTCCCTTTTGATTTTTAGGTCTCTTCCTTTACAAACTTAGGAGGTATATTTTTCAGTTTAGGAGAAATATTCTTATCATAACCCAGACCGGATCAATCGCCACATTTTCTCAATTTTGATAAGAGTTTTTCTAATTTAGAATCACCTTAGGCATATTTTCAAGTTTCCTTTAAACTCAAGAGAGAAGAGACTTCATGTTTTAGTTGGTCATTCTCAGATTTAAGATTTTTAACTTGGGCAGTTTTAAAATCCAAATCGCATTTTATCTTTTTAAAACAGTCTAAAATATGAGACTTTTCTAAAACAAGAGATTCATAAATTTCTTTGAGTTTAGAAAATTTCTCTTTTTAAAGTTTTAGTTTTACCACAATTTTATAACTCTCCTTGTATAGGGCTTTATAGCATCTTGAAGATCATCTTCATTTTCACATTCATTGTTCAGATTTTCTTCACTTGTTGAATAATTATCTAAAAATGTGAATTTGGCTAGAGTCATAAGGGCTTTCACTTTATTACCCGACTCAGTTTCAGAATCTTCAGATTTAGAAGAAGCTTCAAAATCAGAGAATTTATCCCAAGTAGCCAACATACCCTTCTTCTTGGGTTTGTGCTTTTTAGGACACTTGTTAGCCAAATGCCCATATTCTTGGCAGTTGTAACATTGACTATCTTTCAAAGATTTCTAAGTTTTAGATTTAGGTTTAGATCTTTTCTTATCATTTCCTTTTTGAAAATCAACTCTCTTTTTACTTTTGAAGATTTTATAAAACTTTTTTGCCAAAAGGGTCATATCATCTTCAAAGTTATCTAAATCAGAATTTTCTTAAAAATTATTTTTAGAACTTTTAAGAGCAATTGATTTTCCTTTTGGAGCTTTAAAAGTTAACTCGTAGGTTTGTAATGAACCAACTAATTCCTCCACCCTCATATTTTCCATATCACGAAGTTCTTGGATCGCGGTTACTTTAGAGTTGAACCGTTCAGGAAGTGAGAGTAGTATTTTTGCACACACTTTACTTTCTGGGATTTTATCACCAAGACCCCACATAGCGTTCATAATGTCATTTAATCATGTATAAAAGTCCATAAATGTTTCATTTTCCTCCATATGAATTTCTTCAAATTTGGTTGTAAGGAGTTGGACTTTCGATTTCTTGACAATTGATGTACCTTCGTGTGTTATTTCTAATATATCCCAAGCTTTCTTTGCAGAATCATAGGATATAATTCTTTTGAATTCATCCGGTGATAGTACACAAGTGATTACATTTAGTGCTTTAGCATTTGTACTACTCTCACTTTTTTGAAGTGTGGTCCAAGAGAAATAAGGTGTTACTCTCATAGATTTTGAACCATCAACTCCAGTTACTTCAGTGGTAGGAGGGTTCCAACCATTCACAGTGGCCAGCTACACACTTTCATCCATGGATTTTAAGAATATTCTCATCCTGGCTTTTCGATAAGCATAGTTGGAGCCATCAAAGGGTGGTGGCCTAGTGACTGATAAGCTATCAAAATTTAACATCTTAAATAGCTTAAATCATTAGCTCGGGAAATAAATCTAAGAATTAAGAATTAAATATGAGCTATTAGGCTTTAATATCACTTGAAAAGGCCTAGCTATATGTCTTTGAGGGGGGGGGGGGGGGGGGGGGGTTGGCGATGAATAGGACTATGCCAAATAAAACTTATAATAGCAAAAAATAAATAAACATGATAGCCAACAAATAATATAAACAAACCTCAATGCAAGAATGTAAAGCAACCTCAAAATTCATATCTTGAAAGGTTGATACAAATATTATTCTAAGGATAACCTTACACTAAAAACCAGAGTTTATGGTAGGATAACCTTATTTTTAGAAAGGTCTTTGTATCAAATCTCAAATCGAAGAGGAATAGAAAAATAAAGACAAATTGCACTGAAGTTTAAAATGCAATCTCAAATATATATTGTTCTAGGGACAACCATGCACCATAAAAATGGCAGAGTAACCTTACTAGAACAAATAAAGAAATTGATAAAGGAATAACAAGAAATAAATTCTAAACTATTACAACATTCCCACAATGCTTGAAATAAATGATTACAACATTCACAACCACATATACATCCCACAAATGAATAATTAAATATATGAAATATAAACCATTCAACCACTAAACACAAGGGATTATAGTGGTTCGCCTGTGTGTTTACCAACTGTTAAACAACAGCCACACAAAATGCTACTCCACTCCTAATATCCTCACACAGGGGATATTAGCGTTCACTATTAAAGTAGGTTTTCACAGGTTCACCCAAAACCTTCACAATTGTGTCTTTCTCTGTGGGCTTATACAATTAAAAAACCACTTCTGAGTTTTCTTGGCTCTCCTCAGATAACCAACACAATAAGATTTTTCTTGCAAATCCCAAAAGAAACTAAAACAGAAAGGAATTTACAATTAAATGTAAAATACGTGATTTTCTCCTTCGTTGTAGCAGCCCCAAAGAACCAAGTCAGAGTAGATGATTGAATGTCTAAGTTCAATGTCCAAAACTCACATTACAATGGTTCTAGTTCTAATTGATTTTAAATTAAACCAAAATGGGCTAGGTTTAATTGATTTTGATTCCAAATAAAGGGAAATAGCAATTCGTCTTTTCAGATTAGATTGGAATACAAGAAACAAAATCAATTAATAAAGCTAAAGAAAGAGAATATTAAATACGTACACTTAGCTTAAAATGGAGCACAGACTTATCTCTCAGAAGGCTGAATTAATTAGCTTGAATTGTCTCTCTTATTTTGAGGTTCGTGCTCTATTTGTAGCTGAGAAAAATACATCTTCGACTAGTCTAAGGACCCCTACGACTGGTCGAAGAACCAACAGAAATTTAAATTTTTAGGCACGACAAGATGAGACGGTTTCACGACTGGTCGTAGGTACCTTACGACTGGTCGTAGGTCACCTTTGATTGGTCGTAGGTTGTATACGACTGGTCGTAGACAGATGATTTTCAACATTGTACTTTGAATTGTAGATATATGACTGATTGAAGAACCAGTCGACACTGTTCACATGACTGGTCGAACAGCCTCCAGGACTGGTCGTAGAGTAACCAAAAAATTTTAAAAATCTTCAATAACTTAGGACTGGTCATGGAATTTCTTGAACTGGTTGAACTAGTGTTAGGACTAGTCAAACAAGGTCCAGGACTAGTCTTAGAATAGACCAAATTCACTGATAAAATATGTAACGCCGTGGAAAAATCCGTACTTGGACTCGAGTACCAACTCGACCAGAAATCGCGTAGGATTAATTCCTTTAGAAAATAAGTGTAGTAGCTAGGAAATAATCCCTGATCACTTTAAATACGTTCTACAAGACCCAAAGCGAGTAGAACCAATAACGCTATAATACTCTAAAACCTCGGATCAAACTCTAAACCGGTTTGTTCTCTTGACCTCTTTGAAACTTTGTATTGGATCTATACCGTGCGTCGAAAGTCTGATACTTACAATCTTATACCGTTAGAATCGCCTAGCTGGACTTGACAATCATTTCAAAAATCAAGTCCAACCGATATTCATAGGCTATTTCATTGAGCTTGGACTGAAGAGAGTGGGAATAGGGTTAGATTTGGAATTTAAAATTCAAATCTGGCACACGACTTGATGCGTTATTATTAAGCGTTCTGACTGTCAGAATTCAGCCAAATTATACCCTCGGATCAGGAAAAATTTCTATTTCATATCATGAGATTTGTAAGCCTGATCTATGTGCGGTGACCGCTGAACTGAAACTGGACCGCCACGGGCGATCTACGAACACTGTTGGACTGAAAACGGGATATGAGCAACATCCGACATGTATGAACTTAAGTCCGATCGCGTTCGGCCAGGGGACCACCAGAAATGTCCTTTTGGACCGAAACAGCCCCGATTTGGATATACCTTAAGTAAACATTGTTCACGAGCCTATTTCGGGCATGTTTGGGCTTATAAATGGGCTTAAAACCCTCACTCCTCTCTCTCATCTGAAATTGGAAAAAGCCCTAGGTTGAGAGAGAGAAAAGGTGAGAGTTTGTGAGAGAGAGAGTGGAGGAGAATTTTTCTGCTGTTGTGTTACCTGTTACACGTGATTAAGCAACACGCTTTAATCACTTTACCGGTGATTTTTTCACTTTTCTAGGTAAGAAAACATCCCTAATAGTTGCTGATTTGAGGTTCCCTTGGTTCCATAGCGAAATAACTAATAGATCTTGTGTATTAGGTTCACAGTTCGCCGTAGACGAAGCGTATACGCTCCGTTCGAATTCACACACCTATAAGAGAAAAGGTACGGATTTTAGACGCTTTGATTGATTGTTTCCAACTCTTTCAATGTCGATTAATAGTAGATTATTGACGGCAATGCCGTTTGACATGTACAACATGCTGTCCATTTCCTGTTTCGTAAATAGACGAAGAATATGAGATTTAGGACATTTTAGTCATTTGTAGGAAATACTGTTTTCATCCATAATTTGCGGATGTGATTGACATGGCTTCTTGTCGCATTAGGATATTAGGAATACGTGCATAATTAGTTTGTCTTGTGAGCAGATTATAGTGGTATGGGACACTATATTCTTGCAGTCAGCCTACACTGATCAGGAGATGAGTTCTTTGTAGTGACCGCGAGCGTATTCTGAGTCTACGGGAGGCAACGACCCTTCCGTAGCAGTGAGAGTACAGTAGGCCTGTATTGATAAGGTGATGGGGGAGCGGTGCAACGAGTACGAGCAACAGCCTTGATTGCCCTTGCAGCGACCTATAAAATATACTTCGTTGAGATTACTAGGAGTGACGACCCTAGACAGGATCTGTGTTGGGATTGATATAAGGGAAGTACCTTAGTTTCCCAATCCTGCTGTTTGAATGGACTAATAATAACTCAGAAATCATATCACCATTACATTGCATGTGCCTGAAAGATGTGGAGTACTTGAGGGACGATTGCATGCCGCGGTCGTAAGATGGTGCCATATGAGGGAGATCATCGGTGAGGGCATACATCACGTCATGTCATATTGCATTAACAACAGTATTAGGATTGTTTGATTTACTGCTTTACTATTATTGCATGATTGATTTGAGAACATGTTAATCCTTGCTCTATTATTCCACTGAGTTAGCTACTCATTCCCACGTTTCGGGATGGTGTTTGCAACACCCACCAGACCCTGTCTTAGATGCAGGTGATGCAGCGATCAGGAGGCAGAGCCGGACTACGATGAGGACCAGGACGAGTTCTCATACATGCAGTATCACGAAGGCTTTGCTTAAGTGGCTTGGGTTGACGGGACTTCTCAGTGGGACTACTTTTGACATTTTAATTTTGTTTACTTACATGTATATGAGACTCAGAGATGTATTCATACTTTAGAGACAGTCGAGATCCACTTTGTTTTCCATACAGTGATATATATATTCTTTAGTCTTTCGCTTGCTTTTATCACTGAATCTGGAGTATGAATTACAGTTTTGGTATACTTTTACTCATGTGAATGCTTTAACTCAGACAACATTGAATCATAATCATTTTTGTTGCATAAGTGACGGTCTGGAACTCGGGAGTTGAGTTTATACACGACCCCTGATTTTCAGGGTGTTACAAGTTGGTATCAGAGCATGAATAAGATTATACCAGGCCTGAGTTATGGTCACGCGATGTACGCTGTCGCTTCCTTTGACTTAGGTGGGTGCGAGAAGGGTCTAGAAATACTTATAGGATCGCAGATTCGCCAATAGGCAAAGACTATTCGTATCGATCGCGCGATCGAGTCCGTAACGCATCTAGGGTCGCGTGCAGTGACCCGAGTAGCTCCTAGGTTGTAGGTAGGTGGGTTGAGATATTATTTGAATGATTCTAAACCCATAAATGTAAATCCTTGGGCTGTGGGACAATCACAACCCTTGCATTTAATCGCTAGGGCTCAAAAACTCTGTTTCACCTAAATTCTTCAAAATTCTTCCTCGTACCACCCCACTCTTCAATTATTTCTTATTATTTTCATGTTAGGCATTGATCCTAATGTAAAAATAACATAAAATCATACTTTGACAAAATTTTACAGTGAATAGTAAAATTTCATGAAAACTGGCCATTAAACCATTCTAAGTTTGCGATCTTTAGCAACTAATGGACTAGATGGATGTATTAACTCCTTCTACCCTAAAATAATATGCTGCATGATAGGGGATTGTATTTAGGTTTAAAGATTGGTCCCAAAAAGCTCCGAATGCATGTTTGGGCCTCCATAGGGCAATCTACAATGAACTAAGGTGGGGCCCATACATTTTTGGGGTCCCTGGACCATGGGAGACCAGACCCATGTGGTCCCACCGACCAACATGAGAGATGGTCGGCGATGCATCGCCGTCCAATGTGGCCCACTTGATGTGAAACTTGTTTCGTGGGGGTATTTTGGGTAATAAACCCCCCCATGTATGGTTCATCCATAGAAAACCCCTAAATGGGGTACTTCCTTCACAACAGCCCCCTTCCCTAGCTTCATTTTCATTTTCTTGCTGTCCTCTCTGAAAACTGTGGCTCCAAATCCTTCCCAAACCCATTCTCTGTTGAAAATGACCCCACTCCATCACTCCATAGTGATTTGCATCCCTCCCTATTGTAAATCTCATCGTTTGGAGCTCTTACAACCCCCAAAACGAGCTGAAATCGTGAGGAGCTCCATTCCCCTTTTTTATTCTCTTTTCTTTCTAAAAATCCATCCTAGGGGAGATTAAAGCATCCCTCTACAATGCCTAGATCTCCCTTTTTCAGTTTGGCCAGCCATTTCTCAACATTTTCTCCATTTTTCATGGCTTTTGTTAAAGCCATTTTGGGTCTTTTATCTCTCTCCACCATCCTCTCTTTGATGGGAAAGAGAAAGACCGCAGCGGATGAGGTTGGGCCTAGTCGCCCTGCGCAATCAAGAAGACCGAGGGGTGGCGCCGCTAGCTCAAGCGCCGTCGCAAGTCCAAGCACGGCCCGAGAGTTCCATACAAAGCGAGATTTGGATCCCCATACTCAACTTGGGTGAGTGATATTAGCAGAGGTGCCTCACGGTGAATACACTGACCGTAAGGTGTTGTTTGAGGTGGACATGGAAGGACGACTCTTGGGTGAATTCCTGTTATTTGAGCGCATTGAAGCTGCACATTGGGGTCCACTATTCGAAGCTCGTGCTAATGTGAGCACCATTCGTGCCTTCTACACTCGTATCCAGAGTCCTACACTGGAGCCATTACAATTCAAGATTCCATTTGGTAGAGACTGGATGGCTACGATCAATATTCGGTTGATAGAGCGACTTCTGAACGTGCCCCTTGGTGATGTTCATCCCAGTACGAAGAATTTGAGTAGGCGTGAGCGAGATCACTGTACCAGGTTCCTATGCGGTAAACTGGTTCCATGGTAGCCTAATAATAGCCTCAAGGCGTCTCATATGTCTGATGATTTACGCCTGCTGCACCACATTTGCACGTTCAACGTGTATCCCAGGTCGACAAATCGCATTGAGTGTACGCGCCTTATGGTTGACTTCTTGTATCTAGTGGCCCAGGGAGAGAATGTGTGTATGGTCACTTTCATCTTGCGATAGATTATCCTCATAGCGAAATCAAGAAGAACGTCTAAGTCGCTTCCTTTTGGCCGACTTATATGCAAGATCACGCTTGAGTTTGCTTACAGACTTGGGCTGGAGTTACCAGTTCTGATTCATAGCATTGATGAGTCTACCATGGTCAAGATGAAGATTGGGTCTCAGTACTGTGAGACTCAGCTTGAGGAGGATAGCGAGGATGATTTTGATGATGAAGAGGATCCAAGTGAGGGAGAACCTGGAGCAGAAGTTGAGGAAGAAGTCCAGGAAGAGGTAGAAGAGGAGGCTTAGGATACAGATGAGAGCCCTCCTCCTTCTGCTCAGGCTACTGGTGATGACCACATTGCCCGAATTGAGGAGAGCCAGGTCGCCTTACGAAGGGAAGTTCAGGAACTTCGGACTGAGGTCGAGGATACTAAGGCCGTTATGAAGAGGAAATTCGACAAGGTGACTCGCACCTTGAAGGCGATCCTGTGCTGCTTGCAGGATAAGGGTGCTCCTCTCTGTCACCCGACTCAGACTAGCGATGAGATCTTTGATGTTGTTGTTAGTAGTTAGTCATTTCCTGCTTTATGTTGTGTAAGCCTGATAAGGCTAGTAGTTTGCTTATGTTGCTGTTGAAACTTTAACTGTCTTAGTTCCCATGTACTTCTTGTTATGATGCTTGTAAGGACATATCCCTTGTATTATGACAATTTTGATTAAATAAAATGCATGGAATGCCTTTGACTCTTATGTGAATGATTGCGGTGTGTTTGTGCTATTGAGACTGACAAGGTGCGCCCTATTTTGAATATAGGGAATGCCGCCAAAGGCTACACGGAGCACCACTCGGCTTACATTGGGTAGCCTATGGATCAGGCTCCTTCGCAGTCTGATGCACATGCGGACCCTGCTGTGGGCCCGATTCCTGAGATAGCACGTGCGTCTCAGCCTGCTACTGGTCCTGCAGCTGGACCACCGCCTTTCACACCACCCGTCAGAGAGCCGTACCGTGCATCTTTTTCGACGCAGTACACGCCACAGCCTGCTCCACCTCTAGATAGATTTGAGCAGATGATGGCCATGATGCAGCAGCAACAACAGCTCCTGACTACGATTGTGGAGACTCTAGCCTAGGATGGGAGTGTGCCTCCACCCCCACCACCTGCGCATCCAGCTGAGGATGCTGATACATATGCCCAGGATGAGGGCATGATTCATCCTATACCACCTGCTTACCCTGCGGGGAATGCCGCTGACACACGGAGTTTATTAGAGCGATTCCAGCGCTTACGGCCTCCCACTTTTACGGGTTCTCATAGACCCGAGGAGGCCGAGTATTGGCTCGACTGTGTGTCAAAGATACTGCGGATGCTATATTGTTCAGAGGCCGAGCAGGTCGAGTTGGCTACGTTCTTGTTCGAGAGAGAGGCCAGCTTATGGTGGGACAGTATATTGCGGACCGTTACCACCGATTATATATGGACCTGCGCAGCGTTCGAGTTTCGCTTCCACGAGAAATACTATCCCCAGACGTACAGGCATGAGCGGGAGAATGAGTTTCTGCGCCTCAAACAGGGAGGCATGACGGTCACTGAGTATGAGCATCAGTTCACTGAGTTGGGCAGATACGTCCTGACTATTTTGGCAGATGAGCAGATGCGCGTACGACGCTTTTTAGAGGGTTTACGACTGGATATTCGGTCGAAGATGTGCTGCGTGAGCATTCCCTCCTATGCAGAACTGATTCACATGTCCATACGGGCAGAGTAGGATGTGGATCGACTTACCCGATCTCATGGCCCTATTGCTCCTAGGCCACGACCAGATTTGCAGGATAGGCCCTTTGCGGGTAAGAGGCCTCACGTCGACTCTCCTTCTAGGGCTACCGTGCCAGTACCACCGATGCGGTGCCCTGATTTACTATGCACATATTGTGGGAGAGTGGGCCATTTGGCACAGAGTTATTTTTCCCAGATGCGGGACAGTGGGTTCTCGCCACCGCAGAAGATCGACCGTACACGCTCACATGCGATATCAGCACCGCCTTTATGGTTGGCTCCTGCACACCCTTCCTTCAGACCTCCAGTATCTCAGATCAGGAAGCCTCTATGGCCCACGGCACAGCGGCCGAACCGGCCACAACAGGCACGGGTGCATGCCTTAACAGCTGAGGCAGCTGCAACAAAGACTTCTCAGCATTCGGCCTTTGAGGTCACTGCTCACATTGGAGGTATTCCTATTCTCGTGATGGTGGACACTGGATCCACAATTTCATTGATATCACGTGCCATAGTCAGACGCATTGGGCTATCGACTATTAGGATGGACGGGGTGCGAGTTTATACAGCTCACGGGTCCTTTACAGATGCCACCCTGATGTGTGAGGGCTGTTTGGTGGATCTGGGGGGTAAGACGATGGGTCTTGATCTTGTCGTCGACCCCTCTTTTTTTTATCTCGACGTCATTCTTGGCATGGACTGGTTGACTGCAGCGAGGGCCGAGATTGACTGCGAGACTCATATAGTGACTGCCTACGAGCCAGAGGGCGTATCCTTTACATTTCCAGTGCGGATAAATCTCCCCTTCCGTATACTTAGTTACGCTACTTTACTACGAGACGCTGGTGCCCAGATACTCGAGCATATGCTAGTCGTTTGCGAGTTTGGGGATCTGTTCAGGAAGATCCCTGATTTACCGCCTAGACGAGAGATTGATTTCACTATCGATCTGGTGCTTGGTTCCACGTTCGTCTCACTGCCGACGTATCGCATGGCACCGTGTGAGATGGAGGAGTTGAGGACGCAGATTGATGGTCTGTTGGAGCTTGGCCTTATACGGCCTAGTGTGTCTCCTTGGGGAGCACCAGTTCTGTTCGTAAGGAAGAAGGATGGTTCGATGCGATTGTGTATTGATTATCGCAGGCTGAACCAGATCACGGTGAAGAACAAGTACCCTTTACCCAGGATCGATGACTTGTTTGATCAGTTGAGAGGAGCACAGTACTTCTCAAAGATTGATCTTTAGTCAGGATATCATCAGTTGCGCGTCAGGGATGAGGACGTGTAGAAGACGGCGTTCAGGACCAGCTTTGGCCACTACGAGTTCCTTGTGATGTCGTTTGGTCTCATGAACGCACCAGCCGTGTTCATAGATCTGATGAACCGGGTGTTTCGGCCTTTCCTCTATCGATTCGTCGTTGTGTTCATTGACGACATTTTGGTATACTCCAGGAGTCGAGAGGAGCATGAGGAGCACTTGCGCTTGGTCCTGGATACGCTCAGACAGCATCAGTTGTTCGCACAGTATAAGAAGTGTGACTTCTGAAAGCAGGAAGTGAAGTTCCTGGGACACGTGGTGTCCAAGGATGGCATGGCAGTTGACCTGTCTAAGGTAGCTGCAGTTCAGGACTGGGAAGCCTGGTTCTGTCACTAAGGTGAGGAGTTTCTTGGGTCTCGCTGGCTACTATCGACGCTTCATTTGAGATTTCTCGAAGATCGTGAGACCTCTATCTCAGTTGACACGAAAGGACGTGAAGTTCGCTTGGAATGACAAGGCGGAGTCAGCTTTTCAGGAGCTGAAGGACAGACTTACATCCGCCCCTGTGTTAGTATTGCCAGAGCAAGGGGTTAGGTACACTATAGACACTGATGCATCTAGCATTGGTCTGGGTTGTGTCCTTATGCAGAAGGACAGGGTAATTTCATATGCCTCGAGACAATTAAGGAAGTACGAGGAGAATTACCCTACACATGACCTAGAGTTGGCAGCCGTCATATTCGCACTGAGACTCTGGAGACATTACCTCTATGGAGAGGAGTTCGAGCTCTTTTGTGACCACAAGAGCCTCAAGTACATATTCAATCAGCGAGACTTGAATATGAGGCAGCGGCGATGGATGGAGACGTTGAAAGACTTCAAGTTTGAAGTCTCTTACCATCCTGGAAAGGCAAACCTTGTGGCTGACGCGTTGAGCCGCAAGAAGGCGATAGAGTTTGCGGCTCCGCTGATGGTTGCTGAGTGGGATATGGTTGAGTTTTTGTGAGACTTTGAGCAGAAACTCACTGTAGAGGAGTCGTATGAGTTCATCGCACATGTACAGGTGCGATCTCAGATCGATGACCGGGTTATCGAGGCGCAGAGGGATGTTGCGCATCTGACTGAGCTTCGAGAGCAGGCCAGTGGTGATGCAGACGCCGAGTGGCGAGTTGGCATGGATGGGGGCTTACATTATCATGACCGCCTATGCGTCCCAGACGTCCCTGACTTGAGACGAGAGATTCTCGAGGCTGCGCATTGTACCAGACTCGCGATGCATCCAGGCAGTACGAAGATGTATCGCGATGTGAGGAGGACCTATTGGTGGGAAGGTATGAAGACCCACATAGCAGAGTTCGTGTCCCGTTATCTCACTTGTCAGCAGGTGAAGGCAGAGCATCGCTGACCACCTGGACTCTTACAGCCTATGCTGATCGCGGAGTGGAAGTGAGATTTCATTTCCATGGATTTCATTTCAGGGCTGCCGAAGATGAGGAAGGGACATGATTCCATATGGGTGATCGTCGACCGTCTGACGAAGTCGGTGCACTTCCTACCGATTAGAGTTACGAACTCTGCAGACGAGCTGGCTAGACTGTACATCAGAGAGATCATGCGTCTGCATGGAGTTCCGTTGGAGATCGTGTCGGACAGAGACACGCGGTTTACTTCTATTTTTTGGACTCGCATTCAGGAGGCTATGGGTGTGAAGTTGAAGTTTAGTACTGCCTTCCACCCACAGATAGATAGACAGACAGAGCGGGTGAACCAGATCTTATAGGACATGTTGCGAGCTTGCGCATTGGACTTCAAGGACAGTTGGGATGATTGTCTTGCATATGCGGAGTTCGCGTACAACAACAGTTTTCAGGAGAGTATCGGTATGGCACCTTACGAGGCGCTGTATGGGCGACCTTATCGCGCACCGCATTGCTGGGCAGAGGTCAGTAAGCGTAGCTTGATTGGCCCAGAGTTAGTGCATGCGACGTCAGAGAAGATTGATATTATTAGACGTCGGCTTCTCACAGCGCAGAGCAGACAGAAGAGTTATGCCGATACGAGACGGTGGCCGCTGGAGTTCACAGTTGGGGATCATGTATTTTTACGAGTTTCCCCTATGAAGGGAGTCCTTCGGTTCGGGAAGGGGAACCTAGCGCCGCAATTCATTGGTCCGTTCCAGATCCTCTATCGTGTGGGAGCAGTGGCTTACCGTTTGGCTTTACCCACGCCTCTCGTGAGCGTTCACAACGTATTTCATGTTTCTATGCTGAAGAAGTACGTTTCTGATCCTTCCCATATCATCAGATGGGAGTAGGTGTAGTTAGGAGAGGATGTTACATATATCCTGCGATCGACGCGTATCTTAGACAGGAAGGAGCATGTACTGCATAGCAAGGTGATTCCCCTTGTGAAGGTATTGTTGACGCATCACTCTGAGGAAGAGGCTACCTAGGAGATAGAAGCCGAGATTAGAAAGAACTACCCACAGCTTCTCGAGGAGTACGAAAAGGTACAAATTTTGAGGATGAAATTATTTATTTAGGGGGGTAGATTGTAACGCCCTGGAAAAATCCGTACTTGGACTCGAGTACCAACTCGACCAGAAATCGCGTAGGATTAATTTCTTTAGAAAATAAGTGTAAGTTAGCTAGCGCAATGCTAGAGTAGCTGGGAAATAGTCCCTGATCACTTTAAATACGTTCTACAAGACCCAAAGCGAGTAGAACCAATGACGCTATAATACTCTAAAACCTTGGATCAAATTCTAAACCGGTTTGTTCTCTGGACCTCTTTGAAACTTTGTATTGGATCTAGACCGTGCGTCGAAAGTCTGATACTTACAATCTTAGACCGTTAGAACCGCCTAGCTGGACTTGACAATCATTTCGAAAATCAAGTCCAACCGATATTCGCAGGCTATTTCATTGAGCCTGGACTGAAGAGAGTGGGAATAGGGTTAGATTTGGAATTTGAAATTTAAATCTGGCATACGACTTGACGTGTTATTATTGAGCGTTCTGACCGTCAGAATTCAGCTAAATTACACCCTCGGATCAGGAAAAATTTCTATTTCATATCATGAGATTTGTAGGCCTGATCTACGTGTGGTGACCGCTGAACTGAAACTGGACCGCCACGGGTGATCTACGAACACTGTTGGACTGAAAACGGGATGTGAGCGACATCCGACATGTATGAACTTAAGTCCGATCGCGTTCGCCAGGGGACCACCAGAAATGTCCTTTTGGACCGAAACAGCCCCGATTTGGATATACCTTAAGTAAACATTGTTCCCGAGCCTATTTCGGGCATGTTTGGGCTTATAAAAGGGCTTGAAACCCTCACTCCTCTCTCTCATCCGAAATTGAAAAAATCCCTAGGTTGAGAGAGAGAAAAGGTGAGAGTTTGTGAGAGAGAGTGGAGGAGAATTTTCCTGCTGTTGTGTTACCTGCTACACGTGATTAAGCAACACGCTCTAATCACTTTGCCGGTGATTTCTCCACTTTTCTAGGTAAAAAAACATCCCTAATAGTTGCTGATTTGAGGTTCCCTTGGTTCCATAGCGAAATAGCTGATAGATCTTGTGTATTAGGTTCACAGTTCGCCGTAGACGAAGCGTATACGCTCCGTTCGAATTCACACACCTATAAGAGAAAAGGTGCGGATTTTAGACGCTTTGATTGGTTGTTTCCAACACTTTCAATGTCGTTTAATAGTAGATTATCGACGGCAACGCCGTTTGACATGTACAATATGCTGTCCGTTTCCTGTTTCGCAAATGGACGAAGAATATGAGATTTAGGGCATTTTAGTCATTTGTAGGAAATACTGTTTTCATCCATAATTTGCTGATGTGATTGACATGGCTTCTTGTCGCATTAGGATATTAGGAATACGTGCATAATTAGTTTGGTGAAGAGATTTGCCTAAATGCGCACTTTGAGTCGACATACTATATGTAGACTTAGTGTGTAGTGTAAGTGTTTGTATAAATGCTTGTATTAGTATGTATTGAATTAAATGGTGTTATGAATTAGTTTGAGATTGATTTCTCAATTTATATACTGATGTAAATGATTTTCTACATGTTGGTTATATGCATGATTTCGTTGTATGTATGAAATGCATGCGTTGGAAGATTTACTTAAGTTGTATGTTATAACATGTGTTAACATGCTCACATGGTTGTATTTCAATTCCATTACTCTTACATGTTGGCTGATGTGAATTCATAATTGTCTGGGACTATACCTAGTCCAGGCAGTCGGCAATCGAGCAAGTTCGTGGTTGGCTTATCTTTGCCACGAGCGACGCGTCGATGAACGAGAGCCGTGTTCTGGAGTTGGCGGCAGTGGTTAGGCCACACGAGGTGTTTTACGCACTTCATGTCGTTCGACTTGAGATGCGCTCGTGCTAGTCGAGCCCGTCAAGTAATCCGACTGGCCGTTGTATGTTCACCCTGTATGAGTCATAACTGCTTGAACCTAAGGTACTGAACTTACCATTGTAAACCCTGTCAACCATAGTACCTTTATCCACGAAGACTCATGAGCCGGGCATGGTGGTATGGGACACCGTGGTCGAGCTGTCGGCCTATGCTGGGGCCACAAACCTCCCCGTAGTAACCAGTGAGCACCTATGTCTCGTGAGCAGATTATGGTGGTATGGGACACTATATTCTTGCTGTCGGCCTACACTGATCAGGCGACGAGTCCTTTGTAGTGACCGCGAGCGTATTCTGAGTCTACGAGAGGCGACGACCCTTCCGTAGCAGTGAGAGTACAGTAGGCCTGTATTGATAAGGTAATGGGGGAGCGGTGCAACGAGTGCGAGCAACAGCCCTGACAGCCCTTGCAGTGACCTACAAAATATACTTCGTATGAGATTACTAGGAGTGACGACCCTAGACAGGATCTGTGTTGGGATTAATATAAGGGAAGTACCTTAGTTTCCCAATCCTGCTGTTTGAATGGACTAATAACAACTCGAAAATCATATCACCATTACATTGCATGTGCCTGAAAGATGTGGAGCACTTGAGGGACGATTGCATGTCGCGGTTGTATGATGGTGTCGTATGAGGAAGATCGTCGGTGAGGGCATACATCACGTCATGTCATATTGTATTAACAATAGAATTAGGATTGTTTGATTTACTGCTTTACTATTATCGCATGATTGATTTGAGACCATGTTAATCCTTGCTTTATTATTCCACTGAGTTAGCTACTCATTCCCACGTTTCGGGATGGTGTTTGCAACACCCACCAGACCCTGTCTTAGATGCAGGTGATGCAGCGATCTAGGAGGCAGAGCCGGACTACGATGAGGACCAGGACGAGTTCTCCTACATGCAGTACCACGATGGCTTTGCTTAGGTGGCCTGGGTTGACGGGACTTCTTAGTGGGACTACTTTTGACATTTTGATTTTGTTTACTTACATGTATATGAGACTCAGAGATGTATTCATACTTTAGAGACAGTCGAGATCTACTTTGTTTTCCATACAGTGATATATATATTCTTTAGTCTTCCGCTTGCTTTTATCACTGAATCTGGAGTATGAATTGCAGTTTTGGTATACTTTTGCTCATGTGAATGCTTTAACTCAGACAATATTGAATCATAATCATTTTTGTTGCATAAGTGACGGTCTGGAACTCGGGAGTTGAGTTTATACACGACCCCCGATTTTCAGGGTGTTACAAATATATATGAATTATGTATCCAAAATGGCCTACTCTAAAGGTCAACCTAAGGTCAGTCATACCTCAATAGTGAAACAAGGACATTGAAACTTAAAGACAAGTGACCTTTGAGTATAATTAAGCTTAAGATCTTGAACTTGAAAGCTTCTGAGATCTTGAACTTGAAAGCTTCTCTTGTCTATCGAAGCTAATCTTGTTAGACTATCATCAAGACTCTTCATGTCTTGAATAGATCTTTTGTTCATCACATATATAGCTTCAAAGCAGTGTCTTTGTCACCACAAATTTGACAATAACAAGGGGCTATAAACTATAACACTTACAGATGATGAAGTTGCCTTTGTTGTAACACCCCGTCCATTTCGTAGCATTTTCGATGCATATGTACACAATGATTGACACCCTTAGCTAGACCTGGATTGACCGTTCATAGTACACACCCGACTGACCGGAACCCTAAGACCTCGAAACCTATCTCATATCGACCGCCCCATCGCTAGGATCACGTAGGTATCACCCATGCGTCTATACGATACTCTGTTAGTGAGATATGCCGTGAAGAATCATTAGTGTATCATGTAAGCAAGGTGCCATGTACTTCATTCCACACATGTGCACAATACATGTCATACACATATAGACAAGCCACACATGGGTGAGAGAATCTCTACCCATGTGTGTGATGTCACACACCCATACCTCTCATCTCTCATGTCTCCCCAAAGTCACACCTCTCCATTCCATACCTTAAGCATTCCATCATCACACTATGCCATCCCATGCTCCTTTAATCCACTATTAATTATAAATCATGAGTTAATTGTCATAATCCTAATCTAAGCTAACGACGATCACATTAATTGAATTTAACCACATTTTAACAATTTCCCTACTTATATCCTTTCATTCCTTAGCATTTTACCATTTTCTACACATAGAGAGAGAGAGAGGAGTGATCTTAGTGGGCCATCAACTCCATCAACCCCATCCCTTCCATTCATCTCAACCATCATTTCCTTCTCTTCCATCCATCTCAACCATCCATCTAATTCATTAAGGTGAGTACACCCACTCCACTCCTGGTTTGTTTCCTTTTTGATTATTTATATGATTATTAGTGGTGACGATTTGATGTGATTAATGGTGTGGATGATGAAGATAGTATGATTAATGGTGAAGATAATTGCAATAATGATGATGATGTTATTAATGGTGTGGATGCATAGGAGAAAACATATAAAAATCAATTTATTATAGAGTTCATGTGGGACCCATTGATAGTGGGCCCCACCAAAATGTTTGTATGACATCCAAATCATCCAACCATTGACTCATTGGGCTGGCCAAACTCTCACACACCCATGCCCACATGTGCACGTATCTAACAAAACAAAACATAGAAGAGAGAGAGAGAGAGAGAGAGAGAGAGAGAGAGAGAGAGAGAGAGAGAGAGAGAGAGAGAGAGAGAGAGAGAGAGAGACGTTGCTTGCTGGCAGTAGTGTCCCAGCAGCCTAATATAAAGGACGTAGGGGCTGTGGGCCCACAATGGGCCCCACCCATGCTGAATGTATTTAATCCACGCCGTTCATCTGATTCCCAAACTCATTTTAGGTGTTGAGCTGAAAAATGAAGCTAATCCAATTCTCTGGTACGCCACACCATCAAAAATCATCTGAAGACGTGCTAAAACATATAAAAGTACTTGCTGGGGCCCACTTGAAATTTTTATGCATTTAAAACTTGAACTGACCCGTCCACCACATGGGACACACACAACAGATGGACTAGATCGTCCTGATGTGGGTCCCACCTATGAAGAATTTTAATAAGCATTGACGCCGCTGCCAGTGTCTGGTGCTGCAGCAAACAGTGTCTACTGGTAATGCTGGTAGAAAGTGGGCCCCACCATGATGTATGTCGAACATCAGCACCGTGCATTTGATGGGTTCCGTTTAAAAACTGGTCACCTCCAAAAATTTGCCGTACACGGAATTCAGGCGGCCCACACCATTAAAAATAAATAAATAAGTAAATAAAAAATAAAATAAAATAATTGGAGTCTGATCATGAGGTATGTGTTGTATCCAAACCGTCCATTCCTTTTGCAAGTTTGCCTTAAGGCTTTTAAAAAATAAAAATAAATAAAATAAATAAAAATAAATAAAAAAATAAAATAAATAAGATAGATCTAACTATCAAGTGGGCCACACTACAAAAGCAGCAGGATTGAACGTTTACCATTGGAACCCTTTTTGGGTCAGAAGTTTTGGACCAATATGAAATTTATTTTTTTCCCTTAATTCAGGTCTTTGTGACCTTATGAGCAGATTGGATGGAAAATAAACATTAAGGTGGGCCCTGTAAATTGTTTAACGGTGAAATCAGTATCTCCATTACTGTTTGTGGTGAGATCCAGATAATCTTTGGATATGATTCATTTTGGATAATGCTATAAAATGATCTCTAAATAAATAAATAAATAAATAAAAATAAAAAATAGATGAACTGTGTATATGTAATAAATACATCACTTTGAGATCCATGTAATTTTGATCTCCTCGAACCGTTCATGCAACTCGGAGCTCAAGTATATAAAAGCACTTGTGAGGTCCATTTGAAATTTGGATGCATCTGAAACTTGGACCGACCCCTCAATTCAGTGGTACACACATAATGGATGGGTTGGATTTGTGATCCACGCCTTAGTGGCCTAACAAGTAACATGAATGTTTTAATGGAGGGTAATCCTCTCAATTTTTTGTGTGGTGGGGCCCACCTATGCCATAGATTGACTTGATTTTTAGCCCCAGGCCCACCATGGATTGGTGACCCATTAATTATGCAAATTGGATTAATATGTGAATGGTACCAATATCTATTAAAATTTCTCCACCACATAGAACCCATTTGAATTCCATTGATGTATGGGCCCAAGAATGTTAAGGCCCATTTTGAGTGAATGTCATGTGGGCCCATCAGTAGTAGTCTTGTTTGGGCTAACCATTGGCCCTCTTCGGCAAGAGTTCGTGATCCACATGTATTAAATGTATGCTATATTGAGACATGTGAAATTGTGTTATGTGTATGGCCCTTCACCACTTGGTATGTGACATATGTTGTATTATGTTTCCGCCTTAGATTACCTAATTATATAATAAGTGCACAACCTTTCACCACTTGGCACTTTGGTCAGAGTGCAACCCTAAGTAGTAGAATCATATGACATGTGTTTAAACCCATAAACATGTTCAATTATAATAATTAGGTAGACTCTAGATGTGTGAGGGTGCGATATGTGTTTGGCCCCTTAATCACGTGGGCATGTGACGTATGTATGGCTACCTAGTCAAATGCAATTGTGGAGTATATGTGAGTGTTTAACCAAATGATTTTGAAATTCACACAAGTTCAACCAACTACATGAAGTCAGGTGGCAATGTGACCACCTAATGTTATGACCACGTGCTTATGGGCATAGCCATAGTCACCCAAACCATGAACAATCGGGTTGTACTTGCAGATTTTCTTAGTCATGAGAATTATGATATAGGCTGGATTATACAACTTGATAATGGAGTGGCCCTCAATTCAGTATCATGTGACATAAATATAACCCTTACATTATGCTCATAAGTAAGGCAGATGCAAGGAACACTAAACTATATCTGATGTAATGGAAACTAGTTTTTGGCCTCTTGATCATGTGACACCGAATCTGAGTCATTCTCCATATGAAGTATTGAGTGGTTACAGTTTAAGAGTTAGTGTAATCGAGAATAGTGGGTATGCTTTTGATTGTGCCTTGGATGCTTTGAGATGCGGTCACCAGACCAGGATACTAATTATATGTCCACTTAACCAAGTGAAATTATGGCATCGACAACCTGACCATGAGGGAGCTTAATAAATTGGTTGCCCATAGATGTATGAGTTATCATAAGTAATCATGTGACCTTAAATCATTTAATAATGGTAAGTAGAGTGACATTGTGTGACCACTCAACCATATGATTATGTGATGCTTAGATGTCTACTAAACTATGTGAAATTGTGGTACTAGTCGCCTGACTATGTGAAAGTTTAGTAAAGCGGTTGGCCCATTAGTGTGGCCCATTGATGTGGCCCACTTAATGTATATTAGGCCCATGTGTAGGGCCCACCTATTGTGTATTTATGGCTCATTAGCGAGGCCCATTGTAATGTAATTCCAGCCCATATGTCATAGCCCATTGTGATGTATTTGGGGCCCATGGGTCATGGCCCATAGTGATGTATATTAGGTCCGTACGAGTGGCCCATTGTGATATATTTCTGACCCATATGATAAGGCCCATTGTGATGTATGTTAGGCCCATGTGAAAGACCCATCGTGATGTGTATTAAGCTTTTGAGTGAGACCCCTGGTGTTGTATATTTGGCCTTATGTGAGGCCATGGGTCCAGTATATGTTAGGCTCTATACAAGTCATTCCTTGGGGGAAATGTTGGTTAAAAGTTCACATTGTCGAGGTCGATTGTCGATGACGGTTATTGATATCGATTATGAGTATGTGACAACATAACAATATAATACATGCCCATATGCATCATCTACATGTTTGTTATGAGATATGATTGGCCATTGCATATACCATAGTGAGGATTGTTATGAGGTTCCCTGATAGCAAAGGTTATCTCACATGAGCGCAAGGTATGCGCAAGATTGATGTATGACTGGATTGTATGACTCATGTATCTTGCTTTGTATACCCTAGTGACATCAGGGCTGTACCCTCCATAGGCATATCGTGGATGGCTAGACGGGACATCAAAAATTTATTCTAGCATCGGGCTGCCATAGATGGCCCTGGGTGAAAATCCCTAAACTCTCTTGGTACCAGAGGATGCCCCAACGTCGAGACCGAGTGGATACATGAGCGCTCGAGTGCCAAATACTAGGAGGACTCGTCTCCCACTGTGTCGTGGTCAGTTGGGAGGGGGTGTGACCTTACCTGTCACGCCCCAAACTGGGAAACCGGGCTCACAAAATTCCCGGTCGCTGAATCTGACACCGACAGCCTCCGTAGAACCCCATTCTCGGCTCCCAACTCCCATTCGCTAGGTTCCGATCCTGGGATTCTACGAGGAGGATTTTCAACGTCAGTTTGATTCGTAATAAGCATAACCAAAGGCATAACCCACAAACAACAACTAAGAACTCCATTATATTTCCACTATGATAAAAAACTTTACAAGTATAATGAGCATAAAGGGAAATATAATGATGAAGAATAAAACTCCAAAATGATCTGCAAAGAGCTCCTGCCTCAGCACTGCTGCGCCCCAACGTCACCTGCACGCAATGGTCATGCATAAGCTTATAGAAAGCTCAGAGGGTGGTGAAAGTGTGTGCGCAATGTAGTAATATGATCATGCAGTATCAGAGTAATGCAAAACATGCAGATGGAACCATAAATATCATGAGCCGTACTAAGGCTATGCGATACAAAATGCAAGTCAAGCATACAATCCTCATCTAAGTCCGCATGTCAATACAGCTCAACTCTGGGATATCACCGGGGTCTAGTACACTCTAAACCAGATCGCCGCCTCATCGTGCGCGATAAGGTAAGTGGAAGAGACCTCACTATCCGTCTCCCAATATCGGGCTCGACTCATAGATAGCGGACCCATTCCTTGAGCTGGTCAGACTCAGCCTAGCATTGCCCCCTACACTTGGGTGGGTAAGGCCGCACCCCCTTCCAACTGACCATGACACAGTGGAGAGCACAACCGTCTGGTAATCCACACTCAACGCTCATCTACCCACTCGGTCTAGACGTTGGAGCAACCTCTTGGTACCATAAGGGTTTAGGGACTTTCACCCAGGGATATTTATAGCACCCCATGTAGAACGAGATTTTCAGTATCCAATCCTGCCAACCATGATCTGTCTGTAGAGGATATGGCCCCGATGTCGCTAAGGCGTACAACAACCATGTCACACCATGCGAAATGCATGAATCACACTATCCAATCATGCAACAAATCCTACGCGTATTGTGCGCTCATGCAGGGCAACACGGCCTAATCGGGGTCCCATAAACAATCTGCCCGAAGGCATATGCTATGATCAGTCACTTCTCATATCAGGCATACATATGATGCGTATGATCATGAGTCATGGAACTATGCTAAACATGTTATAATGAAATGAACTATCCTTACAATGCAGATGGGCCTGGACGACCTATACATAATAAGTACTACCTATCAATGGGCCCTAGGGAGAGTGGTAATGTGGACATCCAACCAACATTATACTCACAATGTGGACGTCAAACCAACATTGCTCCTAAGCCATAGCCCGTAGTAAACATCATTACACAAACCATGTTGGGTTCACACATTGCAATGGACCGTAGGTACATTCTATTGGGCCTTCATTACATCAAATGAGCTACATTAGTGGGCCTTACGTTCATCAAATGGGCCGCATTACTGGACTTCACCAATGGACCTTAGGTACATTACAATGGGTCATAACCCATGGGCCTCGGAGTAACATCATAATGGGCCTAATCACATGGGCCTTATGTGTCTTAAATATGCCAAATCCCAAGGGCTTTATACATATCAAATGGGCCTAAACCCATAGGCCTTATATGTCAAATGGCCTAAACCCATGGGCCTTATATGAATCAAATGGGCCTAAACTGACCCATAGGCCTTATATGAATCAAATGGGCCTAAACCCATAGGCCTTATATAAATCAAATGGGCCTTACATCCACATCAAAGTAGGCCCCCAAGGGACTACTACCACTGCATTAAGATGGGCCTTAAAACAGGCCCAGGGTGGGGTCCACTTGGAATATGGATCTAACTCATCATTTTAAGCTCATCCCCAAACGAGCTTGTAAAATGGATAGATGGTTTGGATTCAACACACGTCTCATGGTGGGGCCCACTGTCATTGGACAGTGTACATAGAACATGTACACCAGGGCCCACCGTCCGGTGGACGGAGGGAATTAAACACATATCTGGTGGGTTCCACCGTCCGCCTGGACGGTGGGAAATAAACCCATACATCACTTGTGGGTCCCATGTGGGGCCCACCATAGCATATATTTTCCATCCAACCTGTTGAAAAGATCACACGGACTAGAATGAAAGGAAAACATAAATTTCATCTTGATCCAAAACTTCTGTGACCCACCAAAAGAGTTTCAATGGCAGAGGTTCAATCACACTGTTTCCTGCAGTGTGGGCCACTCGGGCGTCAGATCGGCCTCAATTTTAGAGGGGACCAGCTTCAGGGAGCGTCTCGCCAAATGAACGACGTGGATGTTACATATACATCATGGTGGGGCCTACGGCAGCAGCCGTGGGACGCTGCTCGTCTGCCCGATGATGCAGCACGTTGCTGCTGCAAATGTCAGGGGCAGCAGGCGCTGCCCTTAATATATATTATTTTATTATTATTTTTTAAAATCTGTTTTCTTGTAGTTTTTCATGTGTGCGGCCCGCATCAAGTAGATCCACCCCATCCATTGGCTTTTACAGGCTATGACAAGTCCATCAAGTCCAATGTTGAATATTTTTGGCCTGAAGAAAAATTTAAAATATTTTATAAACGGTGAAAACCACCGTTTTGAAAAGTATGGCCCACCTGATCATCGGATTGACCTCATTCTTTGGCTCAATGCCTAAAATGACCTAAGGAATGAGGTGGACGACGTGGATTTAATACATATGCTAAGGTGGGGCCTATGAGAGGACCACCCCAAAAGCTTTAAAGAAATCAAGCTTCTTTTTAGTTTTTTTTTTTTTTTTTTGGTTGCATGGAATGGATTTTGAAAATGAGAAAGAGAGAGAGAGTTGTAAAGGGAGAGAGAGAGAGTGATGGATGATGGAGTGATGGATGGGAGAGAGATGGGTGTGTAAGAAAATCTTGACTTTTGAGGCATTTTTTATAAGAAAAGCATTGAAGGTGTAAGAGATTCTTGACTTTTGAGGCTTGCTTGGGAAGGGTGAAAAGTGATGTGTACTTGACATGTACTTGACATGTGATGTGATGGGATTTATTGATTGATGGGATTGATGTGACACTTCATAGAGATTCTCTTGGGTTTCACAATACGTGGCATTTTTCTCGCACCGAACGTCGGCCCATATCTCTTGACCAGGGTATCACCTCAGCGCGCAAGTCACGACATCGGAACCGCAGCGATGGCACGGTCGCTATGGTAATGGTCTTGGGTTGAGTCGATAAGGGTTGACAGCATCTGAATTAGGGTCACGCGTAAATATCGGTTAAGGGTCGAAGGTTGCTGAAATTTGACCGGTAAGACTGCGGAAGTCTATGGAATGGTACGGACCAAGATACGGGTCTTACATTACCTGCCTGAGGGTAGGGGGCATAGTTAAGCTGAGTTTGACCAGCTTATGAATGGGTCCACTATCAACGTGCCGGATAGGTATTGGCAGACTATTGGCCAGGTAGATAGTGAGGTTTCTTACGCTCACTTGGACTGTGCTGTTGGGAGGGGCAGTGCCATTTGACGTGTACTAAATCCTGGTGATGATCCTTGAGATGAACCGTACTGATATGTGGACTTATTGAGCAGGAGTTGTATACTCATTCATTCATTCACTCACTATCCACTCGGGATGGTGGTGCGTAATTATTTGTTACGTGTACCTTTGTAATGGCCAGGATTTCAGTTGGGACGTGCGACTAACCTGAGATTAGGAGTTTACCACATTGAGTCTGACTATCCAAATTTAGGTATGAGACTGGTTTGGATAGAAGTCCCTTGTGATGGACCCCATAGCCTACGATACTACGTACTATTATCTTGAATTCACTTCAGCATGGTCATTCCATTCACACCGTATATTGTATTACATCCACGACATATAACATTTTAGGTTACTGTGTTTCTGTATTTAGATATGGCTGATAGTATTCGTGAACTCATCAGGAATTTTATATTGCTTTGCATCCTTGATATCCGATATTTGATTCTTTATGACTCATTTGAATAGTTGATCTGTATTTTGTACTCTGATATTGTATGACTCATGGACTTGTTAGTATTTTCGCTTACTATGATATTGTATGATTATGGCATGACAAAACGATGATGATGATGTGATTACGGATGCATGTAATACGGTTATGGTTGTGGTATAGGTGAAATTAAAATATGATTTGGTGATGCTGGTAGCATTGACTCGGAGTATTACTATGATGTATATGTATTGCATTGGCATTGGCATTGACATCATACCTTATGTACTATATGCCTTTCACCATACATGATTTCTTCATGGCATATCCATCTTGCTTACATGTACGACACACTACACACACGTGTGTACTCACTAGGCTTTTTGCCTAAATTTTCTATTTTCCATTTTTTTAGGGCAGGAGTAGCTTGGAAAACTTAGCTTTCTCGATGCATTGTATCTATTTTTTAATTTGGCAATGTTGACGTCCTGTACCCTTGGAAAGCATTGTACTTGTAACCATCATGATTTATAATGGAGAGTATTGGGTGCTATTTTGTAACACCCCAAATTTTTTGCCAACCTGGGATTAGATGTCCTTAGGTAATGGGTCAACCAAAACACCTTGGTAACCACTCAGAACCCAATTCCATAGCCAAAGAAATCACTTAGGATTAATTCCTTTAGAAATTAAGCGTAAGTTAGCTAGCGCTACGCTGGAGTAGCTGTGAAATTGTCCCTGACCACTTTAAATACGTTCTACAAGACCCAAAACTTGTAGAATCAATGGTGCTCTAATACCTTGAAACCTAGGATCAAACTCTAAACCCGTTTGCTCTCAGGAACCCTTTGAAACTCCGTATTGGATTTAGACTGCGCGTCGAAAGTCCAATATCTACAATCTTAGACCATTGCGACCGCCTTTTTGGACTTGACAATCGTTTCAAAAATCAAGCCCAACCGACGTTCAGAGGCTATTTCATTGAGCTTAGAGTGAAGAGAGTGAGAAAAGGGTTAAGTTTAGAAATTTTAATCCAAATCTGGCACGTGACTTGGCGCATTATTATTAAGCGTTCTGACCGTCAGAATTCAGCCAAATTACACCCTTGGATCAGAAAAAATTTCTCTTTCATATTATGAGACTTGTAGACCTGATCTAGGTGCGGTGACCGCTGAACTGAAATTGGACCGCCACGTGCGATCTGGGAACTCTACCGGTCTGAAAAATTGATGTGTGCTAGATCCAGTATGCATGAGCTTAAGTTCGACTGCGTTTGGCCAGGGGACCTCCAGAAATGCTCTTTTGGACCAGAACAGCCCCGATTTGGTTATAACCCAAGTAAACCTTGTTCCCAAGTCTATTTTAGGAAGGTTTTGGGCTATATAAGGGCCTTAAACCCTCTCATTTCTCTCCCATCTGAATTTGGTTAAAACCCTAGATTGAGAGAGAGAAAAAGTGAGAGATTGTGAGAGAGTGTGGGAGAGATTCTCCTGCCACTTGCTGCAGCTTTTGCACGTACCGAAGCACCGCATTCGGATCTCTTTTTCAGCGATTCCAACACACTTCTAGGTAGGAAAAACCTTCAACACTTGCTGATTTAAGCTTCCGTCGATTCCAATAGCGAAGTAGCTTATACATCTTGTGTATTAGGTCGCCTGATCGCCGTAGACGAAGCGTATACGCTCCGTTCGGAACGATACACATCTAGAGTGAAAGGTGCGGATTTTAGACGCTTTGATTGACTGATTTCAAAGCTTTTAATGTCGTTTAATAGTATATTATCGACGACAACGCCGTTTGACATGTGCAACATGCTGTCCGTTTTCTGTTTCGTAAACGTAGGAAAAATATGAGATTTAGGGCATTTTAGTCATTTGTAGGAATTACTGTATACATTCATATTTTTCTAAAATGGTTGACATGGCTTTTTATCGCATTAGGATATTAGGAATGCATGCATAATCATTTTGGCGAAGAGATTCGCCCAAATGCGCACTTTGAGTCGACATACACTATGTAGACTTAAGTGTGTAGACTAAGTGTTTGTATAAATGTTTGTATTAGTATGTATTGAGTATATGGTGTTGTGAAATAGTTTTGAGATTAAATTCTCAAGTAACATGATGATGTAAATGATTTTCATCATGTTGGCTAAGTTATGGATTTCATTGTATGTACGAAATGCATGTGTTGAATGAATTGCTTAAGTGGTATGTTATAACATACAACAACATGCTTATATTGTTGTATTTCATTTTCATTACTCTTATATGATTGATGATGTGGAATCACAAATGTCTGGGGCTATGCTTTAGTCCAGGCAGTCGGTAATGGATTGAATTAGTGGTGGGCTTCTATTCACCACAGAGGATGCGTCGATGAACGCGAGTTGTGTTTGGGTTAGCGGCAGTGGTTAGGCCACACGAAGTGTTTCATGCACTTCATGTCGTTCATCTTGAGATGCGCTCGTACTAGTCGAGCCCGTCAAGTAACCCGACTAGCCATTGTATGTTCACCATGTATGAGTCATAACTGCTTGAACCTAGGGTACTGAACTAACCATTGAAAACCCTGTTAACCATGATACCTTGATCCATAAAGACTCATGAGCCAGGTATGGTGGTATGGGACACCGTGGTCGAGCTGTTGGCCTACGTTGGGGCCACAAACCTCCCCATAGTGACCAGTGAGCACCCTACTCTGAGCAGATTATGGTGGTATGGGACACTATATTCTTGCTGTCGGCCTACACTGATCAGGTGACGAGCCCTTTGTAGTGACCTTGAGTTTATGCTGACACCGCATGGGGGCGACGAGTCCTGATGCAGTCTTAAAGATTATTAGGCCTGTATTGATAAGGTAATGGGGGAGCGGTGCAACGAGTGCGAGCAACAGCCCTGGCAGCCCTTGCAGCGACCTATAAATATAACATCGTATGAGATTACTAGGAGTGACAACCCTAGACAGGACTGTGTTGGGATTGATATGAGCAAGGTAGCTTAGTTTCCCAATCCTGCTGTATGAAAAGGACTAATAACTACTTGGTAATCATATCTACATCACATTGCATGTGCCTGGAAGATGTGGAGCACTGTGGGAAGAAAGCATGCCGCGGGCATAAGATGGTGCTATATGAGGGAGGTTGTCGGTGAGGGCATCCATCATGTCATGTCATATTGCATTAACAACAGTATTTAGGAATGTTTGATTAATTGCTTTACTATTATTGCATGATTGATTTGAGAACATGCTAATCTCTGCTCTATTATTCCACTGAGTTGATCACTCACTCCCACGTTACGGGATGGTATTTTCGAACACCCACCAGTCCCTATTGTGATTGCAGATGATGGCAGGGCCTGCGAGGCGGAGCCGGACTTGATGATGAGGAGGAGGATCCCTCCTTTATGCGTGTTCTGAACGACGGGATTACAGGAAGATTCATTATATGCCATGACACTTGTCATTTTATATTTTCAGAGCACTCATGTATATTCTTTCTTTCTATTTTGAGGTATACATGTATATGTTTAACCTGGTAACATGTTCACACTCTGGAGACTTACAATCAATTATATATTATATGTATGTATCACAGTCTTCCACTTGTTAATTTAACTGTCTCTGGAGTATGATATGCTGTTCTGGCTTAATCCCACTCATGTTTAATACATTAACACAGACAACATTCAATCATACACATTTATGTTGCATAAGTGATGTTCTGGAACTTGGGAGTGGAGTTTTTACTCGACCCCCGATTTTCGAGATGTTACATATTTTGATCATGGATCTTCATGCTCAGGTATTATTATATGTATATATAATAAAAAAAATAGTAAAAAATCTTCCTTGTGGTGTGCCAAACTCAGGACTTGGTGTATGGAGTCGAGTGCTGGATTCGGGGTATCACGGAAGTTGTCTGTCCCCAAACTTGGGGCGTGACATTTGTGATTTGGATAAACTTGTGGTTATGCTTCTTACGAGATAAATGTACATTGAAAAATCCTCCTTATAGGATCCCAAGATCAAAATCTGGCATATGGGTGCTGGGAGCTGAGAATGAGGTACTACGAAAGCTGTTAGTATTGGTTTTAGCGATCAAAAATTCTTTGAGCCTGGTTTCTGAGTTTAGGGCGTGACAGGGCTTCCTAACTTCACAATCATAATAGTGAAAAGAACACACTCAAAGCAATCACAGATCCATTATAATTTAAGTCATAATAAACCATTAAAAACTATGAATATTCCTTATAATCAAACCACAATCAAGGATAGTTCAACGTAGCATGAATCAAAGCCATAAATAGCGCCCCATTATGCTACAAGCTTCCCCTCTTAGCCCTATCTAAGAGGTTTAGCTCATCATAGACATGATGTTCTAAATCTCAGAAAAATGATATCAAAAGGAAGGAAAAACCAAAGAAGAAGGAAGAATGATGGAGACTCGATGCCGCCACGCTCTTTCTCTCTCTCTCTCTCTCTTGTGCTCCACTTTCACCCATGTCCCAGGATTGATAATTCTCTCTTCAAATTCTCTCTCCCTTTTTATAGAGAACAAGGGCTATGCTGGAAGTCAGTGGAGAGGCCGTGGTGTATGCGTAGCTTGTATGCATCCAAAAACCGCAACAACGCAACCAAGTTGCGTTCAACCGTAAGTTTTAGAACGCTTACTGTCCAAACCCCAGACTTTTCTTCTTGACTAGGGTCAATTAGGGCTTGTGCATCATCTGGACAGTCCAGATCTTGCAAGATGGTCGACCACAACTGCCTAAAAATCTTGAATTTTCCAGATGCATGATCTTACAAAATTTCTTGCGCTGAGATGCTCGGTGGGCCCCACAGTGGTGTTTTTGGAGAGATCCACCCCATCCATTGGATTCCTGGCATGATTTCAGTTGAAAAGGTGTGGTTTTGGTTGAGTTTGGTGTGGCCCAAAGGATCAAATCTTCCCACTGGTCATCCTGCTTTTGACGGCGATCTGTGTGTGTACATGTGCATGGGACCAAAAAGACTTTATGGGTACGGTCGTGGCCACCCCCGAGTCGAATGGACGGTCCCGATTGTCCATTGAGATGGTGGTGATGGCCCACTATGCATCCCAGTGGACGCACATCTGTCCACTGGCGAGAAGAGTCGGTTTAACACGACTTTGACCAGGGACGGGGTCTGGTGCCGCTCGCGTGCGCGTGTGCTGTGTACAAGCACGTCCCCATGTGGGGTCCATCATGATGTTTATGAGAAATCCTCTCCGTCCATCATCCCTCTCATCCAATTTAAGGGGTTAATACCAAAATTGAAGCATATCCAAGGATCATGTGGACTCCAAATCAGTGATTTATTGGTTGAACTGTCCATTGGGCCACTTCCACAAAGATCCAAGGGCTAAATTTCAATGTGTACGGTTACTTTATGATCCTCAGGCCAGATATAAATTTTTAACCTAAACGGATGGTGGGAACATTATGATCTTGCATTTAGGACGATTTTCAGGGCTCTTCATCTTTAATCACTTGATTTTCTTGGATCTTTGGTGTGTAATTTCTTCGATCTCGGTCTCCTAAGATCTGTCCCTTACCTTGGTGATTTTTAAGTGTTAAATCCATGCTTTTAGTATCCCTTTTTCAGTCCAGGCTCCTAAATTCACCTTGCAACACAAACATGATTAAAATACAACATTAAACATTATCATGTACATAAAATCATGTGATAACTTGGGTCTAATATGCAATATTTGACCCTCAACACATATAATTCAACTACACAATTACATTAAGCATAAAAAGTGCTCAAATGAAAATCCCAAACATAAGCATGTATAGTGTTTTGGTTTCACTACTCCACTCCCGGTGGATACACTCTCCCTGAGTGTATCATATTTCACTATTGGAGGTTTTAAATTAGGTTCATCTCTAAACCTTTATAGCCATACATAAGGACTGCGGTCTTACACAAGATCCTAACATATACTCTCATTGGAGGCTCTTATAAGAGACTTTAGTTAGTTTTCTATTTACCAACTAATAACCCTGGTCCTAGTCCAAGGATCTACGTTTACTCCTACCGGAGGCTCCCATGGAGACTAACATGTATGTACCCATGTTTGGTGAATTCGTCCTTGCGTAAGATCCTAAGTCCTACATAAGAATCTATCGAGTTTGGGTTACAAACTCTTACCCTCAATACTACATAAGGAAAAAGAGTATATGAACTCACTAATTGACACTCACTTATCAGATTGAGCCGAGTTAATGTGCTATATTTGAGTCACTCCTTCAAAGTTCTCCCGTGATTGAATCCACTCCTCAATAGCTCACCCAATCATTGATGTCGATGCTTGTCAATGCTTTATCTCCAATATCAAACACCTTGCATGAGATGCTACATTTGAGGTGACCAGGGTGATGGGAGGCTGGTAGAATCTCGTATAACTATGGGATAGTTGAAATATTAGGGGATTCACCTAGAAGGGTCTTTTATAGTATTTAGACAAAAGATATGCTAATAAGATAGCGTTTAAAATTAGAAAATGGTGGAGTTCAAGATCATCTTCAATGTATATGTTGGAATCCTCATTAGAGTGAAAATCTCAAGGAAGATGACTTGTAACTCATGTGATTAAAGGTTTATGATGTGTGGTTTGAGTGGGGAAACACCCACCGTCATGCCCCAAACTTAAAAACTGGGCTCACAAAATTTTTGATCACCGAATCCGGTGCCGACAGCCTCCATAGTACCCCATTCTCATCTCCCGGTGTCCATACACTAGATTTCGATCCTGGGATACTACAAGAAAGATTTTCGACATGAATTTGGCTCATAAGAAGCATAACCACAAGTATACCCAAATCACAAGAACAACATTATCACCACATATCCACTAATATAATCATTTGAGTATAGTGATGAAAGGGAAATACATATATCAAAAATTAAAGCTCCAGAAGTCAGTTGCACACTCCAAGCTTGATGCTGCTGCAACCTAATCCCACCTGCACGCATCTATCGTGCATAAGCTTATAGAAAGCTCAAAGGGTGGTGTAAGTGTGTGTACAAGATAAGTGTCAAGTATTCATTACAATGACTTAATTATACAATATCGAAATAACTGGCATGATCATGAATCACACGATATCAAACTAAGTGAAAATATTGCAAGTCTATAAATCATACAATATCAGAGTACACAATACAGATCAGCTATGAAAATGAGGAGTAATAGAGAGCTAAATATTAGATGTCAAGGAAACAATGCAATATGTAAATCTTGTTAAGGCTGTCTAGGTCATATAAGTGCAGAAACATAGCAATCCAAAATGTCATATGCCTGCAGATGTAATGCAATCTGCGATGTGAATGAAATGACCAAGCTGGAGTGGGAAGTTAGGATGATAGTACATAGTATCGCAAGCTACGGGGTCCACCAAATGAGACTTCTATCTAAACCAGTCTCATACCTAAATTTGGATAGTCAAACTCAATGTGGTAAACTCCTGATCTCAGGTTAGTCGCTCACCCCAACCAAAATCTTGGCCATTGTAAAGGTACACGTAACAAATAGTTGTACACCACTAGCCTGGGTAGATAGTGAATGAATAAATGAGTATGCAACTCCTGCTCAATAAATTCACATAATAATACCATACATCTTTGGGATCATCCTCAGGGTCTAGTATACTCCACACTAGCTTTTCGCCCCATCAAGAGCATAATTGGGTAAGTGAAAGAGACCTCACTATCCGCCTACCAATACCAGCCCAGCTCATCGATAGCGGACCCATTTATGAGCTAGCTAGACTCAGCCTAGCTATGCTTACTTCCTCAGGTGGGTAAGGCCACACCCCCTCCCGATCGACCACGACCCAGTGGGAGACGTAGTCTACTGGTATATGCCCCTCATGCGCTCATTTATATCCACTCAGTTTCGATATTGGGGCATCCTCTGATACTAAGAGGATTTAGGAATTTTCACCCAGGACCATCTATGATGGCTTGATGCTAGTAACAGATTTTTATTTTCTCATCTAGCCATCCATGACATGACTGTGGAGGTTACGGCCTTGATGTCGCTAGGACGTATAGTAAAAAAAATCACATAATGCTAGATGCATGTGTCACATAGTCCAATCATGCATCAATCTTGCGCATACCGTGCACTTACGTGGGATAACTCTACCTATTATGGAGTCCTATAAACCATCTATACTATGAAAAATGTAATGGTCAATCACATCTCATAACAAACATGCAGATGATGCGTATGGGCATGTATCGTGATGTTATGCTGTAACGTACTCATAATCAGTATCAATAATCGGCATAGATAATCAACATCGATAGTCGACCTCGATAATCAACATCGATAATCGGCCTCAATAATGTAGAAATTTAACCAACATTTCCCCCAAGGAATGACCCACATAGAACCTAACATATAGTGGACACATGGTCTCACATAAGGGCCTAATATACAACACCATGGGCCTTACTCATGAACTAAATATACATCACGATGAGCCTCTCACATGGGCTTAATATACATCACAATGGGCTTCATCGCCTGGCTCTTAAATGCATCACAATGGGCCACATCATCTAGGCCTCATATATATCACATTGGGCCTTCAACACGGGCCAAATAAACATCACAATGGGCCTTAAATATGGGCCACATATACATCACATTGGGCCTCAAACACGAGTCGAATACACATCACAATGGGCCTCAAATACGGGCTGCATATACATTACATTGGACCTTGACAATCGACCTCGATATTCAACCTCAACAATCAGAATCGACCTATAAAATCAGCCTCAACAATCGGAATCAATCTCGATAAACATAATCATCCTCGATGATCATAATCGACCTCGATAATCAGGATCGGCCTCGATGATCATAATTAGCCTCAACAATCAGGATCCGCCTTGATAATCATAATCGGCCTTAACAATTGGAATCCACCTCGACAATCGGAATCGATGAGAATGGGCTTAACAAGGTCTAAGGGAAGGTCACAATGTGGACATCAACCATCATTGCCCATCAATGTAGACATTTAACCAACATTGCTCTCAAGGAGTGACCCACATAGTGCTAAACATATAGTGGGCCCTTGATCTCACACAAGGGCCTCATATATGATATAATGGGACTCACACAAAGGGCCTAATATACATTATGATGGGCCATACTCATGGGCCACATATGCATCATATTGGGCCTCTTTCATGGGCCACATATACATTACATTGGGCCTCACCCATGGGCCTCAAATACATCACAATGCGCCACATCCCATGGGCTCTAAATACATTACAATGGACCACATCCAATGGGCTCCAAATACATCATATTGGGCCACATCCCATGGGCTCCAAATACATCACAATGAGTAACATCTCATGGGCCTCGAATACATCACATTGGGCCACATCCCATAGGCTTCGTACACAACATAATGGGCCTTATACAAGGGTCTCATACATCACCATGGGCCTCATCTATGGGCCTCGCATACATCACACTGGGTTGTATCAATGGGTCGTACCAATGGGCCTTATATACATCAAAATTGGCCGCATCAACGGGCCGCACCAATGGGCCTCATATACATCAAAATGGGCCGCACCAGTGGGCCTCATATACATCAAGATGGGCCACACTAGTGGACCTCATATACATTAAAATGAGTTGCACATACAATAGGTTAGGCCTCATATACATCAAGTGGGCCTTATCAAATGGGCCCCAAGTACATGACATTGAGCCTCACCAAATGGGCCTACAACAAATGGGTTGTATTGACTTGCCACATCAACTACACCATTCATTCATCTTTAGAGATCATTTTAGAGTATTATCCAAAAATTGGATGATAAAAAAAGATCATCTGGACCATACCACACATAATAGTGGTGATAATGATTTTTCACCGTTAAAATTAAGAGGGCCCACCATAACGTTTATTTTCCATCCAGTCTGTTCATAAGGTCACTAGGACTTGAACCAATAGGAAAAATAAATATCATATTGGTCCAGAACTTCTGTGATCCAAAAGAGTATTAATGACAGACGTACAATCCCACTATTTTGGTAGTGTAGTCCACTTTATAACTAGATCTATCTCATTCTTTTTCTCATGCCATAAAATGATCTCTTAAGATGGTTAGATGGTATAGATACAACACATGCATCATGGTGGGTCCCACCCCCCAAGGTCTGGATGGTGTGGATAAGGCCCAAACATCACAGTGTGCTCCACGGGGGGTTGAACAACATCATGGTGGGCAATTGCACAGTTGGTGCAATTACAACATTGCCTTAAGGTGGGCTCGAACATGGCACCGTCCAAATGGACGGTGCAGATGAAACACATAAATTAAGGTGGGGTCCACGAGCATGGCCCACCAATAGATGAGGATGGTTTGGATGTACAGGGAGGTGGGTCCCACAGAATTTGCTAATGTGATGCAGCAGTGGAACTCACAGAGCTTGCAGACTTGCTGCAACAGTAGCTACAACTGCTAGTCCCAACAAATGAATGGCTTGGATGTAACACGTACATTATGAGATCTACGTCCCAGCTGGATTAGCAGATGGACGGTGCGGATGGGGTCCACACAGTGGCTGGTCCCCACATTCTGTGGACGTTAAATGTAGGGGATGAAGGCTGGTGTGTGCTAAGCCAAAGGCCATCAAATCGGTGAGTCCCACCCGTTCAGCTGTAATATGTTGGATTGAGAGGGTTAAAAGCTGAGGTGGCAAGTGGTGATTGGTTAAGGAGAGAGAGACGCCACATGGCACATTCTCATTGGATATAGGGCTTGGTAAAATGGTAAATAGCGAAGGTGGGGGGGGGGGGGGGGGGATAAATTCTGAAGAAAGTTGACTTTTGGATGCTGGATCAGCTGTCCACGCGCAGGCTGTGAGTGGCGACAGCCCGAATACCGTTGGCGGTAGTCAGACTATCATCGGCAGTAGTCAGACTACAGCTTGGAGTTGGTTTGGTTCGTGCTCGCGTGTGCGGACTTCGCTTGGTGTGCGGGTTCGCACGGTGGCCTCCTTTTAGAGTTTTATGGCTCGGACAGATGGGTTTAGGCTTAGGTAAAGGGTTGTAATCACTGTATAAGGTATAGGCGGGGGCTGTGTGTGGATTGAACTGTTTGGATTAAGGTTTTGGGTCTTGGTTTGGAGGTTTTTGAGATTTTGGGTCAGGGTTAGGTTTAAGCTGGGATTAGGGTTTGGTTCAAGGTGTGATCATGGTTCTTAGATTATCTTAGCCTTCTCAAGATGTCAGTTTGGGCGGGGTCTCTACAGGTGCCCCTCTTTGGCCAAGGTTGTAAGCAACCGAAGACCAAAGTGAGTGGACACTCCACCCTTCTGGTCAGAAAGGATAGTGATTCGAATATGTTGCCTGCCATTGTATCATTGTCAGTCGACTGTTTGAAAAAGAGATGACTTACACATATCATGAAGGTTGAGGAAAATATTGTGATTATCCCCTACGCATTCGTCGTGACTTTACGGGTCACCAATCACAACCCTTTCATGTCAGATTGTTAGTAGCATTGGAGGGTAAGTCTTAAAAGTAAGGGCCTCTGCGCATTCGTCGTGGCTTTACGAGGATTCTCGTACTGTTTGGTATGTCGATCCTTTGCTACGTAATCACCCCAGGAGTATTCAGTCTGTTTGATTGTTAAAGTGGTTAGCTGCCCTGCGTGTTGGTGCGGCCTTACGGGGATCTCACTACGCCGACTTGGACTCAATCAAAGTTTACGAACATCCCGGACTAGGTATGTACAAGTAATCTTTTTCCATGCAGTTTGTTGATTCTGATACTTTGGTTACAATGGATTGTTATCACTTTGAGTTTGATTATTCTTTCCAGAGATAGATCTACTCATCTCTACTAGCATTCGTACGACTGTCGAGATATAGAGATTGGGCCAACCGTACATGTATCATGTACGGATTCGATCATCCTTTGGGAAAACTAGAAGAGATCGAATCTTATTTAGCATTTGCATTGACTGTAACTAGAGAATATGAAAGATTCCTCAGTGTACTGCGTGTTGCGTGCAGTTTTTTTAAAAATTTTTATTTAAAAATCTATTCCCTTTAGGACTAGACTCCTTGTGGATTTTATTTAAAATTTTTGGATTTTGAAAAATATTTATTCGATCTCGCGGGTGGGCGTCGTCATTCGGTTTTTATTTGCAAGAAGTTAAAATAGCCTTCACTAATAAATCAATGGGGCTTGATGATTTAGAAGAAGTGTCCTTTTTTGGTGCTATACTTCCTAGGGACTTTTTGGGATTTTTAGAAAATTTAAGGATTTTTTGAAAAATTTAAGGATTTTTTAAGGATTTTTTGGGAATTTTTTTTATTATATATATATATATATTTTTATTTATATATATATTTTTTGATTTTTATCCACTGGTCCAAAGGGAGGACCGATTAATGTAAATGAGCATGGGGGACAGCATGCTGTCCAAAGTGACAGGCGGCCAGCGGCGGCGGTCGTACTGCCACCAGCAGTAGTCCGACTATCGCTGGTCCGCCAAACGGACTGCTGGTCCATGGCGTGTGTCGATCTAAATGGTGGCCTCCTCTCCCTTATTTAAATTCACCACTTGGAACGTCCAGGGACCCCATTGTGGTCCCTGAAAGCTATTTTGGAGGAGTTTTTAAGATTTTAGCTTGTATTTTCCTGCGTCTTCCCATCTTCAGGTAATTATGCTCAAGGGGTTTTTGATGGATCTTGCTGGACCATCCATTTGACGAACTCTTGATGGGTTGGATTTCTCCATGGGTTTTGGGAGGGCCACAATTAGGACCATTAATCTGGCTTAGCTTGATCTCAACTGTCGGATCTGGCTGGATTTTGTATTTTTTTTGTTAGAGTGGGTGTGATAAGAAAGGGGCTCCACCCTTTTATTTGAAAGTTTTATTTTTTTTATTTTTGGATGATCTGGACCATTGGATGGATGATCTGGACTGTTGGATGGATGATTTAGGCCGTTGAATGGATGATCTGGGGCGTTGGATGGATGATCTGGGGCCCATTTGAGTGTGTGGATGGAATAGATTTTGTTAGTTGGCCATTTTGTGTATGATGAACGGATGGGATTTCGCAAGTGGGCCCCATATCATGATCTTGATGTGTCCAGATGCATTTATTTAAGGTGGCTTTGAGGGTTGAAGATTTTGAAAGTGGGCCTTTGAAACGGATAGTTGGAAATAGGCCTTAAAAATGGATCTTGAAAAGCGGACCTTGAACATAGGCTTTTGAGAATGGTCTTAAGCTTTATGGGCTTGGACATGGGCCTTGAAAGTGGGCTTTGTAAGTGGGCCTGAGCCTTGTAGGCTTGGACATGGGCATTTGAAAATGGGTTTGGGCCTTGGGTTTGGACATGGGCCTTACAAGTAGGCCTTGAAAGTGGGCTTGAGCCTTGTGGGCTTAGACATGGGCCTTTGAAAATGGGTTTGGGCCTTGGTCATGGGCCCATTACTTTGAATGGTGAGGAGGATACTTAACTGTGAATCTTGTTTATGCAGTATGCCTCATCGAGGTAGAAATGAAGCTGGCCCTTCTCGCCTGCCAACCGATGCATGTTATGTGCCACCAGAGGGCCGACACTTGTCTGATATAGCCTGGGAAGGTGGCACTCCTACGATCTTGAGGGGGTGAGGGGTTAGGACACATTGGCCTAACTGGTTCCATAACCATCAGCCACTGTTCCTTGAAGTCCTGGAGCGTACCCCATTTGTTCACTTGTTTCGAGTTCGTTTAAGCAAGACGAACATATCCCTCCTATTTGTCTTGACAAAGCGATGACACCCAGAGACCCATACATTTCAGCTGCCTTTTGGAGAGTGGAGCATTACCCCATATGACATATACATGCAGCTGGGTCTTTGATATGACGACGGATCTGTACCTTTTGAGGATGATCTCCGGGTACCCTTCGAGGATGATTGGATGGAGTTGGTAGGGATGATGCCAGATGCGACCAATTTTTCTGGTCATCATTTTAAACTGCTTTGGCTCTCATCGAATTTTTCTCGATGTATCCCCGAGACCAAAGCCGCGGCTGTAGTGAAGCTCGGGCCCTGATTTTGTATACCATGGGAGTGATGATCTTCTGCCATAGGAACGAGCTGGTGAGTTCCCGTTTATTGTCGCTCATGGCAGATATCACCTTTCCCACGTCGTACAACTGGAATGCGGCCCTCCTAGCCCATTTGTACGAAGCGCTAGATAAGGCCAGCCGTTGTATCGGCCAATCCTTGACTGGCTTTTATCCAGTCATCGAGGTACTTTCCTTGGCCTCCCTTATGCTCTGCTCTTCCTGGGGATAATTTGGGTTGTCTTTTTTTATCATGGTTTGGTGTAGGTTTACTTTTTTGACCACTTTCCCCATCTTACACTCACCTTGATCGATCATTCACCTCTATTTCCTCATATGATGCTGTGATACAAGGATAACCGTAGCCATACGCGTCTATTTTTCTGATCTTGCTTAGAGTTCGAATATCGATGCCCTTGTTCTCAATGATGTGAGTGATTTTCCTTGACCCTGTATTGCCCATGTGTTGCTTTTGCTTATCTGCCAATCCTTAACCTTTCTCCCCTTTTGCAGTTCCACACCAGGCCATATCTTCAGTCGAATGCGGCGCTTACTCCTGCAGCTTAGGAGGCCTTTCAGGCCTCACGACGTCGCCATATTCTGGAGGACCCACGTGTGACGAAATGGTATCTGGGAGAGAGACATTTCTGGCAGTTGACCGGCTGCCCTTTGGTCCCCCTTAGTCAGCCATCTGGTCCATCTGATTGGAGATTTATGCCCGAGAGGGAGTTGATAGCTACTTTGAAGGGTTTCGAGGCCAGTGCCTTCATTGACCCGGACAGAAAGTATAGTTCCTGGTGTGAACAGTATGACATCGGTCCGATCCTGCAACCTGGCTATGCTCCAGGCGGTGGCACCCGCTTTGCTAGAGGGGGGATCTTACGACCTCATTTTCATCACAAGGATAGAGATACTTATCTTCCCTATGATGATTAGTTCATTGTATCATGTGATCAGCTGTGTAACCCTCCTGTTTATATGAAATTTCAGTTGTTCAATGTCACCTTCTTAGTTCATTGTATCATGATCCATTTTTTATCATCCAATCGAGCATGTGGAGGTACATTATTTGGTCCCATCCCTCCATAGTGGACCCTGCTTAATTTTTGCTCGAAACTGGGTTGGTGCGGTAGTTGGACTACTACCGCCGCTTACTTTTTCCCCTCCCGTTCCGCACTGTCAGGGCTGCAACGATGTAAGAATGTCAGAACTAACGGTGGTTTTCGGAGTACCGCCTCCTTTCGTCTTTTCTTCCAGCAACCTCCCTCTTCTCTATTCATTCCTCTTGTCCCTTTTCGGATATTCTTCTCCTCTCCCTGATCGTCTGATCGTTCTTTGTCCTCTTTTCTTTATCTCTTCCTCTTTGTCCCCTTCTTTCCCTTGTTCTTTCTTTCTTTTGTCCTCATTATGGCTGCAAATGTTGGAGGGGTTGGTGGGCCCATGGATGAGGGGGAAAAGGGTGGTGAGTCATCTATTTATGATAGTGAGAGCCCATTCATGGATGCATTGATGGCGGTGGATGGCGGTATAATGAACTCTTTTGGGGATATCAATGTCATTTATGACATGGCTCCTATCACCATTAATGGAGAATATGAGGTTGGGTTGGATAGCCTTGACGGATTTGGTGGTGAGCTCGATATATTTATGCCAAATGGGCCACCGGGGTTTGTGGATGCCAATGTGGTGAGGATAAATGGCTCTGATGGTGAGGATGGCGTGATGATGGTGTCGGATGGTTTGATTGATGGAGGGATGGTTATAGGCAGTGTGGATGGGAGTATGGTGGTGATGGAGGGTGGAGATAGGATGGATCATGCTTGGATAGGTGGCGGGTCCCATCTCAACGGTTTGGATAGCTTGGATCTGACTGGTGATGGACTTCTTGTGGATGTCCTGAGTTAGATCTTCAGCGTGGATTTCGAGGATGTAGGTACTGTCAGCTACTGGGGCACTCTAGGCATTGTAACTCCTGGGGCTTGTTTGTTTCAGACGGCTCCTGATGTAGTTGTTGTGGGTGGCTCGGGTTCCTCTGCCGTAGTTTTTCAGGATACTTTGCGGGATGTGATGGCCGAGGCTAGCTTTTTCCATCATCATGAGATAGACCTATTGGATGAGGGTATGCCTATTTTCGATGACTCTCCTATTGATCAAGGGGTCCAGATCATCGAGGGCGTGGCTGTCCAGACTTGTTGGTTGCAGCCACGTGGTACTTGTTCTGAGTGATTGCAAATCTAGATTGACAGTTTGATTGAGTCTGAGCTTTTTGAGTTGGGCTCTATGGGCTTAAGAGATGTCCATCATTTTCATCGAGTTCGCCTAGACTGGCGACTATTGAGTGCGGCCTTGTATGATTGGATCCTAACGTTGAACCTATTTTCATTCAATGATCTGGAGCTGGGCCCATCCCTGGAGGAGTTTTCCCACTTGTCTGGTCTTCCTCTTACTCGAGGGCCCTATGTTCCCTCTTCTGAGCCAGTTCATCCTTCTGATCTAATTTCTTAGTTCGAATTTCTTATTGCTCTTCCTACTACAGAGGATGGGGCGAGTGAGCTTTCACTTAAGGTATTGTACGATCGCTGTTCCACCGCCCGCGGAGGTCCTGGGTCTGACCACTAGCTTCAGTGCTTGAATGCACTGATATTTTGTGTTTTGGCTGAGTTGCTTTTTTCTGGCTAGAGACAGTCATCGCTGGTAGTTTTGTTAGATGTCTTCCGCCGTGTCTTAGATCATAGGAGCATTACTTCTGCACTGCTAGCGGAGCTTTTCTTGGGGCTGACCGAGTGTTCTCTTGGATGCACCGATATCCTCCGGGGCTTCTGCTCGTTCCTTCAGGTACCTTTGCTCTACTCCTTTCTTCTGCTCTATTTTCTTTTGTTGTTTGAGCTTGATTTACTCCTCTCAGGTGTGGTTGTGAAAACATCTTTATATGCCTGTGCTTGCTTGGCCTGATTCCCACCACGATGATGTGCTGTCTTTGTTACTCGATGGCCTTCCCCTTGGTGATGAGGCCACTGAGTCTTTGTACCGCCGCATGCTTTCCCAGCTCCGAGGGTAGGAGATTTGCTTGGAGGCTACCTGGCTTTGACGTTCGCCATTGGTTTGTAGCGCAGCTCGCACTCCTTTGCTGTTGCTAGGTCTTTGGGGATATTGCTCTTACCATCCCGTGCGATTCCTTTATCGGTTTGTTTTCTGGTAGGATATTCCAGAGTTCGCCTTTTTTAGATTTGGACATGCTTCCCTTCCTTCCAATTTGATCACCTCGTATAGACTGGTCTGGATTTCTTGGCAGGGCTCCTTGGACGTGGTGATGCTAAAGCTCGAGTCTTGGGCTCCTCCCTTGGCCACGATGCCATATCAGTGATGGGTGGCCGAGCAGTCACTTTATCGATAGGTTCCTTGCTGGCATTTGGCGGATGAGGCTGCCGATTAGGACATGATGGGTGATACTGCCTCATCCTCTTCATGTGTTGTTGATTCGTTCGAGGCTTTTGAGGAGCAAACCTTCATTGATCCGTCCTTCTTGCTCGCCACTCACGGTCACCTGATCTCTGAGATTTTCATCCTCCGCCATGCCTGTGAGGACATGGCACGTCAGCTGGCAGTGGGACGGCGGTATGATGAGGACATGTTTGCGGCACATCGCCTGGACAGGGATGAGATTTTTTACTTGCACATGGTGATAGAAAGGCTTAGGCAGAGATTATCGATGTATGAGGGATAGGAGCTCACCTGTGATCCTTGGTTTTGATCGACTGCTTATTTTGTATGCATGTATGAAAAAAAGAAAAGTAGTGTACTTATACAGAAAAGCTTTTAAAGAAATGAAAGATTTTTATTTTGTCCCAAATTTGCTAATGTTCGCTTGTGTTTGGATTTGTGCTTTGGATGATTGGGATCAGAATCTTGGGCTCAGCCCATGTTGTGCGCGGTAGTCTGGATTGTGTCCTTAGGGTCTTGGTTCCCTGAGAGGGTGTTCGGAATCGCACTTTGCAGACTTGGACAAAGTTTGATAGAGTACTGTTCTGGAGTTGATTTCTTCCTTGTATCTCGTTGTGGTGCTTGCTGCTTCGGCTCCTTCTATACTTGCACTTTTATTATTATTTTTCTTTTTTTTTTCTTTTTCATTTTTTCTTGCAGCACCCTTTCAGGTTTTTAATACTTTCGGCTCTTCCCATCATTTTTACCCATAGCGTCCTTTCAAATTTTCACTATGTCCTGGGTTTTTGATCTTGTCTGCCCCTTGGCAGCTGTGCTGTTTTTACCCTTGGTGCCTTTTCAAGTTTTCACCAAGTGTAACACCCTAAAAATCGGGGGTCGTATATAAACTCAACTCCCGAGTTCCAGACCGTCACTTATGCAATAAAAATGGTTATGATTCAATGTTGTCTGATTTAAAGCATTCACATGAGTAAAAGTATACCAAAACTGCAATTCATACTTCAGATCCAGTGATAAAAGCAAGCGGAAGACTAAACAATGTATATATCACTGTATGGAAAAACAAAGTAATCTCATCTATCTCCAAAGTATGACTACATCTCTGAGTCTCATATACATATACATAAACAAAAGAATAATGTTCAAAAAAAGTCCCACTGATGTCCCCTCGATCCAGGTCGCCTACGGGAAGCCGTCGTGATACTGCATATATGAGAACTCATCCTGGTCCTCGTCGATCTCTGGCTCCACCTCCTGGATCTCGGCCTCACCTGCATTTACAACAGGGTCTGGTGGGTGTTGCAAACACCATCCCGTAACGTGGGAATGAGTGATCAACTCAGTGGAATCATAGAGCAAAGATTAGCATGTTCACAATTCAATCATGCGATAATAGTAAAGCAGTAAATCAGACAATCCTAATACTGTTGTTAATGCAAGATGATATGACGTGATGTATGCCCTCACCTACGATCACCCTCATGCGGCAACATCTTACAACCGCGGCATGCCACACTCCCTAGAGTGCTCCACATCTTCCAGGCACATGCAATGCTATGGTGATATGATTTCCAAGTTGTTATTAATCCATTCAAACAGCAGGATTGGGAAACTAAGGTACTTCCCTTGTATCAATCCCAACACAGATCCTGTCTAGGGTCGTCACTCCTAGTAATTTCATACGATGTATATTTCGTAGGTCACTGCAAGGGCTGCCAGGGCTGTTGCTCGCACTCGTTGCACCGCTCCCCCATCACCTTATCAATACAGGCCTACCGTACTCTACTGCAACGGAAGGGTCGTCGCCTCCCGTGGACTCAGAATACGCTCGCGGTCAGTACAAAGGGCTCGTCGCCTGATCAGTGTAGGCCGACAGCTAGAATATAGTGTCCCATACCACCATAATCTGCTCACGAGTCTAGGTGCTCACTGGTCACTACGGGGAGGTTTGTGGCCCCAGCGTAGGCCGACAGCTCGACCACGGTGTCCCATACCACCATGCCCGGCTCATGAGTCTTCATGGATCAAGGTACCATGGTTAACAGGGTTTACAATGGTAGGTTCAGTACCCTAGGTTGAAGCAGTTATGACACATACAAGGTGAACATACATCGGCCAGTCGGGTTACTTGACGGGCTCGACTAGCGCGATCGCATCTCAAGTCGAACGACATGAAGTGCGTAAAACACTTCGCGTGGCCTAACCACTGCCGCCAACTCTAAACACGAATCACGTTCATCGGCGCGTCATTCGTGGCTATGACCAGTCAGCCATGAATTCGCTCGGTTACCGACTGCCTGGACTAAGTCTAGTCCCACACACCTATGAAATCACATTAGCACTATATGCAAAGGTATTGGAATTGAAATACATCATGTGAGCATGTTAACACATGTTATAACATTCAACTTAAGAAAATCTTCAAGGCATACTTTCCATGCATGTAATGCAATCATGCATAAGGTCAACATGTAGGAAATCATTTAGGTCAGCATATTAATCAAGAAATCAATCTCAAACTACTACATAACATCATTTAATTCAATACATACTAATACAAGCATTTATACAAACACCTACACTACACACTTAAGTCTACATATAGTATGTCGACCCAAAGTGCGCAACTAGGCGAATCTCTTTGCCAAACTGATTATGCAAACATTCCTAACTCCCTAATGCGGCAACAAACCATGTCAATCACGTTAGCAAAATATGCACGTAGACCGTACTTCCTACAAATGACTAAAATGCCCTAAATCTCATATTCTTCGTTAATTTACGAAACAGGAAACGGAGAGTATGTTGTACATGTCAAACGGCGATGCCATCAATAATCTACTATTAAACGACATTGAAAGCGTTGTAAACCGTCAATCAAAGCGTCTAAAATCCTCACCTAGTCTCTTACGGAAGCGTGATTTTGAACGGAGCGTGTACGCTTCGTCTACGGCAGTAGGAGAACCTGATTTATGAAATACGTTAGCTAACACGCCCTACATCTGGATAAACCCTAAATCAGCAAGTTCTAGGGTTGTTTTGTACCTGAAAGAACGGAGAAATCACTAGCCAGGTGATTGGGAAGAGGTGCTGAAGCAGCAGTAATCGGCGGCTCGAAAGTGGGAAAAATCCCTTCCAATCTCTCTCTCAAACTCTCTCTCCTTTTCCTAGGGTTTTCAATTTTTGGATGGGAGAGAGAAATGAGGGTTTCAACCCCTTTTATAAGCTTAAAAACGCCGGAAATAGGCTCCGGAACGAAGTTTACTTGGTGCCTATCCATTTCGGGGCTGTTTCGATCCAAAAGCTGCTTTCTGGTGGTCCCCTGGTCGATTGCGATCGGACTTAAGCTCATGTGTACCAGATGTAGCACGTATTAAGTTTTCAGTCTGGCAGGGTTCGCAGATCGCACGTGGCGGACCAGTTTCAGTTCAGCGGTCACCGCACATAGATCAGGGCTGAAAGTCTCATGATAATAAATAGAAATTTTTCCTGATCCGAGGGTGTAATCTGGATGAATTCTGACGGTCAGAACGCTTAATACTGACGCGTCAAGTCGTGTGCCAGATTTGAATTTGAAATTCCAATTCTGTCCCTATTCGCGGTCGCTTCAGTCCGGGTTCAATGAAATAGTCTGTGATTATCGGTTTGACTTGATTTTCGAGATGATTGTCAAGTCCAGCTGGGTGGTTCTAACGGTCTAAGATAGGAGGTATCGGACCTTCGACGCGCGGTCTAAATCCAATACAAAATTTTAATGTGGTCCAGAGAACAAACTCGCTTAGAGTTTGATCCGAGGTTATAGAGTATTGTAGAGTTGTTTGTTCTACTCGATTTGGGTCTTGCAGAACGTATTTAAAGTGATCAGGGACTATTTCCCAGCTACTCTAGCGTTGCGCTAGCTAACTAACGCTTAATTTCCATGGAAATTAATTCTACGCGATTTCGGGTCGAGTTGGTACTCGAGCCCAAGTACGGATTTTTCACAGGCGTTACACCAAGTCCGCTACATGGCTGCTCTTTTTACTCAAGGCGCCCCTTTCAGATTTTTACGTTGCCCATCTGGCTTAGGCATGCCCCTCAATTTTATTTTATTTTAAATTTTCTGAGTGCCAGAAGAGATGGAAAGATTTCCTTCATAGTCGGCCAATTGGTTACCTTTAGATTTCCTTCGTTGGGATTTTCTGTCCCTTTTTTTTCTCTCTTTTTTGTTTTCTTTCTTTCCTCCTTTTTTCTTCTTTTTTTCTTCCTTTTTTTTTCTCTTCTCTCTCTCTCTCTCTTTTTTTTGTGGGAAAGGTGATGAGTGTTTCTGATGGGAGATGGCAGATATTTTCTTTTTGTTTGTTTTTTGGGTGGGAAAGTAGTGGACACAGCTTGACAATTGTAATCATTAACAAGGTCGGGTATGGTTACCCGTGATAGATTTTCACGTTATCAGCGTTGATGGGCTCGGAAAGATCCTCTCCTCTCAGATTGGTGAGCCAAAGAGCCCCTCCTGGGAGTACTTCTTGGATGATCAGCGGTCCTTCCCATGAGGGTTTGAACTTTCCTCTGGAATCTGGTAGGTGAGGTGGTAGGATACGCTTCATGACCATGTCGCCGACTTTGAAACTTCACTTGCGGACCCTTTTATTATAAGCTTGGGCAATCCTTCTTTGATAACATTGGGAGTAGCTTAGTGGTCGCATGCGCTTCTTTTCTACTAGATGCAGCTAATCGTATCTCACTTGTTGCCAGTCGCCTTCCTCGATTTCACTCTCCAATAGCACTCGGAGTGACAGGATTTCAATTTTGACCAGTAGTACTGCTTCCATTCCTTATGCGAGCTCATATGGGGTTACGCCTGTAGCAGATTGTACAGACGTCCGATAGACCTAGATTGTGTAAGGAAGCATTTTTGACCAATCGCGATATGTCTTCACTATATTTTTCAGTATGCGGATGACAGTTTTGTCGACAGCTTCGACCCCACCTTTCATTTGAGGACGGTAGGGGCTCGACCGATGACGTTGAATCTTGAACTTACCGAGGAAATCGTCCATCCTTTTATTGACGAACGGAGTACCGTTGTTAATAATAATGGCCTGAGGGACCCCATAACAGTTGATGATGTTGTTCTTCATAAACTTGACCACATGGGATGTTGCGATGGTGGTGTAGGATGCTGTCTCTATCCATTTGGTGAAGTAGTCTACCGCCACCAGGATGTATTCATGCCCATTTGAAGCCTTGGGGTTGACCTTGCCGATTATGTCCAGTCCCCATATGGAGAAGGGCCACGGGGCCGTCAAATTGTAGAGTTCAGAAATAGGGGCATGGATCTGGTTTGCATGCTCTTAACATTTGAAGCATTTCCTGACATGTTTACAGCAGTTTGTCTCCATCGTGAGCCAATAGTAGCCAAGTCACAGGAACTTCTTTGCCACCATATGTCTATTCATGTGTGGGCCACATAGTCCTTTATGGATTTCTGAAATGAATTGCACTGCTTCTACTCATCCACGCAGCAGAGAAGGATTTGGTTAAAGGATCGCTTGTAGAGAATACCCCCAGTGATGACGAACTGTGCTGATAGGCATTGGATAGAGCGTCGCTCTGCTTGTGTTGCTTCTTTCAGGTACTTCTGATGTTTGAGATACTCTTTAATGTCAGTGTACCACGGTTGCTCATTCGAGGGAGTTTCGTTGAGTCCCATTCAGCCACTCCCTGCGGGATCTCTAGCATGGAGGCAAGAGTAGCTAGAGCATCTGCAAATTGATTCTTGGCTCGGGGCATATAAGAGAATGTGACCTCTTCAAATTCCTCAATTAGATTTTCCAAGTAGACGTGATATGGAATCGGCTTTTCATCCTTGGTTTTTCAATCACCATTTATTTGATTGATGATGAGTTGTGAATCTCTGAAGACTCGTAATTTCTTTACGTTGAGGACAATGGCTGCTCTTGGACTGGCGATGCAGGCTTCATATTTAGCTATGTTGTTGGTGCACTGGAATGTCAGTCTCCTAGATATGGGAACTGGGACGTCTTCGGGAGAGTAGAGTATGGCGCCCACTCCACTCCCTTTCGAGTTTGCAGCTCCGTCGAAGAAGAGCATCCACTCTCCTGTCTTTATTTCTTCTTCTTCCTCGATTAGGAGGATGTCCTCATCAGGAAAGAAGGTCTTTAGTGGTTAATAATCAGGCAGAGAATGTGTTTCTAGATGATCGGCTAGTGCTTGCCCCTTGATTGCCTTTTGAGTGACATAAGTGATGTCAAATTCGGAAAGCAGTAGCTGCCAATTCGCGACTCTTCCCGTCAGAGCTGGTTTTTCGAACAAGTACTTCAATGGATCCATGCGAGCGAGCAAAAGGATTGGATGAGCAATCATATACTGTCGTAGCCGTTGTGTTGCCTAGACTAAGGCGAGGCATGTCTTCTCCAAGCTAGAGTATTTGGCTTCATAGCTCATGAATTGTCTGCTTAATTAGTAGATCGCTTGCTCCTTTCTTCCTATATCATCATGTTAGCCAAGGACACATCCAATTGCTTCTGCCGTGATGGAGATATACAACAGTAATGACCTACCTAGGATAGGTGGCATGAGTACTGGGGGATTTAGAAGATACCCTTTGATCTTGTCGAAGGCTACCTGATAGTCGTTCGTCCATTCCTTTGGCAAGTTTTTTCGTAGGAGCTTGAATATGGGCTCACAGACTGGGGGGAGCTGTGCGATGAATAGGCTGATATATTGGATCCGCCCGAGGAAGCCCTGAATTTCTTTTTCAGTCTTGGGTAGTGGCATTTTGATGATTTCCTTGGTCTTGGTTTCATCCACCTCAATACCATCTTCGCTAACAATAAAGCCTAACAACTTACCCTCGGTTGCACCGAAGACACACTTTTTCCGGTTGAGTCAGAGTTTAAAATTTTCTAGCCTATTGAAGAGCTTTTTGAGGTCTTTAAAGTGTCCTTCAATCGTGCAAGACTTGATGATCATGTCATTCATACAGAGTTCCATTTCCTTATTTATCATGTCATGGAATAAGGTAGTCATGGCTCGCTGATATATGGCTCCCACATTCTTCAGTCCGAAGGGCATAACCCGATAACAGCAAGCCCCCCATGCCATGATGAAGGAGGTCTTCTCTCGATCTTCGATGGCCATCTTGATCTGATTGTAGCCTGAGAAGCTGTCCATGAAGGGAAAAATCTTGTGTCCAGCCGTAGTATCAACCAGCATGTCTATGTGGGGTAGAGGGAAGTCGTCTTTAGGGCTTGCTTTGTTGACGTCCCTGAAATCGATGCATATTCTGACTTTTCCATCCTTTTTTGGAACTGGTACGATGTTTGCGAGCCATTTTGGGTAGTTGGAGACTACCAAGAATCCTGCGTTGTATTGCTTGATGACTTCCTCATTGACCTTCAGAGCCCATTCTGGCTTCATTCTCTATAACTTTTGCTTGATAGGCTTCATGTCTGGATTTGTTGAAAAATGGTGCACCACCAGATCTTCATCAAGCCCTGGCATGTCCTCATATGAGAAGGCAAAGTTGGATAACCTTGGCTTCAGAAACTCCATCATCCTCTGCTTGTGTTTTGGGGTGAGTGATCTTCCGATGCGCACCTCTCTAGGGAGTTTCGCTAACCCTAAGTTCACAATTTTGAAATCGTCTGTCAAAACATTGACCTTTGTTTCGAACTTTTAGAGAGAATCCTCGAATTCGCAAGTGGTATCATCATTTCCGTCATCCAGGGCTTCTTTCAAACCCATGAGCTTGAAGTTAACTCTAGATCGAAATCATACAAGTCAACTTCGAACTCCTGCGATGTATGGAAGGTATTTGGCTTAGTGGTTTTTGAAGGTTTGTTTTATTGCTTTGGTATTTTGAAAATTTTTTGATGTTTTATGGTTTTGAGGAATATTTTTTTTTTGTGTTTTTGGGAATATATGATGTTTTTATGTTTTGAAAATTTTCTAATTTTTTTGTGTCGCCAAGGGGTCCTGAACAGGATGGTGTTGCAAACCATGATTGGTCATGTCCTCGTTTGGGGTATCTAGTGCTATTTATATTTACATTTTTTTGAAGAAGCCGACATCCGCGAACGATTCGCCAGCTGATTCGATCGTTAGGGGAGTGGCTGACCATCGTGGTTCTCCCCCTTTTCGATTCTGCTATTCTGAACTGTTTGTTCCTTTGGGTCATCTGTTCCGATGACCATGATGTCCACAGGATTGGGTTCAGAGTCGGAGTCTGATTCGACCTCTTCCCCCAGGAGCTGAAGCTCCTCTTGTTCCTCAGGTTCATGTTGTGACAGAATCTTCACGTTCGTCCAATTAAGTGAGGGCCACTTCCCTTTGTTGATCGAATGGATGGGCTGTTTCTGCCCCTTGTGTTGCTGAGCAGGTGGTGAGGACGTGTCCTCTTATCTGTGGGTGGAGACGAATGTTCCCCTATTCTTGCCTGTGTCTCCCTCAAGAGACATTCCTGGTTTTGGGTCCTTTGTGGATAGATCATTTTCCATGCCCCTTGCCTTATGTAGTGGATTTAAGGGTTCTGCCCCTGGCATCAAATGTGCTTTTGGTGCCCTGAGGATCCTGTCCCACCTAATCGGTGGCCAGACGGACTCCTAGTTGGAATGTTCAGAGAGTTTGAGCCACTGGAGGTGGTCCTCAAGAGAAATCATCAGGTCTTCACAAACTATTCTAGCTTTGATGAATTTGATGGGTGTGCACCTAAATGGTTGACCCTTTACTGGCCTCTCAGCTTGATCTTTTGGTGTTGGTTGATATCCCAGTCCCTGTCTCTGTATGTTGGCACATGCTGGCTTTATCACCATACCTTTTTCATGGAACTTAGTACGGTAGTTTAGGATCAATCGCTCGGCAGGGGGAATGACATATTTAGCAGCGAGTGGTCTTGGATTGGCGATCACATTCACATTTTTAAATTCAAAGCTGTGATACGATATGTCACTTTCTGCATGCTGAATGTCAATCATTGGGATGTCAGTTTTTGGGATATTGACCGTCACTGGTAAGATGGTTTCTGGCTCGGTCAATAGCGTAATGATTCGATTTCCCGAAGGGAATTTAACCCTTTGATGGAGGGTAGATGGGATGGCTCCAACAACATGGATCCATGGCTGCCCCAACAGAAGGTTAAATGAGGCAAGAATGTCAATGACCTGAAATGTGACAAGGGTCATGTCTGGTCCGATTTGCAGTTTGAGGTCGATTTCTGCCTCAACCTGTCTCCGAGAGTTATCGAAGGCTCTAACAATCATGGTGCTGAGTCTAAAAGAAGATGGTTCTACCCCTGACCGTTTGGCAGTCCTTAGAGGGCAGACGTTAAGACTGGACCCATTGTTAATAAGCATGAGTGGAATCTTGAAATTCTTATGCCGGGCCACTATGTTCAATGAACGCCCATGCTGGCGACTCTCTAGTGGCAATTCCTCATCAGGGAAAGTGATTGCTTGTGGTGTGAGGAGTTTCCCTATCATACTTGCCACCATTTCGGGAGGTACGTCAGGAGAGATATGTGCATCATTCAGCATTTTTGCAAAGATCTCCTGATGTGATCTTGATGTGCACAGAAGTTCCCAGATGGATATTTGAGTGGGAACGGACTTGAGTTGGGTTGCTATGTCATAAGAAACATCAGTTTTGCAAGCAGTTCTTGATGAAGTTCCCCATGTTTCCTTTGAGTTTTGATTGTCTCTCCTGAAGTGCCTTCCGTTATTACCCACTTCAGTGCATTCTGGGTAATGCCATGGGACTGCTTTTGGGTTGTAGAAGGAACCGCTCTTCCTTCCAGGTATATCAGTGGTTCTTAAGACTGAGAGATTACGACTGGAACTATTTGTGGTAGGTTTGGTGATTCCTCTCGAGGTGCTTCTGACTCTCGATCGAGTTTGGCCATAGAGTGCTCTTCGCCTTTTTAAGGCGTGGGAAGGGTCCTTTGGGCATGTGCTAGTTGGTGAGGCATTAGGAACTTTGGTTCTTGAACCGAGGGTGCCCCTTGTAAGGTTAGTGGGGCTAGATCGGGGAGGCCTATTGGGAGAATGACGGGTTCAGAATTTGACCTTGGATGTACTAAGGATGGAGCTAAGTGTGCCACTTGGGGAATAAGATGCTGAAGATGTGACCTGATAGGTGTCGCTTCAAGGAATACGAGAGGCTATATTGCGGGTGCTGCTTCCAAGAATACTAGTGGCTCAGGTGATGGTGCCTGTTAGTATCCCCATGTCCAATTTGCTGTATCGGGCATGATCGCTTGTATGGAGTGAGGTGGAGAGGAGTGTATGGGTTTCCCTCCTTCAATGTGGTTGACGGTGGAGGTGCCGGATGTACTGGGTCTCGTTTGATGTGATGGCAGAGGATTTTGGAGAATGTTGGTTTGAGATGTATTATTGGCCTGTGGGGTGACATCGATCTTCTGGCTTTGGATTTAATCCTGGACTGCATGCTTCAAAGCGAAACATCGGTCGGTTAAGTGGTCAGGAGCCCTATGATATGCGCAATACTGATTTTCATTGTAACATGGTGGTAAGAAGTTGTGTGGAAGTCGTGGCTGGAGTGGCGTTAAGAGCTGCTTTTGCATTAGCATTGTCAGCACCTGACTGTATGTTTGTACCAGAGGGGTGAACTTCCTTCCCAGCATTGCTTGTTTATATGGTCCTGGTGCATTCCCCCTAGACTGTTGATGTTGTTATTGAGATGGCTGTCCCTGATATCCCTGTTGGGATTACTGTGGTTGGTACTGTCTATTTTCTTATAGCTTATATTGCTTGTATTGCCGTGGCTCCGGTTGTGGAACATACTGGTTGCCTTGAGTGTTAATAATGATATTGTTGACTTTCAAAGTGCGTTGCACGGGCGCAGTGCCATTTCCATTCCCATACCCAACAGGTTTCCCCTCGACTTTGTTTCTTTTGATTGTAGGGGTCTGATGTGGCCATGGAGAGATTGTTTCGGCCCTGATCTTGGCTTCCATTTGTTCACCCGCTTAGATGAGTTGGGAGAAGTTTACGTATGGATACAAGATTAGATATCTTGAAATACTGGGATTTGCTGAATGTACAATCATGGATATTTGTTCCTCATTGTCGATGGGGCTTCTCATTCAGGCCGACATGGCCCGCCATCATCCCACGTATGCTGACAATGAATCGTCACTTTTTTACCTCAAAGAAGCCAAGTTAGATCTTCTCAGAGCCATATTCAGGTTGTATGAGAACCTGTCAAGGAGTGCCTGGGAGAGCTTTTCCCAGGTTCTGATTTGATGGCTGTCTAATGAGGTGTACCAATCCAAAGAGTCACTCTTAAGGGATTTTTGGAAGAGCCGTATCAAGGCCCCATCATTCCCTGCTATCGTATTAAGTTCACCACAAAATGTTTTTAGATGTGTTGTGGGGCACACTACCGTCATATCTTTTAAACTTGGGCACTTCAAAGTTTGGAGGTACTCGGGCGTATGGAAAGGGACAAAGATCCCTGAACTTGGTGGATGGATGGTTGGTCTCATAATTCCTCGATCTCAGACTTACCTTGCGGAGGATATCTTACCCCTTACTGTAGGGCTTGTGCTGCTTTTTCTTCATATGGATCCAGAATAGGGGGTTGTTGGAGAGATGGCGGACTCCCGGTGGTGAGAGGTAGCTGGAATTGAGCACCGCTCCCTTTAGGAGGAGGGTGTGATGTTTGGAAATGGCTCCCGCCTGGGGTATCTACCAATTTCGAAATGTTATTCCCATTAAGGGGAGTGAATTGGACTTGAAACTGGCCCCTTCGTGGGCATTTACCAATTCTTGTCTGTGATTCCCGTTAAGGGAAACTTGTATTGTACCCTGATTGTTGTGATGTATTGAGTAGAGATGTGTTGGAGGGTTGCTCCCACTTGCTGGTTACTGTTGATCCTATATGGATTTTTCTGGGAGAGGGAGAACTGGATTTGCTGGAGGAATGAGGGAAAAAGCAAAAGGGGTTTGGGGGAGTGAACTGTTCTGTACACTAGGCTAGTTGCATGTGTTTTGGGTGTGGGACTTGGTACCAAGCAAAGTAGTAGCTCTTACATTGTTCAAAGTAGTAGCTGTTGCATGGTTGCATTGGCTTAGGGGTCTGCCTGAACTACTGGTGGTTGCGGCGTGGATATTGTTGCAGGTGTGGGTGCTGATGTTTCGGGAGTTGGCTGAGCGGTCGTCTCTTCTTCATGGGTAGCTTGAGAGGTCATGGGTGAGCGGGATCGGGTGGTCATGGTTCAACTCTACCCACAAGAGATCGCAAGCCAAAAGCCCTTTTTTATGAATGTAGTGATGATGTCCCTTGAGATTAAAATACCATACACTTTTGAGTTGGGTCTCAGCTAGTGCAAGCTAGTAAATCATCCCCAGTGAAGTCGCCATTCTGTAGACACTGAAAATCAGCGCCCACATTGATTTATATTTGTATGGTGATTAGGGGTGATAAGATGATCATGAATGTTGGAGTCACCACTAGCAGAATAATCTCAAAATCTCACGGTCGGTTAGAACCACGAAATGCGTAAGGTGGGGAAATCTGAAGACTTTCCTACCGTGAATTGACTCCTAGTCTGCAATCTGGGATTCCGAGTAACGGACCTCGGTTACAAAGAGGGAAGGGGTTAGGCACCCTCTCTGCCCGTACAAATGTACGGTCTCTACTTAGTGTGGCAAAATAATCTCAAGGGATGATGAATGCTATGGTCGAGATGGGGACTAGGCACACACGCGGATTTCTCATGTAGCAAGATCCGAGATTTCGGCAAGCCATAGAGCATACATCCAACAGTGTGTCTAGAAGACGGATGTGATGATGCTTATGCAAAAAGTTAAAGGAAAATGGACTAGATTGCTAGGAATTTTTGATGTGGAAGGATCCGATGGATGGCAAGTCACAGAGCATACATTCACTATAGATCTAGAGAAGCAGGGGGGTTGAGAAGGGAGTAAGTGTCATGATGGATGCTTGTATGTAAATGGATCTTTGGCTTGGATCTTTAAGTAGGCTAAGATATAGATTGAACCATGGTAGGCTTATGGCTTGGAAAGGTTGAGAGGAAATCTAGGGGGTGGCTTAAAAGATCAAGGCTTTGAAGGCTTGGGAGTTCCTTCCCTCTTCTTCACTCTCTTCCTCACTTTCTCTCTTTCTCTCTCTCTCTCTCTTGGATGAAAAGGTGTTCTTGGTAGTGTCAAATGTGAAGGGGGAAAGGGCTGTTTATAACATTTTCCAATAGCATTGCTGTAATATGTTAGATTGAGAGGGTTAAAAGCTGAGGTGGCAAGTAGTGATTAGTTAAGGAGAGAGAGAGAGATGCCACATGGCGCATTCTCATTTGGTATAGGGCTTGGTAAAATGGTAAATAGCGAAGGTGGACGGGGGGGGAGGGGTGTAAATTTCAAAGAAAGTTGACTTTTGGACACTGGAACAACTGTCTACACGCGGGTCGAGAGTTACGGCAGCCCAAATACCTCTAGCGGTATTCAGACTACCGCTTGGAGTTGGTTTGGTCTGGGTTGAGCTTGCGGACTTCGCTTGGTGTGCGGGTTCACACGGTGGCCTCCTTTTGGAGTTTTATGGCTCAGACAGATGGGTTTAGGCTCAGGTAAAGGGTTCTAATCATGGTATAAGGTATAGGCGGGGGTTATGTGTGGATTGAACGGTTTAGATCAAGGTTTTGGGTCTTGGTTTGGAGGTTTTTGAGATTTTTGGGTCAGGGTTAGGTTTAAGCTGGGATTAGGGTTTGGTTCAAGGTGTGATCATGGTTGTTAGATTATTTTAGTCTTCTCAAGATGTCAGCCTAGGTGGGGTGTCTACAATTACGTATAATATATGTATTATATTATATATGGGTTTATCGTCCAGGCTAGCCCTGGACGGCCTGGATGCGGATGCCCTTCACGGTGGAGTCCCACCATCCATGATGGATGGTGCGGATAAAACACAAATTAGTAGGGCCCACTTCATCAAAATGGATAGAGGGAGAGAGACATGAAGGGGAGGGACCCCACCACTATTGGTCCCTCCCTATACAATGCATACATCAAGTGGGTCCCTCAACAAGTGGGCCCTTAAAAAAATTGAAATCAATTGCAGATCACCCGCATTTGGCCTTCTTCTTTAGTTCCTTGGACTCCTTGTATCCTTGGCTTCAATCTTGATGGAGGTTGATGAAGATTAGAAGGTTGAGATGGGAGATGAGAGGGTAGGAAGGTGGACCACACTTGGCTTGGGAGACTTGGAGAGTTTGGACGTTGGAGGCTCTCTTGGGAGTTGGAGAGTTGTTATTAGAAATGAGAGAGAGAGAGAGAGAGAGAGAGAGAGAGAGAGAGAGAGAGAGAGAGAGAGAGAGAGAAAGAGAAGTGATGGATGAAAAGGGATGGATGGAATGGTTGTTGTAAGGGACGAGAATGAGAAAGCATGGGTTGGGTTGAAATTTGTGTAAAGGAGGTATAGGTGGGGAGAGAGAGAGTTGACTTGTGAGGGGGGTGAGGTGGTATGGGTTATGGGTGATGTACTTGAGATAGGGTGTGTATTTGATTGATTAATCTATGGGACATGTTGTAGAGATTCTCTCGAAATTCGTAACGTGCGGTGTTTCTTCGGAATGAACTCGGGCCCACATCTTCTGGCTCGGGTATCGCCTTGGCGTGCGAGACGCGACGTCGAAACCAAAGCGACGGTGCGGTTGCAATGATACAAGTCTTGGGTCGAGCCAACTCAGATTGACAGCGCTCGCGAATCATCAGAATTCGACCGGGAGGACCATGGAAACCTACGGAACGGTACGGGCTAGGATACGGGTCTCATAGCTCTCTCCACCTAATAAAAATTTCATCTTTGAAATTTACTATTGCGCACGACAAGGCAATGACAGAGGAAGAATCAACATATTCATACAATAATTAATACCAGACAAGGCATAATCATTCTATTAATAAATGGGGATAACGCTCTCTAATCTCAACCTTGTGCTCCCAAGACACCTCATCAGCACTATGGTGCTGAACCTTAGATCCTGGATCAGAAATGATTGAAACTACGATACCTTCAGCCTCAGAATTTTACAAACGATTAATCTAACAAGACGGTCCTTGGGCCTAGTCATGCAAATCATCGGCGATTCCTTTTGATGACTGAGGGACTCGCTGGGCTGCATACAGTCTTCCTTGTGCCTGTTGGGGAGGTGTGTGTCTCCTCTGTGGTTGTCGTTGCTGCGACTGCTACTGGGATTTCGATGGTAAGAGCTTCTGTCGCTGCTGCTAGTACTGAAGGCGGGGACACTCCCACCAATAGTGTCTCGTCTCACTGCACCTATGACAGACACCGATGAACTGCCTTAGAGTTGGTGCTGCCGATGCTCGGATGGCTGGGTGATTCCTATGCCTCTGCGGTCGTCGACGCTGCTGCTGCTGGGAGTTGCCAGAGGGGGCCTGCCTCTTTCGATCTCTTCTTTAGTCACGATCCCTCTGCAATTTGACCCACTCATCCTCATAAAATCTGGGCCATCTGTACTACCTTCTCGAAAGTCGGGAGCTCATGCCTAACAACACAGCCTCGAAGACCATAACGTAAGCCGTTCTTGAAATGGCAAGCCTTCCACTTCTCATCATTAACCAAATATGGCATGAATCTGGACTATGCTGCAAAACGAGCTGCATACTGCGCCAAAGACTTGTCTCCCCTCCCTAAGGTCTCGAACTCTAACGCTCGCTGTTGACAAAAGTGGTCGAAAAAGTACTACTGGTCAAATCGGTTTATGAAATCCTCCCATGTCCAGGAAAAATCAGGTCTTGTAACACGGGTAATGGAGGTTCACCAGTGCTTGGCCTCACCTTGGAGAAGAAATACAGATAACCGAACCCGCTACTGGGTCGTACATGCCATCGTATTAAAAATCTTCTCCACATCGGAGTACCATCTCTCAGCTGCTATCTGATCTGGCTCACCCTGGAAACGCGAGGGTTCGAACTGTCGAAACTCCTGAAGAAGGACACTCGCGCAATCCTACTCTGCCTAGGTTGGTGAAATAATGGGGTGCCTGCCTTACCTCTGAAGGGCGACTGTCATAGCCTACAACATCTGCTGTAACTGGGAGTCACTCACGGGTACTGTCAGATCTGCACTGGTCTCAGGTGGAGGAACGATGTCCTTAGGATGGGGAGCAGGGATCTCTGGTGGTGGAGTGGGAGTCACTCACATCTCTCTCCTAGGCGGCATGCCCTATATGAAGGAACAAAGGCACCTATTATCCTTCAACACTCTCAAACACAAACACAACGGTGAGCTCTATCAGAAAGTCTCTAAGTTATTCGAACTCAGGGACCTAATCATTCTAAGTTCTCAACAATCATAGAGTGTAGGGTATATATTAGTAGATATGTGTATTCTGAAGTTATACTCTGATACCAACTTCTGTCATGCCCCAAACTCAGAAACTGGGCGCACAAAATTCTCGATCACCGAATTCGATGCTAATAGCCTTCGTAGTACCCCATTCTCAGCTACCGACGTCCATACGCTAGATTCAGATCCTGTGATCCTATAAGGAGGATTTTCAATATGAATTTGTCTCATAAGAAGTATAACCACAAGTATATCTGAATTACAAGAACAACATTATCACCACATATCCACTAATATAATCATTTGAGTATAGTGCTGAAAGGAAAATACATATATCAAAAATCAAAGCTCCAGAAGTCAGCTGCACGCTCTAAGCATGACACTGTTGCAACCTAAAGCCACCTGCACGCATCTATCATGCATAAGTTTATAGAAAGCTCAGAGGATGGTGTAAGTGTGTGCACAAGATAAGTGCCAAGTATTCAATACAATGCCTTAATCATACAATATCAGAATTACTGGAAAGATCATGAATCATACGATATCAGAGTAAGCGAAAATACTGCAAGTCTATAAATCATACAATATCAGAGTATGTCATACAAATCAGCTATACAAATAAGGAGTCATAAAGAGCCAAATATCAGATGTAAAGGATACAATGCAATATGTAAATCTTAGTAAGTTCGTCTAGGCCATATAAGTGTAAAAACATAGCAACCCAAAATGCCATATGCCTACAGATGTAATGCAATATGTGATGCGAATGAAATGACCAAACTAAAGTGTGAAGTCGAGATGATAGTATGTAGTATCGCAAGCTATGAGGTCCACCACAAGGGACTTCTATCCAAACCAGTCCCATACCTAAATTTGGATGGTCAAACTCAATGTGGTAAACTCTTGATCTCAGGTTAGTTGTGCGCCCCAACCAAAATCCTTGCCATTGTGAAGTTACATGTAACAAATAGTTACGCTCCACCAGCCTGGGTGGATAGTGAATGAATGAATGAATATGCAACTCCTGCTCAATAATTCCACATAATAATAATGGAGATCTCTGGGATCATCACCGAGGCCTAGTACACTCCACATTAGCTTGCCACCCCATCAAGTGCACAACTGGGTAAGTGGAAGAGACCTCACTATTCGCCTACCAATACCGGCCTGACTCATCGATAGTGGACTGATTTACGAGCTAGTTAGACTCATCCTAGCTATGCCTACTCCCTCAGGTGAGTAAGGTCACACCCCCTCGCAACCGACCACGACATAGTGGGAGACACGACCTATTGGTATATGGCCCTCATGCGCTCATATATATCCACTAGGTCTCGATGTTGGGGTGTCCTCTGATACTAATAGGGTTTAGAGAGTTTTACCCAGGTCCATTTATGACGGTTCAATGCTAGTAACAGATTTTTGGTGTCCCATCTGGCCATCCATGACATGACTGTGGAGGTTACGGCCCTGATGTTGCTAGGGCATACAGTAATCACCAGCACACAATGCGAGATGCATGAGTCACACAGTCTAATCATGCATCAATCCTGACATACCATACGCTCATGTGGGATAACTCTACCTATTAGGGAGTCTTATAAACCATCTGTACTATGGCAAATGTAACGGTTAATCACATCTCATAACAATAATGCAGATGATGCGTATGGGCATGTATCGTGATGTTATGTTGTCACATACTCATAATCGGTATTAATAACCGGCACCAATAATCAACATCAATAGTCAGCCTCAATAATTGGCATTGACAATTGGCCTTGACAATGTGGACATTTAGCCAACGTTACCCCCAAAGGATGACCCACATAAAGCCTAACATATAGTGGACCTATAGTCTCACATAAAGGCCTAATATACAACACCATGGGCCTCACTTATGAGCTTATTACACATCACGATGAGCCTCTCACATGGGCCTAATATACATCATAATGGGCTTCATCACCTGACCCTCAAATGCATTACAATGGGCCTCATCACATAGGTATCATATACATCACATTGAGCCTTAAACATGGGCTGAATAATCATCACAATGTGCCTCAAATACGGGCCACATATACATCACATTGGGCCTCAAACACGAGCCAAATACACATCACAATGGGCCTCAAATACGGGCCACATATACATCACATTGGGCCTCGATAATCGGAATCAGCCTATACAATCGGCCTCAATAATCAGAATCGGTCTCAATAATCATAATCGGCCTCGATGATCAGGATTAGCTCGATGATCATAATCGGCCTCGATGATCATAATCGGCTTCGATAATTAGGATCGGCCTTAATAATCATAATCAGCCTTAACAATTGGAATCGACCTCGATAATCGGAATCAGTGAGAATGGGCCTAACAAGGCCTAAGTGAAGGTCACAATGTGAATATTCAACCATCATTGCCCATCAATGTGGACATTTAACCAACATTACTTCCAAGGAGTGGCCCACATAGGGCCAAACATATAGTGGGCCCATGACCTCACACGAGGGCCTCATACACAATATAATGGGCCTCACACAAAGGGCCTAATATACATTATGATGGGCCATACTCATGGACCACATACGCAGCATATTGGACCTCATTCATGGGCCACATATACATTACATTGGGCCTTGCCCATAGGCCTCAAATACATCACAATGGGCCATATCCCATGAGCTCTAAATACATCATAATGGACCACATTCCATGGGCTCCAAATACATCACAATGGGCCACATCCCATGGGCTCCAAATACATCACAATGGGCAACATCCCTTGGGCCTTGAATACATCACAATGGGCCACATCCCATGGGCTTCGTACACAACATAATGGGTCTTATACAAGGGTCTCATACATCATAATGGGCCTCGCATACATCACACTGGGCCATATCAATGGGTTGTACCAATGGGCCTTATATACATCAAAATGGGCCGCATCAACGGGTTGTACCAATGGGCCTCATATACATCAAAATGGGCCACACCAGTGGGCCTCATATACATCAAAATGGGCCGCACTAGTGGGTCTCATATACATCAAAATAAGCCATGAATATAACAGGTTGGGCCTCATACAAGGGCCTTAAATACATCAAGTGGGCCTTATCAAATGGGCCCCAAGTACATGACATGGAGCCTCACCAAATGGGCCTACAACGAATGGGCCGTATGACGGGCTACATTAACTACACCATTCATTCATCTTTAGAGATCGTTTTAGAGTATTATCCAAAAATTGGATCATAACAAAAGATCATCTGGACCATACCACACATAATAGTGGTGATAATGATTTTTCATCGTTAAATTTAAGAGGGCCCACCATCGTGTTTATTTTCCATCCAGTCTGTTCATAAGGTCACAATGACCCAAACCAATAGGAAAAGTAAATATCATATTGGTCCAAAACATCTGTGACCCAAAAGAGTATCAATGGTAGACGTACAATCCTACTATTTTGGCAGTGTAGTCCACTTGATGACTAGATCTATCTCATTCTTTTTCTCATGCCATAAAATGATCTCTCAAGATGGTTGGATGGTATAAATATATCACATGTATCATGGTGGGTCCCACCGTCCAAGGTCTGGACGGTGTGGATAAGACCCAAACATCACAGTGTGCTCTATGGGGGGTTGAATAACAAGATGGTGGGCCACTGCACGGTTGGTGCAACTACAACGCTGCCTCATGGTGGGCCCGAACATGACACCGTCCAAATGGATGGTGCAATGAAACACTTAAATCAAGGTGGAGTCCACGAGCGTGGCCCACCAACATATGAGCACGATAAATTGAAGGACGGTTTGGATGTATAGGAAGGTGGATCTTACAGTACCTGCTGACATGATGCAACAGTGGAACTTACGGAGCTTGTTAACTTGCTGCAACAGCAGCTGCAGCAGTTGGTCCCACCAAATGAATGGCTTGGATGTAACACATACATTATGGGATCCACGTCCTAGCTGGATCAGCAGATGGATGGTCTAGATGGGGTCCACACAGTGGCTGGGCCCCATATGCTGCTGACGTCAAATGCAAGAATGCAAGGACTAACATCTAGCGTCCAGGCCCTGGATAGCCTGGATGCGGTGCACTTCACAGTGGAGTCCCACCGTCCTTGATGGATGGTGCAGATAAAACACAAATTAGTGGGGCCCACTTCATCAAAACCGATAGAGAGAGAGAGAGAGACATGAAGGGGTGGGACCCCACCACTATCAGGCCCTCCTTATATAATGCACACATCAAGTGGATCCTCCAATAAGTGGGCCCTTAAAAAAATTGAAGTCAACGGCGAATCACCCACGTTTGGCATTCTTCTTTAGCTCCTTAGACTCCTAGGCTCCTTGACTTCAATCTTGATGGAGGTTAATGAAGATTAGAAGGTTGAATGGGAGATGAGAGGGTAGGAAGGTGGGCCACACTTCGCTTGGGAGACTTGGAGAGTTTGGATGTTGGAAGCTCTCTTGGGAGTTGGAGAGTTGTTGTTAGAAATGAGAAAGAGAGAGAGAGAGAGGTGATAGATGAAAAGGGATGCATGGAATGGTTGTTGTAAGGGATGAGAATGGGAAAGCATGGGTTGGGTTAAAATTTATGTAAAGGAGGTATAGGTGGGGAGAGAGAGAGTTGACTTGTGAGGGGGGTGAGGTGGTATGGGGTATGGGTGATGTACTTGAGATAGGGTGTGTACTTGATTGATTGATCGATGGGACATGTTGTAGAGATTCTCTCAGAATTTGTAACGCGCTGTGTTTCTTCGAAATGAATGTGAGCCCACATCTTCTGGCCTGGATATCGCCTCGGTGCGTGAGACACGACGTTAGAACTGCGATGAAGGCGTAGTTGCAATGATACAAGTCTTGGGTCGAGCCAACTCAGATTGACAGCGCATAACTTAGGGTCACTTGCAAATTCTGATTACAGATTGCGGATCGTTGAAATTTGACCGGGAGGATTACGGAAGCCTACGGAATGGTACCGATTAGGATATAGGTCTCACACTTATCCTTATATTACACCAAAAACCATTCGAAATGCCCAAATACCGAATGCCCTATATGTAGGAACTAAGTTCCAACAGTAAAAAATGAGCAAAAATCAGTTGGTCCAATCGATCGATACAAGACATTGATCGATCGAACTCCCCTTTGATCAATCGATTCATAGATTGATTGTTGTAAATTCAATATTTTAATAAATTTGTTGCTAGATGATTTAGGCCATCTTCAATCACTCTAGACCGATTGATCGATGGACCAATTGATTTATGATCGATTGATGACACTTATGAGTCTGCTATTTTTGGGCAGTTTGATTTAACAGTAGGTCAAGACCTCTATATTCTATCTAAGTATGTTCAAATGGGTCTTCTAAGGCTAATGGATGGTAATTAAAGGTTTACTTATTAGGCCATGATCATCTAGAGCTTAAGGGTTATTTTGGGTCAATATTAGGTTCATCAAGGCACCTCATATTCATGTTCTTCACTTCCTTGATGCTCCAGTCTTCATGTGTCTTCAGTCTTCAGCGTCCAAGGGCTCAACCGACTTCCTAACACACTGCCATAGATGATTGATAAATAAGGTACATAAATAAGTGCACTAATAGTTCCCCTTCTCTTGGCCGAGTTTTGATTCCAGGTGCCTCTTAATTGCTCCTTGCAGCTCGGCCACATTTTGTAGCTCGACCGAATCTTGTAACTCAGCAGCATTTCGTAGCTCGACTGCCCCAAGTATCCTTGAACATCTTTCCCTGTAATGACATGTGTTCATCATAAATCTTTGGAATTTTAAGAACGATTAGAAATATGGTATAACATTACCCCCCACATCGCCTCACCTTTGGTTAAAAAGGTGAGATCGACGTTGATTCATTGTTTGACACAATAAATGTGACTGCTCGGCTAGGTAAAAACATCGATTTTGACCATCTTGATCGAACTCACCCGTCTCGGTTGAAAATATCAAATTCAACCATCTTGGTTGAACTCGACCATCTTATTCAAAAAACATCAAATTCGGCCATCTTGATTGAAAAACATCAAATTCGGCTATCTTGGTCGAAAAATATCAAATTCGACTGTCTTGGTAAAAAAACATCAAAGTTGACCATCTTGGTCGAAAAATATCAAATTCAGCCATCTTGTTTGAAAAACAACAAATTTGTCTACGACAATAGAGACTGTCGGTCAATCCATTCTGGATAAAGCTTATGGTAAACTGGGGTAATAGTACATTAAAAAACTTGGCCTGCTACTTCTTTGACCAATTGCATGATTCAGTCACGATCCACAGTGTTGTTCAACCACTGGTGGCGGCTCCAGACCTACCTATTTTTTGTCATTCATGATATGGTGGATTCCTAGGGAAAGGCTACCCCCAATGTATACTATGGTTTCCTTATGTAGGAATGACATTTCTGACCTCCCATTCCGGTTGCTTAAATTTAGCAGGTGGTGAAAGATTTCACACTTCCTGTACTGGAGTAGGAGGTGTGTTCTGTCGTAAAGGAGGTACTTGCGGTATTGGTTGTACTGGGGGTATTGGTGTTAGATTTCTGATAAAACTAGTATTAACTTGTTGCTGAGGCATCACAGGTGTTCTTTCGGCAAAGAGTGTCATAATCCAATTCATCTTTTCAGCATGATTGGCCATTCATCTACCTAAAGTCTCAACCTAAACTTGTGACTATTCGATGATATGCTAAATTCCTCATTGCATATTGAACATTCCGGCTGACAAAATTTCAAGAGGATTGACTCAAGATGAGGATTTCCTATCTAGATGTAACACCCCAGATTTTTTGCCAGTTAGGAATTGAACGTCCTTAGGCATTACCTTTGATTTATCGACTTGAGTGCTTGTACATGTGTGTATTCACACATGTTTAGGTGTAACACGCCGGTAACTGAACATTACAAGTTTGGATGCAAGGTCTATCCAAGTCAGCTTGCAAAGTAAGACCTAGACCTGAGCTCTTTTTGAGCCCTACCCTGCATGAATACAGAACAGATCCTTATCCATTTGTCTTAACAATAGTGAGATTGAGGAAAGTGAACTCTCTGATGCAAGCTCAACAAATTTGAAAGAAGATGGATCTTCACCATCCCTAACTCTGATCAGAAAGCAGGTAGATATGCTATACCAACTCATAAATTCACCAGTTAAATGGTTAGTCTTGTAAAATATAAGGAATGGTTTTTTGAAGATCTGTTTTCCCTTCCACTTCTTTATTTCTTTCATCGGTATGGCATTTTGGAATTAATCTATGTGCATATGGAAAATCATGGATGGTATTTAGATAAACTTTCATATCTAAAAGGAAAAGTGCCTTCCTCGATAGGAATTCCAACATCAGTTGCCCTGTCCTTTGGAGTTTTTAAGAAGGTTTTGTTAGATGATTCAAAACAGGTTTGTCTCATCTCATCTCATGTCATTTAAGTGTATCCAACATCAATAGAATGCTAATTCTAACATATCCACCTTTGAAACCTTTCTAAAATTATCAGAAATGACATAGATGATTATCAAGAAAATGCTAGATGTGTATGCCTAGATGAGGGCTTCACTTGGTGAGGCATGCATTTCATTCTCATGTTTTGATTTTTGAAGCTTTTTTTCTTTTTATTGTTTGAATTGTGTAAAAGAGAGCTGATTGATGTGGTATGTTTTTGTCATGATAGAAAATTTTTGCACTATGGAATGCTCTGTTAAGCCCCATCTTTTATTTATTTGTTTATTTTTTCTTTTTATTTTTTTGAGAGATGGATAAACTTGTAATTGTGTTGTGTGACATTTTCCTTCTCTTCATAATTGTAATAAATTTCTTTTATTGTGTAGTAATATAAATCTTATTTAATATTCAGTTTTATTTGTATTGCATCATTTTTATGTTTCAAATATTTAAAAAATATAGGTTTTGATTGAATATATAATAATAATAAAAATTACTGGCATGCTAGGGCCTCCTAAATCCATACAAAGGCTTTTAGCGGTGCTTGCGTAGAAATCTTACAGCGCTTTTACGCGAGAAAAAGTGTTCACAAACAACTTTTAGCGGCGCTCTGAGTGATTTTTAGTGGCATTTATTTGCGTCGCAAAAACCTACAATCGGTGGCGCTTTTCTAAGCGCCATGAAAAGTTACCTAGCGCCGCTAATACTTTTAGCGACATACCCATTTATCGGCGCTTGCGTAGCGCCGCTGATAGAATCGCCGATGCTTTTAGAGGGTTTTACCGGCGCTTGTAAGCGCCACTAAAAGTCCCATTTGTTGTAGTGCCTACATACATCAAGGAACCAAGTGAACAGAATATATTCTTCAAAAACACCGCAGTGGACACCGTACCGAAAGTACTGGTGTACCGCAACCGCAATACACCAAATGTAGAGGACGATTTAAACGCCACTCGACCCAACTGTTTTCGATAAGGAAGACTCCTCTCCCATTCTTTTCGCTTCCCTCGCGCAATAATTCAAACTAGAATCTCCGTCCGATTCAGATGGGGACCATCTCCATAAGAGGATAGGAGATCAAAGCCGTCCATCATCCCCCTTCCCTATTTCTGGATGGGAAGATCCTTGCACAAGGAAAGATCATGGCCCACAAGCTGACGTTGGCAAGCCCGCTGACCATGTGGACGCCTCAACAGAAGCTCCTGCTTCTTACATCATAAATTACATTCCCATCCAAAGAAAGTATCTAGATCCTTCCCAAACAGGAAAGAAGAAGAACCGTCGATGGTTTCGCCGGCTTTCACAGCTGTTTCGCCGGTTTTCACACAACTTACAGAAAGAGCTTCCTCACAAAGGGTCCAAAAATCCTACATCCACCATGGATCCTATGGGCTAGGAAGCATCGGACGACCAATTCGATCCACCCAGAGACGTCAGATTTGGAGAAAACTGGATGGGGACAGACCCGCCATTAAAATCGAAACTGATCCCTCACCAACAGAACCGTCCGATCAGAGATCCAAACAACCTGTTGGTAGATCGTCAAGCTCCTAGTGGGCCCAGATAACCTGAAGAGAGGACGATCTTGAGAAGATTGAAGTTAAAGATTTCAGGCAAGTGGCATTACTCGTTCCGCACGCTACGACCGAACGAGTCACGTTGCTGTTACGCACACCACCCTACACATATGGATTGCGTGAGAAGAATCCAGAAATCTGGACGTGCTATAAAATCCCCTACCACTTGGTCAAGGGATACATGGTAAAAGAAAGAGAGAGAGAGAGAGAGAGAGAGAGAGAGAGAGAGAGAGAGAGAGAGAGAGAGAAGAGCAAGAGAGAGAAGAAGAAGAAGAGAAGGTTGGACAGCGGGAAGACCGCTTGAGTTTCACTAAATCGCTAACGACTTTGAGCAATGAAAGAAGAGGAAGAAGAAACTGGTGTGTAACGATCCACTGAGTTACCACTTGAGTATGGTTCAGATCCGGTCCCCTCTAATTTTCTTTTTCTTCTCTCTTCTTTCCTTTTCTTTCCAAATCCAATTATCTCCCTACAATGGTGTAACGCCCCGAATTTTTTGCCAACCTAGGATTAGACGTCCTTAGGCAATGGGCCAACCATAACACCTTAGTGACCTCTCAGAACCCAATTCCAAAGCCATAGAAATCATTTAGAACCCAATTCTTTAGAATTTAACATGAATTAGCCATCGCTACACTAGATTACCTACGAAATTAGCACTATTGCTTTAAATACGTTCTGCAAGACCCAAAACTTGTAGAATCAATGACGCTATAATACCCTGAAATCCAGGATCAAACTCTAAACCGGTTTGTTCTTAGGAACCCTTTGAAATTTTGTATTTGATTTAGACTGCGCGTCGGAAGTTCGATATCTATAATCTTAGACGGTTATGACCGCTTAGCTGGACTTGACAATCGTTTTGAAAATCAAGCCCAACCGATGCTCTGAGGCTATTTCATTGAGCCTGGAACAGGGAGTGTGAGAAAGAGTGAAATTCAATTAAAATTAAATGGGATTTAAATAAATCTGGCATGCTTCGCTTGCGGGATCAGTATAAGCATTCAGACCGTCGAAATCTGTCCCAAATACACTCTCGAATCAAGAAACATTTCTCATTCAGGTCAGTGTACTCGGAATTCTCGATCGAGTCTCGATGACCGCTGAACTGAAACTGGACCGCCACGTGCGATCTGTGAACTCTACCGGACTGAAAACTTGGTGTGGACAACATCAAGTGATCATGAGCTTAAGTCCGACCGCGTTCGGCCAGGGGACCTCACGAAACGCTCTTTTGGATAGAAACAGCCACGATTTGGCTATAACCCAAGTCTATTTAGGTTATGTTTTAGCCTATATAAGGGCTTTAAACCCTCTCACAACCCTCCCATCCAAATTTACAACAAACCCTAGATAGAGAGAGAGAGAGAGAAAGTGAGAGAAAGTGAGAGACTTGTGGGAGAGATTTTCCTCCACTTGCACCAGCTTTTGCACATACCGAAGCAACGTGTTCAAATAAATTTTTCAGATATTTTCAACGCACGCTTAGGTAAGAAAACCCTAACCACTTGCTATTTTAGGGATTTCTTTGATTCATTATCGAAATAGCTTATGTATCTTGTGCATTAGGTCGCATTTACGCCGTTGCCGAAGCGTAGAAATTCTGTTCGAATCCATACACGTCTAAGGCAAAAGGTGCGGATTTTAGACGCTTTGATTGACTGATTTCAAAGCTTTCAATATCGTTTAATAGTAGATTATCGAAGGGAACGCCGTTTTACATGTAGAACATGCTGTCCGTTTTCTGTTTCGTAAACGTATGGAAAATGTGAGATTTAGGGCATTTTAGTCATTTTTAGGAAATACTGTTTACATCCTCATTTTGCTGAAATATTTTCTATGGTTATTTGTCATGTTAGGATATTAGGAATGCGTGCATGATCTATTTGGCGAAGAGATTCGCCCAAATGCACTCTTTGAGTCAACATACGCTATGTAGACTAAAGTGTGTAGGCTAAGTGTTTGTATAAATGTTTGTATTAGTATGTATTGAGTAGATGGTGTTGTGAATGAGTTTTGAGATTGAATTCTCAAGTAATATACTGATGTAAATGATTTCCATCATGTTGGCTATATGTATTGATTTCATTATATATATGAAATGCACGTGTTGGATGATTTGCTTAAGTTGTATGTTATAACATGTGTCAACATGCTTACATTATTGTATTTCATTTCTGTTACTCTCATATGATTCCTGATGTTGATATTCAAGTGTTTGGGGCTATACGTTAGTCCAGGCAGGCGGTAATGTATTGAATTCGTGGTTGGCTTCTATTTGCCACGAAGGACGCGTCGATGAACGCGAGTTGTGTTTTGAGTTGACGGCAGTGGTTAGGCCACACAAAGTGTTTCATGCACTTCATGTCGTTCGACTTGAGATACGCTCCTACTAGTCGAGCCCGTCAAATAACCCGACTGGCCATTGTATGTTCACCCTGTATAAGTCATAACTGCTTGAACCTAGGGTACTGAACTTACCATTGGAAATTCTGTTAACTATGGTACCTTGATCCATAAAGACTCATGAGCCGGGCATGGTCGTATGGGACACTGTGGTCGAGCTGTTGGCCTACGCTAGGGTCACAAACCTCCTCGTAGTGACCAGTGAACACCTATGACTCGTGAGCCGATTGTGGTGGTATGGGACACTACATTCGAGCTGTCGGCCTACTCTGATTAGTGACGAGCCCTTTGTAGTGACACGAGCATATTCTGAGCCTACGGGAGGCGACGACCGTTCCGTAGCGACAAGAGTACAAATAGGCCTGTATTGATAAGGTGATGGGGGAGCGGTGCAACGAGTGCAAGCAACAGCCCTGACAGCCCTTACAGCGACCTATAAATATAACATCGTATGAGATTACTAGGAGTGACGACCCTAGACAGGATCTGTGTTGGGATTGATATAAGGAATGTACCCTAGTTTCCCAATCCTGCTGTATGAAAAGGACTAATAACAACTTGATAATCATATTCATGTCACACTGCATGTGCCTGGAAGATGTGGAGCACTGAGGAACGTAAGCATGTTGCGGGTGTAAGATGGTGCCATATTAGAGAGTATGTCGGTGAGGGCATCCATCATGTCATTTCATGCTTGCATTAACAACAGTATTTAGGAATGTTTGATTTCCTGCTTTACTATTATCGCGTGATTGATTTGATAACATGCTAATCTTTGCTCTATGATTCCACTGAGTTGATCACTCACTCCCACGTTACGGGATGGTGTCGCGCACACTAACCAGTCCCTGTTTTAGTTACAGATGATTGCGCTGCTTGTGAAGTGGAGCTGAACTTGTTGATGATGAGGAGGATTTTTTCTATATGCATGTTCTGACCGACGAGATTATAGGGAGGTTGATTAGACGCCATGACACTTGTCATTTTATATTTTTAGATCACTCATGTATATCCTCTTTATCATTTTTGGAGCATCCATGTATATGTCTAACCTGGTAACATGCTCACACTCTGAAGACTTACAATCAATTATACATTGTTATATATTTATCACAGTCTTTCGCTTGTAAAATTTAACTGTCTCTAGAGTATGGTATGCTGTTTTGGCTTAATTCCAATCTTTTTTAATGCCATTCTATAGACAACATGCATTTATTATTATCTATGTTGCATAAGTGACATTTTGGAACTCGGGAGTTGGGATTCTACCCGACCCCCGATTTTTAAGATGTTATAGATGGTATTAGAGTATGATTTGGATTAAACCGGACCTGGGTTATGGCCACGCGACGTACGCTGTCGCCCCTTTGACTTAGGTGGGTGCGAGAAAAATCTAGAAACACTCGTAGGACTTCAGTTTCGCCAATAGGCGAAGTCTACTCAAATCGATTATTTTGATCGAGTCCATAATGTATCTTTAGTCGCGTGAAGTGACCTAAGTCACCTCTAGGTCATTAGTTGGCGGGTTTCAGATGATACCAGAAGAATTCCAAGCTCAGAAATGCATGTGCTTAGGTTGTGGGGCAACCACAACCCTTACACTCAATCTCATGGCTTAAAAACTCCTTTTCATCCAATTCCTTCAGAATCTTTCCTTTTACCACCTCATTATTTAACTTTTTCTAAGTCCTTTCTTACTATACATAAATCCTAATGTGTGAATGATAGTGAATCATGCTTAAATAAAATTTTTACTATAAATAGTAAATATATGTAAGAATTGGACTTTTGGCCATTCCAATTATGGAACCTCTTGTAATAAATGGGTTAGTTGGATGGATTAACCTCTCCTACTCCAAAATCATATGCCACAAGATGTATAAAATCATTCTGGTTTACAAACTGGCCTCGAAACGCCCTAAATGGAGTCTTGGGCCTATCTAAGCCCAAATACAATGAACCAGGGTGGGTCCCACATATATTTGGGGTCCCTAGGGCAGGAGAAACCCAGCCCATGAGGCTGGACTCACTAGATCTCACTTTCACCGGTGAGGACCTCGCCGTACGGTGGGCCCTACTCGGGCTGATCTTCGGGCTGACACCCTTAAATGGCTAGGGCACCTCCCCCATACGTGGGACATCCCTCAAAACAGCCCCAATCTACCATCTCCTTCACAAAAAACATCTCCAAGCTCTCCCTTTTCAGTTTTCTTGCTGCCTCTCTCTCAAATCTTGATACCAAACCTCTCCTAATCCCATTTTCTGTTAAAACCGATGCTGACCTATCATCCACAGCAGTAGGCAGTCCCCTCTCTCTCCATTCTCGTCGATTGGAGCTCCTAAACCCTCCATTGAAGGCTAAATTTCGGGTGGACCTCCATTCCATCCTATCTTGCTCTTTTCTCTTTGAAAATCTAGCCATTGGGAGCCTGATCTACCCCTCAACATGGCCTAGATTCGATTCAGTCCATTAGGGCAGCCCTTTCTCCCCATTTCCTCTACTTTCCATGGCTTTTGTTGAGGCTATTTTAGCCTTTTTCTCTCTTTCCACCATCCTCTCTCTCATGGGAAAGAGGAAGACCACTGAAGATGAAGCTGGGCCTAGTCGCCCTTCACGTTCGAGGAAGCCGAGAGGTGGCGCCGCTAGCTCAAGCGTCGCCGCAAGTCCAAGTGCCGCTCGTGAGTTTCACACAAAGCGGGATTTGGATCCCCGTGCTCACATAGGGCGAGCACTGTTGGCAGACTTGGCTCACGGTGCGTATACTGATCGCAAGGTTCTGTTTGAGGTGCATGTGGATGAGTGGCTCTTTAGTGAATTTCTGTTGTTTGAGCGCATTGAAGCTGCCAATTGGGGTCTGCTCTTTGAAGCCCAGTCTCATGCGAATGTGAGCACTGTTCGTGCCTTCTATGCTCATATTCAGGCTCCTACGTTGGAGCCATTGCAGTTCAGGATTCCCTTTGATAGAGACCGGGAAGCCACAATCGACGTTCGATTGATCGCTCGACTTCTGAAGGTGACTCTTGGCGAGGTACATCCAAGCACTAAGAATCTGAAGAGTGTTCATGAGCATAATCACCGCACCAGGTTCCTATGTGGTGGTTTGGTTCCGTGGCAATATAACAAGAGCCTCTTAGCGTCCCACACGTCAGATGATTTTTGCCTATTGCACCACATTTGCACGTTCAATATGTATCCTAGGTCGACCAACTGCAGTGAATGTACACGTCTCATGGTTGATTTCCTGTATCAAGTGGGCCAGGGAGAGAATGTGTGTGTGGCCACCTTTGTGTTGCGACAGATCGTCCTCATAGCGAAATCGAGAAGAACGTCTGAGTCACTTCCCTTTGGCCGACTCATATGCAAGATCGCGCTTGAGTTTACTTACAGACTTGGCCAGAAGATGCCTGTACTGATTCACTTCATTGATGAGGCTACCATGAACCAGATGAAGATAGGGCCTTGGCAGCGTGAGGCTTAGCTTGATGATGATAGTGAGGGCGAGTATGATAGCGCAAAGGATGCTAGTGAAGAAGAAACTGGGGCATAAATAGAGGAAGAAGTTCAGGAAGAAGAAGAGGAGGCTCAGGATACTGATGAGAGCCCTCCTCTTGTGACTCGGGCTACTAGGGATGCTCATATAGCCCGGCTTGAGGAGAGTCAGGTTGCTTTACGACGGAAAGTCCAAGAACTTCGGGCTGAGGTGAAACAGGATCTTGAGGATACCAAGACCGTCATGAAACAGAAATTCAGCAAGGTGACTTGTACTTTGAAGGCCATCCTGTGTTGTCTGCAGGATAAGGGTGCTCCTCCTTCATCGCCAGACTCGGATTAGCGATTAGGTTTTAGATGTTGTTGGTTGTAGTTGGTTTGTTTCCTGCTTTCTGTGTGTAAGCCTGAGAAGGCTAGTAGTTTGCTTATGTTACAATTGTAGCTTCGGCTAACTTAGTTCTGTTCCCATGTGTTTCTTGTCATGATGCATGTAAGGATATATCTCTTGTATTGTGATAAATTTTAATTTAATGAAATGCATGCAGTCCCTTTTGCTATGAAGTGTGTGGAATGCTTGAGGGATTATGTATTGCTATGCTACATCTCATGCTTTCCAACACAAGGACCATTTTCCAAAGCCTACAAAGTTGATTTGAATCCCAACTCACCCACCTACTAAACATGTCATTCCCAATTCTTGGGCGGGAGTGGGAAAGCAGTCCCATTTAACACAACTTGAGACCACTGGCAACATATGCCCTTGGCGTTTTGGACCTAGAGTTATATAGAAAATCCAATTCCATTTAAACAATCGTGACCCTAAGTGATAGAACAATTCCCTGTATTAGAAATGGTATGAAACCATTTAGCGTATAGGCTTAGGCTTTGGATTACAGTTAGTGAGTTACAGACTAGGCTACTAGTTATAATAAGTAGTGTAAAGCCTGTATATGCTAAGGAATAATAGGTTAGATTTGGTTGGAGTAGGACCTCATTTCTTCGATAGGTCCCCTTAATACTTATAGACTTCTGTTATAACTCTTAGGAAAGTTGTTTTAACTTAGAACCATTCACTCTCAGGGAAAACTTATAAATCCCTCAGATTGAACTTAGAATAAACCAGCACGCCCCTTAGAATTCCCCTTAGAATTGCCTTCTCAAGGATTTATTGCAATCGGGAACGCGGAGTAAAGGAATTGTATATTAACGATGTATTTGGAATTTGAATCGACTTCTTAATCCTAGTGGTTACCAATAAATCCAATGCTCTAATCAAGCAGAAGATTGGCATCGACTCGGATTAAGAACTGATACAACGAATTTTTTGTCCTAGCTAGACAGAAAGTCTATGTATCCAGCTCAGACCCACTACCCAACATTTCTTCCGTGTTGGCCCGACCACCTACAACCAAAAGTTATCGCATTGTCTTTGGGAATTGGCGAGGACTTATAGCCAGTAGAGATTAGACCTCTTGACACAAACTCACATCCGTCCTTGAAATTAACCACAACACCCATCATTTCAGCTCTTTTCTACAACCATAGGTACCAATGTCATAGAACGCATCATTAGTAAAGGAAGACCATTGTAGCGAGAGGTTGTCTCTCATTCCATGTCAAGGATAGGTCCTAAGTTGCACCTCGTTCTGATATGCGGATCGAGACATAGATTCTTGAACCTTAAGTAGAACTGAGTTTTAAGGGGGGGTAGAACGTATTGAGCCCAATCTACTTAGGATTATCTAATACAACCATTAGATCAGAGTAGCGTAGCGGAAGCGTGGTTAGCCCCTTCCCCACTGGCCCAGGATGGAAATAGTTAATTTAGGTTATACGTAAGGTTAGGTCATTACGAAAGTCTCTTTAAGTACTCATTACCCATAGCCAATTTCGGGGATGAAATTTTGTTTTAAGGGGGGCAGATTGTAACACCCTGAATTTTTTGCCAACCTGGGATTAGACGTCCTTAGGCAATGGGCCAACCATAACACCTTAGTGACCTCTCAGAACCCAATTCCAAAGCCAAAGAAATCATTTAGAACCTAATTCTTTAGAATTTAACGTGAATTAGCCATTGCTACACTAGATTACCTACGAAATTAGCACTGATCGCTTTAAATACGTTCTGCAAGACCCAAAACTTGTAGAATCAATGACGCTATAATACCCTGAAATCTAAGATCAAACTCTAAATCGGTTTGTTCTTAGGAAACCTTTGAAACTTTGTATTTAATTTAGACCGTGCGTTGGAAGTCCGATATCTACAATCTTAGACGGTTATGACCGCTTAGCTGGACTTGACAATCGTTTCGAAAATCAAGCCCAACCGATGCTCTGAGGCTATTTCATTGAGCCTGGAGCAGGGAGTGTGAGAAAGAGTGAAATTCAATTAAAATTAAATGGGATTTAAATAAATTTGGCACGCTTCACTTACGGGATCAGTATAAGCATTCAGACCGTCAAAATTTGACCCAAATAAACCCTCGGATTAGGAAACATTTCTCATTCAGGTCAGTGTACTCGAATTCTCGATCGAGTCTCGATGACCGTTGAACTGAAACTGGACCGCCACGTGCGATCTGCGAACTCTACTGGACTGAAAACTTGGTGTGGACAACATCAAGTGATCATGAGCTTAAGTCCGACCGCGTTCGGCCAGGGGACCTCCCGAAACGCTCTTTTGGATCGAAACAGCCCCGATTTGGCTATAACCCAAGTATACTTGGTTCCCAAGTCTATTTAGGTTATGTTTTAGCCTATACAAGAGCTTTAAACCCTCTCACAACCCTCCCATCTGAATTTGCAACAAACCCTAGATAGAGAGAGAGAGAGAAAGTGAGAGAAAGTGAGAGACTTGTGGGAGAGATTTCCCTCCACTTGCACCAGCTTTTGCACATACCGAAGCAACGCATTCAAATAACTTTCTCGGTGATTTTTAACGCACTCTTAGGTAAGAAAACCCTAACCACTTGCTGTTTTAGGGATTTCTTCGATTCATTATTGAAATAGCTTATGTATCTTGTACATTAGGTCGCATTTACGCCATTGCCGAAGCGTAGAAATTCTGTTCGAATCCGTACACGTCTAAGGCAAAAGGTATGGATTTTAGTCACTTTGATTGACTGATTTCAAAGCTTTCAATGTCTTTTAATAGTAGATTATTGAAGGGAACTCCGTTCGACATGTAAAACATGTTGTCCATTTTTTGTTTCGTAAACGTATGGAAAATATGAGATTTAGGACATTTTAATCATTTGTAGGAAATACTATTTACATCCACATTTTACTGAAATATTTGCCATGGTTATTTGTCATGTTAGGATATTAGGAATGCGTGCATGATCTGTTTGGCGAAGAGATTCGCCCAAATGCGCACTTTGAGTCGACATACGCTATGTAGACTAAAGTGTGTAGGCTAAGTGTTTGTATAAATGTTTGTATTAGTATGTATTGAGTAGATGGTGTTGTGAATGAGTTTTGAGATTGAATTCTCAAGTAATATGCTGATGTAAATGATTTTCATCATGTTGGCTATATGTATTGATTTCATTATATATATGAAATGCATGTGTTGGATGATTTGCTTAAGTTGTATGTTATAACATGTGTCAACATGCTTACATTATTGTATTTCATTTCTGTTACTCTCATATGATTCCTGATGTTGATATTCAAGTGTTTGGGGGCTATACGTTAGTCCAGGCAGGCGGTAATGTATTGAATTCGTGGTTGGCTTCTATTTACCACAAAGGACGCGTCGATGAATGCGAGTCGTGTTTTGAGTTGGTGGCAGTGGTTAGGCCACACGAAGTGTTTCATGCACTTCATGTCGTTTGACTTGAGATGCGCTCGTACTAGTCGAGCCCGTCAAATAACCCGACTGACCATTGTATGTTCACCTTGTATGAGTCATAACTGCTTGAACCTAGGGTACTGAACTTACCATTGGAAACCCTGTTAACCATGGTACCTTGATCCATAAAGACTCATGAGCCGGGCATGGTAGTATGGGACACCGTGGTCGAGCTGTCGGCCTACGCTGGGGCCACAAACCTCCCCATAGTGACCAGTGAGCACCTATGACTCGTGAGCTGATTGTGGTGGTATGGGACACTACATTCGAGTTGTCGGCCTACTTTGATTGGTGACGAGCCCTTTGTAGTGACCGCGAGCATATTCTGAGCCTACGGGAGGCGACGAACGTTCCGTAGCGACAAGAGTACAAATAGGCCTGTATTGATAAGGTGATGGGGGAGCGGTGCAACGAGTGCAAGCAACAGCCCTGACAGCCCTTACAGCGACCTATAAATATAACATCGTATGAGATTACTAGGAGTGACGACCCTAGACCGGATCTGTGTTGGGATTGATATAAGGAATGTACCCTAGTTTTCCAATCCTGCTGTATGAAAAGGACTAATAACAACTCGGTAATCATACTCATGTCGCACTGCATGTGCCTGGAAGATGTGGAGCACTGAGGAACGTAAGTATGCCTTGGGCATAAGATGGTGCCGTATGAGGGATTATGTTGGTGAGGGCATTCATCATGTCATTTCATGCTTGCATTAACAACAGTATCTAGGAATGTTTAATTGCCTGCTTTACTATTATCATGTGATTGATTTGATAACATGCTAATCTTTGCTCTATGATTCCACTGAGTTGATCACTCACTCCCACGTTACGGGACGGTGTCGCGCACACCAACTAGTCCCTGTTTTAGTTACAGATGATGGCACTGCTTGTGAAGTGGAGCCGGACTTGATGATGATGAGGAGTATTTCTCCTATATGCGTGTTCTGACCGACGGGATTGCAAGGAGGTTGATTAGACGCCATGACACTTGTCATTTTATATTTTTAGAGCACTCATGTATATCCTCTTTATCATTTTTGGAGTATCTATGTATATGTCTAACCTGGTAACATGCTCACACTCTGAAGACTTACAATCAATTATACATTGTTATATATTTATCACAGTCTTTCGCTTGTAAAATTTAACTGTCTCTAGAGTATGATATGTTGTTTTGGCTTAATCCCAATCTTGTTTAATGTCATTCTATAGACGACATGTATTTATTATTATCTATGTTGCATAAGTGACATTTTAGAACTCGGGAGTTGGGATTCTACCCTACCCCAGATTTTCGGGATGTTACAAATGGGAATTCATCACACCAAACTGAGTTGACTCGTTGGTAGGATGGACCTAAACATGGTAAGTTGGAACTTATCGATACATAACTTGTCTAGGGTATAATAGTTTCCTTAGACTTACTAAACCTAACTGAAATCTAACTTAAACAATCCAAACTAGGTGAATTAGGGTAGAATCTAATATTAAAATACGTCCCTGAGTATTTAACTGAGTAGAAGATGATTTAACGACCTAAGGTGAGGGTTTATCTCCTTTAAATTTTACATTCAAATTGATTTGTTTATATCTTCCTTACATGTTTTCACTATTGTTTATCTTCACTATGTGAATCATTGATACATAATTCAAATTACTATATTATTATCTTGCACGCAAGTATCATGTTGGAAATCCCACTTTTAGCGATCAATATACTATCGTGGACGTAATGTGTTTCAGCTAACGACTCTCTTGGTTGGCACATAATTCTGTTGATTGGTGAGTGGTGCACAATTGATGTAAGTAAATCACCATGTGTGTCACATCACTTCTTGGGATTTGATGTTGCAAATAGTCACTCCATGAACACATTATGTCATGTAAATCCCCCAATCGTGTTGTTGTATCGCAATGAGATGTTCGTGTAAATCCACATTAACGTGGGACACACCAGTGAATCTTCGTAGTTAGAAAATGTGGGGCGAGTCAGATATCTTAAACTGCCTTGCACATTGTGACCATGATCGCTGAGTGTGATGAACCGCACATACTTTTCAAGGCATGCATACCATATAGAATGTTTGCACGTATCGATACCCCTTGTATATGTGGAGTATGAGATGTATTGGTACCCTTTCGATATTCTTATGAATCATTTAAATTATTGTAAGCCTTAAAGGATAACCATCACTATGAGTAAGGCGTTGACCCTCTCCAACCATACAGATGATGCAAGTGACGTACAGATTGAAGATCTAGAGAATCACCTCCTTATGGAAGATTTTTCTGAATAAATAAGAAAATAGTTTCATAATTTAGTTTTTTTTATATTTTCGTTGCAAACTTGATTATGTAATAAACTCTCATTGAGAGAGCATTAGAAGTTTTAAATTTACACTTTACCTTTATGGAATAATAAAAATAGTTGAATTCATTTGCATATGTCACCATCTTTATGAATGAGGAATGCCAGTTGGTCATCGAATCAAACAGCCTAATCAATGGATACAAAGGATTAACATCGGGGATCTTCATGTTGAGCATAGACTCGGGTCGCAAAAATTTTGGGGTGTTACATTGGGACCAAAAGGAGTGACCTCAGATCCACCAAAATCGCCTGACCAAGTGAAATTTGAGAATTTTGAGGAACATGGATAGCAAGGTTCGGTTGAACTGAGTGGAACTTGGTTACATCGAGAAAATTGGGGCAACTGAAGCTGCCCTGCTCATTTTCATCCAGTAAACCTCGAGAAATCGAGCAAATTTGGACAACAGGGTTCAGCTGCACCGAGTGGGATTCAGTGCAACCGAGTAACTCCGTTCAACAATATTCTGCATGTTTGGATTTTGACAGTTTCAATGTACTGACTTCAAAAAGTCATATCTATTTTTCTACAACTCTGATTGAGGTGATTTAAAAACAAAATTGAAGCTTGATGAATCTAGTTTCATAGAAAAATAATTAAAAAAAACTAAAGAAGTTTAATTTTACAACTTTTTGGAAACTGTACTAAAATCATTAGTTTCAGCAGCTGGTACTCCCAGAATTTTTAGACTTTTTCTATAATCGAAATGTAATGAATTTTGGTAGAGCTAAAGTAGAATTAATGATGAACTATTAGAAAAATAATAAAAATAATATAATAATTAAAATTACCAAAATTATTATATGAAATAGACTTATTGAAATTGAAAATTTCTACAACTGCACGTTGCCGATGAATCGCGCATATCTTTTTCATCTTAGGTTAGGTTTTTCTAATATTATGAATTTCTTTATTACTTAAGGTTATTTTTATAGGTTTTTTAATTTCAGAAATCTTTTTCTAGGGTTTGTTCAAATTTTCTAAATATTACTAACATCGGTTGTTTGTCTTTGTTTGTAATATCTTCAAGTCTACTTCTTCCCTACTGGTAACATCCTTCCTTACTCCCTTTACTTGCTTTATTAATTATTGTAGAACTTAGGACTTAAGATTAGAATTATTGTTCGTGTGGTTTATGTCCAAGTGAGTAAGAAATCATACATTAAGACATTTAAGTGAAGGAGGTTTGGTCGATGGGTTCGTAATCCATCGACAACTTAAAAAACACCTAAATAATCCTAAAACATCGTATGAAAATATGGCCAAAACTGAATAATACTTTGATGAGAATATTGTGTAACACAACACCAATTAGGATGATGCGTGATGAGAATGGGGTATACTAAGTTCCAGCAGTTCGGACCTTACGTGATTATTTACAACCGGCGAGAACAAGTACACCTTCTTATATGATTTTCCCAACCAATGTAGGAAACGTGGACTTTAAACCAGAGGTGATCCATTACTCTCAACATTCGATGGACTTAAGTAAAAAAGTCAATACTTGCACATAAAAGAGTTCGACAAGATTGTCACAATCATACACCTTAACAATGTTCCTCCTGATGTGATTAGACTAAAGTTGTTTCTATTCTCTCTCAAGGAGAAGGCCAAAGTATGGCTTCACTCCTTAATGCCGAGATCTATTGGCACATGGGTTAAGATGACCTGGAGGTTTCTTAAAAAGTTCTTTTTAGCTCATAAAATCAACACTCTCAGGCATGACATTTTGAACTTCTCCCAAAAAGGAGATAAAGCCTTCTTTTAGTGTTGGGAATGGTTCAAGGACTTACTTCTCGCTTGCCTATACCATGGCTACGAGATTTAGTAGGTGATTAGATTTTTCTATGAGGGATAGCTCAAACATGCGCCAATTCATAGAGATGATGTGTAACATTGAATTTATGAACAAAGATCCGAAAGATGCCTGGGATTACCTTGACATACTAGCTGAAAATGCCCAATCATGAGACACATCCAACTAAGTTAGTAATCCCAAGGCAGTGCCAAAAGAGAAGGGAATACACGTGCTCAAAGAGGAGGGTGATGTTAATGTAAGGTTGGAGGATCTCACAAGGAAGATTGAGGCCTTAAAATTTAGGATGGAAGAGATCTAACCCATCGAGGTTGTTGAAACTCTATGTGGTATTTGCGAGAGCAATGCTCACAAAATAAGGATTGTCCTACAATTCCTATTTTTTAGGAGGTATTGTATGCTTAAGTGAATACTATAAACGTGTATTAACGCCCCTTTAGTGCCTCAAATTCACTCTCAATTGACTGAATCATCCAAAATTTAATTGGAGGAACGGACCGACTACGAATGCACCCAATAATCCCCAAGGGCCATCTATTAGACCCCCACCGAAAGGAACCCTTGACAACACATTTAATACATTCATGTAAGGGAAAATGCAACAAAATCATAGCACCATGTAGGATAAATGGACTCAAAAGTTTGGTTGCAAGAATTGAGATACATCTAAGTGTTAGGGAGAAAGGGACCTTTTTGGTCCAACCTCAGCCTAACCCCAAGGGACAATTCGAGATAAGTGATCCCAATTCTTCAACCCAACATGTGTAACATATTGAATCCATCACCACCCAGAGAAGTGGTAAGAAAATTAATAAGTAAATTCTGAAGAAGGTTAAGAAACTTGAGGGATCTAGAGATTTAAAGGATGATGGTGAATCTAACAATGCTCCATATGACAAAGAGCAAGAGAATGAGCCTAAGCTTGTAGCCCTATTTCCTAATGACTTGCCTCATCGAAATGGCTAAGTGAAAATCATGACATTTTAGAGAATTTTCAATAAGTCAGGATCAACATGCCCTTGTTAGATGCAGTCATTTAGTTCTCATCTTATGATAAATTCTTAAAGAATTTGTGTGGTAAAGCGTAAGATGAACGTACATAAGAAAGCCTTCTTGACGGCATAGGTGAGTGCCATCATTAATCAAAATACTCCTCTAAAATGCAAGGATCTCAGAAATCTTATGATCTCATGTATAATAGGAAACTTCTAAGTTGATAAAGCAGTTTTAGATTTTGGGGCAATTGTTAATCTAATAGCATGCCTGGTATACGAGCAATTAATCCATGGTGAGTTAAAACCCACCAAGACAACATTACAATTGGTCAACTACTCGACTAGAATACTAAGAGGAACGGTTAAAGATGTGTTGGTCCAAGTTGATAGGTTCTACTACCCGATAGACTTCATTATCATGAATACACACCTGGTTATAAATGTGAGCACTCAAATCTCTGTTATTCTAGGTTGACCATTCCTAGGTACCGCTAATGTTACAATCAATTGCTGAAATGAGATCATGAAAATATCCTTTAGGAATATGACCTTAAAGTTGAATGTGTTCAATTTGTATAAACCACAAGAGGATGTAGATGTGATCTATGATTGATACATTTATGGATGATCAACCTCTTCTGAGTGAAATTCCTGAACCTCTAGAAGTATGCTTGGTTGTTGAAACATCAATTGATAAAAAGTTCGCACTAGTACTTATATGCTGTCACCTTTCAAGTACTTCTCATTTACTCTTTATTTTTGTTGCTCTTACATTGCTCTTATTGCATATATTTATACATTGAGGATAATGTAAAATTTAGGTTGGAAGTTAGGTTTCCCTTGGAAATTTCTTCATTTGTGCTGAAATTTTTATTTGAGCTAATTTTTTCAAAATTTCAAATTTTTTTAAGAATTTAAATGATTTTGAAATTAATCAAGAGATTAGAATGATAAGATAATGTTGAGGATTTTTAAGCCTGGATTTTAGTTACTTGATAGATTTTAAAGTTGAGTTTGAAGTTTTTAATCTTTGATTTGGAAAGTTTTAAATTTGATTGAGTCATGAATTCATATCTAGCTTACAAATTGAAGTTTTAGTTTGATATTAAATCGTTAACTTGATGATTATTGAGAATAATAGGAAAAAAACCTAAGAAATTTGTCCATCATGTTTAAAGAAAAAAAAAAGAGAAAAAAGTAATACCCTACAAAAAAATAGTTGTCATCGAAAAGAGCTACCAATTGATGTCCATGAACATAAAAATGAAAAAGAAAAATAATTTTTAAATGGATAGATAAGAAGAAAAGTTCATAATAGTGTGAAAGTCATTAATGGAAAAATCCAAAGCTAGAAGAATAGAATGTTGAACTATAAGGCAAGTTTTGGTAATCTTGAAAACTCTTTTGATTATCAATGTTAACATGAATGTAGATCATTGAACCTTTGGTTATGTTGAGTATAGATTTCACCGTGCATCCATGGAACTCAATGTTTATGAAAATTTCTAATTATAGGATTAATGGTTTGAACTTGATTAGGATGTTTACCAAGTGTTAGAGTTCAGGTGAAAGATATGCTTTACATTAATGTCTATCAGATTTATATAATCAGGATTGTTTTTAGAATTACTTGAGTTTATAGGATTTCATTCATTTAGGTTCAAAATATCTTACGCATGTTTTTCTTATGACTCGAAAAATGTTGGTTGAGTGGTATTATAATGCTTAAATATTTCATATTTATTCTCTTAATTACATTAGCTTTCTTGGTATTTAAGTACTAAATTGATTCAATAGCATATGTTTTGTACGTACGAGGTAATTCAAAAGCCTAAGATGAATGCATGCTTAAAGGATAGATTTAAAGCTAAAAAAGAGATCAAGCTAAAGGTGATAAAGAATTGGAGATTCAGAGGACATTATTAAAAAATTCAAGTGCCAAAGATCCAAAACAAATCAAGTAGAAAGGATAGAGAGAAGACTAGAAAAATCATGTAGTACATGAACATAAATAACAGAAAGTTTGATCCCACCTGAGGTTGGTTCAATTTGACTGAAAGTGCTCAGAAAAGGTCTTACAATAAATAGTGATTTTCAGAGATAATTTGGCTCGACACTTAGGTTCGATTGAAGTTAGGTTCGGTGCCATCGAAGGGGGATTTAGTGTAACATGAGGGAGAAAAAGTCTTCAAAAGAATATTAAAGAAATTTTGTTGCAATGGAGAGAGTACTTCAGTGCGACTGAAGCCACGTTTAGTGTGACTGAAGGCTACCATTAGTATGACCGAAGTGTAACACAAGTGTGAAAATCTAAAGTTGGTTCCAATTTGGTATGGATTTTACATATTTAAAGGGATGTTTTACATTGTTTTAAGTATGAATTAGCACTTAGAAGAGAGACTTAGGGATGACAGAGCTTCCATGGAGTCGTCTTCCTCAATCCTTCAATTATATTTTGCCTATCTTTTTTCAATTTTCTTCTAAGTTGTTACCCAAGATAGGCTAATCTCTTAGTTAAGGCTAAGGCATGAAGCTTGTAGTTCAATTATAATACTTAGTTTATTTGATTCAATGACATTAGTTTTAATGATAATAGTAGATTGAAATATATTTAGATTTTACTTTGAAGTCTTTGAGTTGTTTATTTATGTATTTATTGTGTACTACGAGTACAATAAATGCTCTAATGTAACACTAATTTAGCCTAAATTAGAGAAGGATTCAATCTGTATAATTCATTGATCTATTATCGCCTAAGGGTGCTTTAGACACTTTTGATTCCCTATAATTGAGATCCGAGTGCTTCATGAGAGAATCGTTCAATTGAAATCATATCTTATTAGTATTAATGAATGGGTTAACAAAATTATTCTTCAATTGGATAGGTTAGGACTTTGATTCCAATTGAGTTATAAGAATTGAATCAGTGAATGAGATATTGTGATTGCTATGAGTGGATTCCTGGATCCTTAGTCTTTTATTTATTGTTTTAAAATCATTTTCTACTTCATTAGATTAAAAACCTAGACAAACCATTACCTTTAGATTAGTTCTAGATTATGTTTCCCATTCCCTGAGGATTCGACCTCCATCTCACCGAGTTATAACTACAACGCAGCCTTACAGTTGGGATCGTCAACCCTTGGGTTCGATCACCGAGCAGAAAATTGAATTTCACCAGGACTATGAAATGATACAATGAACTTTTTGCAATGGCCAGGCAAGGAATCGATGTTTTAGGCTTAGACCCACTACAACTGTCTTTCTATCATAACCGAATACTAAAAACATAAATTTTTCTCTAAATAGTGGGGTAACTATTGTCATGAATCCTAATCTTTTGAAATTTTTTAAGGAAATCTTGAGATTGAAATTTTTTGAGGGGGGTAAATCTTCATAATAACCCAAGTGCCTACCCATATACCAACCTATCACGATGAACTCAGTGGAAACTCAGGCATCTCAAATTATAATGTTCATACCAATTTACATAATAAAAATGTTAGGAATATTTTAGAACAATTTTTTTAAGGGGGGTAGATTGTAACATCCCAGATTTTCTTATTTTGGTTTTAAAAAATTAATTAATTTTTGCTAAAATTATTTTATTTTGTCGCTTACTGACCTTAACACTCGATGTTAACTTATATGTGGGTTTTACCAGTATAAAACTGTACAAATTAGATTAATTAACCATAGGAAGCTAATAAATATGCTTGATCATCCAAATCTTAAGCCTAGCCTCGTGACCTGTTCATCTAATGTAACACCTAAAACTTTTCAATACCCGAGTATTGAAAGTTCTCGAGTGTTACCATACAATTTAACTTAGAATGTACATGTGTATGATACCAATTTAGCCAATCCTAACCTTACTTCTAAATGACTGTTGGAAATAATCTTCATCCATAGGTTAAGTTATCCAACCATTGATTTTTAAGACAGAATCATCGTATATCAAAGTATCCTCACTTTTCCATCATAACCGACTATTCAATCAACTATTCACTGCTAGGTAAAGATATCTAACCTTCCACTTTGAGTTCGGACCACCCGATCATAGTAAAATAATAACTTGATCTCTTCATCCATTCGTACACGCATCAAATCAAGATTTAGATCCGTTAATCTTTTTCACTACCTATGGATATGCTTAACCCACCATTAGAACTACAATATGAGAAACTTACACATGTGAACAAGTCACTTGAATATAACGGTGTACGTGTTTTACCTCTTAACCACTCGAAAAATCACTTGTGTTCATCCATTTATGAAACTGACCGTACGCCCACCTGCATAGATGGTCAGAGTACTAACTATCAAGTTCTACTATTTTAACATGTCATCTGACCATCCATCATGTGGGTTGATATATGTACCCTCCCTCAATTAATTCAGTGAATAACTCCTTATCCATAATGATTTAGATGTAAGTTGTTTTGTAAGAATTGTTAAAAAATGTTCTCATAACCATGTCTAACAATTAGATTTTCCAAAACTCTTAGTTCAACAATAATTATGAAAATGCCATTAACCTAGACCCTTGAATTCTGAATCAGATGGTTTGCATGATTTGTTTCATATGAAATTTCATACCATGCCTAATTATCATAAATTAACCATACGCGTCAAATTTTAGCCCTTGAATCAGTGTAAAAGTGGCCCAATTAACAAATCATCCCCTTAATCGTTGATTTTGGTGTCCATCAAGTGAGGAAAGCTCATGGGTAGTTATACTAGGATATTTCCATCCACATGAATGACCTAGATTGGCCATTATGTGGACCAAGTGTCATGCCCAAAACTCAGAATCGGGCTCACAGTGATCTCGATCATCGAATCCCGTGCTGACAGCCTCCATACTACCCTATTCTCGGCTCCTGACACCCATATGCCAGGTTCCGATCCTGGGATCCTACAAGGAGGATTTTTAGCCTGATTTTTTTTTTTTTGTAAAAGAGCATAACCACAAGCATAACCAAGTCACAAAACAACATCACTACATATCCACTATAATAAGTCATTTAGTACAATGTAGAAAGGAAAATACATAAATAATAAAATCTCCAAAGTGATCTGCCACAAGCTCCTGCCTCAATGCTGCTATGACTTAACGTCACCTACACACAATAGTCATGCATAAGCTTATAGAAAGCTTAGAGGGTGGTATAAGTGTGTGTACAAGATAAGTGTCAAGCACACAAATACAAACGTAAGCGGAATACTGACAAGTTTATAAGTCATTTAATATCATAATATGCAATACAGTTCAGCTATAAAATACAGAGTCATAGGGAGCCAAATATCAGATGCCAAGGATGGAATGCAATATACAATTCTTAACAAGCCACGATTACCATCAGCCTCATCTAGGCCATATAAATGCAGAAACATAGCAACCCAAATGTCATATGCAGTGAATGTAATGCAATATGTAGATCTTGGTGAGTCTATAATACCATTAATCTTATTCAGGATATGCAATACAGAAATAAAGTAAACCAAATGCTATGTGCTGAGGATGAAATGCAATATATAGTGCAAATGAAATGACCAAGCTGGAGTGTGAAGTTAGGATGATAGTACGTAGTATCACAAGCTGTGGGGTTCATCACAAGGGACTTCTATCCAAACTGGCCCATACCTGATTTGGATAGCTGGACACAATATGGTAAACTCCTGATCTCAAGTTAGTCATGTACCCAATAAAAATTATGGCCATTGCGAGGGTACACATAATGATCTAGTTACGCACCACCAGCCCGAGTGGATAGCGAATGAATGAATGAGATAAGATGATGAGTGTGTACGTAACTCCTAATTAGTAAGTCCACATATCAGTATTGTACATCTCTATGATCATCATCGAGGTCTAGTACACTCCACATTGCTTGCCGCCTCCCTAGCCGCGCAACTAAGTGAGTGAAAGAGACACACTACCTGCCTATCAATATAGGCTCGACACGTCGGTAGCTAACCCACTCATGAGCTGGTCAAACTCAGCCTAGCTTACAGCCCCCTCACTCGAGTAGATAAGGCTACACTCCCTTCTAACTGATTATGACACAGTGTGAGAAGCAGCCTAATGGTATACGGCGCTCATGTGCTTATGTATCCACTCGATCTAGATGTTGGAGTGTCTCCTGGCCACAGAGGTTTAGGAACTTTCACCGATGGACAACTAATGTACCCAAATGCTTGAATTAAACTTTTTCGATGTCCCATCTGACCATCCATGACATGCCTGTGAAGGCTACAACCCTTATGTCGCTAGGGTAAATAGTGGTCGTATCACAAAATGCTAAATGCATGAGTTATCCCATTCAGTCATGCATCAAACTTGCGCACACCACATGCTTATGTGGGGTAACTCCGTCTCGCAAGGAGTCCCCTAAATATCTCAGCCCAATGGTAATGCTATGATCAAACATTTCTTACAACAGGCATGCAAATGATACGTATGAACATTTATCAAGATATAACACTAAACGTGTTCTCAGTGGGTCCTACTAGACTATATACACTAGCATGATTATCAGATATAAATAATAATTGGCTTTCATCGGCATATCACATACTAAGAGTATAAATTAAACAACATGCTCCTATAACTATAGGTGCCCATGTGGCATGTCCCACGTTAGCCTTCCAAGGTACTGATATATCATATATTCCAAGATGGGGTCCACTGGAAGGACGACGGATCTTGGCCATACAACGATATAGGCTCTATATGGTGGGTATACTAAATCTGGTACCACATATTTTTCCATCTACGACAAGAGGTGATGGTGTTCTAACATAAAGGATAGGCCTCACACTTATCCCAAAGAAGTAAATGGATGGTGTGGATGATATATATATGACACCGAAGTTCTAACAACTGGATACAAGGATAAGATATGTCTCATGGGGCAAGTCAAGTGGGTGCACACCAAGGTGAGTTAAGATAGTGAATCCATGTACAATAAGTGGCCTTCCTCACCCCCTCTATTATGTAATAAGTTGGGCTTTCCTACACGGAGCCTGATACATACAAAAGGTGGCATGGTGGGGTTCATACATTTAGAACTGTGTGTCCATCCAAGAAGATTGGGTAGCCCGCCCAACACCTAAGTGGACCTTGGGTATGGTCACTAAACTTAGGCAAGTATGAGTATCTAAATGGACCACACATCTTATGGAAGGCTTGGTGTGAACACAAGGTGGGATTCAAGGTTTGGATAATCCTACAAGGTATAGTGGAAAGTACCATCATCAAATGGGGGCCCAACAAATTGGGATAGCCTAACTAAGGGAAAGGTGGGTATCACTAGCATTAATGGGGGCCGAAAGGTTTGGGATAGCCATATGGGTAGGTGGGTAATATAATCATCAATTGGGGGGGGGGGGGGGATTACAACATGGACATTTAACCATCATCACTCCCTAGTTAATGGGCTTAATGACGGGCCCAAAGGAGGATTACAACGGTGGACATTTAACCACTATTGTTTCCTAGAGTGCGGTCCACTTGAGATTTGAATCTAACTCTCTATGGGGTTCACGACCCTTATACAAATCAGGGAGATGGATGGACATCATGTATGTATCACATACAACATGATGGGCCTCATCAGACAACCTCATGGTGGGCATATAAACCATAAATTAGGGAGGACCTCTCAAGCCAATGGGGCCCACAACCTTAGACAAGTGGATGAATGGTGTGAATATAACACATACATCATGGTGGAATCACTCATCACAATTTGGCCTCATATAAGTGCCTCGTATAGATCACATCGGGCCTCACATAAGGGCCACATATACATCACTTGGGCCTTATACACGAGCCGCATATACATCACAATGGGCCTCATACACGGACCGCATATACATCATAATGGGTCTCATACACAGGCCGTGAATAGGTCACAATGAGCCACATCCATGGCCTTAAATACATTGCATTAAGCCTCATATACGGGCCTCAAATGCATCTCATTGGGCCTCAAACATGGCCGCATGTACATCATAATGGGCCTCATCACCTGGGCCTCAAATACATCGCATTAGGCCTCATATACAAGCCTCAAATGTATCTCATTGGGCCTCAAACATGGCCGCATATACATCATAATGGGCCTCATCACCTGAGCCTCAAATGCATCACAATGGGCCTCATCACCTGGGCCTCAAATACATCACAATGGGCCTCATACTTGGGCATCATATGCATTGCATTGGGCCTCAAACACGGGCCTAATATAGATCACAATGGGCCGCATCACATGAGCCTAATACACATCATAATGGGTCGCATCACATGGGACTAAGGGGCAGCTTATGATCCAGAAAATGGATGAACAGTGTGAATATAACACATACATCATGGTGGAATCACTCATTAGCATTGAGCCTCATATAAGTGCCTCGTATAGATCACATCGGGCCTCACATAAGGGCCACATATACATCACTTGGGCCTCATACACGAGCTGCATATACATCACAATGGGCCTCATATACGGGCTGCATATACATTGCAATGGGTCTCATACATGGACCGCGAATACGTGACAATGGGCCACATCCATGGGCCTCGAATACATCGCATTAAGCCTTATATACGGGCCTCGAATGCATCTCATTGGGCCTCAAACATGGCCGCATATACATCATAATGGGCCTTATCACCTAGGCTTCAAATGAATCACATTAGGCCTCATATATAGGTCTCGAATGCATCTCATTGGGCCTTAAACATGGCCGCATATACATCATAATGGGCCTCATCACTCAGGCCTCAAATGCATCATAATGGGCCTCATACTCGAGCCTCATATACATCTCATTGGGCCTCATATTGGGCCTCAAACACAGGCCTTATACACATCATAATGGGCCGCATCACCTGGGCCTAATCCACATCACAATGGGCCGTATCACATGGGCCTAAGGGGCAACCCATGATCTAGAAAATAGATGAAGGGTGTATACATTACACATACATCATGGTGGGCCTCACATCCAAGGGACAGACGACTTGAATATACAATGCATACATTGAGGTGGGTCCCATCAACCAGAGCACTGGACGGTGTGGATAAGACCCATACATTATGGCTGGCCCCACATTGCACTGTCCAGAGATGGATGGTGTGAATACAAAATATATACATTAAGGTGGGCTTCCCATGTCCAAGACGGTGGGATGCAACCCATCAGGTGGGCCCCACTGTCCCAGCCATGGATAGTGTGGATAAGACCCACAGAGCTTGTTAGCGTGAATACAACACCTATTAGGTGGTGGTCCCCGCAGAGATGGACGATGTGGAACAAACACTTACATCAGGATGGTCCCTCGTCCTTGGATGACGTGGATGAAACACTTACATCAGGTGGGACCCACGTCCATGTGCTGGACGGTGTGGGTACACCACATCAGATGGGTCCCACATGGTGTGCTCTACCTAAGATTTGAATATGCTTCATTCTCCAGGCCCGGGAGGCCTGGATGGACGATGGATATTACACCTGCATCACAACAGGCCCCACTGTCTTGAATGACAGGGATAAAATAGATACATCATGTGGGGCCCTTAAATGGCAGGGATAAAACACATATATCACGTGGGCCACTTGGATGGATGGTGTAGATACAACACACATGTTATGGTGGGCCCCACATCATTTGGACGGTCTGGATTAGACACGCCAGTAAGTGGGTTTCCATCGTCCAGATAGTGGACGGTGAGGATATCAAATACACACGTCTGCTGGGCCTCACCCCCACATGTGCAGCACGTGTGGGGTGGATCCCACCCTAGGAAAAATGGATAGACGGTATGGGATATACCACATACCTCGTGATCAGACCCAACACTTGCTGATGTCAAAGCAGCAGTAGCTGCTGATGCGTGGGACCCATAACAGATGGACGGTCAGATATAACACATGCATTAAGGTGAGATCAATTGATATTTATGTTTTCTCTTCATCTGGGCCTATCTAGACGGACAAGCAGCGCACCTACTGCTGGACGGTCTAGCAAGGTGGGCCCAATACATGGACGGCATGGATATAATGCATCATGGTGGGCCACACACACATATCATCATCATCATAAAAAGAGAAAGGGAGATTGAGAAAGAGAAAGAGAGAGAATGGTGAGATGGAGGGGCCCCGCCACTATAGGCCCCTCTAATACATACATCAAGATGGGTCCTAAATAGGATCTATACCATTAATCGGTAGGCCCCATTTGGTCCATCAAAAAAAATTAAAATCTAATCCTATAAAAACCCACCGACTCCACTTTTTCTTGGTTCTATGGATTCCTTAGCTCTCTGGCTTCTTCTTTGATCGAGAATGATGAAGATTGAAGGGTTAGATGGTGAGATTTGGTGGTAGGAAGTGGGGTTTGATCTTAGGTTCTTTCTTTTTTCTCTCCTTAGTCTTTTTGTCTCTTGGTTGATAAGAAAAATGATAGAGAATGAAATGAGATGGAGTGAAGGATGGGAGATGTAAGGAGAGAGGGATGGGTGTGTAAGAAAAATGACATGGAGGGTATGGGCTTAGTTGACTTTTGGGGTAGAGAGGGATGGGTGTTATGCCTTGTTGGTAAGAGAGGGATGGGCTAGGGATAGGCTAGGTATGGGTTATACTTGACTTGTGATTAATTGATTAATGTGATGGATTGGGTAGAGATTCTCTCAGGATTCGTAATGTGTGGCGTTTTCTTAAAATAAATGTGGGCCCACAACTCCTGGCCAGGGCATCGCATCGATGAGTAAGATGTAGCGTTGGAATCACGGTGACAGTGCGGTCGCAATGGTACAAGTCTTGAGTTGAGTCGACTCAGATCTACGGGATGTGATTTAGGGTCGCGCGCAAATGCTGATTATAGGTTGAGAGTTACTGGAATTCGACAGGGAGGATCAAGGGGGCTAAGGAACGATACGGACTAGGATACGAGCCTTATAGCTCTCCCCTCCTAATAAAAATTTTATCCTCAAAATTTACACCAACACGCAACTAACTAAAGCTCACAAAAGGGAAAATCATTTCACTATGTAAAATCAAAAGCACAATACACACATGAAATCACGCATAGACAAGGAGATGGGGATAACGTTCACGAATCTCATCCTCTCGCTTCCAAGATACCTCATCTATGAGCAAACTACAAGACTATGCAGGAGACAAGTCGCACGAATCGTCGACGACTCCTCTAGACGACTAAGGGTACTACTGGGGAGGTGTATGTCTCCTATGTGGTCATTGCTGCTGCTATTGCTGCAAAGACTACTGGGGTATTCTCGTCTGCTGCTGCAGATGAGGGCACTCATGCTTATGATGCCATGTCTCACCACATCTGAAGTAAACACCCACGAACGGCTTCAGTGGTGGTGCTGAAGGTGCTGCTAGTGCTCGAAAGGATGGATGGTTCCAGTACCTCTGCGGCCATCGACGCTGCTGCTGCTGGGGACTATCAAAGGGGGGCCTTCTTCTTCTGGTCTCCTCTCTGATCACGGGGCCATTGTGCATCAACCTAATCTGCCTCATAAATGTGGGCCCGTTGTATGACCTCCTTAAACGTCGATAGCGTGTGTCCAACGACACGACTTTGAAGGATAGGGAGCAATCCGTTCTCGAAATAGCGGGCCTTTTTCCCCTCATCATCAACAAGATATGTCGCGAATCTCGATAGCGCGATGAAATGAGCCTCATACTGGGACACTGTCATATTCCCCTGCACAAGAGTCTCAAACTTAAGTGCGCGCTACTATTGGATGTGGTTAGGGAAGAGCTTCTGGTTGAACCGGTCTAGAAAATCCTCCTACGTCCACTCGAAGTCATCCCCTGCCTCTTGGGAGACCAATGCCCACCAATGCTTGGCCTTGCCCTGAAGTAGAGATACTGCCACCAGGACCCGCTGTTGGGTTGTACATTTCATAGTGTCGAATATCTTCTCCACCTCGAAGCGCCATCTCTCTGCTACAGTCGGGTCTGGCTCACCTTGGAAAAATAGGGGATCGATGTCATGCCCTAAACTTGGAAACCGAGCTCACAGAATTCTCGATTGTTAAATCCGGTGCTGATAGCCTCTGTAGTACCCCATTCTTGGCTCCCAGTGCCCATACGCCAGATTTCGATCCTGGGATCATACAAGGAGAATTTTTCAACGTACATTTATCTCATAAGAAGCATAACCACAAGTATACTCAAATCACAAGAATAACATCATCACCACATATCCACTAATATAAACAGTTGAATACAGTGCTGAAAGGGAAATACATATGTCGAAATCAAAGCTCCAGGAGTCCGCTGCACGCTCCAAGCTCAACGCTTTTGTGACCTAATGCCACTACACACATCTATTGTGCTTAAGCTTATTGAAAGCTTAGAGGGTGGTGTAAGTGTATGCACAAGGTAAGTGCCAAGTATACAATACAGGTCCATAAATCATACGATGTCAGAAATACTGGCAAGATCATGAATCATAAGATATTAAAGTAAGTGGAAATATTAACAATCTATAAATCCATGAATGCTATAAGCTGTACCGAGGCTATACGATGCAAGGCATGAATGCTAACGGCCATATCAAGGCTATGTGAGGCAAAAACGTAATAAGCCAATATAATATACTAAGAATGCAAGCAATATGCAAATCCTGTTAAGTCCGTCTAGGCCATATAAGTGCAGAAACATAGCAACCCAAAATGCCATATGCCATGAATGTAATGCAATATGCGATGTGAATGAAATGACCAAGCTGGAGTGTGAGATCGGGATGATAGTATGTAGTATCGCAGACTATGGGGTCCATCACAAGGGTCTTCTATCCAAACCAGTTCTATACCTAACTTTGGATAGCCAGACTCAATGTAGTAGACTCTTAATCTTAGGTTGGTGTAACACCCCAAATTTTGGCCAACCTGGGATTAGACGTCCTTAGGCAATGGGTCAACTAAAACACCTGAAAAATCGCTCAGAACCCAATTCCATAGCCAAAGAAATCACTTAGGATTAATTCCTTTAGAAACTAAGCATAAGTTAGCTAGCGCAACGCTAGAGTAGCTAGGAAATAGTCCCTGATCACTTTACATACGTTCTACAAGACCCAAATCGAGTAGAACCAATGACTCTATAATACTCTAAAACCTCGGATCAAAATCTAAGCCAGTTTGTTCTCTAGACCTCTTTGAAACTTTGTATTGGATCTAGACCACGCATCGAAAGTCCGATACCTACTATCTTAGACCGTTAGGACCGCCTATCTGGACTTGACAATCATTTCAAAAATCAAGTCCAATTGACATTCGCAGGCTATTTCGTTGAGCCTGGACCGAAGAGAGTGAGAATAGGGCTAGATTTGGAATTTGAAATTCAAATCTGGTACACGACTTGACGAGTCAGTATTAACCATTCTGACCATCAGAATTTATCCAAATTACACTCTCGGATCAGAAAAAATTTCTATTTCATATCATGAGACTTGCAGACCTGATCTACGTGCGGTGACCGCTGAACTGAAACTGGACCGCCACGTGCGATCTACGAACCCTGATGGACTGAAAACGGGATGAGAGCAACATCCGACAAGTACGAACTTAAGTCCGATCGCGTTCGGCCAGGGGACCACCAGAAATGATCTTTTGGATCGAAACAGCCCCGCTTTGGATAAGCATCAAGTGGACTTTGTTCCCGAGCCTATTCCAGGAAATTTTAGGCTTATAAAAGGGGTTGAAACCCTCACTTCTCTCTCCCATCCGAATTTGAGAAAAACCCTAGATTGGGAGAGAGAAAAGGTGAGAGTTTGTGAGAGAGATTAGGAGAGAATTTTCCTGCCTTTCCACCGCCTGTTGCACGTACTTTAGCAACACGCTTTCATCACTCAGCCGGTGATTTCTCCTCATTTTCAGGTAAGAAATAACCCTAATAAGTTGTTGATTTCAGATTCTTTCTGTTCCATAGCATGCAAACTGATAGAACTCGTAAATTAGGTTCTCTATTCGCCGTAGACGAAGCGTATACTCTCCGTTCGAATTCACACGTTTATAAGGGATAAGGTGCGGATTTTAGACGCTTTGATTGACTGTTTCCAACGCTTTCAATGTCATTTAATAGTAGATTATCGACGGCATCGCCGTTTGACATGTACAACATGCTGTCCGTTTCCTGTTTCGTAAACCGGCGAAGAATATGAGATTTAGGGCATTTTAGTCATTTGTAGGAAGTACTGTTTTCATTCATATTTTGCTGATGTGATTGACATGGTTTATTGTCGCATTAGAATGTTAGGAATACGTGCATAATTAGTTTGGTGAAGAGATTCGCCTAAATGCGCACTTCGGGTCGACATACTATATGTAGACTTAAGTGTGTAGTGTAAGTGTTTGTATAAATGCTTGTATTAGTATGTATTGAATTAAATGGTGTTATGAATTAGTTTGAGATTGATTTCTCAATTAATATGCTGGTGTAAATGGTTTCCTACAGGTTAGCCATGTGCATGATTTCATTATATGAATGAAATGCATGTGCTTGATGATTCACTTAAGTTGTATGTTATAACATGTGCTTGATGATTTCATTATGATTTAGTTTGAGATTGAATTCTCAATTAATATGCTGATGGAAATGATTTCCTATATGTTGGCGATATGCATAATTTCATTATATGTATGAAAGGCATGTGTCAGATGACTTACTTAAGTTGTATGATATAACATGTGTTAACATGCTCACATGGTTGCATTTCATTTCTAATACTTTCACATGATTTGCTGATGTGATTCCATAATTGTTTGGGACTATACTTAGTCCAGGCAGTCGGTAATCGAACAAATTCGTGGTTGGCTTATCTCGGCTACGAACGACGCGTCGATGAACGCGAGCCATGTTTTGGAGTCGGCGGCAGTGGTTAGGCCACACGAGGTGTTTTACGCACCTCATGTCATTCGACTTGAGATGCGATCGTGCTAGTCGAGCCCGTCAAGTAACCCGACTAGCCGTTGTATGTTCACCCTGCATGAGTCATAACTGCTTAAACCTAGGGTACTGAACTTACCATTGTAAACCCTGTTAACCATGGTACCTCGATCCACGAAGATTCATGAGCTGGACGTGGTGGTATGGGACACCGTGGTCGAGCTGTCGGCCTACCCTGGGGCCACAAACCTCCCCGTAGTGACCAGTGATCACCTATGTCTCGTGAGCAGATTATGGTGGTATGGGACACTATATTCTTGCTGTCAGCCTACATTGATCAGGCAACGAGTCCTTTGTAGTGACCGCGAGCGTATTCTGAGTCTACGGGAGGTGACGACCCTTCAGTAGCAGTAGAGTACAGTAGGCCTGTATTGATAAGGTGATGGGGGAGCAGAGCAACGAGTGCGTGCAACAGCCCTGGCAGCCCTTGCAGCGACCTACAAAATATACATCGTATGAGATTACTAGGAGTGACGACCCTAGACAGGATCTGTGTTGGGATTGATATAAGGGAAGTACCTTAGTTTTCCAATCCTGCTGTTTGAATGGAATAATAATAACTCGAAAATCATATCACCATACCATTGCATGTGCCTGAAAGATGTGGAGCACTTGAGGGTCAATTGCATACCGCGGTCGTAAGATGGTGCCGTATGAGGGAGATCGTCGGTGAGGGCATACATCACGTCATGTCATATTGCATTAACAACAGTATTAGGATTGTTTGATTTACTGCTTTACTATTAGCGCATGATTGATTTGATAACATGCTAATCTCTGCTCTCTTATCCCACTGAGTTGATCACTCACTCCCACGTTACGGGATGGTGTTTCCGGACACCCACCAGTCCCTATTGTGATTACAGATGATGGCGCGACCTGCGAGGCAGAGCTGGACTTGATGATGATGAGGAGGATTCCTCCTTTATGTGTGTTCTGATTGATAGGATTACAGGGAAGTTGATTAGATACCTTGACACTTGTCATTTTATATTTTTAGAACACTCATATATATCCTTTTGGTTTACTTTTGGAGTATACATGTATGTATATAACCTGGTAACATATTCACACTCTGGAGACATACAACAGTTTATATATGTTATACATACTATCACAGTCTTCCGCTTGTAAATTTAACCGTCTTTGGATCGTGATATGCTGTTTTAGCTTAATCTCACTCATGTTTAATACATTATCACAGACAACATTCAATCATACATATCTATGTTGCATAAATAACATTTTAGAACTCGGGAGTTGGGTTTTTGCTCGACCCCCCGATTTTTGGGATGTTACAGTTGGTCACACGCCCCAACAAAAATCCTGTCCACTGCGAAGGTACACACGATGACTTGATTTCACACCACCATCCCGGGTGGATAGTGAATGAATGAATGAATGAGTAAAATGCTGGGTATACAACTCCTACTCAGTAAGTCCACATATCATACGGTACATCTCTAGGATCATCACCTGGGTCTAGTACACTCCAAACTAAACTGTCGCCCCATCGCGAGCAACAAGGTGATTGGAAGAGACCTCACTATCCACCTGCTATTATCGAGCCTAACTCATCGATAGTTGACCCATTCCTTGAGCTAGTCAAACTCAGCCTAGCTTTGCCCCCTCCTCTCGGGCATGTAAAGCCGTAACTCATTCCAACTGACCATGACATAATGAGAGACGCGTCCTAATGGTATACAACCCTCATGTGCTCATGCATCCACTCGGTTTAGACGTTGGAGAAACATATGTAATCAAGAGGGTTTAGGGACTTTTACCCAGGGATATCTATAGCATCCCATGTGAAAAATATTTTTGGTGTCTCATCTGGTCATCCACGATATGCTTATAGAGGCTACAGCCCTGATGTCGCTAGGGCATACAGTGGTCATGTCACACAATGTGAGATGCATGAGCCATACTATCCAGTCATGCAGCAAACCTGCCCATACCGTGCGCTCATGTGGACAACTCCTATTATGGAGTCCCATAATAATCTGCCCAATGACATGTGCAATGCTCAACCACATCTCATAACAAACATGCAGATGATGCGTATGGGCGTGTATCATGATGATATGCTATCACATACTCATAATTGGTATCAATAATCGGCCTCAAAATCTGCCTAACAAAGGGCCTAAGGGAAGGTCACAATGTGGACATTTAACCATCATTGTCTATCAACGTGGATATTCAACTAACACTGCTCCCAAGAAGTGGCCCTCATGGATCTAAACATATAATGGGCATATGGCCTCACATAAGGGCCTCATACAAAACATAGTGGGCCACATACAATCTCAATGGGCCTTACACAAGGGTCTCATACATCAAGCGGTGTAACGACCCCAGATTTGATAGATAGTGATATGCGGTTGCACACATGAACAACCCTTCTAAGAAAGTAACGAATGCTTAAAATCACCATGACTCATATTGTCATTGTCCCTAATCATATTAGAAACACTGAATCTTGAGGATGAGATTTTCTTTAAGGGGGGTAGATTGTAACACCCCGTACTTCTCAGTACTCGGGTGCTACTATAGAGATCTAAATAACGTTATACATGCGGGAGAACACATGTAATTAGAACCACACACCTCCATCCAACCATCCTCAATCAATCCATCATGACCATTAGATCGTTAACATCACTGTTTAAAATTATTAATTTCATGCTATAGATACTCCTGAATGAATGCAACCGTCAGGGAATTAGTGGCATAGATCACTAAATCCATCTATTATTAGGCTCACATCACTCGATAAAGAAATCCAGCATTGACTATAATCAAATTATTGGACCACTGAATCCACCACTAATCAACCCTTAAAAAAATCCTAAAAATCCTATACTTCAATGTGAATTAGACTTGGAACAAATCTGACCATTTAAAAACACTCAAAACATTTGATATGGCCCACCTGACCTTTTAAACGTACCAAATTTTTAGATCAAGAACATTTAGTGGATCTTCCAAAATAAATGAACGGTGTGGATGACGCTAACGATAGCTAGAACCCCACTTTTTAATCACGCATGTGCACAAAACCATGTATACTCGCTGTACATGGGATTGAGTTTTTGGTCAAACAAGGTTTGACCCGATAGAATTCGCTAAAAGCAATGGAATTCAAAAATTCCTTTTTTGCCCGGCGCTGTTCGAAACAGGCTGTTTGTTTGATGATGCAAACAGACACCATTCGATTAAGGAATGGTGATCTAGACCGTCCATCTGATAGGTAAGGCCCCGCTGACCTTGACTTTATCGAGTTTTGTAATTGAAAATCACCTGTGCGAGCTCGGGCATCGTCCGGTCAGGCATGGTGGAAGGGAATTGCTGGCGTAGGGAGAAACTCCACGTCCTCTGCTTGGCTGGTAAATCCAACCATTTGGAGTCATCAGACTTCATCCACGCGCACGGAGAAAGTCCGCGTCAGCCCTACGGTTGCCGAAAATGGATACCTACTTGGAAAAGGTGGAAGAATAACTTCCATATTTGGATGGAGAGATCTTCACCCTTCTCTGGCTTCTGAAAACTTCATCTGAGTAATCTGGGACGTCTGAACTAGGGCTGTTCGAAAATCTCGTAAGGGAGTCGAGAAATTGGCGAGTCACAGCCACATCTTGAATCGACTCTATTTTAACGAATGTTGTCATTAACGACCCATACCTCGCCATGAGATGGACCCCACGTAATCATCCTGGACACCATCTAATCCTTCTAGACGCCTCCGATCAACAGATAACCTGACCATGGTAAAAATGCCATGATTAGTGGGTCGTCTTCCTCGATCCGACTGTGAAACCCACATCCAATGCAAATGGCCCATTCACCCATCTGAGACGAACATCGTGTGGCCCATCACACCTGAAACCCATCAGAGAATGATATTTGGGACCATGTACACGTTCAACGACTTGAGAGAATCCCAACGTGGTGTTCTCTCAGTCGACTTGTGTTAACCGTGAGCTAATCTTTGCGATTAGTGGGAGATGTTACCAGAAACGGAAACGCCTATAAAAGGCTGAGAATTAGGGCGTCTCCCAAGGAAAACCTAAAGAAAGAAAGGGGAAAGCGATAAAGAGAGAGAGAGAGAAAGAGAGTTCGTGAGGGAGAGTGAGCGTCGCTGGGTGAGTTGCATGCTTGGTTGCAACTCGACTCAGTTCGGGTCGTTCCTTTGCTAAGAAAGAGAATGAGAAGGAAGTAGAGAGTGATAGAGAAAGAAGAAGGGTGAGGATTAGAGAGCCTTTCGACCAGCAGCTAGCTCGGACTAAGATTTAACCCATCTCAGTTGCAGACTCAACAATTCATCAACGACTCAGTCTTCCTGAAGCCTGATCAGACTCGCCGCAAATCCTAACTCTTCCAACAATTGCAAACCGTCTCTGGTCAGGTATCCTTGCCCATTTTCTCCCTCTGTTATCATCGGATTCCAACCACTTGTCTGACTATATTCACGGTCACCTCAACTCAGTTACGAGTTGAGTGGCTCAGCACCATGTCAGCGTGAAAATTTTGATTTGCCTTCATGGCAGTGGTCGGTTTTCCTGGAGCTAGGACCAACACTGCAAGTCGAGCTCTGGTTCGCTAGAATAGGGGGTGGAAGTGCCATTTGCACTTGAGTTGCTACTGAGTCAACGACTCAAGTGGAGTGCATGAGATCAGATCCCAACTCAGTTGGGCCTGGGGAGCTGATTACCCTATTTAACCTGAAACAAAATCTGGGGCAATCAAAGTTTTCCTGATTGTGGGCTAACCCAATCGTTTTCCCCAATTGAGCCAACTCTATACAAAATATTGGGCTGACTCGACCAGGTTACCTGACTGAGTCGACTCTGTTCTCACTAACAAGCTGACTCGGTCAGTTTTCCAATTGAGTCGGGGAATTCTAATCATCTATGTATGATCTGGACAACATTGGATTAAACTGAATCATAATCAGGCCTTGTAGTAGATTAAACCCTTGTAGCTAGCTTAACTTGCTGTTGGCTAAAAACCTCGACTGAGTCAACTCAGTAACACCTTGCTGAAACTTGGAATGACTCATCCAACACCACTTATAGCCCTCTGAGAAACAACTATTCCTTCAAACGGGTTTTAACCAAGCAAACTATCAAAGGCCATACCCAACTGGTTGAAAGAAGAGGAGCCCAACCGAGTCAACTTAGCCGTGACTCGCTGGGGTCTTGTAGCATCTTAACGAGGGCTGTTTATAACTGAAATCCTGAAGGATAATTACCTTCTATCAGTTTCAAATCAATTTAAGTGAAGAAGATTTTAATCCACCCATAGTCCATGCATGAACAAGAATAATGTTTAATTTTCCTTGCTTTGATTTAGGAAATCATAAACTCACCTTATAAGAAGGATCAAACCATGGGAAATTTTCTTTCAAGGTGAGGAGCATCCCCCATAGCTTCTTCCATTCACTAATTTCCATGTGGATTAACTCTTTAATGCAGAGTATTTCAGAGAAATATTAATTCCTAGTTATGTTGAATTTTATGAAGAAATTGTTTTAATGTCATGTTTCCTTATAATTATGTGTACGAGGTATTGTCATGAAAATTCCATGCCACATTTATAATCATTTGCCTATGGGTATATCCCCATTAGACGTGATGAGGAAAGGAAGCTTTCATACTAGATTATTTGTGAATTGTGTAGTGAGACATTACCTTCATGATTTTCTATATTTTTAATCTCTAATTTTATAGGTAAATCTTGCGAATAGTTCTTACAATATGGAAAATGAGAATTTGTTTACATGTAGTGTACTTATGGATGGACTCTTAGTTAACGATGTGACCTCACTTGGAAATTTACATGATACTTAGTGTGCCCTCCTTTGAATGTAAAGGAATCATGGAAGTTCATGTGGAATGCATGGTTGGATATTTCCTATTTGAAAGTTGAAGGTCATTACTGTTCTATCAAAGTAATGTATATATGTGTCATGGTTCATAATATCCACGCATGACATGTGAGCTTTTCCGAGTGTTCACCTTAAGTCACATCTTGTTGGGTTGTGCAAGGTTCTATTACCTAAGTCCAACCATCAGGTTTGTGCACTTGTACACTTTGGGCCGCTCGTTCTTTACATGAGGCTTTTTCAGGATTTTATACCTCCTTGGGCATACCCTGATTATTTTTCTAGGAGCTCGTCCTTGGGTGCACTCACCTTCATGGCCTTTTTCAGGTAGTTAATCTACTGTGGGCGGTCTATATGGTCTTTTTCAGGTAGTCTACTACCACGGGCGACCCTTTATTTTGATAGCTGGATGTGCATCCACAGATCTGTGACTTGAGCATATATTCATACATTTGTGTAAACACAATGTTAGTGTATTGCCCTATGAATTATATATGAATTGTTAACCCTCTTTAGAATGATGTGTCATGGTTGAATCTATGAGGGAAATTTCCACTGATTTTTCACTCACCCATCGTGCGGTTGTACCAAATAGATGCAAGATTGATGACAGGTGAAGACCCTTATGATAGGATTCCAGGAACAGCTGCGGTGGATTATGGTGAGGAAGAATTCTATGTGACTGTTGTTGAGCCATTGGAGCTTAACGATTTACTTGCTTTCATAATTTGGACTTAAAGTTTTGTTTGAGTTGTAATAATAAATTCCCCTACTAAGGGATTCCATTTTACTTCCATTTACATGTATTGAACTTCCTTTTTGTTATTATGGATATTCTAGTTTACATGACAATTGTCTTGTTTTATGTTATGAGGCTTACCCCTAATTAGATGTAATATTAGTCGACTCCATAACGTAATACTCGGGTTCTCAGTGAAGAGAGACTATCCTTGGGTTTTGAGAACCAGGGTGTTACAAGCGGGCCGCATCACCTGGGCCTAATACACATTATGATGGGCCGCATGACATGGGCCTAACATATATCACAATGGGTCGCACCAATGGGCCTTGTATACATCAAGTGCGATGCATCAATGGGCTGCACTAATGGGCCTCATATGCATCAAGTGGGTCACATCAATGGGCTGCACCAATGGGTCTCATATACATCAAGTGGGCCGCATCAATGGGCTGCACCAATGGGCCTCATATACATTAAGTGGGCCGCATCAATGGGCTGCACCAATGCATAATAGGTGGGCCTCACACATGTAGAAAATGGGCCCCACCAGATGGTTGGCGTGGATATAGAATGCATACATTAGGTGGGTCACATGTAGTTGGACGACACGGATCATCATAGGTGGGCCATCATAAAGAAAATATATAGAAAGAGAGAGAGAGAGAGAGAGAGAGAGAGAGAGAGAGAGAGAGAGAGAGAGAGAGATAGAGACGTGAGAAGGAGAGGGACCCCGCCACTATGGACCCTCCCTATACAATGGATACATCAAGATGGGTCTCACCATAAGTGGGCCCTTAAATCATCAAAACTAAATGCTTATAAACACCCACCTTTGATCTCCTCTTCCTTTTTCCACCAACACGTTCTAAAGCTCTAAGGGATGTGATTCAATGGTCGAGATGATCTCTGGAGGGTGGGATTGGGTGGTAGGAAGGTGGGCCACACTAGCTTTTCCTCTTCTCCCATGGAATGCTTGGACGTTAGGTTGCTTGGGAGAATGAGAGAGAGAAGAGAGAGAGAGATGGGTGAGTGATGGGTGTACTTGATAGGTAAGGGTTGTAAGAGAGAGAGAGTTGACTTTGGGGATGGTGTACTTGATATTTGATGTGTGATGTGTACTTAATTGATGGGATATATTCTCTTGGGATTACAACACGTGACATTTTTCTCGAATTAAACGCCGGCCCACATCTCCTGGCCTAAGTATCGCCTTAGTGCGCTAGACACAGCGTTGGAACCACGTTGATGGCGCTGTCGCACTGGTATAAGTCTTGGGTCGAGCCGACTCTAGAATATGAGATACGACTCAGGGTTACGCGCAACTGCTGATTACAGGTCGTAAGTTGCAAAAATTTGACCAGGAAGACCGTGGAAGCGTATGAAATGGTACGAGCTAGGATACGGGTCTCATAATTAAGCTATCGGAAGTCTCGAAGAAGGGTGCTCGCACGCTCCTGTTTTGCCTAGGCTGGCGTAATAGCGGGCTAGCTCTGCCCTTGAAGGATAGTGGTCATAGCTTGTAGCATCTGCTAAAGCTGATCTGCACTCACGGGCACTATCGGGGCTGCGCTAGACTAAGACAGGGGAACGAGAGTCACTCGGGTCGCTCTCCTAGGCGACATGTCCTACAGGAAGGAACAATGGCCTATTATCCTTAAGCACTCTCGAATGCACACACAATAGGGATCTATATCATAAAGTTTCTAAGTTATTTGAACTCAGGGATCTAATCATTCTAAGTTCTCAATAATCATAGTGTAGAGTAGCTATCAGCAGATATGTAATGCTATCATCAGGTATTCCCAAGTTTTGCTTTGATACCAACTTCTATCTCACCCTAAATTCAGAAATTGAGCTCACAGAAATTTCGATCTTTGAATCCGGCACCAACAGCCTTCATAGTACCCCATTCTCGGCTCCCGACACCCATATGCCAGGTTCCGATCTTGGGATCCCCCAAGGAGGATTTTTAGCTTGATTTTTTTTTAAAATTTTTAAAAAGAGCATAACCACAAGTATAACCAAGTCACAAAACAACATCACCACATATCCACTATAATAAATCATTGAGTACAATGTTGAAAGTGAAATTCATAAAGAACAAAATCTCCAAAGTGATTTGCCACAAGCTCTTGCCTCAATGCTGCTACGACCTAACGTCACCTCTATGCAATAGTCGTGCATAAGATTATAGAAAGCTTAGAGGGTAGTGTAAGTGTGTGCATAAGATAAGTGCCAAGCGCATAAATATTGGAGTAAGCGAAATACTGGCAAGTTTATAAGTCATTCAATATTAGTGTATGCAATGCAGATCGGCTATGAAATGCGGAGTCATAAGGAGCCAAATATCAGATGTTAAGGATGCAATGCAGTATACAATTCCTGACGAGCCACGATTACCATCAACCTCATTTAGACCATATAAATGCAAAAACATAGCAATCCAAATGCCATATGAAATGGATAAAATGCAATATGCAGATCATGGTGAGTCTATAATTCCACCAACCTTATTCAAGATATGCAATACAGAAGCATAGTAAATCAAATACTTTGTATTGAGAATGCAGTGCAATATGCGGTGCGAATGAAATGACCAAGCCGAAGTGTAAAGTCGGGATGATAGTACATAGTATTGCAAGCTATGGGGTTCATCACAAGAGACTTCTATCTAAACTAGCCCATACCTGATTTGGATAGTTAGACACAATGTAGTAAACTCTTGATCTCAGGTTAGTCGCGTACCCAACTGAAATCATGGCCATTATGTGGGTACACATAATGATCTGGTTACGCACCACTAGCCTAAGTGGATAGTGAATGAATGAATGAATGAGATGCTGAGTACACAACTCCTACTCAGTAAGTCCACATATCAGTACCGTACATCTTTATGATCATCATCGAGGTCTAGTACACTCCACACTTTCTGCCGCCTCCCTAGCCGCGCAACTAAGGGAGTGAAAGAGACCTCACTACCCGCCTACCAATATCGGCTTGTCTCGTCGGTAGTTGACCCACTCATGAGCTGGTTAAACTTAGCCTAGCTTATAGCCCCCTCACTTGGGTGGATAAGACCACACTCCCTTTAACCGATCACAACATAGTGTGAGACATGGCCTAATGGTATACGACCCTCATGCGCTTATTTATCCACTCGGTCTAAATTTTGGAGCATCTCCTATCCATAGAGGTTTAGGGACTTTCACCCACGGACAACTAATGTGCCTAGATGCTAGAACTAAACATTTCTGGTTTCCCATCTGGCCATCCATGACATGCCCGTGGAGGCTACAACCCTGATATCGCTAGGGTGAATAGTGGTCATATCACCAAATGCGAGATGATGAGTCATCCCTTCTAGTCATGCATCAAACCTGCGCATACCGTGCGCTCATGTGGGGTAACTCCGTCTCGCAAGGAGTCCCTTAAATATCTTAGCCCAACGGTAATGCTATGATCAAGCATTCCTTATAACAGGCATACAAATGATACGTATGAATATGTGTCATGATATAATACTAAGAATGTTCTCAGTGTGTCCTACTAGACTATGTACACTAGCATGATTATCAGATATATACAATAATTAGCTTTCACAGGCATGTCACATACCAAGAGTATAATCTAAACAACATGCTCCTACAACTATAGGAGTCCATGCGGCATGTCCCATGTTAGCCTTCCAAGGTACTGATATATCATATATTCCAAGACAGGGTCCACAGGAAGGACAACGGATCTTGCCCATGCATTGGGATAGGCTCTATATGGTGGATATACTAAATCTGGTACCACATATTCTTCCATCTACTGCAAGAGGTGATGGTGTACAAACGTCAAGGATAGGACCCACACTTGTCCCAAAGAAGTAAATAAATGGTGTGGATGATATATACGTGACACCAAGGTTCTAGCAACTCGATACAAGGATAAGATATGTCTCATGGGGCGAGTCAAGTGGGTGCACTCTAAGGTGAGTTAAGAGGGTGAATCTATTTATAACAAGTGGGCTTCCTCACCCTCTCTATTATGTAATAAGTTGGGCTTTACTACGAGGAGCCTGATACGTACACAAGGTGGCTTGGTGGGGTCCATACATTTAAAACTATGTGTCCATCCAAGAAGATTGGGTATCCCGCCCAACACCTAAGTGGACCTTGGGTATAGTCACTAAACTTGGGCAAGCATACATATCTAAATGGACTACACTTCCTATGGAAGGCCTGCTGTGAACACAAGGTGGGCTTCAAGGTTTGGATAATCCTACAAGGTATGGTGGAAAGCACCATCATCAAATAGGGGCCCAACGGATTGGGATAGCCTAATAAAGGGAAATGTGGGTATCACTAGCATTAATGGGGGCCGAAAGGTTTGGGATAACCTAATAAGGGAAGGTGGGTAATATAATCATCAATTTGGGGGGGGGGGGGGGGGGGCAACGGTTTGGGGTTGTAAGACCCGTATCTTGGTCCGTACCTTTCCGTACACTTCCGCGGTCTTACCGGTCGAATTTCGGCAACTTTCGACCCTTAACGGATATCGACGCGCGACCCGGATTCATGTGCCGACAACCCGAGTCGACTCAACTCGAGACCTATACCATAGCGACCGCGCCGACGTTGCGGTTCCGATACCGCGACTCACGCGCCGAGGCGATACCCTGATCAAGAGATATGAGCTAACGTTCGGTGCGAGAAAACGCCGCGTGTTGCGAAAATCAAGGGAATCTCAACGATGTGTCACATCAATCACATCAATCCCATCAATCAATCACCCATCAACCCATCACATGTCAAGTACACATCACTCTCACCCATTTTCCCAAGCAACCACAAAAGTCTTCACATCCCATACCTCTCTTACACCAAAGCCTCAAAAGTCAAGCTTTTCTTACACAACCATCACTCACCCATCAATCCATCACTCTCTCTCTCTCCCTTTACATCACTCTCTCTCTTTCTCTCCTTCTCATTCCAAAAACTACCAAGCAACAAAAATTTCAAAGAGCTCCCACGTATGGCATTTCTCCAAAGACCTTAAGCTCCAAGTGGCCCACCTTCCTACCCCAAAATCTCCCATCTCAACCCTTCATTCTTCATCTTAGCCATTGAAGTTGAAGACAAGGTGCCAAGGAACCCCTAGGAGCGAGAAGATCGGACGGTGGGTGCTTTCATAGGGTAGTTTTTATTATTTTTATGGTGGACCAAGTGAGTCCCACCGATCAATGGTGTGGATCTCACTTGGGACCCCAAAAATGTGGCCGATGGACCACCTAGATCATCATGATCATTCCATGATGGGGCCATTCTCCATGGACCCCATCATGATGTTTATTTCTTCAAGAAAGGTCATCTAGACCGTCCATTTTGGTGGAGGGAGGATCTCCACCGTTGATTCTCGATCTTGATGGTCCCATGTGTTGAGGGACCTTTTTTTTGTATCATTTACTTTTAAAGGAGGGCCCATAAGGACGGGGTCCCTCCATCACAAGCCGTGTCCCACTCTCCATGTCTCTCTCCCTCTCTCTGTTATTTTATTGTATTTTATTTCATTTTATTTTATTTTATTTGAAAAAGGATGGTGTGGCCCACTGGAATAGATCCCACCTTAAGATATTTGATTTTTCTCAAGTAGGGTCCACCTTGGCCGTTGCTCCCATGCCACCCATCAGTGGGGGGCCCACTTCATCAGGGCCCACCATCATCAAAAAAAAAAAAAAAAAAAAAACATATTTACACCGTCCAGCGTCTGGGACGCTGGACGTTTTTAAGGAAAGCACAAAAAGTAAGAAAGAAAGGGGTCCTTTTTGGTGGCCCACTTGCACAGGCCCCACCTTGATGTATGAGTGTGATCCAAGCCGCCCACCCTCTTTCCCATAACGTTTTAGACGTTGAGCCAAGGAATGGGTTCAATCCGATGATCATGCTGGCCATACCAGAGAAAATGATGCTTTTACCCTTCTAAGGCTTCTAGGGCCCATTTAGTCATTTCTACACGTCAATTAAGTGTCAACCCTTGGATTTTCACGGCATGTTTGGGCCTTAGAATTCATTGGGCGGAGTGGATTATCTATGTGTGGGTCCCACATATAAGTTTTTCAAAAAAAAAAAAAAAGAGTAAAAGGTGGCAGCGCTGCTGCCACCGTCTGAAGCAGCACGTCTCCTGCATGAGGACGCGGACGGACGCAGGGGGGCCCACGGCCCTGCGTGTGGGCCCCACCAGGATGTTTATTTGAACTCCAACCCGTTCATGAGGTGGGCCACCTCCTCAGGTGGCCCCCCCTCCAAAATGAAGCAGATCCAAAACTCAGGTGGCCCACACCACGTGAAACAGTGGGAATTGAATTCTATCGTTGGAACGCTTTTGGGGCCCACAGAAGTATTGGATCAAGCTGAAATTCATGTTTTCCCTTCATCCAGGTCCGAGTGACCTTATGAATGGGTCGGATGTCGTCTAAACATTTCGGGGTGGGCCCCACATGGGACCCACAGTGATGTATGGGTTTGCTCCCACCGTCAGCGTGACGGTGGGGCCCTTATGACCTGCGTGCGGCGTGTGTGTTCATGCGTGTGTGTTGAATGGGTGTGCAACGTGTGTACAGTGTGTGTAGCGTGTGTGTGCGGCATGTGTGTTTATATATATGTATATATTTATATTATAAACTATATATATATATACATATATATAAATATTATGTAGTTTAGATATATATATTATATAGCATACTTTACGAAATGGCGGGCCCTCATGTAGACCCCGCCATGATGTAGGTGGTGCATCCGGACCTTTTATCCTCTTGAAATGATCATTTTAGGCCTATGGGTTAGGCCCATTTGAGTTTCAAAGGGGCTATAGGCTAGACCCATTTGGTTTATGAAATGCTTATGGGCTAGGCCCATTGGATTCATTTAAGGCCTAAAAACTTAGGCCCATTTGGTGTGTTGCAAGTCCATGGGACTAGGCCCATTTGATGTACTTCAAGGCCCATGTAATTGGACCTTTTTGTTGAAATTTTAAAGCCCATGGAAGTAAGACATTTGATATATTGTAAGGCCCATGGGATTAAACCCATTTGATTGGTAAAGGCCTATGGGATAGGCCCACTTGATTTGTAAAGGCCTATGGGTTAGGCCCATTTGATGATAAAATGGTTCATGGGTTTAGGCCCACTGAATTTATTTGAAATCTGTGAGTTAGACCCATTTTATTTGACTAAGGCCTAGGGGTTTAGGCCATTGAACTCATGTTAGGCCTATGGGTTGAGGCCCACTTGATCCACATGTGGGACCCAATTAGTGTGGCCCATTGGTTATATATTAAACTCATGTGACTAGGTCTAATTGATGCAATATAAGGCCCACGGGTTTTGACCCATTGCAACGCACATGAGACCCATTGGTGTGGCCCATTTATGTGGCCCATCTGATGAATAAAAGCCCATAGGATATGGCCCATTTGATATATATGTAAGATCCAATGGGGACAACCTGCGGTCCATTGCAATGTGTAAATTCATTTTAGACTAAGTACGATGTTCACAACGATCGTGCCTTGGGAGCAATGTTGGTTTGACGTCCACATTTCAAGCGTAATGCTGGTTGGATGTCCACATTACGACTCTCCTTAGGGCCCATCACCAGGCTGTACTTGCTGTGTATTGACCGTCCAGGTCCATCTGCATTGTTAAATAGTTCATTTCATTATAACATGTTTAGTATAGTTTCATGACTCATGATCATACGCATCATATGTATGTTTGATATGAGGACTGACTGATCATAGTAATCGCCTTCGGGCAGGTTGTTTATGGGCTCTAGGTTAGGCAGTATTGCCCTACATGAGCGCACGGTATGCGCAGGATTGGTTGCATGACTGGATAGCGTGATTCATGCATTCTGCATTTGTATGACATGGTTATTATACGCCCTAGCGACATCAGGGCCGTAGCCTCCACAGACGCATCGTGGTTGGCAGGATTGGATACCGGAAATCTTGATCTACATGGGGTACCATAGATATCCCTGGGTGAAAGTCCCTAAACCCTTATGGTACCAAGAGGTTGCTCCAACGTCTAGACCGAGTGGGTAGATGAGCGTTGAGTGCCGATTACCAGACGGTTACGCTCTCCACTGTGTCGTGGTCGGTTGGAAGGGGGTGCGGCCTTACCCGCCCGAGTGTAGGGGGCAATGCTAGGCTGAGTTTGACCAGCTCGAGGAATGGGTCCGCTATCGACGAGTCGCGCCCGATATTGGCAGACGGATAGTGAGGTCTCTTCCACTTACCTTATTGCGCGCGGTGTGGCGGCAATCTGGCTTAGAGTGTACTAGACCCCGGTGATATTCCATACTTTGAGCTGTACTGATATGTGGACATTGATGAGGATCTGTATGCTTGAGTTGCATTGCACATTGCATGGCCTTGGGATGGCCGATACCATTCATGTCTTGCATTGCAGAGCCTTGGTATGGCTCATGACGTTTTGATTCCATCTGCATATTTCGCATTACTCTGACATTGCATTCATATTACTACCTTGCGCACACACTTTCACCACCCTCTAAGCTTTCTGTAAGCTTATGCACGACCGTTGCGTGCAGGTGACGTTGGACTGCAGCAGCGTTGAGGCAGGAGCGCGTTGCTGATCATTTTGGAGTTTTCTGTTATTTACCATTGTATTTCCCTTTATGCTCATTGTACTTGTAAAATTTTTTATCATAGTGGAAATGTAATGGAGTGCTTGGTTGTTGTTTGTGGGTTATGCCTTTGGTTATGCTTATTACGAAACAAACTGGTATTTAAAATCCTCCTCGTAGCATCCCAGGATCAGAACCTGGCGAATGGGAGCTAGGAGCCGAGAATGGGGTTCTACGGAGGCTGTCGGCGCCGGATTCGGCGATCGAGAATTTTGTGAGCCCGGTTTCCGAGTTTGGGGCGTGACAGGGGTAAGCCCAATAAGAGGAGATGAGAATGAGCCTAACAATGGGCCTTAGGGAGATTATTTCGACAAAGAAACAAATGCATTTGATTTGGAGTATTTATTCAATGATAACAAAGAATTTGAGAGGACATTGATCACATTTATCCGAGTTCATTTACATGTAGAATTAATGCAATGTAATGAATGGAAGAGAAGATAATCATATAAAAATTTCGGCAGCATTCCAACACTTGTTTCAGTCATCTCCTAATACTTAGGGGGATATTGAATCGATCAACCAATCTTCAAGGAGATGGGGGTTGTGCGCGCTTGAATCCCCTGATCTAACCATTGAGATTAATTCTGATCATCCTTTCGTTCGTTCTTCCTTGAAAGGTGGAACAATCATTATCATTCCTTGAAGTGTGGAGCAATCTGTCTGAGGGTAGGAGTACACAGGCAAGGTGGCACATAGAGTTTCCTTTAAAACAACATCAGGCTGGTCTCAGGACAAACTCCTCTTGATGTGGCGCAAGGAATATCCGTTAAGACAACATAAGGCTTGTCTTAGGACGACCCCCATGGAAAGTGGCATTGGAAGCCAAGCATCAAGACAAGTTCCATATGAAATGGCATTGAAAACCGTGCATTAGGACATCCTTACTTTGAAAGTGGCGAAGAAGCCAAGTGTCAGGACATGTTCCTATGAGAAGTGGCACATGAGGTTTCCTTTGCAACAATGGTTGTGCAATATTTGTACATATGCTTATGCAATATTTTCACATATGGTTGCGCGGTTCGCGCAACGAACTTCTCTGTTGCGTGGTCCGCACAACAGACTTCTCTGCAGAAGTGGTTGTGTGGTACGTACAATGGACTTTTCTGGTTTGCGCAATGGACTTCTTCAAGGCCTTTCTCCAAAGTGCTTTGCGTGGATAGGCATCTCTCTACAAAAAGTGGCGCAAGGGACTTCTCCCATTGTTGCACCAACCGTGCAAAGCTCCTTCCTATTGCGCGGGTCGCACAATGGCTTCCTTGTCTCCCTCTCTCACCTTCCTTCTCTCTCCCTTTTTGGCCCACCAACTAATCAACCTCCTAAATGAAGTAGGGGTGGGGTATTTATAGGCCCCACCACTCTTACAGAGTGGTGATCACCACCACTTATCCCTTTACATGTGGATATCTTCTTTTCTTAAACCATGGTGTCCACCAAGCTTCCTCTTAAGTGGTGGTGTACAACCTTCCTCCCTTAAAATGACACTTGTGCACCCTTTTTTACCAAACTACCCTTTTCATTACCTTTTGCCAAAAATACCCCCGGACATGAATTTTTACCAAAATACCCCCGGACATGAATTTTTACCAAAATACCTAAACTACCCCTGGAGCTGGATTTTTACCAAAATACCCCTAGACATAGAATTTTACCAAAATACCTAAAATACCCCTAGAGTTGGAATTGTACCAAAATACCCAAAATATCCCTGGAGTTTGAATTTTACCAAAATACCAAAATACCCCTGGAGCTGGAATTTTACCAAAATACCCCTGGAGAGATCCGCACCATGGAATTCTCTGACCAATGCAATGGAATATTTTTTGCGCCTCAACAGATGCCCCCCTCAATCCTTCTTTGATTGATTCCTGAAATTAAATGGAAGATCAATCTTCCTCCGTCTAAAGAACTTGAATGAATTGCAGCTGAAGGATAACTGGATGATCAAGCTTACATGAAAGACTGGATGATCATACTTGACCAGAAGATTGAATGATCGCGTTCGATCAGAAAACTGGAATGCTCGCATTCAAACGGAAGATTGGATGATCGCGTTTGAATGGTAGGCTTGAATGATTACGTTCGAACAAAAAACTTGATTGATGGCGCTCGAACAGAAGACTTGAATGATGACACTTGAACGGAAGACCGAAAGGCTTGTGCTTAAATGAAAGGCTTGAATAATTTCGTTCGAATAGAAGACTTGAATGATGGTGCTCAAACGGAAGACTGGAATGCCCCCAACCAGCAGTGTTGAGAAAATATTTCACTAGAGAGGATAAAATTCTTTTTTCAATGAAGCATGTCTCTACAACAGCTGTGACGACTTCGTCTTTAAGAAATTTGATCAAAGAACTATCTTTCAACATCGTTGTTGCTGTAATGGTCTCTTTGATCAACTCCGGCGATTCTTTCCTTTTGATCAACTCCAGCGATTCTTTCTTTTTGATCAACTCCAGCAATTTTTTCCTTTTGATCAACTCCAGCGATTCTTTCCTTCAACTCTGTATCTGGGGTTGTTCTTTAATGTTGCTCCTACCACAACACCTTTTTCGATTGTTTCCTTTATTCATGATCTGCATAACCCAAGCTTTCAAATGATGATCTTTCCTGCCAAATTAATCAGAATTAGTATCTCAATTCATTATAATATTTTTTTTTCAATTTAGCTTTATGTAATATTGATAATTTTTTGAAATAGACTGAGAGTTTCTTCTTTTTTAGACTGAGTGTGATATTCGCAATATGATTTAATCAATCTTTGCGCTTGTCATTGTGCTTTGCATTGTATTCTTTATGTTCTTTATATTGCACTCTTGGAGATTTCATTTTTAGCTCCAAAGGTTCAACCACTGAGTCTTCTTTACTTAGTATTTTCTAGTTTGTGCTCCTTAGCATTTCTTCATAGACTTTTTCTTGGATCTCTGCTGATTTGATGATGATTTCGTTTGTTCTTTGTCTCCATCAGATCCGATACTTGGAGTCTTACAATATTATTATTCATAATACTCAGCATATGAATTCCTCCACTTTGCATAAGAAATTATTAGAAAGATCAAGGCATAGATTATTTTAAAGACATTAAATCCTGCTCTCTTTCTAGGTCAATGTTGCATAAAGATTCCTTCAGAAGATAATATTTCCGAAGTGAAGCTACTGATACTCCTAAAGAATGAATAATCTTTGATACTCCTTTAACAATCAAAGAATATGTCTGGATCTTTATATTGTTCGGAAGAGAATGATAATTCTTCACTAGTTTACTCTTTGTTGCCTTTGAAAATCTTGTGCGATAATATTTCTCTATATTAAGAAGGCGAGAAATGAAAAGACCTTATGGTGCTTTTCAATATATTAATTGACCTTGAAGACTTGAACCTTTGAGTAGATAATTGTCAATATCTTGAAGGCATTTACTGTTGCTATAATTTGAACCTGGTTCAAAAGAAACACATTTTTTCATGTTGTCTATTCAATGTTTAAAATTTTCATCAAGCAATTGCATATTTGAGTATATCTAAATTGAAATATATATCTGCAACATTTTAAATGCTAAACTTAGTTTATGCTTTTTGAGTTGTGGTGTTAGTGTACTTTTGACTAACCATACTTGACTGGACAAGACCTGATTTGACTGGACTTTCCTGAACTTGACTCGACTAGACGACTGAATTGGATGACTAGATGTGACTGAACTGGACTTGACACTAGGCTCAAAGAGCAAGATAGTTTACCACCGATTTCGGGCAGAGCTCAAGGAGAAAGATAGTTTATCACCGATTTTGGGTAGGGCTCAAAGAGCAAGATAGTTTATCGCCAATTTTGGGCAAGATAGTTTACCGCCGATTTCGGGAAAGATAATTTACCGCTGATTTCGGGCAAGATAGTTTACCACAAATTTCAGGCAGGATAGTTTACCGCCGATTTCAGGCAGGCCAATTTCAGGCTTTTTAAATCGTTAAATCTTTATAGGTCTTATGCGTAGTTGGTCATATAAGCTTGACTTGGCTGCCTTAAATAATCATTTGCCATCGCTGTTGTAAGATTTATGTGGTTGACCATGTAGGTTTATTCCACTGCTTATTTCACTGCCATAAATGGTGAATCCATAACTAATATTTCACCACTGCTGATAATATTCTGAGAATCAATAATTGATATTTCACTGCTGCTAATAATATTCTGAGAATCAATAATTTTTGGCGAATCCATAACTGATATTTCACTGCTACTGATAATATTCTGAGAATCAATAATTTTTTGACGATCATAATATTTTTGATAACCGATTAATGGCAATAGCGATAGTTGCTAATTTTGGCGATTGACTTTTCATTTAGCGATTGTCATTGGTACTTCGCATTTGGCGATGACTTGATATGTTTAAAAAAGCCTGCATTTTATTCATATACACAAAAGAAATATATTATATGGTGAGAAATATATTTCACAGTTTTTACTCACCTATCTTGGCCCCTTTTGATTAGGAAGCATTGCTTTGGAAATCTTCGTAATCAAAATCATGATGTGGCGACCTTTAACAAATATATTGACACCGCATGATCTCATACTTTTGCTCAAGATTAGCTTTGCCCCCAGTCTCAAACTAATCAAGCCCGTGTACTCTTATTTCTTCTTTTATGTCTTAAACCTTAACAATTTTGCTTTTATCAATCGTCTTCTGCAACTTGTTCTTCAAGCAATTCTCTTTTCTTTCTTCTTCAACTGTATCTCCTAAATTTTCCTGAAATTTGAAGTCAATTGAAAATTTGCATTTTTATTCATTCGCATAAGGGAGAGTACATGACCTTATCTTTCGCAATCCTTTTGTTCCTCGAATTATTGGTGATAATCGTCAATGCTTGATAACAATCATCAATACTTGCATCTGCCCCAACTTTAACCTGTAAAAATTGATATAGATAATTATTATAAACAATTATCATTTCGAGGAGTCAACAATTACCTCATTTGGAATTCTAAGATTTTGTCATTCTGAGATGCTGATCTTGCCCTTTTTTTTTTGGAAACATCAAAACTGTAGCTCTTTACTTATTTTGTATGCCTTTGTCTATCCCTTGAATAATTGTGTCGTGAATCTTCTGAGTCAACATGCTGTGAATCTTTTGAGTTAACACGCTGTCTTATTTTCTTCTTGCCTGTTCTTATTTTCTTATTTATTTTATTTCCTTTAATACTTTAACTATGGTAATTCAATTGCCTCTACAACTAGTGATTGATTCCTCATAAGCAGTACATCACCTTCTTCAGCTGTATGTTTCATGTAGTCCTTGAATTGTCTGAACCCTTTCTTTACTTTCTTATTTGTAAAATCGTCAATGTTCTCTTTAGCGGAAGATTCAATCCTTTACTTTCTGACAATCCTTCTTTTTATCTTCTTTCTTCGGCAGTATCTGTTGTTGTTCCCCTAAGACTCTTGAAATAGCTGATTCATATGAGAGTGAAGCAGCTTTAGTTTGACCATTGCTCTTCTAATTTGGAAAGCTGTGACGAGGCCCCCAGGGCTTTCTATTAATTGATGAATTCGTTAATCTGTTAACTAATTCATCTGCTTATTGGCAAGCAACATCTTCCTCTGATTTAATCAAACTAACTCTTCATTTGAGCGTTTTCCTCAAGGTTTACTTATTATTCACGGTAATTGTTGTTGGAAAGCTAGGGACTTCAGTAACACACTATTTTGGTGAAGACTTTATATCTTCCTCACCTCTTCAGCTATATCATTCAATTCTCTTTTGAAAGCATTGTGCCAATACAATACTTTATCAATTGGATGTGCTATAATTGAACTAACAGCTGACTCTAGATGTTTCCTTTTTCCAGTCTTGGAAGATTCACAAATGCACCACCCTTTCTCTGTTTGATCTATTAACTGACCATGTATGGGATCCACATAGCACTTTTGAGGAAGTTTTTCCTGTGGGACTATCTTGCACAAGCATTTCGGTGGATCTTGATGCTCCTCAAGTGAAATAGAAGAAGGCCATGTAAGAAACTCTGCCATCATATTCACAGGGATGCTGCAACAGGACTACTAGATCAAAGCAACCTGTTCTTCTTCCTTAGACATGTGCTGACTAACTGCTGTTTAAATCACCCCCATACAAGAAGCTAGCTCTCTTCGGAAACTGTCATCGTTCTAGCTTTATTTGTTTTTTATCAAAACTAATTTGATCTTTTTTGACATTTTTTTGGTAGGAGTCTATTAGATGTGAAGTGAACAACTATATTAGTCGGGAGAAAGATCACCACAGTATATCTGTCATTCAGAATACAATATTAATTTATTTATTTAAATAAAGTCATACTTTATTTTTAGAGATGAAGGGGAGGATGTTCCTGTTGAGAGTCATCATTTTGGCGTCTTTACAGATGCCAAAAAGTGATCAATGTTCTCTGAATATTTTCTAAGTTACCATTGAATAATAAGTCCCCAGCAGAGTCGCCATTTTGTTTCGACAAATAAACAAATGCATCTGATTTGGGGAATTTATTCAATGATAATGAAGAATTTGAGAGAATATTGGTCATATTTATTTGATTTCATTTACATCCTCTGATTCCCTTGATTCTGAAAATAAAGTAAATTAATGTAATGTAATGAATGGAAGAGAAGATAATCAGATAGACTTTCAGCAGCATTCCAACGCTTGTTTTAGTCATCTCCTAATACTTAGGAGGAATGTTGAATTTATCGACCAATCTTCAAGGAGATGGGGGTTGTGCGGGCTTAAAACCCTTGATTTGACTGTTGAGATCAATTCTGATCATCCTTTCGTCCATTTTTCCTTGAAATGTGGAGCAATCTGTCTGAGGGTAGGAGTACACAGGCAAGGTGGCACATAGAGTTTCCTTTAAAACAACATCAGGCTGGTCTCAGGACAAACTCTTCTTGATGTGGCGCATGGAATATCCGTTAAGACAACATAAGGCTTGTCTTAAGACGACCCCCATGGAAAGTGGCGTTGGAAGCCAAGCATCAAGACAAGTTCCATATGAAATGGCATTAAAAACCTTGCATCAGGACATCCTTCCTTTGAAAGTGGCGAAGAAGCCAAGTGTCAGGACATGTTCCCATGAGAAGTGGCGCATGAGGTTTCCTTTGCAGCAATGGTTGTGCAATATTTGCACATATGGTTATGCAATATTTGCACATATGGTTGCGCGGTTCGCGCAATAGACTTCTCTGTTGCGCGGTCCGCGTAACGGACTTCTTTGCAGAAGTGGTTGCCTGGTACGAGCAACGAACTTTTTTGGTTTGCGCAATGGACTTCTCCAAGGCCTTTCTCCAAAGTGCTTTGTGCGGATAGGCGTCTCTCCACAAAAAGTGGCGCAAGGGACTTCTCGCATTGTTGCGCCAACCGTGCAAAGCTCCTTCCTATTGCGCTAACTGCTCAAAGCTCCTTCCTATTGCATCAACCGCGCAAAGCTCCTTCCTATCGCTCGGGTCGCGCAATGGTTTCCTTGTCTCCCTCTCTCACCTTCCTTCTCTCTCCCTTTTTGGCCCACCAACTAATCAACCTCCTAAATGGAGGAGTGAGGTATTTATAGGCCCCATCACTCTTACAGAGTGGTGATCACCACCACTTATCCCTTCACATGTGGACATCTTCTTTTCTTAAACCATGGTGTCCACCAAGCTTTCTCTTAAGTGGTGGTGTACAACCTTTCTCCCTTAAAATGACACTTGTGCACCCTTTTTTACGAAACTACTATTTTCAATGCCTTTTACCAAAAATACCAAAACTACCCCTCGACATTAACTTTTACCAAAATACCCACGGACATGGATTTTTACCAAAATAGCCCCAGACATTGATTTTTATCAAAATACCTCCGGACATAGATTTTTACCAAAATACCTAAACTACCCCTGGAGTTGGATTTTTACCAAAATACCCTTGAACATAAAATTTTACCAAAATACCCTAAATACCCCTGAAGATGGAATTGTACCAAAATACCCCTGGAGTTGGAATTTTACCAAAATACCCCTGGAGCTGGAATTTTACCAAAATACCCAAAATACCCCTGGAGAGATCCACACCATGGAATTCTCTGACCAATGTAATGAAATATTTTTTGTGCCTCAAGAGAGATTATAACGTGGACATTTAACCATCATCGCTCCCGAGGTAATGGGCTTAACAACCGGCCTTAAGGAGGATTTTAACAATGGTCATTTAACCACTATTGTCTCCTAGAGTGTGGTCCACTTGGGATTTGATTCTAACTCTCTATGGGGTCCATGACCCTTATACAAATCAAGGAGAGGGATGGACATTGTGTATGTAACACATACTTCATGATGGGCCTCACTAGGGAGCTTAATGGTGGGCATATAGCCCATAAATCAGGGTGGGCCTCTCAAGCCAATGGGGCCCACGACCTTAGAGAAATGGATGAACAATGTGAATATAACACATACATCATCGTGGAATCACTCATCACAATTGGGCCTCATATAAGGGCCTCGTATACATCACATCGGGCCTCACACATGGGCCACATATACATAACTTGGGCCTCATACACGGGCCGCATATACATCACAATGGGCCCTATACACGGGCCGTATATACATCGTAATGGGTCTCATACAAGGGCCGCGAATACGTCACAATGGGCCACATCCACGGGCCTTAAATACATCACATTAGGCCTCATATACGGGCCTCGAATGCATCTTATTGGGCCTCAAACATGGCCACATATACATCATAATGGGCCTAATCACCTGGGCCTCAAATACATTGCATTAGGCCTCATATACGAGCCTCGAATGCATCTCATTGGACCTCGAACATGGTTGTATATACATCACCCAGGCCTCAAATGCATCACAATGGGCCTCATATAAATTGCATTGGGCCTCAAATACGGGCCTAATACACATCATAATGGGCTGCATCACATGGGCCTAATACACATCACAATGGGCCGCATCACATGGGATTAAGAGGTAGCCTAGGATCCAGAAAATGGATGAACAGTGTGAATATAACACATATATCATGGTGAAATCACTCATCACAATTGGGCCTCATATATGGGCCACGAATACTTCACATTGGGCCTCACACAAGTGTCGCATCTACATCACTTGGGCCTCATACAGGGGCCGCATATACATCACAATGGGCCTTATACACGGGCCACATATACATCACAATGCGCCTCATACACGGGCCATGAACACGTCACAAAGAGCCACATCCATGGGCCTCAAATACATCACATTAGGCTTCATATACTGGCCTCAACTCGAATGCATCTCATTGGGCCTCAAAAATGGCTGCATATACATCATAATGGGCCTCATACTTAGGCCTCATATACATCGCATTGGACCTCAAACACAGGCCTAATACACATCACAATGGCCGCATCACATGAACCTAATACACATTATAATGGGCTTCATCACATGGGCCTAATATACATCACAATGGGCCACATCACATGGTCCTAAGGGGCAGCCCATGATCCAGAAATGTATGAATAGTGTGAATATAACATATACATCATGGTGGAATAAATCATTACAATTGGGCATCATATAAGGGCCTCGTATACATTACATCAGACCTCACTTGGGCCTCATACACGGGCCGCATATACATCACAATGGGCCTCATACACGGGCCGTATATACATCGTAATGCGTCTCATACACGGGCCGTGAATACGTCACAATGGGCCACATCCATGGGCCTCAAATACATCACATTAGGCCTCATATATGGGCCTCGAATGCATCTCATTGGGCCTCAAACATGGCTGTGTATACATCATAATGGGCCTCATCACCTGGTCCTCAAATACATCACATTAGGCCTCAAATACAACACACACATCGTGGTAGGCCCCACATCATCAGGATGGTCTAGATCTGACATGCCAGCAGGTGGGTTTCCACCATCCAGACAATGAACAGTGTGGATATCAAATACATACGTCTAGTGGGCCTCACCCCCATACGTGCAGCACGTGTGGGGTGGGTCCCACCCTAAGAAAAATGGATAGACGATATGGGATATACCATATACCTCGTGATCAAACCCAGCACTTGCTGATGTTAAAGTAGCAATAGTTGTTATTGCGTGGGACCCACTATAGATGGACAGTCATATATAACACATGCATTGAGGTGGGTCTACATGTGTGGGACTGATATTTTTATTTTCTCTTCATCTAGGCCTATCCTGACGGACAGGCCAGTGCACCTGCTATTGGATGGTCCAACAAGGTGGGCCCAACACATGGACGACATGGATATATGCATCATGGTGGGCCACACACACATATCATCATCATTATAAAAAAGAAAGGGAGAGTGTGTGTGTGTGTGTGTGTGTGAGAGAGAGAGAGAGAGAGAGAGAGAGAGAGAGAGAGAGAGAGAGAGAGAGAGAGAGAGAGAGAGAGAGAGAACTCTGAGATGGAGGGGCACCACCACTATGGGCCCCTCTAATACATACATCAAGATGGGTCTCGAATAAAATCTATACCATCAATCAATAGGCCCCACTTTGTCCATCAGAAAAATTAAAATCTAATCCTATAAAAACCCACCAACTCCACTTCTTCTTTGTTTCTTGGATTCCTTAGCTTATTGGCTTCTTCTTTGATAGAGGATGATGAAGATTGAAGGGTTGGATGGTAAGATTTGGTGGTAGGAAGTGGGCCTTAAACTTAAGTTCTTTCCTTTTTCTCTCCTTAGTCTTTTTCTCTCTTGGTTGCTAGGTAAAATGATAGAGAATGGAATGAGATGGAGTGAAGGATGGGAGATTTAAGGAGAGAGGGATGGGTGTGTAAGAAAAATGACATGGAGGGTATGGGCTTAGTTGACATTTGGATGAGAGAGGGATGGGTGTCATGCCTTGTTGGTAAGAGAGGGATGGGCTAGGTATGGACTGTACTTGATTTGTAATTTATTGATTAATGTGATGGATTGGGTAGAGATTCTCTCAGGATTCGCAACGCGCGTCGTTTCCTCAATATAAATGTTGGCCCACAACTCCTGGCCAGGGCATCGCATCGGTGCCCAAGACATTGTGTTAGAACTGTGGCGACGACGTGGTCGGAATGGTATAAGTCTTGAGTTGAGTCGACTCATATATACGGGATGCGACTTAGGGTCACACACAAACACTGATTATAGGTCGTGAGTTATCGAAATTCGACAGCGGGGATTGAGGGGGTCTAAGGAATGGTACAAACTAGGATTCGGGCCTTACACCAAGTGTAAAATATGAAGACCATACTTTGGTAGGCTTTTACTTAGCCGTGAAGTTATCCTTTTATGGCTTACCAACTCTGTATAAACCCAAATATTCAGATTTAACCACTTTTTTCTGTCCATTGCAATTCAAACTTGGACCACACTTTAGCCTCACATGACTATGATATCATACAAAATTTAAACCTCGATCTATGATCTTACACCGTTGAATGTAGAAGCCAATTCCTTCCTTTTGGCATTGTAGACACTGAAAATCGGTGCCCACATTGTTCTAGGTCGTATGGTGATTAGGGGTGATAGGCTGATTATGGATGTTGGAGTCGTTACTAGCCGAAAAATCTCAAAATCTCATGTTCAGCTAGAACCACGGAATACGTAAGGTGGGGGAAATCCAAAGACTTCCCTACCTTAAATTGACTCCTGATTTGTGATCTGTGATTCCGAGCAAGGGACCTCGTTTATAAAGAGGGAAGGTATTAGGCACCCTCTCTGCTCGTACAAACGTACGGTCTCTACTTTGTGTGGTAAAAAATCTCAAGTGATGAATGATGTGGTCGAGATAGGACTAGGCACACATGTGAATTTCTGATGCGGCAAGATCCGAGATTTCTACAAGCCACAGAGTATATGTTCAATGACATGTTTAGAAGGCAGATGTGATGATGCTTATGCAAAGATGTAAATAAATAGACTAGATCACTAAGAATTTCTGATGTGACAGGGTCCGATATACGACAAGTCACAAAGCATACGTTCACTAGAGATCTAGAGAAGCAGGGGGTTTGAGAAGGGAATAGATGTCATGATAAATGTTTGTATGTAAAATGAATGGATCTTTGGCTCGATCTTGAGTAGGCTAAGACATAGACCAAAACATGACCAATCTGGGTTAGGCTTATGAGTTGGAGAGGTTGAGAGACAGGCTAGGGGTTAGCTAAGGAAATCTGGACTTGAAGGCTTGGGAGCTCCTTCCCATTCCTTCACTCTCTTCTCTCACTTTCTCTTAAGCTTGGGAGGGGGTTTCTTGGTTGCTGGGGTGTGTTGAAATGAGAAGAGGAGAGGGCTATTTATAGCCTTCTCTGTGACACCCTGAAAATCGGGGGTCATGTATAAACCCGACTCCCGAGTTCCAGACCATCACTTATGCAACAAATATGATTATGATTCAATGTTGTCTGAGTTAAAGCATTCACATGAGTAAGATTATACCAAAACTGCAATTCATACTCCAGATCCAGTGATAAAACGCAAGCGGAAGACTGAAAGATATATATATCACTGTATGGAAAATAAAATAAATCTCATACTGTCTTCAAAGTATGAATACATCTCTGAGTCTCATATACATGTCATAAATAAAAACGAAAAGTCAAAAATAGTCCCACTAAGAAGTCTCACCGATCCAGGTCACCTACGCAAAGCCGTCGTAAAACTGCATGTACAAGAACTCATCCTAATCATCATCGTAATCTGGCTCTACATCCTAAATCGCCCCATCACCTGCAACTAAGACAGGGTCTGGTGGGTGTTGCAAACACTATCCCGTAACGTGGGAGTAAGTGATCAACTCAGTGGAATAATACAGCAAAGATTAACATGTTCTCAAATCAATCACGCGATAATAGTAAAGCAATGAAACAAACATTCCTAGATTCTGTTGTTAATGTATGCATTAAATGACATGATGGATGCCCTCACCGACATACTCCTTCATACGGCACCATCTTATGCCCGCGGCATGCTTGCGTTCCTCTCAGTGCTCCACATCTTTCAGGCACATGCAATGTGATGTGGATATGGTTACCAAGTTATTATTATTCCTTTTCATACTGCAGTATTGGGAAACTAAGGTACTTTACTTATATCAATCCCAACATAGATCCGGTTTAGGGTCGTCACTCCTAGCATTCACATACGATATTACATTTGTAGGTCGCTGTAAGGGCTGTCAGGGCTGTTGCTCGCACTCGTTGCACCACTCCCCCATCACCTTATCAATACAGGCCTAATGTACTCTCATTGCTACGGAAGGGTCGTCGCCTCCCGTAGACTCAGAATACGCTCGCGGTCACTATAAAGGGCTCGTCACCTGATCAGTGTAGGCCGAAAGCTCGAATGTAGTGTCCCATACCACCACAATCCGCTCACGAGTCATAGGTGCTCATTGGTCACTATGGGGTGGTTTTTGGCCCCAGCGTAGGCCGACAACTCGACCAAGGTGTCCCATACCACTATGCCCCGCTTATGAGTCTTTATGGATCAAGGTACCATGGTTAACAGGGTTTTCAATGGTAAGTTCAGTACCCTAGGTTCAAGCAGTTATGATTCATATAGGGTGAACATACAATGGCTAGACGGGTTACTTGACGGGCTTGACTAGTACGAGCGTATCTCAAGTCAAACGACATGAAGTGCGTAAAACACTTCGTGTGGCCTAACCACTGCCGCCAACTCAAAACACGACTTGCGTTCATCGACGCGTCCTTCGTGGCAAATATAAGCCAACCACGAATTTACTCTGTTACCTACTGCCTGGACTAAGCATAGCCCCAAATATTTGTAAGTCAACATCAGTAATCATGTTAGAGTAATGGAAATGAAATACAATAATATAAGCATGTTGAAACATGTTATAATGTACCACTTAAACAAATCATCCAACACATGCATTTCATACACATAATGAAATCAATACATATAGCCAATGTAATGGAAATCATTTAATCAACATATTACTTGAGAATTCAATCTCAAAACTCATTCACAACACCATTTATTCAATACATACTAATACAAACATTTATACAAACACTTAGCCTACACACTCTAGTCTACATAGCGTATGTCGACTCAAAGTGTGCATTTGGGCGAATCTCTTCGCCAAACCAATCATGCACGCATTCCTAATATACTAACCTGACAAGAAGCCATGGCAAACATTTCAGCAAAATGTGAATGTAAACAGTATTTTCTACAAATGACTAAAATGCCTTAAATCTCATATTTTTCATACGCTTACGAAATGAAAAACGGACAGCATGTTGTACATGTCAAACGGCATTTCCGTCGATAATCTACTATTAAACGACATTGAAAGCTTTGAAATCAGCCAATCAAAGCGTCTAAAATCCACACCTTTTTCCCTAGACGTGTATCGCTTCGATCAGAACGTATACGCTTCGTCGACAGCGTACAGGCGAGCTAATGCATAAGATGTATAAGCTACTTCGCTAAAAAATTGAAGGAAACTCCAAAACAGCAAGTAGTTAGGGTTTTTCTTACCTAGAAATACGTCGGAATCACCAACAAAGTGATTGGGATGCATTGCTTTAGCACATGTAGCAGCTGCAGCAACTGACAGGAAGATCACTCCCACACTCTCTCACAATCTCTCACTTTTTCTCTCTCTCTAGCTAGGGTTTTTAGAAAATTCAGATGGGTGAGATAAGTGAGGGTTTAAAGCCCTTATATAGGCTAAAACCTTCCCAAATTAGGCTTGGAAATAAGGTACACTTAAGTTATAACCAAAACGGGGTTGTTCCGATCCAAAAGAGTAGTTCGGGAGGTCCCCTGGTCGAACGCAGTCGGACTTAAGCTCATGGTCACCGGATGTTGCTCGTACCCAGTTTTCAGTCTGGTAGAGTTCTCAGATCGCACGTGGCGGTCCAGTTTTAGTTCAACGGTCATCACACCTAGATCAGGTCTACAAGTCTCATAATATGAAAGAGAAATTTTTCCTGATCCGAGGGTGTAATTTGGCTGAATTCTGATGGTCAGAACGCTTAATAATAATACGCCAAGTCACGTGACAGATTTGAATTTAAATTTCCAAATCTAACCCTTTTCTCACTCTCTTCACTCTAGGCTCAATGAAATAGCCTCTGAACGTCGGTTGGTCTTGATTTTCGAAATCATTGTCAAGTCCAGCTAAGCGGTCATAACAGTCTAAGATTGTAGGTATCAGACTTCCGACGCGCGGTCTAAATCCAGTACAAAGTTTCAAAAGGTTCCTGAGAGCAAACGGGTTTAGAGTTTGATCCAAGGTTTCAGAATTTTATAGCGTCATTGGTTCTTCAAGTTTTGGGTCTTGTAAAACGTATTTAAAGCATTCAGGGACAATTTCACAGCTACTCTAGCATAGCGCTAGCTAACTTATGCTTAATTTCTAAAGGAATTCATCCTACGTGATTTCTAGTCGAGTTGGTACTCGAGTCTCAGTATGAATTTTTTTGAGGAGTTACATTTTCCAATGGTTGAATGATAAATAGGTGGTAGGTAAGGGTTAAAATGTTGGAATGGAGGCTTGTGATTGGCTAGGGAGAGAGGAGAGCCATGTGGCACACTCTCATTATCTTCTGAGGCTGGTAAAATAGTAAATAGTGAAGGTTAGAGGGGTAAACCCATAGGAAAGTTGACTTTTGGATGCTGGGATAGCTGTCCACACGCTGGCCACGAGTGGCAGCACTTGAAGTACCAAAGGAGGCAGTCGAACTATCGCCCGTGGTAAGTCAGACTGCCACCCGTGGTAGTCAGACTGCCTCTCGGGCCGCGTTCGGGCCGGGTTTGAACGTGTGGGCTTTGTTGGTCTCTCTTTTGGATTTCTATGGCTCGGATAGGTGGATTTAGGTTCGGGTAAAGGGCTCTGGCCATGGTACAATGTATAAGCAAGGCTGTATGTGTGCTGAATGGTTTAGATTACTGTTTTGGGTTACGAATTGGGAGTTTAGGGACTTTTGGGTTTGGGTTCGGTTTAGGCTGGGATTAGGGTTTGGTTCAAGGTACGATCATGGTTTTCGGATAGTCTTACCCTCCTTAAGGTGTTAGCTTGGGTGGGGTGTCTGTTGGAGCATAAAATTAGCATCAGAAGAAAGTAAGATGATTAGTTGAGCGTGGTCACGCAATGACCATTCGATGCGCGTGGACGCGCAATGACCATTTGATGCGCGATGACGTGTAACATATTTGGGTTACGCATGGAAGCACAACAAGTACAAAGGAATGGATGAAATCCTCGTTACGCGTGGTCGCATAGGCACTATTCATTGTGCAGGAACGCGCAGGCAATTTTCTGTTGCGTGTGTAAGTGTAACTAATTCCCATATCACATGGATGCTCACAATCAAGAGCGAGTGGTTACAATGAACGGTTCAGATCAGATGCAAGAGTGGGCCATGGCATGAAGATCGAGGTGTGGCACGTGTGGGGGTCCTATAAATACCCCCTCACTCCCTTCATTTGACGATTTGAAGATTTTGGAAAGAGTAGAGCATCGAGAGGTGAGGAGCAAGGCCTCCATTGTGCGTAGTCTCCGTTGCACGAGGACGCGCAGGACAAGTTCCTGATTGCGCATGGACGCGCAACCCGAATCTTCATTGCACGGGGGTACGTTGCCCACTGTTTCATTACACGGGGTTGCGCAACCTGTCTACAGGTTGCGTGTGTATGCAAAAGTGCTGGATGATTTATCTTGAAGGGAGGACGAAATGCTGTCGGATCTCCTGAAAGCATTCAAATTCACTCTTCATCATTTCAAACTCTATCCTTTGCCTAAAGGATGAGATCGAAAGTGAAGCCGAGTTGACCAAATCGACATTCCTTCTAAGTCTTAGGAGATGATCAAAATAGCTGCCAAAAGGCTACCGAATTCCAGATTTGATGCTTGACTTTCTTAAAATGATTTATTTTAGAATCAAGGGATGTAACGAGGATGTAAACGAATTCAGTATCAATAAAATGTGATGATTGTTCCAAAATACTCTTTCTGTTGATATTTAAATAAGATAACTTCCCAAATCAAACACATTTGTTTCTTTGTCGAAACAAAATGGCGACTCTACTGGGGATCTTTCTTTTATCTTATTTAATATTAACATTGAGATAGTTATGGAACTTTTGTCATAGTTTGGCATCTTTCTGATGCCAAAATAGCGACTCTCAGCGGGAACATCCTCCCCTTCATCTCTAAGGTAGATCACCTTATTCTTCAAATACTAATCATAAATCTATTTCATGATGACAGGTATTCAGATTAAAGTGCAAGTTACAATTAAATGGCGATTCCTGCAAGAGAAGTGAGCTTCCGTTTCACTTCAACCAGATTTCTGATAGAGTACGTGCCAAACCAAGCCAGCGCTCGTACGAATTAACTTCCTGTGAGCAAGAATAACATGACCAGAACAATAGCTGGGGTTGTGTCTGCTTCACCCCAATCAACGGATGGTGATAACGGCTGGACTGTCGTGGTGTCCCACAAGACGAGAGTGCAAAATGCTAGAAACTCTCAGATAAATCTAACTTCATCAAGGGTTAGAGGGTCGGTTACTCGCAATGTAGCTGGGAAGTATCCCGAACTTGCTCCTCCTGAGATATATCCCGGTCAGATGGTTCCGTAATTGGCCTCGCGTGACTTTCTGGCTTTAGTCACCCCAAGGACTAGATGCACAAAAGAATAGAAAGGCAAAGCTATAATGGCAAACTCACCGGTATCCGCGTCCCCGTATATAAATTCACTGACGTCCGCACCACCCCAATCGATTGATAGCATTAGAAGCGTGACAAAGTCGAACAGGACTCCATCTTCCCCTCTCTTCATGAGTCCTATTACACCGCCATACTCTCGCCTCACTCCAGCTACAGTCTTGTCTAAGAGTGGGGAAGCCGCGGTACACGTGACTGAGACGAACCAGGATAATATGCCAACCACGGAAGATAGTATCAACAAGATGGCAGCAGCCCAAAGAGCACTGATGGAAGAATGCAGACACCTTAGGGAGGCCCTGACAGCCCTTGCACACAATGTGGCTCAGATGGTACCCCCACCAATGATGGGCACGTCGAATGGACAGGTAAACCAGCCTGAAGGCTCTCATCCGCTAGGGGTAGGATCACGAGGGTCTATTCCAGCCACGAGAACCATAACACAAGATGATATAAGAAAAGTCATCAAACAAGCAGTGAGAGTAGAGAGAGAACGTGAAAGTATTGGCCGCTTCCGATACCGAACACCATACCTGAGGGAGGTAGAGGATGTCCCGTTCCCGGCCAACTTTAAACATCCAGATTTTCAAAAGTTTAATGGAGAAGGATCGCCGGAAGAACATTGATGCACTTCATTACCAGCATGGGGAATTTCTCTATGATTCCACAGTATTGCCTAAGGTTGTTCGGTTCATCGCTGAAGCACAAAGCATTTTAGTGGTATTCCAACCTGGGACCGAGGTCGATAAGAACTTGGAAGCAAATGCAGGATGCCTTTATGTCGAACTTCTTCTCATCAGAACGTGATGTTAGTATTACAGAATTGCCCTCTATACGGCAGAGAGAAGGAGAACTACTAGCAAAGTTCATAGATAGATGGAAAATATTGGGAGCCTTGTGTAAACAGTTGCCAGAGGAAAAAGAACAGGTCAGAATGTGTCTGAATTCCATGGAAACAGGAATCATGTTCGGATTGACCAGTGGTGATATTAGGACGTTCCGTGATCTAGCTACTAAAGCCCACGCCTTGGAATTAATGACTCGTAAAATGCCAGCATTTCGCCACGAGATAGCCAGAAAGGCGCCCGATAGGATGAACGTGAATACTGTTGATCATGAAGTAGGAGTAAAAATGTGAGGGATTCAAGGGAGAGAAGATCGGAACGGAGAGAAGGATGGAGCCAGTCAAGGAATAGATATAATGGGAAAAGACCTCGAATGCTTAATTAACATGAAGGGTTCAATTTCGATAAAGAAGATGTCGTTCCTATGATGAAACTGTAACACCCTGAAAATCGGGGGTCGTGTAGAAACCCGACTCCCAAGTTCTAGACCATCACTTATGCAACAAATATGCTGATGATTCAATGTTGACTGAGTTAGTGCATTAACATGAGTAAGATTATACCAAAAATGCAATTCATACTCCAGATCCAGTGATAAAATGCAAGCGGAAGACTGAAGAATATATATATCACTGTATGAAAAATAAAATAATCTCGAACTGTCTCTAAAGTATGAATACATCTCTGAGTCACATATACATATTATAAACCAAAATCAAATGTCATATAATAGTCCAATTAGCAAAAATCCCGCTGATCCAGGCCACCTATGCGAAGCCATCAGAGAACTGCATATACGAGAACTCATCCTGGTCCTCGTAGTAGTCCGGCTCCAGCTCCTGGATCTCCTCACAACCTGCATCTAAGATAGAGTCTGGTAGGTGTTGCAAACACCGTCCCGTAATGTGGGAGTGAGTGATCAACTCAGTGGAATCATAGAGCAAAGATTAACATGTTATCAAATCAATCGCGTGATAATAGTAAAGCAATCAATAGACATTCCTAGATACTGTTGTTAATGCAAGCATGAAATGACATGATGGATGCCCTCACTAACATACTCCCTCATGCGACACCATCTTACGTCTGTGGCATGCTTTCTTCCCTCAGTGTTCCACATCTTCCAGGCACATGCAGTGCGATGTGGATATGATTACCGAGTTGTTATTAGTCCTTTCAAACAGAAGGATTGGAAAACTAAGGTACCTTCCTTATATCAATCCCGACACAGATCCTGTCTAGGGTCGTCACTCCTAGTAGTCTCATACGATGTTATATTTATAGGTCACTGCAAGGGCTGTCAAGGCTGTTGCTCGCACTCGTTGCACCGCTTCCCCATCACCATATCAATATAGGCCTAATGTACACTTGTTACTACATAAGGGTCGTCGCCTCACGTAGACTCAAAATACGCTCGAGGTCACTACAAAGGGCTCATCACCAATCAATGTAGGCCGACAGCTTGAATGTAGTGTCACATACCACCATAATCAGCTCACGAGTTTAAAGTGTTCACTGGTCACTACGGGGAGGTTTGTGGCCCCAGCGTAGGCCGACAGCTCGACCACGGTGTCCCATTCCACCATGCCCGGCTCATGAGTCTTAATGGATCAAGGTACCATGGTAATCAGGGTTTACTCTGGTAAGTTCAGTACCCTAGGTTCAAGTATATATGACCAATACAAGGTGAACAGACAACGGTCAATCGGGTTGCTTGATGAGCTCGACTAGTACGAGCGCACCTTAAGCTGAGTGACATGAAGTGCATAAAACACCTCGTGTGGCCTAACCACTGTCTCCAACTCAAAACATGACTCACGTTCATCGACGCGTCTTTCGTGGCAAATAGAATCCAACCACGAATTCAAATCTATTACCGACTGCCTGAACTAGGGTATAGCCCCAAGCACTTGTAATCTACATCAGTGATCATGTGAGAATGATAGAAATGAAACACAATTAATCCAAGCATAATGATAGCATGTTATAACATACAATGTAAGAAAATTAACCAAACACATGTATTCCATACATATAAGGAAATCAATTCAATAACAACATGGAGAAAAATCATGTACATCATCATATTAATTGAGTATTCAATCTCAAGACTACTTTACAACAACATTTACTCAGTACATACTAATACAAACATTTATACAAACACTTAGTCTACACACTTTAGTCTACATAGCGTATGTCGACCCAAAGTGCGCATTAGGGCGAATATCTTCGCCAAACAGATCATGCACGCCTAACTAATATCATAACACGACAAATACACATGGCAATCATTTCAACAAAATACAGACGTATAAAGTATTTCTTACAAATGCCTAAAATACCCTAAATCTCATATTCTTCGTACGCAGTCGAAATGGAAAACAGACAGCATGTTATACATGTCAAACGACATTCTCGTCGATAGTATACTATTAAACGACATTGAAAACTTTGAAAACAGTTAACCTAAGCATCTAGAATCCTCACCTTTCATCGTAGACGCGTATCGATTTGAATAGAAAGTCTACGCTTCGTCAACGTCGATATGATGACCTAATTCACAAGATAGGTCAGCTACTTCGCTACTTGTATTGCTAGAATCCCTAAAACAGGTTGAGGTTAGGGTTTTCTTACCTAGAATGAAGTCGGAATCACCGAAAGAGTGATTAGAACGCGGTGGTTAAGCGCGTGTAGAAGCAGGATCGAATGCCAGGGACTTTCCCTCACACCTTCACACAATCTCTCTCTTTTCTTTCTTCTCCTTTCTAGGGTTTTTGCAAAATTCATATGGGAGGGCTGTGAGAGGGTTTAAGGTCTTTAAATATGCTAAAAAGTCACTTATTTAGAATTTAAACCAAAGTATACTTGGGTTATAGCCAAATCGGGTCTTTCCCGATCTAAAAGAGCATTTCTGGAGGTCCCCTGACCAAATGCGGTCGGACTTAAGATCATGGATATTGGATCCTGATCACATTAAGTTTTCAGTCCGACAGTGTTCCCATATCGCACGTGGCGGACCAGTTTCAGTTCAGCACTAAGATTCGATTAGGGATTCCAGGTACACTGACCTGAGTGGGAAATGTTCCCTAATCTGAGGGTGTATTTGGGTCAGATTCCAATGGTCTGAATGCTTATACTTAACCTGCAAGAGAAACGTGCCAAATTTATTTAAATCACATTTAATTTTTTATGAATTTCACTCTTTCTCACACTCCTTGCTCCAGGCTCAATGAAATAGCCTCAAAACATCAGTTGGGTTTGATTTTCGAAACGATTATCAAGTCCAGCTAAGCGGTCATAATGGTCTAAGATTGTAGATATTGGACTTTCAACGCGCAGTCTAGATCCAATACAAAGTTTTAAAGGGTTCCTAAGAGCAAACGGGTTTAGAGTTTGATCCTAGGTTTCAGGACGTTCTAGTGTTAACAATTCCACAAGTTTTGGGTCTTGTAGAACGTATTTAAAGCGATCAGTGCCAATTTCACAGCTAATCTAACATAGCGTTAGTTAACTTACACTTAATTTCTAAAGGAATTAATCCTAAGTTATTTCTGATCGAGGTGGTACTCGGGTCTCTGTACGGATTTTTTCGAGACGTTACAGAAACAGCTGCTAAAAGCCGGTACGATAGAATTACCAGAACCCAAGCGTCCCGAAGACATGACAAAGACCAGAGAAAGAGATTTTTGCCATTACCATCGCTTGGTGGGACATCCGATGGAGAATTTTTATACATTAAAATGTATAATACAATGTCTGATAGATAAGGGTGAGATAGTGACCGGTGAGAGGAAAGAAAAGAACACGGGGGCCACAGTGAACATGCTCACCGCTCAGGAAGGGGCCCAAAAGGCAAGAGAAAAGGAAGACCGAAAGGTGACAAAGAAGGCAACAGTAATTACTTTACGATCTGGAAAGAAGACGACAAGCCCTGTGAAGTAGAAAGTAGAGGTCATGAGAAAAGAAGCTGCTGAAAGACAGATCAGTGGTGATAGAAATGAGGAGAGAGGTGAAACAGAAAGGGTAACTTACGATGTGGTCAATCATTCGAAAGGTATACCGGTGCGATTAAGCATCTATGATGCGCTTAAGTTGTCGGAAGAATTTTGACAGAGTTTGGTCCAAGCATTGTCTGACCATGATGTTAGAAAAACTTTGCTGACAGAAATGAGATGCGAAGAACATGACAAACAAGCAAATAGCCTGCCAGTCATCTCATTCTCCGATGAGGATTTGATATGTGAATTGGAGCATAACAGGCCATTAATGATAAAAGGCCATATTGGTGGGAAGAAGGTTAAGCGGATTATGATAGATAACAAATCTGTAATGAATATTTTACCGCTTTCGATGTTATGTAAGTTGGGCTATCGCCTCTCCGATCTGCGTCCTAGCGGAATGATGATACAAGGCTTTAATCAAGACGAGCAATAGGCGCTTGAAAAGATTATAGTGATACTAGAAATAGGAGAATTAATTACCGATGTTGTATTCCACATTATAAATGTCGTGACAACGTACAACCTTCTCCTGGGAAGGCCATGGATACATCAGTACAACATCAGCATCAATGCTTCAAATACTGTAAGGACGGGAGACAGTATAAAGTAATCGCTGATGAGAGGCCATATACGGAAGCAGAGTCTTTCTTTGTGGACGCTAGTTACTATAAGGGGTTTGCTGAAGAAGCGGGAAGCAATAAAGAGAATATAGCGATAAAAGACGTTCAAGCAAACGATGTCAGGGGAGAAAGGGTTGAATCCTCCAAAACTGCAGACACAAAGAAGAAATTCTATTTTGTACCAAAGCGTTTGAGGCAACTATGATAGCCGCCGCTAACTTTGTTGTCACCAGAGCTATTAAAAATTTTACAGTCTAATTATATGGTACCGCTGCCTAGCATTGAAAGGTGTAAGCCATTCTCAATAGCCCCGGGAAGGTTTCATGTCAAGGCTAGTACAAGACACCCCGAGCCGATAGAATTCTACACTGCACTGGAAGCAAGGGTAAAAGAGGAAGTTAAAAATAATGTACACTGCGGTAAGTTGACTCTGTAAAGTCTAGAAAGATACAGCTCAGTGAGCAAGAAAATCATGAGAACCATGGGTTTTGATTGTAAAGAACCCATGAGACTAAATTATGGGAAGGGTATTTAGATCCCTCTTGGGGTTGATCAGGAAAAGCGAAGAAAATTTCAAGGATTGGGGGCAGAATCGTCGGTAAATATGATTAGGCAGTGCAAGCATCGGAAGAAGATTATGAGATGGTCAAATATCCTGAAGCGACTCCGAAGCAGATGGAAGATGGGGGACAGCCAATGATAGACAGTTTGTAAAAAATAAACTTGGGTACAGAAGAAAAACCCCGGAATACATTTGTCCATAGCGGTCTCTCTGAACAAGAATCTAAGAAATATTTTCAGTTGCTTAAAGAAAACAAAGATGTCTTCACATGGACATATGCCGAGATGCCAGGTTTAGAACCTTCTATGGTGATGCATCGATTAAATGTTTCCAAAGTGAAAAGGTCAGTTAAACAGGCACAAAGGCGATTCCACTCGGACTTAATCCCATTGATCGAGGAAGAAGTCAGCAAGCTGATTAAAGTGGGGTTCATCAGAGAAGTCAAGTATCCCAGGTGGATATCGAACATTGTCCCCATGAAAAAGAAAAAAGGACAAGTCAGAGTGTGCATTGACTTTAGAGATTTGAACGAGGCTTGTCCAAAAGATGATTTTTCTCTCCCCATAACAGAGTTGCTGATTGATAGCACAACTCAGTATGTTGTTATGTCCTTTATGGATGGCTACGCAGGGTACAATCAGATTAGAATGGCACCTGAAGATGAAGAAACGACGACATTTAGAACGCTGCTTGGAATTTATTTCTATAAAGTCGTGTCTTTCGGTCTCAAAAATGCCAGAGCAACATATCAAAGAGTAATACAGAATATCTTCCAAGACATGATGCACAAACATGTTGAGTGCTACGTCGATGACTTGGTGGTCAGATCAGGGGACCATTAGGAGCATCGTGAACATTTGGCATTAGTTTTCCGTCGATTAAGAAAGAAGCAGTTGAAGATGAATCCAGCCAAATGAGCTTTTGGTGTATCCTCAGGAAAATTTCTTGGTTTTGTTATACGGTACAGGGGTATCGAAATCGATCCTGAGAAAGTCAAAGACATTCAAAATATGCCACCACCGACAACGATAAAAGAATTGAAAAGTTTACAAGAAAAATTAGCATATATTCATCGTTTCATCTCAAACCTAGCAGGAAGATGCCAGCCATTCTCTCATTTGATGAAGAAAGATGCAGAGTTTGTATGGGACCAAGCTTGTCAGAATGCATTCGACTCGATAAAGGAATTGTTGAAGCGGCCACCAGTACTCACAGCTTCGATAAGAGGGAAGCCGCTTATTTTATACATATCTGTAGCGGAGAACTCCTTAGGTGCTTTGTTAGCTCAAATAAATGAAGCCAGGAAAGAGGCCGCTCTCTATTATCTTAGTCGAACATTGATGGGGGCTGAATGCAATTATTCTCTGATTGAGAAGGAATGTCTAGCACTAGTCTTCGTAGTCCAAAAACTGAGACATTATTGTCTCTCCCATGATATAACCTTGATCTCAAGAGCAGATCCGATCAAGTTTTTAATGATAAGGCCGATGTTATCAAGAAGGCTGGCCAAATGGATGCTATTACTTTCGGAATACACTATTACTTATGAACCATCCAAAGCCGTGAAGGGACAAGCAGTGGCAGATTTTCTTGCAGCGCACCCCGTTACAGAATGTGAGACTATCATTAACGATTTTCTAGATGAACAGGTTATGCTAGCCAAGTCACAAAGTTCATGGCAAATGTATTTCGATTGTGCCGCGCGAGTATCAGGAGTGGGGGCAGGGGTGATATTCATTACTCCTCAAGGAGACTTGTTACCATACTCTTTCACGCTAGGCACCGTGTGCATGAATAATGACGCTGAATACCGAGTCCTCATTATTGGGATGAAAATGGCTCAATAGATGGGGATAAAGCTTTTGTATATCTTCGGGGATTCCAAATTGATTATAAATCAGTTGACAACGGAATGCGAGGTGAGAAAGCAGGAACTCTTACCTTATTACAGGAAAGCACAATAGCTGCTAGAGCAGTTCGGTCATGTGGAAATCAAACACATCCCGCGGTCTGAAAATGTAAAAGCAGATGTTTTAACTAGTTTGACAGCAGCTCTATCCTACCCTAATTGGAGCCCTCTCCAGGTAACTATAGAAGAAAGAAGATTTTTTCCATCTTCAGAGGTTATTGAAGAAGTCACCGAGACACTTCCGGTGTCATGTTTAGAAATAACGATGGATGATTGGCATCAACCTTTCACTAATTACCTTAAGTATAATATCTTATCGGAAGATCAGGTGCAGAAACAACAGATCAAGCAGCGATCAAACAGGTTCATTATATGCAGTGAAGTGTTGTATAGAAAATCGTATAATGAGATGTTGTTACATTTCTTAGATAAACAAGAAGTAGATCAAATATCGCGGGAAGCGCATTCTAGTGAATGCAGAGCACATCAAGCGGGCGGAAATCTATTCCACAGAATACATCGAATGGGTTATTATTGGCCCACCATGTTCAAAGATGCAATAGATTATGCAAAGCGATGTCATGAATGCTAAATTTATGGAGATGTTATACAAATTCCCCCGAAAGATTTGTACTAGTCCGTTACTTCTTGGCCCTTCTCTGCTTGGGGACTTGATGTAATTGGTCCTATAAACCCGCCTTCATCCAAAGGAAAGTAGTATATTCTGGCGGCGATCAATTATTTCTCCAAATGGACTAAAGCAGTCGCTTTGCATAATGTTAAGGAAAAGGATGTGGTTAATTTTGTTTACCACGCCATAATATACCGGCATAGTATTCCAGAGAAAATTGTTACGGATAACGGTACTCCCTTTAAAAATAGAGGCATGTAAAAGTTATGTCAGAAATTCAGCATTCGGCATTCATTTTCAACTCCTTACTATCCACCAACCAACGAATTAGTAGAGGCGTTTAATAAAACAATAGTCAAAATACTGAAAAAGACAGTGACAGAAAATAAACGCGATTGGGATGACAAATTGCAAGAAGCATTATGGGCACACAGAACTACTCCTCACACAACAACAAAAACAACACCGTATTCACTAGTTTATGGCATTGAGGCAGTCATCCCAATTGAAATACAAGTAGCATCGCTCAGGGTGGCAGTGCATCAGTCCATAACGGAGGATGAGAATGCAAAGATAAAGTCAAAAGAGTTAGACTTACTCGATGAGAAACGTCTAGCCGCGCTACAATGGTTGTAATTATATCAGGCAAGGACATCAGCCACTTTTGATAAACGGGTTAAATACCATTCTTTCAAAAAGGGGGACATGGTGCTTATGTTGAAAAGACCGATAGTGGTCACCCATAGAACAGGGGGCAAGTTCAAGCTCAAATGGGATGGGCCATATATAATAAGCGAAGTATACTCCAATGGGGCATACAAAGTAGTAAACCAAGATGGACAAGGTATCAGTGTACCGGTCAATGCTCGCTTCATCAAAAGATATCGTCCCTAGCGACACTATTGATTTTGATCCAGAATATTATTGACATAATGATGCTGCATCAAAAGGGGGCAAGAATGGACAAGATCATGCCTATGTATCACTAAATGAACAAAAGAAGAAAATTGTGAGCATATCGAGACTATATTTCATCAATATTGCAAAGAAAAATCATCATCATCAAGCGAGCTCTACAGAACTCTGTCAAAATCGATATCATCACCAAGCTGATACATTACTAACAAGCACAGATGAATATTTTTGAAGATATTAGCAAAGGTGATGACATATCAATTTCAGTCAAACGTGACTATTATTCTTGCGACGACAATGATCACACTCAGAGATGGCTATTATTCTCGCAACTATAATGATTGCACCTACTACCCTCTATTATCTATCAAGACATTTTAAGGCAGTCTAGCCAAAATCCTTAAAAGGGTCCAGATCTTAAAGAAGGGTAAAATCCCAAAAGGATCAAGCACTAAAAGAGCCAGGAGCTCTAAAAAAGGATCAAGCCCTTAAGGATCGAAAGGATCAAGCTCTAAAAGGGCCGACCATGCGTAAGACCTATCAAGATCACCATTTGGGCAATACTGAGAAGCCAGTGGCCCTAAAAAGCCCGTGAAGGCCATCATATGCATACCCATGCGGGCAGCTGACGGAGCTGGTGATTAAAAGTCCCCAACGACTAGTCATGTGTAACCCCCATGCCGTCTGTACAACTTTTCGGTAGCATCACGGGGAACAGAGGAAATGCCCTCCCATGAATGGGCTCGACCTTGCAGATGAAGAAAATGAGGGCTACAGTGCGAGCTTTGGATAGGCTAACCATGCATAAGACCCCTCAGATTTATGGTTCGATTTTAGTATTAACTCATGAGGAAGGGTTTAAACCTACTCATTGATAGACTAGCAACCATGGATTTGGTACCAAAGGTAGCCTTGGAGCTCTGTGAACTCTAGAGAGTTACAGCGGCCAACCCTGTGCGTAAAAATAATCGAGTTCACTGCCCCGGTAGCTTCAATTGGCCCCTCTGATGGATCGCGATTTGTGAACTCCTTAGGCAGTGAGAAGCCCAGTGAACTCCTAAGAGTTACAGAGGCCATCATGTGAGACCCAGCTTCACTACTCAAGAGCTTAAACTGAGTATGCTCCACTACTTAAGAGCCTAAACTATGTGTGACTAACTAAACTGAAATATAGCACCGCCAATTAAGATGAAGATCATTTAGGAGACCCTTACTAACAACGCGTATATGTGTATAAAAGATACAGTATGATAAAAATGAAGTAAAAAGAAAAAAAATGAAGTAAAAGAAAGATTATTGCACCATAATATACCAATCAAAATGTCATTTGAAATATCACCAGTCACTAGTACAACTTGCAATTGTGAAAGCATGTATAGCGGCAAAAATACATCAAAATTATACATCTCATAGCTCTCCTGTTATACCTAATGCTGCTAAATACTGCTGTAAATTGTCTTGAAGATTAACTTGAGCTGCAGCATGTTCCAATCTGGCATTTGAAATAATTCTAGCAGGATCCGGAGTATCAGCTAATTTTTCCTCTAAGGAAGTGATCAATTCCTCATTTTTTGCCAATTTGAATCTTTCAGGATCCACAGAATGACAGGTACACTCTATGTTTTCTTGGACTCCTTCAATGTTTAAACTTGCTTCTGAACTTTGTCGCTCTAACTGAGTGATCTCTTGCTTCAGAAGGACAATATGATTCTCGATAGATTTCTTCTCGTTAACAAAGGTTTTCAATTGCTCTTGCAAAGACGATTGCTCCTGATCATGGCAAGAGATAATGGAAGAGATCTGAGAAACTTTCTCCTTGGAATACGCAAGTTGTTTCCTGTACTCCAGGATTTCAGGAGGAACAGTCACAGTTTTAGTTGAGGACAAGGTAATTATTGAATTATGAAATCTTAAGAGAGCATTGCGCACAGACGAAACGTCAACTTTAGCCATCTGAGAAGCACCATCCAGGACAGTCAAAGCGATAGCTAAATCAGACCATTGATCAGGGTCTTTGAAGATTTCAACAACAGCCAGCATAGAATTCTTGATTAGGGCTAATCTGTGTGTGGAAACCTTCTCAAACGATAGTGCATTCAATGAAGTACCAATAGAACCAGAACTCACTGCACCATTTTGAGGTAAATCCCCTGTTAAGAAATAAAAAGTTATAATAAAAGTTTTATGAACAGGTAACATGAAAGTGTGAACAAAGAGAAGGAACCACCTCTCACTGGCACCGAAGTAGTGAACAGTTGTGTCTCCCTGGTAAGAGGAGGAGTAGGTTCCACCATCTCTGCAACAGATGGGGCCCTATTTTCAGTACTTGAGGCAACGGTAGTGGGGGTAGGAAAATCAGTCAGCTCCGTCGGAGAAGCCATTTCGTGTTTAGCACTTGGAACAACGATATTATGAGCAGAAAAACAATTGGCTCTGCTGGAAAAGGAATCTTACGCGCTGTTGCCATTGGGGGCATCAAAAATCTCGGCGAGGCTGTTGGGGCAACAGGGGGTAAATCCTGAGGGGAGGTCTGATCACCTGAAATAGAACGTGTAAGAGAAGAAGAGGGAAAAGGAAAAGAACAAATGGAGATGGTAAAATTTTCTTAGGATGCGAATATCTGTATCCTCTGTGGACTAAGGGTCCTTCTTGCCTTTCTCCTCCTGCAGATGAAACTTTTGAGGGAATAGCCTCAGAAGAGGGGACTATGTCTCCCTCAGCCGCAGGAATATCTTCTGTAGCTATCTTGTCTCCACTACTGATGTTAACTTCCCCCTCTTCGTAATCACTATCCTGGCTTTCCCTCTCCGTGTCGTCTTCATCAAAGACAGTATCACTAGATGAGGAAGTTGAGCTTTCATTGCTCAGATCTTCTTCGCTCGATTCTTCAACAACAACTTGTTTTCCTTTGGAAGGAGGTTGCTGGCCTTCTGGTTGAGTGATTGCGGTAGTCACCGCCGAAAAGGTAATACCGGTAGTTCTTTCCTGAGGGGAAGCTTGAGCACTTGCTCGAGATCTGGTAACGGGAGAAGAAATTGGTTTTTGTCGATGTTGAGCGGTCTTAGAAGAGCGGGAAGAAATTCGCTGATGTGGAGATTGAACAATCCCAGAAGTAGGTGAGATGGTCGGCTGTTGCTGGAGAGGAGTGGGTGGAGACGGTTCATCTTGGAGCTTAGTAGCATCCTCTGGATGAAGGGGAATATCTACTGTAACCCTTCCTCTTTGATGAAGAGAAACTGGTTCAAACTCGCGGGTCTCGCCATATGCTACCCAACCTTCCAGGGTGTTGTCAGGTTTTATCTCGCAAATAAGTTCGTCTACGGATATCTTGACACAGCGATGACCCGTAGAGGGGGCATGGCTAGTTTTCGGAATGAAACCGACTCCTGATTCAATGACACGACCTTTAAGCTCGGGAGGAGGAAGATGAAATTGCGGTGAAGACCGCTTAAGTTGAAGTAGGAATATCCCAATATGTCCTAGAGGGGGGTGAACAGGATTTTTTTAAGATTTATAAGTTATTTTTCAGTCCTATCTCACTAATCCTATCACAGAGTATAAATTAGGATTACTCAAGAATTAACTCTATTGGCTTCCAAGCCTAATAGAGGATCCAATCACAAACTATTTAAAAGATAAACAATGTGTAGATGAGATTGTGATGGATATGACTGTGTGTGCATAGAATGTGATCATATATAAAGACATGCAAGGAAATCACATAAATAAAAGATAATATCAATCTCAAACACAGTCATTTTATAGTGGTTCGACGACTTGTCTACTCCACTCCCGGCTTCCACACTCAACCCTTGAGTGACCGAATTTCACTAAGGAGGTTTCCCATGGTTCACCTCAAACTTAAAGTTTTAAATCAGGTTCACCTTCAACCTTTACAGAGGTTTCTACTTAGTTCACCTCAAACCCTGGAGTTTTACTGGCGTACTCCTAACCAGATGTTTATGCCCACACAGGATAAGGGTCCACACAACGCACCTTGAGGTTTCTACTCGGTTCACCTCTAACCCTGGAGTTTTGCTGGCGTACTCTTAACTAGATGTTTATGCTCTCCACAGAGTAAGGGTCCACACAATGCACCCCGCACGTACACTCCCGTCGGAGGCCTCTTTCGAGGACTTCAAATGGTGAGCAACACTTAAAACCCAATTCTAAAAAGGAATAATTGCAAGTGTCCTCTGGACTCTTAGTACTTATAGATAAGTTGATGAGTCCCTTTCAGCGCAATGATGAAGATCTCCTTCTTGTTGATGAAGAATCTTCAGCTCCCTTGATTCGCAACACAAAGATGTATATATGCTAGGCTTAGGTTGGGTCAAGACTATGATGGAATACCACTCTCTGAAGATTTTCCTATAAGGAAGATAGAGAGGTTCCCATCATCTATGCATTCAAGGCATCCCAGCTTAATGATATGTCACTAAGGTAGTAGCTGAAGGATCCTTGAATGCGGAAGTTCATTCTCTAATCCACTCTATGAGATATCAATGATGAGGGTGGATTGGAGGATGAACTTCCTGAGAGAAAGGGCTTAGGTAAATGATAGGAAGATTAAAACACTCTAAAGCACTCTCTGCTTTCTCTACCAGCAATGAAGACTACTCTCTCTATTTATAGGCAAAAGGTTCCAATGGATATAAACGGTCATATTTATGACAGAGTTCGATATCATCGATCAGTCGTCAATATGATCGAGCGTATACTCTCGATTGTATCGGCCGACCTCTCGATGATACAAACTCAATTGTCATTTCACTTTTGGAAACCTTCCGCTGATTGGTCGATGGGATCGAGACACACATCGATGTTATCGGATTTCGAACTCCGATTCCATCGAGTAATGGTTCGATCTATCGACAGTTGAAAAATAAGAGAGAAGCCTTAAAAAATTTTTGGATTACAGATATGATCGGGGAAACAGTCGATGTCATCGAAATTTGTACATCGATCATATCGGATACCTTGTCGATGGGATCGATAAATCGTATAGATTTACATGTAAGCTTGCTGGACGATTTATATAACACCCCGAATTTTGGCCAATTTGGGATTTGACGTCCTTAGGCAGTGGGTCAATTAAAACACCTGAAAAATCGCTTAGAACCCAATTCCATAGCCAAAGAAACCACTTAGGATTAATTCCTTTAGAAAATAAGAGTAAGTTAGCTAGCGCAACGCTAGAGTAGCTGGGAAATAGTCTCTGATCACTTTAAATGCGTTCTACAAGACCCAAATCGAGTAGAACGAATGAAACTATAATAATCTAAAACCTCGGATCAAACTCTAAGCCAGTTTGTTCTCTGGACCACTTTGAAACTTTGTATTGGATCTAGACCGCACGTCGAAAGTCTGATACCTACTATCTTAGACCGTTAGGACCGCCTAGCTGGACTTGACAATCATTTCGAAAACCAAGTCCAACCGATAATCACAGGCTATTTCATTGAGCCCGGACTGAAGAGAGTGCTAATAGGGACAGATTTGGAATTTGAAATTTAAATCTGGCACACGACTTGACGCGTCAGTATTAAGCGTTCTGACCGTCAGAATTTAGCCAAATTACATCCTCAGATCAGGAAAAATTTCTATTCCATATCATGAGACTTGCAGACCTGATCTACGTACGGTGATCGCTGAACTGAAACTGGACCGCCACGTGCGATCTGCGAACCCTGCCGGACTGAAAACTTGATGTATACTAGATCCAGTATGCATGAGCTTAAGTCCGATCGCGTTCGGCCAGGGGACCACCAGAAATCATTTTTTGGACCGAAACAGCCCCGAATTGGATATACATCAAGTATACATTGTCCCGAGCCTATTTTGGGCACATTTGAGCTTATAAAAGGGGTTGAAACCCTCATTCCTCTCTCCCAGCCGAATTTGCAAAAAGTCCTAGATTGGGAGAGAGAAAAGGTGAGAGTTTGTGAGAGAAGGTGGGAGAGAATTCCCTACTGCTTGTGCCACGTGCTGCAAGTGGTTAAGCCACGCGCTCTAATCACTTTACCGGTGATTTCTCTACTTTTCAGGTAAGAAATAACCCTAATAAGTTACTGATTTGGGATTCTTTCCGTTCCATAGCATGCAAACTGATAGAACTCATAAATTAGGTTCTCTATTCGCTGTAGACGAAGCGTATACGCTCCGTTCGAATACACACCCCTAAAAGGGAAAAGGTACAGATTTTAGACGCTTTGATTGACTGTTTCCAAAGCTTTCAATGTCGTTTAATAGTAGATTATCGACGGCAATGCCGTTTGACATGTACAACATGCTGTCCGTTTCCTGTTTCGTAAACCAACGAAGAATATGAGATTTAGGGCATTTTAGTCATTTGTAGGAAGTACTGATTTCATTCACATTTTGCTGATGTGATTAACATGGTTTATCGACACATTTGAATGTTAGGAATATGTGCATAATTAGTTTGGCGAAGAGATTCGCCTAAATGCGCACTTCGGGTCGACATACTATATGTAGACTTAAGTGTGTAGTGTAAGTGTTTGTATAAATGCTTGTATTAATATGTATTGAATTAAATGGTGTTATGAATTAGTTTGAGATTGTTTTCTCAATTAATATGCTGATGTAAATGATTTCCTACATGTTAGCTAAATGCATGATTTCATTACATGTATGGAATGCATGTGCTTGAAGATTTGCTTAAGTTGTATGCTATAACATGTGTTAACATGCTCACATGGTTGTATTTCATTTCCAATACTCTCACATGATTTGCTGATGTGATTCCATATGTTTGGGACTATGCCTAGTCCAGGCAGTCGGTAACTGAGCGAATTCGTGGTTGGCTTATCTTTGCCACGAACGACGCGTCGATTAATGCAAGCCGTGTTCTGGAGTTGACGGCAGTGGTTAGGCCACACGAATTGTTTTACGCACTTCATGTCGTTCGACTTGAGATGCGATCGTGCTAGTCGAGCCCGTCAAGTAACCCGACTGGCCGTTGTATGTTCACCCTACATGAGTCATAACTGCTTGAACCTAGGGTACTGAACTTACAGTTGTAAACCCTGTTAACCATGGTACCTTGATCCATGAAGACTCATGAGCCGGGCATGGTGGTATGGGACACCGTGGTTGAGCTGTCGGCCTACGCTGGGGCCACAAACCTCCCCGTAGTGACCAGTGAGAACCTAGTCTCGTGAGCAGATTATGGTGGTATGGGACACTATATTCTTGCTGTCGGCCTACACTGATCAGGCGACGATTCCTTTATAGTGACCGGGAGCGTATTCTGAGTCTACGGGAGGTGACGACCCTTCAGTAGCAGTAGAGTACAGTAGGCCTGTATTGATAAGGTGATAGGGGAGAGGTGCAACGAGTGCGTGTAACAGCCCTGACAGCCCTTGCAGCGACCTACAAAAATATACATCGTATGAGATTACTAGGAGTGATGATCCTAGACAGGATCTGTGTTAGGATTGATATAAGGGAGGTACCTTAGTTTTCCAATCCTGCTGTTTGAATGGACTAATAACAACTCAAAAATCATATCACCATACCATTGCATGTGCCTGGAAGATGTGGAGCACTTGAGGGTCGATTGCATGCCGCGGTCGTAAGATGGTGCCGTATGAGGGAGATCGTCGGTGAGGGCATACATCACGTCATGTCATATTGCATTAACAACAGTATTAGGATTGTCTGATTTACTGCTTTACTATTACCGCATGATTGATTTGAGAAGATGTTAATCTTTGCTCTCTTATCCCACTGAGTTGATCACTCACTCCCACGTTACGGGACGGTGTTCCTGGACACCCACCAGACCCTTTTGTGATTGCAGATGATGGCGCGTCCTGTGAGGCAGAGCCGAACTTGATGATGATGATGATGAGGAGGATCCCTCCTTTATGCGTGTTCTGATCGACGGGATTACAGGGAGGTTGATTAGATACCTTGACACTTTTCATTTTATATTTTTAACGCACTCATGTATATTCATTTTGTTTATTCTTGGAGTATACATGTATGTATATAACCTGGTAACATATTCACACTCTGGAGACATACAACAGTTTATATATGTTATACCTACTATCATAGTCTTCCGCTTGTTAATTTAACTGTCTCTGGAGTATGATATGCTATTCTAGCTTAATCTCACTCATGTTTAATACATTATCACAGACAACATTCAATCATACATATCTATGTTACATAAATAACATTTTGGAACTCAGGAGTTGGGTTTTTGCTCGACCCCCGATTTTCGGGATGTTACAATTTATGTCCTGACTCGATCCAATCGACAAAGTCTCGATATGATCGATATAAGAATATCGATTAATCGACTGGCAACCCGATCAACATTAAAAGCAACCTGAAATTCTTGCTGGAGAGAACATGCTCCCTCAATCGATATGATCGACTGACACCTGATATGATCGATATTTGAGTTCAGATTGTATCGGACAATCATCGATATATCGAAGCATTTGTTAGTTTTCTTTAAAAAAATAGGGGCGCCTGTTGAGGGTCAAATATTGCATATTAGACCCCAGATATTGTCTGGATTTACGAATATAATGCTGTCTAATGGCTCGTTTTCTCATTCTTATGTGGCAAAGTGATTTTATGAGCATGGATGGAAAAAGAACGTTAAAAGTTGAGATTTAACGATCTGATGATGCCAAAGTCAAGGGACACACTCCAGGGGACCAAGATTGACAAATATACACGGTCAGAAATCCGAGAAAAGTTAGAAATTGAAGCTCAAGTGGCCTGAAGGACGTCCAGAATGCAAGATCACGAGGTTCCCACCATCCGTTCGGCTCGAAACTTCATACGTCGCCTTAGGACCATAAATTAACCGTACATATAAAATTTCAGCCATTGAAGATCTCGGGAAGTGCCCCAACTGACAGATCAGCCCATAAACCGTTGATTCTGGGCCCACCTGATATCTGGAACTGCCTCAAAATTATTATTGACGCCTTAAATGAGGAGTCAAAACAGATGGACGGTGCAGATTTCTCCAAAACATTGCAATGGACCCCATATGAAATGAGTGTGTACAGTACACATGTGCACTCGCCGTGCACCAAAATTTCCAAAAGTCGGTCAGCTGCGCTGACCGACGTTTCCGTCTACAACTCAAAAAAAAAAAAAAAAAAAAAAAAAAAGAAAAAAAAAAACTTGCAGCAGACGCACGGCGCTGGCCGTTTTTGCGATCAGTTGTGGGCCCCACACGTGCCCCATAAGCTCAATCCGATCCGTCCACCGTGTAGAGGGCTTCGAGCACTACAAAACCATGTTATTACTTTTTACCCATGCATGCACACGTGTGAGATACAGAGGCCACAAAAGGGCTGCTCGGTAGCGTTCAAAACTGATTCTTTTGTGATTTCTTCTCTGGGACACGTCAATGGACGTTCAAAACCACCCATTCTTGACTGAAATTTCGTTCTGAATCCAATGGACGGGGTGGATTTTCCAGAAAATGCTTCTGTGGGGCCCACCGACCACAACAGCGAAATGGTGCGAAAGGTTTCGCACATCCGCAAAAACTGACTTTTCCGGACAGTTTTGGCCCACCATCTTTGATCATATGGCAGATCTGAACCGTCTATCATGTAGAAGACCCAAGAAAGTACTAAGAGACGGTGTTTCTTTGGAATTTGAGCGAGGAAAGTGGCGTGTTTCATGGTACCGAACTTGGCTGCGAAAATTGCACTCCGTGTCCTGCTATAACCCTGCACTTGGGGAGTGAACAAGTTTTTGGCGCCGTTACCGGGGACTGATGGCTACGTTTTTCTGAAATTAATTAGTTTTAGGATTAGTTTAAGATTAGAATTTTTACTAACTTCAGTTTTAGGTTTAGATTTTCCTGATTTTTTTTATTTTTATTATTATTATTATTTTTTTTGAACTAACTCGTCTTTCCTGTTTTGTAGGATTCTGAGATAGAAACTTCTTATTTGGTGATATCTTTTCTAATTTTTTTATATTTTTTCTCTATTAGGGTTTTTAGAAATTTTATAATCTTAGACTAACTGTTTTAGAAACTAACTTGTTTTGTTTTTTTTTTTTTTTTTTTTTCTGCAGGATCTTAACATAGGAACTTCTTATTTGGTAACACCCTTCTAACTTCTTCTCTTTCTTTCCATATTTCTATAGGACTTTTCTTTTGTTCTAGGATTAGACTCAGAGTCAGGGTTCTACCATGGAATCGTGGGTACATGCATACGCTGAGATGGATAGGAGATATTGGGGAATGCCCGAGGGTTGTGGAATTCAACGTATACCTCAAGATTTTTCTCCATCACAAACAGACATTGAGAACCGACTAGAACGTTATCTTCCATCGGTTAATAGGGCTGTATACGATCGTAATTATGGGAATGAGGATTATTATCAGCCATCATATGCTCCCATGTATGATCAGTATGACTATAACCAGTGGAAACATCAAAGCTGTGAAGATGAACCAATAACATGTTATAATGATTATTCTCTTGGATCCCCTACCTTTGAAATCCATCCAGAAACGATCCAAGAGGATTCGTATCAGCGTAATCTTTCAGCCTGTCTTGTGGAAATGAGAAAAGTAATGGAAACAATGAAAGGACTCGATGCGCGTCTTGATAGGATAGAGGAGGCTCGGTCATCCCAGCCACGACCTAATCTAAAAATACAATGCGAAGAAAGTGATCCGCACTCACTTTTAAAAGAATATGGAATTTGGAATGAGGAGTTGGATTCCGTTAATGAGCATGTGGTTCAATTTTTCGATGAGTCAATCTCGATGACTGTCCGAAAGAATGGTGAAGATACATGGGTGTCTTTTAAATACATTGATGATGACACAGTTTCCTTACATGACACACAAGATTTCAATGATGAGGAAGAAGTTAGTTTATGCAAACCTCTACCCATGTTAGGTGTAGAATGTGAGGAAAGTGATCTCATCCCGAATGTGCACTGCACTGGACTAGACAATGATGCGTATTGGGATGATGGTCATGAATGTGCAGCCCAAATTCTCCCTGAATCAATCTCAAATCTGGTCCAGGTCAACGATCAAGACGTGCACGAAGTGATCGGTCAGGAAGATCTACTCCACTCATCTGACATGCCTGATTTAAATGTGGAGAATGAACCTCTTACAACCGACTCTTCTAACTCTTGTGAGGCATGTTTAGACCACTCCCTTGAATTGAATGATGATATGATTCGAGAGGAGGAGTTGCCCGCTACGACTCTGGAATTTGAAACCACTCAGTTGAGGCCACCATCTGAGCTGCAAACAATTGAGAATTCAGCGCCTCAATTGAGTAATTTCAATGAACAGAGTGATCACATCAATGCTTCACTTACTGATTTTCAATCTATCTGTGCAGGACTGGAGCAAGAGAGCGCACCTCCATCCACTTTCAAAGATGAGGGATTCTTTGCGCAGATCATCACAAGCCACAAAAACGAGTCACACTCATCTGAATTTCCCAACTCGTGGGATTGCTTGGCACACTTTGCGGTTTCAAACGATTTCATGTTAAAAGACAAAGTGGATACTTTGCGAGACAACATCTCGGTAGTCATCACTGACCAAACGAACCCTTATTCTGAAACCCTCTCTTCCCCTGATCCTAAACGTCTACTAGTAAAGGAAGAGGAGCTGAATCTAAAACCGAAGTTTGGAACTTCGGAATATGTTGAGACTATATTACTTTTTAAGAAGTTTTCTAAACTTTATTTACTTGTAGTCTTTGATTCACCATGTAATACTAACGTTGAAACTTCTTCTGTCTTAGGTGAATCGTATATATTACGGATACCTCCAGCAATTCAATGGAAGATTTCTTATGAGGTACATAAGTCTTTCTGGAAAGTCATGCTCCAGGGCGCCCAAGCCTATTGCAAAAAGGGCTTTTGGATGATCCTGTTGAGGAGCTTACTGAGAGACTTATCAAGATATTGGCCGGAAGGAGAACCTTGCGGCATGATCGATTCAATGTTTGTGGATAACATTACTGCAAACCCTCATGAGACTACAACTCGTCCACTAGGGGTAACCTAGGGGTTTAAAGGCTTGTTGCATACGCTAAATGCAATCGAGAGCACCTGCGAAAGTGGTATAGGTAGGATTTTATTTTTGTTATTTTTGTTCTGCTTTCTCTCTCATGCTGACAAGCTTCCATGCCGTGATCTATTGAAAACTCTCTTGATTCGTTATTCAGGTACTATCTTCCCATCACTTCTCATTTACTTTCGTTATCCCATGTGCATTGCATGCTCATATCTTTTACATTGAGGACAATGTAGATTTTAGGTTGGGGGTGGGAAATTAGGTAACCTAATCAGTATTTTCTTGGTCTTGAGCAACAATTGTGAAAAAAATTCAATTGTGAAAAAAATTTTGAATTTTTCTGAAAATTTTCATGAATTCGAAGTGATTTTGACAGATATCCCTAATTTAAATTTTCAAGGTACATAATGGTAGATTTATGACTCTTGGATTCCGTATCTGTTAGATTTCATAGTTAAGTGAATTATTAATCCATGATTAGAAGTTGTAAACATTGATTGAATCATGATTTCTGGACACGTCTTGCTGACACATTAAGATTTCAGTTCCATATCGAAGGATTAACTTGGTAATCACTAAGCACGAAGGGAACCAGTCTGAAATATCTTGCCATCAGGGTATAAAAATTGAACAGGTTGGGCAATTAATCTTCACCATGGGTTTGCTCCCTACAGGTGAAGGTTTGATTCCCTAAGGTTAAACATTCAAAAAAAAAAAAATTTTTTTAGGTAATTAGTCTTTTGCCATAGGTTTGCTCCCTATTGGTAAGGATTTGATTCCTCTTTTTGGCATGACTATTAATGAAAAAATAAAAAGTTGAAAAGATCAAAAGATGAAATTTATGAGGCAAGTTTGGTTATCATGAATTCTCTTGCTGGTTACCAATGAGATCCTGAAATAACAAATTCAATCTTAATATGATTAGCTGAGATTACACTATACATCCATGGATCTCAATGTTTAAAATTTTTCTAATTGAAGGATTAATGCTTTACACTTGATTATGAAGTCTACGGTGCGCTTGAGCTCAAGAGAATACAATTTCTAACATTCATGAATATTAAATTTCTCGTATTTTGTTCAAAATCTCACTCGATTTCATAGAAAGTTCTCCTATAATTCTCAACTTATTTTTCGCATACTTTGCTCGGGACTAGCAAAATGCTGGTTGGGGGTTGTGTTGAGGGTCAAATATTGCATATTAGACCCCAGATATTGTCTGGATTTACGAATATAATGCTGTCTAATGGCTCGTTTTCTCATTCTTATGTGGCAAAGTGATTTTATGAGCATGGATGGAAAAAGAACGTTAAAAGTTGAGATTTAACGATCTGATGACGCCAAAGTCAAGGGACACACTCCAGGGGACCAAGATTGACAAATATACACGGTCAGAAATCCGAGAAAAGTTAGAAATTGAAGCTCAAGTGGCCTGAAGGACGTCCAGAATGCAAGATCACGAGGTTCCCACCATCCGTTCGGCTCGAAACTTCATACGTCGCCTTAGGACCATAAATTAACCGTACATATAAAATTTCAGCCATTGAAGATCTCGGAAAGTGCCCCAACTGACAGATCAGCCCATAAACCGTTGATTCTGGGCCCACCTGATATCTGGAACTGCCTCAAAATTATTATTGACGCCTTAAATGAGGAGTCAAAACAGATGGACGGTGCAGATTTCTCCAAAACATTGCAATGGACCCCATATGAAATGAGTGTGTACAGTACACATGTGCACTCGCCGTGCACCAAAATTTCCAAAAGTCGGTCAGCTGCGCTGACCGACGTTTCCGTCTACAACTCAAAAAAAAAAAAAAAAAAAAAAAAAAAAAACTTGCAGCGGACGCACGGCGCTGGCCGTTTTTACGATCAGTTGTGGGCCCCACACGTGCCCCATAAGCTCAATCCGATCCATCCACCGTGTAGAGGGCTTCGAGCACTACAAAACCATGTTATTACTTTTTACCCATGCATGCACACGTGTGAGATACAGAGGCCACAAAAGGGCTGCTCGGTAGCGTTCAAAACTGATTCTTTTGTGATTTCTTCTCTGGGACACGTCAATGGACGTTCAAAACCACCCATTCTTGACTGAAATTTCGTTCTGAATCCAATGGACGGGGTGGATTTTCCAGAAAATGCTTCTGTGGGGCCCACCGACCACAACAGCGAAATGGTGCGAAAGGTTTCGCACATCCGCGAAAACTGACTTTTCCGGACAGTTTTGGCCCACCATCTTTGATCATATGGCAGATCTGAACCGTCTATCATGTAGAAGACCCAAGAAAGTACTAAGAGACGGTGTTTCTTTGGAATTTGAGCGAGGAAAGTGGCGTGTTTCATGGTACCGAACTTGGCTGCGAAAATTGCACTCCGTGTCCTGCTACAACCCTGCACTTGGGGAGTGAACAGCGCCGGAAAGCAGTCTGTCGATATAATCGATCCACTTCAGATATGATCAATTTTTGAATATCGATGATATTGATTCGAAGGTCGATATATCGATAAATCATCCAGAAGATTGTTTGATTGCTGGATGTTTTTTTTCTTCACTCGATTGTATCGATTGATATGCCGAGTGTCACGCCCCAAACCTGAAAATTGGATTTACATGAATCCCAATTTCCGAATCCGGTGTTGATAGCCTCCGTAGTGCCCCATTCTCGGCTCCTGTCAATCAAATGCCAGATTCCGATCCTGGGATCCTACAAGGAGGATTTTTAGAATGAATTTTTTTTTGTAATGGAGCATAACCACAAGCATAATCAAGTCACAAAACAACATCACCACATATCCACTATAATAAAAATTGTAAGTACAATGCAGAAAGGGAAATACAAGGTGATCAAAAAGCTCCAAAAGGTCCTGATATGCACTCCTGTCTCAGCGCTGCTGCCGTCCAATGCTACCTGCACGCAACTATCGTGCATAAGCTTACAAAAGCTTAGAGGGTGGTGTAAGTGTGTGCGTAAGGCAAACGCCAAGTGTACAGTATCAGAACAATGCGGAAGTATGTGGTAAGTCCATAGAATCAACCATGCCAAAGCTATGCGATGAGATATGAATGTCATCGGCCACACCGATACAATGCAAAGCCTATATAGCCGAATGTCATATGTGAAATGCAATCCAAGCAAGTCGGTACTCCTCAAGTACGTATATCAGTACAGTTCCCCTCTGGATATCACCGGGGTCTAATACACTTCGCAGAGACTGCCACCTCCCTAGCTGCACAGTCAAGCAAGCGGATAAGACCTCACTATCCGCCTGACCAGTAGTATGCCAATACCTACCCGGCTCGTCGATAGTGGACTCATTTACGAGCTGGTCAAACTCAGCCTAGCTTATAGCCCCCTCACTCAGGAGGATAAGGCCACACCCCCTTCCAACCGACCACGACACAGTGGGAGACGCGGCCTACTGGTATTCGGCACTCTGGAGCTCGTGTATCCACTCGGTCTAGATGTTAGAGCCTCTCCTGGTACCAAAAAGGTTCTGGGACTTTCACCCAAGGACATCCTAAGTGCCCACAGTGCTAGAATAAGTATTTTCGGTATCCAATACGGCCATCCACGATGTACCTGTGGAGCCACGGCCCTGATGTCGCTAGGGCGTACAGTGATCAAGTCATACGTATGCGAGATGCATGAATCACGCTGTCAAAACATGCAGCAATCCAGCGCGTACTGCACGATCATGTGAGGCACTCAGTCACACAACGAGTCCCGTAAATGGTCTGCCCAATGGCGTGTGCTATGATCAGTCATTACTCATATCAAGCATACATATGATGCGTATGGGCATAAGTCATGAGATTATACTAAGCATGTTATAAAGCGATGAATATTAACGAGTATGAGCCAATTAATGGACCCTAAGGAGAGTTACCATGCGGACATTTAACCAACATTATACATACAATGTGGACGTCAAACCAATATTGTTCCTTAGGCACAACCCGCCATAAATATCATTACATGAGCCATGGAAAATCACACATTGCAATAGACCCTAAGGACATCCGTTGGGCCTCGATCCATGGGCCTTAGATACATCAAATGGGCCGAATCGCATGGGCCTTACATTCATCAAATGGGCTGCGTTAATGGGCCTCACCAATGAGCCTTATGTACATTGCAATGGCCATAACCCATGAGCCTTAGAATACATCAAAATGAGACTAATCCATAGGCTCCAAACACATCACAATGGGCCTCATAGTATGGGCCTTACATTCATAGAAGTATGGGCCTCAACAATGGCCTTATACACCTAAAAATGAACCATAACAATGGGCCATAAATAAGGGCTACAAATGCGTCAAGGTGGGCCTCCACGGATGGCCACAAATACACCCATATGGGTACCATCACGTGAGCCTTATATAAACCAATGGGCTTCGACCCATGAGCCTTAAAATACATCAAAATGGGCCTTACATTCATCAAATGGGCTGCTCTCATGGGCTTTAAATATACCAAATGGGCTACACCAAATAAGAGTGGTGAAAAGACTTCTGCAATTAAAATTCCTAAGGCCCACTATGACATATGTTTCCCATCCAACCTATTCATAAACTATCATAGTGATAGATGAAGTGGGACACAAATATCCACTTAATGGGCAGCTACAATGACCCTTAGATATTTTTGAACGATGGGCGTCATTGACCATTACCTAAATGGTGGGGTCCATTTGAACTTCAGATCTGCCTCATTCTGTAGCTCATGTAATGAGCTTTCAAATGGTTGGAATGGTTGGATGCAACACACGCATCATGGTGGGGTCCACACACCTGGCCCACCAATAGAATGAACGGTTTGGAGGGTGGGCCTACTGGCCGTCCAGCAACTGACTGGACGGCTTTTCCCAAACACATATACGGTGGAAACCACCGTCCACAGTGGTGGTCGGTACTAATAGGACACATACATCATTGTGGGTCCCATGTGGGGCCCACCACAATGCTCTTATGCCATCCTACCCGTTGATAAGGTCACTCAGACCTAGGTGAGAAGGAAAAAAATAAATTTCAGCTTAATCCAAAATTTCTGTGGACCCCAAAAAGTTTCAATGGTGGGATTCCATTCACACAGTTTCTCATGGTGTGGGCCACCTGAGCTTTGGATGTGTCTCATTTTTGGGGAGGGCCCACCTCAGAGGATGGGCCACCTTATGGACGGCTGCAAGGCCGCAGGCAGCTGCCTGCACCGTCTGCAGCAGCAGACGCTGCTCTCTTTCTCTGTTTTTTTTTTTTTGAAATCCCTATTTCCTGAGGATTTTCAGGTGTGCGGGCCACCCCAAGTAAATCCACTCTGTCCATCGCATTCCCAAGGCCAAAACTGACCTATCAAGACCAATAATGGACATCTTCCAGTGCGTAGCAAAAATCTAAGTAGATGGCAACGGTACTGATATTGTTTTCAACACTATGGCCCATTAGATACCCCGATCAACCTCATTTTTCGGCTCAACGCCTAAAATGGGATGGGGAAAAAGATAGACGGCTTGGATTGAATACATACCTCAAGGTGGGGCCTATATGGGTGGCCCACCCCATGAGCTTAAGAATCCAAACAAAATTTGTATTTTTCCTTCAATGTCCAGCAACGTCCAGACGCTGGACGTTGCTTTTTCCCCCCCTTTTTTTTTTACATGGACCACCACAAGATGGATGATACGTGTAAGATGGGCCCCACTCATGGAGGGTTTGGATAAAATACATAGTTCATGTGGGACTCATTCAAGTGGGCCACATGGCCTCATCAACATTGCAGAAAATAAATAAATAAATGATAGGAAGAGAGAGAGAGAGATTGAATGACACACGTGCATGGAGGGACCCCGGCACTATGGGCCCTCCGTTTCAACCATCCAAACATACATCAATGGGTCCCATTACATATGGGACCGTCCAAATAAAAGAACAACGGTGGAGATCCCACTCCACCAAAAATGGACGGTCTAGATGACTTCTTTAATACAAGGAAAGTAAACATCATGATGGGGTCCATGGAGAATGGCCCCATCGTGGAATGATTTGATTATCAAGATGGGCCATCGACCACATCTTAGGGTCCCAAATGAGATCCACACCATTGATCGGTGGGCCTCACTTGGCCCATCATAGAAATATAAAAATCTAGCTTATGGAAACACCCACCACTTGATCTTCTTGGTCCGTTGGATAGCCGGTCTCTTAGAGCTTCACTTTGATGGTGGAGATGGGAAATGGATGGCTAGGATGATGGGATTTGGGGATGGGAAGTGGGCCACCAAAATGCACATTTTTCTCTCATGGAAGGCCTTGGACGTGGGAGGCTTTTGCTTGAGATTTTAAAATGAGAAAATGAGAAGGAGAGAGAGAGATTTGTAAGGAAAGAGGGATGGGTGATGGGTGAAAGGGTGAGGTGAGTGATGTGTGATGTGAGTGATGGGTGAGGTGAGAGCTTGGTTAACTTTTGGTGGTTGCTTAACTTGTGGAGAAAGAAAGCATGGTGGGTGTACTTGACATGAGAGGTGATTGATGGGATTGATTGATGGGATTGATGGGACATATTGTAGAGATTTCCTTGGGATTTGCAACGCGCGGTGTTTTTACTCGAACTGAACGCAGGTCCGCATCTCATCGTCTGGGTATTAGATTGATGCGTGAGTTGCGGCGTTCGAACCGCGGTGATGGTGCGGTCGCAACTATACAAGTCTCGGATTAAGCCGGCTCAAATGAATAGGATACGACTTATGGTCATGCGCAACGTCAACTACAGGTCGCGGATTGTCAGAATTTGACGAGAAGGGTCGCGGGAAACAACAGAACAGTATGGATTAGGATACGGGTCTTACACCGAGGACATCGACAGAGCTGGTCGATCATATCAAAAGGGGAATCGATATAATCGACAGTGTAAGAAAAACTTAGAAGATTTTCTTTTTGATAAAAAGTTTTCTTACAAATAAACCCTAAGATGTTCTGGTTCTTTTTAAGGGTTTAATCACCTGATGTTTTGGGACATGGGATGTGAGGCTATGATTTACCTTTCGGTGAGCTTCTACACATCCAGTTGAGGTGGACGCTTGACTTGATCTTCTTGTTAGGCGCAGTTATCCGACTGACTCAACCTACAACTAATTGACAAACCAGGGCAAGTAGTAGGTGCACTTTCAGAAGCCACACAGGTTTATCCATACGCAGGCTTTTTCTAGCCAAGTGGGATTGGTGTACCCACCACCTCATGTGATTGTATGATGCTCTGGGAGTACGATCACAGCCTGGAATAATAAAAGAAGAATCCGCCCGGCATAACAATTGCTTCCAAACCATTGCCCAGTTAAATGGGCCAGTGCCATAGCTTCGCATTCTCCTGGTAACTAACCCGCAGTCTTCCGGCACTGCTTGGTCAAAACCAAATTGACGAGCGAAACGGCTCAGATAATATGGCTCCCGCCAGGATTCTGTCCATTCCCTTGATGGGAGGCTACACGATTTAATAGATACGAAGAATCCCCTTTCTGCTACGGTAAGTGGAGATGTTCCTGTCCTCTCTGTGTCTTCAACATAACAAGGAAGGCTAAAATGAAAGTAATCTATCTTGTCATCCGAGGAAATAGCATCTTTCGCCCAATCATAAGATCTCTTCGCCATAGATCTCTTGTGAAAGAAGCAAAGGGGAAGTTTCGAGGGATGAACATAAGCCTTTTCTAGCACGTCGAAAGTCCACGGGAAGTAAACGCCAAGCCAGCCGAAGAAATAATGCCATGGCATGAAGGTTGAAGTAGAACCAACAGAAGGGCTCTTCACGTGAGAAGCAATTTTCCCAAAGCCTCTGTAGATCGAACAGAGGATGGGAGGTGCAAGTGAATACCTGACTCCTTCAGTCATGGCGCCTGCTATCACAAATAAGGAGGGGCGAATGGCATCTGCTGACTTTGAACTTGGAAGAACTATTATACTTAGCCAATAAGTTAGGAATGCCACAAGTTCGCCATAGACGGAATATTCGGCATGACCTTTGATACCTTTTCAAAGGCATTCAAGTTCCTGTGAGTGATTGCCCTCAAATTTGAAAAATAAGTAGGAGAAATCAAATATATATATATATATATATATATATATATATATATATATATTTAACAGGCCGCAGTACAAAAAAAGAGATAAGGGAAGAAAGAGAGTTACTTGAAGCCTCAGCTGAAATGGCTAGCCATTGCATAGGATGAATTTTGTGAATGTTTGGGAATTTGGACATTTCCTTGAATATTTCTGTAGTTGATTCTGAAATAGAAGGTATACGGTCAGGTGAAGAAATGAAGGCAAATTCTTCATTAGTAGGGACGAATTCGTCGAAGATTTTTCCTATTATCGGTAGGTCGGTAATTCTATGAATGTCCCAAAGAGTGATGCTCATTTGACCTTCAGGAAAATGAAAAGAGTTGGTGGAGGGACACCAGTAGTTAAGGAAAGCCTTCAGGATAGAAGTTTACCTATAGAAAGGTTGCGACGTTGTTTCAATGGTGGCAAAAACATCAATCTTCAACAGAGTGTCTACATGTTTTTTCATGACTGCAGCAGCCCATTCCGAATAGTAATTTCGAGGAGTAAGAGAGCCTCTCGTTCTGAACTCCTCTGGGAGCTAGATGAGTTGGCGATAACTGAAACATCGTTGAAGCGTCTCGTAAAAGCAAGTGGGGTACAAGCTGTGGAGGTCGTAAGAAGGCACGAGGAAGATCATGGGATGTACACTGCCAATCTGCTGTCTTGGTTTTGGTGGTTGCAGGATGCCTTCCAGTATTTTCGATTCTCTAAACGACCAGGACTCTGAATAAGATAGTCTTTCTAAGGATAAGAAGTCCCTAGGCTCACAGATTAACATCGACTGATGACGATGAATCTTAATGGGGATTGAGACAGTGCCTCGTCTGTAAGGGTTGCCTAATTCTGTGATACTTTGGACTAGGCGGACTGATTCCCAGGAATTATTGAGCCTCTTCTTGTTATGTTCTTTAATCTTCTCTTGGAATTCTTTTGCTTTGTTTCTATGAACTTTCTTCGTTCTGGAGGGGGGAGGAGTATCTTCTCTCGCAGGAAGTCTTTCGCTGCTCGTATGGAAATGCGTTGTTGTTTTTAGCCATTTTTCCCAATCATAATCTCGGCCATGCGTTGGCGGCCTTTCGAGATCTCCCATAATGATGGCCCTTTGGATAGGAGATGGGAAGGCCTCGATGCGAGGGGAGAAGTCAAACGTTGGCAACACTGGCTCCTTTATGAAAGCAGGGCGCTTGACGGTTGTCTTGAAATGTTTACATAAGGGTTGAGTAGGAGATGATGGAGATGATGGAGATTCTGTGGCTTGGGGCGTGATGAAAGGATCAGAATTGGGGAGTTCTTAATGAGAGGGCTGATCTGTAGGAGGATCGACAACGATGAAGGTTCTCTTAGTACAAGCCATGACTACCAAAGATCAGAACCTGAAAAGGAAAGGAATTGGGAGGGTCAGTACAGACTGAACAGAGATAAGCATGGAAAAAGACAAGTAGTTGTTATGCATGCACAAGAATGGAAGATCGTTGCGTGTAAAAGTGAATGAAGACAAGTGACCGTTGCACGCGCACATGCAATCTAATTAACTATTTTAAAGTAGAGTACGTTGCGCGTGCTCACGCAAGGTATTTTCACCTTGAGCATTGCGCGTGCTCGCACAAGGGATTTTCACCTTGAGCATTGCGCGTGCTCGCACAAGGGATTTTCACCTTGAGCTTTGCGCATGCTCGCTCAAGGTATTGTTAGTAAAAAAAAATCGTCAGAGCTCCACTGCAGCAGATGGAAGTAAACAAATGAAGCAATTACGGGTATTATAGGGAAAGGAGGGCGAGTACGGTACTCAGTCATTAGTTGCGCATGGAAATGCAAGGCACCGGTTGCGCGTGAACACGCAAGGGGACTCGTTACGGGTGGGCGCGCAAGCTGATGGCTAAAAAATATTGGTGAAGATTGATCCTAATTCTTTGATTTGAGAGAACAAAGAAACGGATCAAGGGGGCATCTGTTGGAGCATAAAATTAACATCAGAAGAAAGTAAGATGATTAGTTGAGCGAGGTCGCGCAATGACCATTTGATGCGCGTGGTCATTGCGACCATTCGATGCGCGTGGACGCGCAATGACCATTTGATGCTCGATGATGTGTAACATATTTGGGTTGCGCATGGAAGCACAACAAGTAAAAAGGAATGGATGAAATCCTCATTACGCGTGGTTGTGCAGGCACTATTCATTCCCCGGGAACGTGCAGGTAATTTTCTGTTACGCATGTAAGAGTAACTAATTCCGATATCACATGGATGCGAACAATCAAGAGCGAGTGGTTACAATGAATGGTTCAGATCAGATGTAAGAGTGGGCCATGGCATGAAGATCGAGGTGTGACACATGTGGGGGTCCTATAAATACCCCCTCACTCCCTTTATTTCACGATTTGAAGATTTTGGAAAGAGCAGAGCATCGAAAGGTGAGGAACAAGGCCTCCATTACGCGTAGTCACCGTTGCGTGGGGACGCGCAGGATAAGTACCTGATTATGCGTGGACGTGCAACCCAAATCTTCATTGCGCGGGGGCACGTTGCCCACTGTTTCATTGCACGGGGACGTGCTGCTGCTGCTCCAATGCGTGGGGTCGCGCAACCTGTCTGCAGGTTGCGCGTGTATGCAGAAGTGCTGGATGATTTATCTTGAAGGGAGGAAGGAATGCTGCCGGATCTCCTGAAAGCATTCAAATTCACTCTTCATCATTTCAAACTCTATCCTCTGCCTAAAGGATGAGCTCGAAAGTGAAGCTGAGTTGACCAAATCGACATTCCTCCTAAGTCTTAGGAGATGATCAAAATAGCTGTCGAAAGGCTGCCAAATTCCAGATCTGATGCTTGACTTTCTTAAAATGATCTATTTTAGAATCAAGGGATGTAACGAGGATGTAAACGAATTTAGTATCAATGAAATGTGATGATTGTTTCAAAATACTCTTTCTGTTGATATTTAAATAAGATAACTTTCCAAATCAAACATATTTGTTTCTTTGTCGAAACAGTGTCTACACATGCTCCTCTTTGACCGAGGTTGCGCGCAACTGAAGGTCAAAGCGAGTGGACACCTCACCCTTCTGGTCAGAAGAAAAAAGGGTAGTGACTCGAATCTGTTGCCTACCTTTGTATCATTGTCAGTCGACTGTTTGGAAAAGAGATGACTTGCACATATCATGAGGGTTGAGGAAAATATTGTGATTGCCTCTTGCACATTCGTCGCAGCTTTACGGATCACCAATCACAACCCTTTCACATCAAATTATTAATAACATTGGAGGGTAAGTCCGAAAAGTAAGGGCCTTTGCACATGTATCGCGGCTTTACAAGGATTCCCATACTATTTGGTCTGTCATCCCTTTGCTACGTAATCACCTTAGGAATATTCAGTCTATTTGATTCTCAAAGTGGTTAGTTGCCCTGTGCATTGGTGTGGCCTTACGGGGAACTCACTACACCGACTTGGACTCAATCAAATTTCCAGAACACCCCGGACTAGGTATGTGCAGGTAATCTTTTTCCATGCAGTCTGTTGATTCTGATACTTTAGTTACAATAGATTGTTGTCTCTTTTGAGTTTGGTTATTCTGTCCAGAAATTGATCCCCTCATTTCTACTGGCATTCGTACGACTGTCTAGATATGGAGATCGGGCCAATCGTACATGTATCATGTACGGATTCGATCATTCTTCGGGGAAACCGGAAGAGATCGAATCTTATTTAACTGTGTGCACTGGCCACAACTGGAGAATATGGAAGATTCCTCACTTTACTGCGCGCCACATGCATTTTTTAAAAGTTTTTATAAATCTAATCTCTTTGGAACTGGGCTCCTTGGAGATTTTATTTGCAGATATTTTTAGATTTTTTTAAAAATATCTGTTCAATCTCGTGAGTTGGTGTCATCATTCAGTTTTTATTTGCAGCAAAGTCAGATGGCCTCCACTAATAAATTAATAGGGCTCAATGAGTTAGAAGAAGTGTCCTTTTTGAGGCTATACTCCCTGGGGATTTATTTTATTTATTTTATATATATATATATATATATATATATATATATATATATATATATATATATATATTGAAATTGTTGGCAAGTTTTCAACAATTTTTGACAATTTTTGGGATTTTTGGTAGTTTTTGGGAACTTTGGTAATATCATTGAGATTCTCAATTTCTCGTGAGAATTTGAACTTATCGTGAGATTTTGGGAAGAACTTTTTTATTTAGGTATTGTTCAACTTTCAATGGGAGAAACCGGTTGCTCACAACCACCCTCAGGGACAGGCCCGCCGCCCCATGCACGTTTTGGTCAGGCGATGGTCGGACTACCGCAAGTGGTAGTCCGGCTACCACCGGTCCGTTGCTTAGATCGTTGGTCCGTTCGGTGCATTGGTCCATCCGATGTGGCCTTCTTCCTTATTTGAATCCTTTCCTTGGGATGTCCAGGGAACCCATTGTGGTCCCTGGAGCTATCTTAGGTGGAGTTTTTATTGATTTCTTGAGCCCTTTTTGTATTTTCTTCATTTCCCCAACTTCAGGTAATCTTGACCCTTAAGTTCTTGCAGGATCTTGTCGGGCTGTTCATTTTTAGGAGCCTTTGATGGGTTGGATCTTCTCTTGGGATTGGAAAGGGCCATGATCAGGACCATTGGACCATCCTGATTGGATTTGATCCCTTGGATCTTGTTGGACTTATTTGCTTTAGGGTAAATGGTTGGCTAGATTATTATATATTTTGTCTCTTTTTCTCTCTTTTTTTTTTATTTTGTTTTTGTTGTTGGAGTGGGGTGTGATAAGAAAAGGGCCTCACCCTTAGATCTTTATTTATTTTAATTTTTTGTATTTTTTATTTTTTTTGAAATTGTTGGTGATGATCTGGACCGTGGGATGGGTGATCTGGGGCTCACTTGAGTGTGTTGATGGTATGGATTGTGATGGTTGGCCATTTTTGGTGAATGATGGATGGATAGGATTTTCTAAGTGGGCACCACATCATGCTCCTGACATGTGCAGATGCATGGATTTGTGGTGGATGGTGATTTTTGAAAGTGGTCTCTAGAAAGAGGTTTTGGGAAACTTGCCTTGTAGATGGGCCTGGGCATGGGCCTTGAATGGGCTTTTGAAGTGGGCCTTAAGATGGGCTTTTTGACGTGGGCCTTGAAATGAGATTTTTGAAGTGTGGGCCTTAAGATGGGCTTTTTTGAAAACGGGCATCGAAATGGGTTTGAGCCTTATGGAAGTGTACTTACTTGTGTGCTTTGCCCATGCAACTTACCTCGTCGCGGTCGAAATGAGGCTAGTTCTTCCTGTCAGTCGACCGATCTATGCTTTGTGCCTAGAGAGGGCCGACATTTATCCGACATATCTCGAGAAGGCGGTGAGCCCATAGTCTTGAGAGGACAAGGAGTCAGGACGCATTGGCCTAATTGGTTCCATGACCCGCAGCCGTTATTCTTTGAGGTCCTGAAGTGTACTCCATTTGTTCACTTATTTTAGGTTTGTCTGAGCAAGACGAACATGTCCCTCCTGTCTACTTTGATTGAGCAGTTGCACCTTGAGACCCATACCTTTCAGGTACCTTTTGGAGAGTGGGGGATTACCCCATATGACATATACATGCAGCTGGGTCATCGGTATGACGGAGGATCTATCCCTTTCAAGGACGACCTTTCGGTGCCTACTAAGGATGACTGGATGGGGTTATTGGGGATGATGCCAGATGCCGTGAATTTTACCGGTCCTCGATTCAAACTTCTCTGGCTATCATCGAACTTCGCTTAGCGTATCCCTGAGATTGAAGCTGCGGCTGTGGTGAAGGCTCATGCCCTAATTTTGTACACTATGGGTGTGATGATTTTCTGTCAGGGGAATGAGCTAGTGAGTTCCCGCTTGTTGTCGCTCATGGTAGACATCACTTTTCCCACACCGTACAACTAGAATGAGGCTCTTCTGGCCCATTTGTACGAAAGGGTTGGACAAGGCCAGCCATTGTACTAGTCGATCTTTGACGGGCTTTTACCCAGTCATCGAGGTATTTTCTTGAAGTCTATTTCTGTAATATTCTCCCTGGAGATGGTCTGGTGTGCCTTTTTCTAATTGTGATTTTTCTCAAGTTTACTTTTTGACCACTTTCCCCACTTAGCCCCTACCTTGATTGATCATTTGCCTCCATTTCCTTGCATGTGTTGTGGTACAAGGATAACCGCAGCCGTATGCGTCTATTTTCTGATCTTTCTTGGAGGTCGAATATCGACACCCTCGTTCCTGATGATGTGAGTGATCTGCCATTTTCTCACATTGCCCATGTGTTACTTTCTGCTTATCTCTTAGCCCTTGACTTTTCCTCCTTTTTGCAGTTCCATACCAGGCCGTATCTTAGGTCAAATGTGGCGCTTACACATGAAGCTCACGAGGCCTTCCAAGCCTCATGCCGGCGTCGCATTCTGGAGGACCCAGGCGTGATGAAGTGGTACCTCGGGGAGAGGCTTTTTTGACAATTGTCTGGTAGCCCGTTAGTTCCCCTTAGTTCACCTTTGGGTCCATCTGATTGGAGATCAGTGCCTGAGTGAGTTGACTGCTACCTTGGAGGGTTTGATGCCAGCGCTTTTTTTGATCCGGATAGAGAGTACAGCTCCTGGTGCGAGCAGTACGACATTAGCCCGATCTTACAGTGCACATTTTGCTGGAGGAGGGATCTTGGGGCCCCATTTTCATCACAAGGACACTAACGATTATCTTCCTAATGATGATTAGTTCATTGTATCATGCAATCTTGTATCCTTGGATGTGTAATCTCCATGTTTATATGAAACCCAGTTGATCAACGTTGCCTTTTTTTGTCGTTAATTTTGATCACCTTTGTAATCTTAATTGAGTGCACGGAGGTATGTTCCTTGGTCCTGGATTTTCGGAGCAAACCTTGCCCAAAATACGGCTGAAAGTGGGCCTAAGTGGCGGTCGGACTGCCACAGCGGTAGTTGACTGCTACCCATTGACTTTCTTCCTCTCATTCTGTTCTGTAAGCATTACAATGATGCAAAACTGTCAGTTCTGTAGGCGATGATTGGAGTACTGTGGGTGGTAATGGGGGTATCGCCTCTATTAATCTTTTCTTCCAGCGAGTACCCCTCTTCTCTGTTCATTTCTTTTTGTCCTATTCTGATATTCTCCTCTTCTTTTGGTCATCTTTTCACCTCTTTTGTCCCTTCCCTTTTGTCTTTTTGTTCCTTTATCCCTTTTGTCTTCTTCTCTTTTGTCTTCATTATGGATAACCATCAGAATGTTGGTGGGCCCAATATAAATGATGGGGGAGTAGATGCTCCTATTAATGGTAGAGGAAGGGATGGGTTAGAGGTTGGTGAAGGAGTAATGGCTCCCATGGAGGAGATAAATTCTACTTTTGATATGGCTTCTTTCTTTATTGATGATGGATATGAGGCTGGTTTGGGTAGATATGATGGATTGACACCAGATGGGCCACAAGGGTTCATAGATGTAAGCATGATGTAGGAAGATGGTGTGGATGACAATGTGGTGGTGGTGAACGATTCAGATGGGGTGGAACAAGTCTGGATGGGTGGCGGGCCACATTTTGTCAGCTCGAGCGGTTTGAATTTGGTGGGTGATGGGTTTCTTGCAGACGGCTTGGCTCAAATTTTTGGCACAGATTTCAAGACAGTGTCTGGACAGGCAACTGTCGTCAGGGATCAGGGTGTTGGTCCTATCAGCCATTGGGACACTTTGGGTGTTGCAGCTCCTGGGGCTTGTGTGTTTCAGATAGCCCCAGATGTGGCGGTCGTTGGTGGCTCAAGCCTGCCCGATGCAGCTTTTCAGGACACCTTACATGATGCGATGGGTGATGTTGGCTTCTTTCAGCTCCATGAGATAGACTTGCTGGACGAGGGAATGCCCATTTTTTATGATTCTCCCGTTAACTTGGGGATTTAGATTGTGGAGGGCGTGCCTGTCCGGACCTGTCGATTGTAGCACCGCGATACCTGCTCAGAGCGTCTACACCTTTGGATAGAGAGCTTGACTAAGTCTAAGATCTTCGAGTTAAGTTCCTTGGGCTTTCGGGAGGTTCTCCACTTCCACTGAGTTCACCTAGATTGATGACTATTGAATGTGGTGTCATATGACTGGGTTCTGTCTCTGAATCTGTTTTCCTTCAATGACCTGGAGCTGGGCCCATCACCGGAGGAGTTCTCGCGCCCGTCCGGTCTTCCTCTCACTCGGGAGGCTTACATTCCCTCATCTGAGCCGGTTGGTTCTTCTGATCTGCTTTTCTGGTTTGGGTTTCTCATTCTAACTACTCCAGAGGGTAGGGCAGGTGAGCTTTCACTTGCAGTCCTGTATGATCGTTGTTCTACTTCCCGAGGTGCCCCTAGATCAGATCGTCAACTTCAGTGTTTGAATGAGCTAATATTTTGTGTCCTGGCTGAGCTACTTTTCTCAAGTTGGCGGCTGTCATCGTTGGTGGCCTTATTGGATGTATTCCGTCGTGTCCTACATCGTAGGAGCATTACCTCCGTGGTACTGGCAGAGCTCTTTTTAGGGCTGACCGAGTGCTCCCTTGGTAGTACCCGTATCCTCCGGGGCTGCTGCTCATTCCTTCATGTATTTCCCCCTTTTCCTTTCCTTTACTTGGCGTGGTTATCGGCTTGTGAGCCAATCTTGACCCATATCTTCTTGTAGGGTTGGTTGTGGGAGCACTTGTTTATGACTCCTCAGGTTCTGGGGCTGGATTCCCATTGTGGTGACGTGTTGTGCTTATTTCTTGACGGCCTCCCACTTAGTGTTGAGGCTACTGAGTCGCTTCATCATTGCATGCTCACTCAACTTCGAGGGTGGGAGGTTAGTTGGGAGGCTACCTAGCTCCATCGCTTTCCTTTAGTCTGCGGCATTGCTCGTACTCCTTTACTATTGTTGGGGTTTCGGGGATATTGCTCTTATGATCCCATGTGCTTCCTCCAATAGTTAAGCTTTTGGCAGGATATTCCAGACTTTGCCTTTTCTGGATTCGAGTAGCCCTCTCTTCCTCCTGTTTTGACGGCTCTGTATAGGCGGGTCTAGATTTCCTGGCAGGGATCTTTTGGATGTCGTGATGTTGGAGCTCAAATCTTGGGCCTCTCCTCTTGCTACAGTGTTGTAACAACGACGGGTGGTAGAGTAGTCACTTCATTGTCAGGTCCCAGGCTGACACTTGGCGGATGAGGCTGCTGATCTGATATGGTGGGTGATACTGTTTCATCCTCTTCATGTGTCGATGATTCATTTGAGGCTTTTTAGGAGCGACCTTTCATTGATCCATCTTTCTTACTAGCCACACATGGTCACCTGATCTCTGAGATCGCTATCCTTCGCCACGCATGTGAGGACATGGCTCGTTGTCTGGCCGTGGGACGACGGAATGACGAGGACATGCTCGCCGTACATCGCCTGGATAGGGATGAGATCTTTTACCTGCGCATGGAGATAGAGAGGCTTAGGCAGATATTATCGATGTATGAGAGATAGGAGCTTACCTGTGGTTCCTGATGTCGATCTACTACTTTGTTATGTATGCATGAAACCTTTGTTTTTTTTTTTTGTGTTTTTGGTTTTTTTTGTGAAGAAAGAAAACAATGTACTGGTAAGAAAATTTTAAAGGAATGAAAGAAAATTTTGTTTGTGCCAAATTTGCTAATATTCGCTTGTATTTGGATTTGTGCTTTAGATGACTGGGATTAGAACTGTGTGCTCAGCCCACATTATGTGCAGTAGTTTATATTGTGTCCTTAGGGTCTTTGTTCCCTGAGAGGGTGTCGGAGATCGCATTCCCAGATTTGATCAGAGTTTGATAGAGAGCTAATCCACAGTTTATCTTTCCTTTGTATCTCGCTGTGGTGCTTGTTGTCCTGGCCTCTTCTGTACCTGCACTTTTATTTATTTATATTTTTATATTTTTATATTTCTTGCTATTTTTACGTGTAGCGCCTTTTTAGGTTTTCACTACGTCCAGCTCTCCCCGTCATTTTTTCCCGTAGCGTCCTTTCGAATTTTTACTACATCTTGAGTTTTTGATCTTGCCTGGCCCTTGGTAGCTGTACTGTTTTTACTCTTGGTGCCCTTTCAAGTTTTTACTAAGTTCGCTACATGATCGTTGTTTTTACTCGAGACACCCTTTCGGGTTTTTTCCTCGCCCTTAGGCATGCCCCTCATTTTTTTTTCTTTTTTTCTTTTTTATGCTGGAAGAGTCGGAGAGATTTCCTTCATAGCCGGCCAACTGGTTACCTACCTATCCTTGTCTTTGGGTACAATCGTAAGCTGTGTTTGGTAGGGTTGTGGAGGTTTTGGGGATGAATTTTTCGGGGACTTCTTTTAAGATTTTCTTATCTTTTCCTTTTTCCTTTTTTTTTTCCTTTCTTTTTCCTTCTTTTTTTTCTTTTTCTTTCTTTCTTCTTTCTTTTGGTTTTTTTTTTTGTGTTGTTTTCTCTTTCTTCTACAAGGGAGACGATTGGGGTTTCTGATGGGCGAGGTGGCAGATATATTTTTTTATGAGGGATGCAGCTTCGTGATTGTAATCATTGACAAAGATTAGTATGGTTACCCGTGATAGATTTTCACGTTATCGACGTTGATGGGCTCAGAAGATCTTCTCCTTTCAGATTAGTGAACTGAAGAGCGCCTCCTGGGAGTACTTCTCGAATGATCAACAGTTCTTCCCATGAGGGTTTGAACTTTCCTCTGGGATCTGGCAGATGCGGTGGCAAGATATATTTCTTGACCATGTTGCCGACCCTGAAACTCCTCTTCCAGACCCTCTTGTTGTAGGCCCGAGCGATCCTTCTCTAATAACATTGGGAATGGCTTAACGCTAGCATGCGTTTTTCATTTGCCAGATGCAGTTGATCATACCTTGCTTTCTGTCACTTTCCTTCCTTGACTTCACTTTCTGACAGCACTCAGAGTGATGGGATTTCGATCTCGACTGGTAGTGCTGCTTCCATTCCGTATGTGAGTTCATATGGGGTTATGCCTGTAGTAGACCATACAAACGTCAGATAGGCCTAAAGTGCACAAGGAAGCATCTCCGACCAGTCGTAGTATGTTTTCACCATTTTCTCCAGTATACGGATGATAGTTTTGTTGGCAACTTCGACCCCACCGTTCATTTGAGGACGGTAGGGGCTTGATCGATGGCATTTGATCTTGAAATTGTCGAGGAAATCGCCAATCCTTTTATTGATGAATGGGGTTCCATTGTTAGTAATGATGGCCTGAGGGACCCCATAACGGCTGATAATGTTGTTCTTCATAAACTTGACCACATGAGATGCTGCGATGGTGGTGTAGGATGCTGCCTCTATCCATTTGATAAAGTAGTCTGCCGCCACCAGGATGTATTCATGCCCATTTGAAGCTTTGGGGTTGATCTTGCCAATGATGTCGAGTCCCTATATGGAGAAAGGCCATGGTGATGTCAGGTTGTAGAGTTCGGAAGTGGGCGCATGGATCTAGTTTGCATGTTCCTGATACTTAAAACATTTTCTAATGTGTTTGCAGCAATCTGTCTCCATTGTAAGTCAATAGTAGTCGAGTCGTAAGATCTTCTTTGCCATCATGTGCCCATTCATATGTGGACCACATAGTCCTTCATGGATTTTTGACATGACCTGCATTACTTTTGTTTCATCCACACAGCGGAGAAGGACTTAAAGGATCGTTTGTAAAGGATGCCTCCGGTAATCAGGAACTGTGCCGCCAGCCGTTGTATGGTGCGAGGATCTGTCAGTGTTACTTCTTTTGGATATTTCTGATGCTCAAGATATAACTTGATGTCTGTATACCACGACCGATCATTCGAGGGTGGTTCAGCTCCATCGATTTGTAGGTAGAATGCGGGTTCCTCCTGAAGTTCGACAGTGAGTTCCCATTCAGCAACTCCCCTTGAGATTTCTAGCATCGAGGCGGGGTTAGCCAAAGCATCTGCAAATTGATTTTTGACACGGGGCATGTAAGAGAATATGATCTCTTTAAACTCTTCTATTAAATTCTCTAGATAGATGTGGTATGGGATCAATTTTTCATCCTTGGTCTTCCAGTCACTATTTGTTTAATTGATGATGAGTTGCGAGTCCCCAAGAACCCATAATTTCTTCACATTAAGGACTATGACTTCTCTTAGACCAGTGATACATGCTTCATACTTAGCTACATTGTTAGTGCATTGGAATGCTAGCCTCCTGGATATGGGAATTGGGACGTCTTCGGGAGAGTAGATGTAACACCCTGAAAATCGGGGGTCGTGTATAAACTCAACTCCCGAGTTCCAGACCGTCACTTATGCAACAAAAATGGTTATTATTCAATGTTGTCTGATTTAAAGCATTCACATGAGTAAAAGTATACCAAAACTGCAATTCATACTTCAGATCCAGTGATAAAAGTAAGCGGAAGACTAAACAACGTATATATCACCGTATGGAAAAACAAAGTAATCTCATCAGTCTCCAAAGTATGACTACATCTCTGAGTCTCATATACATATACATAACCAAAAGAATAATGTTCAAAAGAAAGTCCCACTGATGTCCCCTCGATCCAGGTCGCCTACGGGAAGCCGTCGTGATACTGCATATACGAGAACTCATCCTGGTCCTCGTCAATCTCTGGCTCCACCTCCTGGATCTCGTCCTCACCTGTAACTACAACAGGGTCTGGTGGGTGTTGCAAACACCATCCCGTAACGTGGGAATGAGTGATCAACTCAGTGGAATCATAGAGCAAAGATTAGCATGTTCATAATTCAATCACGTGATAATAGTAAAGCAGTAAATCAGACAATCCTAAAACTGTTATTAATGCAAGATGATATGACGTGATGTATGCCCTCACCGACGATCACCCTCATGCGGCAACATCTTACGACCGTGGCATGCCACACTCCCTAGAGTGCTCCACATCTTCCAGGCACATGCAATGCTATGGTGATATGATTTCCAAGTTGTTATTAGTCCATTCAAACAGCAGGATTGGGAAACTAAGGTACTTCCCTTGTATCAATCCCAACACAGATCCTGTCTAGGGTCCTCACTCCTAGTAATCTCATACGATGTATATTTCGTAGGTCACTGCAAGGGCTGCCAGGGCTGTTGCTCGCACTCGTTGCACCGCTCCCCCATCACCTTATCAATACAGGCCTACCGTACTCTACTGCAACAGAAGGGTCGTCGCCTCCCGTGGACTCAGAATACGCTCGCGGTCACTACAAAGGGCTCGTCGCCTGATCAGTGTAGGCCGACAGCTAGAATATAGTGTCCCATACCACCATAATCTGCTCACGAGTCAAGGTGCTCACTGGTCACTACGGGGAGGTTTGTGGCCCCAGCGTAGGCCGACAGCTCGACCACGGTGTCCCATACCACCATGCCCGGCTCATGAGTCTTCGTGGATCAAGGTACCATGGTTAATAGGGTTTACAATGGTAAGTTCAGTACCCTAGGTTCAAGCAGTTATGATACATACAAGGTGAACAAACATCGGCCAGTCGGGTTACTTGACGGGCTCGACTAGTGCGATCGCATCTCGAGTCGAACGACATGAAGTGCGTAAAACACTTCGCGTGGCCTAACCACTGCCGCCAACTCTAAACACGAATCACGTTCATCGACGCGTCGTTCGTGGCTATGACCAGTCAGCCACGAATTCGCTCGGTTACCGACTGCCTGGACTAAGTCAAGTCCCACACATCTATGGAATCATATTGGCATTACATGCTAAGGTATTGGAATTGAAATACATCATGTGAGCATGTTAACACATGTTATAACATTCAACTTAAGCAAATCTTCAAGGCATACTTTCCATGCATGTAATGCAATCATGCTTAAGGTAAACATGTAGGAAATCATTTAGGTCAGCATATTAGTCAAGAAATCAATCTCAAACTACTACATAACATCATTTAATTCAATACATACTAATACAAGCATTTATACAAACACATACACTACACACTTAAGTCCACATATAGTATGTCGACCCAAAGTGCGCAACTTGGCGAATCTCTTCGCCAAACTGATTATGCAAGCATTCTTAACTCCCTAATGCGGCAACAAACCATGTCAATCACGTCAGCAAAATATGCATGTAGACCGTACTTCCTACAAATGACCAAAATGCCCTAAATCTCATATTCTTCGTTAATTTACGAAACAGGAAACGGAGAGCATGTTGTACATGTTAAATCAGCAAGTTTTTGAGGTTATTTTATACCTGAAAAAGGGGAGAAATCACCAGCCAGGTGATTGGAAAGAAGTGCTGAAGCACTAGCAGTCGGCGGCTCGGAAGCGGGAAAATTCTCTTCCAATCTCTCTCTCAAACTCTCTCTCCTTTTCTCTAGGGTTTTCTATTTTCGGATGGAAGGGAGAAATGAGGGTTTCAACCCCTTTTATAAGCTTAAAATCGCCGAAAATAGGCTCCGGGACGAAGTTTACTTGGTGCCTATCCATTTCGGGGCTGTTTCGGTTCAAAAACTGCTTTCTGGTGGTCTCCTGGTCGATTGCGATCAGACTTAAGCTCATGTGTACCAGATGTAGCTCGTATTAGGTTTTCAGTCTGGCAGGGTTCGCAGATCGCACGTGGCGGACCAGTTTCAGTTCAGCGGTCACCGCACATAGATCAGGGCTGAAAGTCTCATGATAATAAATAGAAATTTTTTCTGATCCGAGGGTGTAATCTGGATGAATTCTGATGGTCAGAACGCTTAATACTGACGCGTCAATTCGTGTGCCAGATTTGAATTTAAAATTCCAAATCCGTCCCTATTCGCGGTCGCTTCAGTCCGAGTTCAACGAAATCGTCTGTGATTATCGGTTTGACTTGATTTTCGAGATGATTGTCAAGTCCAGCTGGGCGGTTCTAACGGTCTAAGATAGGAGGTATCGGACCTTCGACGCGCGGTCTAAATCCAATACAAAAGTTCAACGTGGTCCAGAGGACAAACCCGCTTAGAGTTTGATCCGAGGTTATAGTGTTGTAGAGTCGTTTGTTCTACTCGATTTGGGTCTTGTAGAACGTATTTAAAGTGATCAGGGACTATTTCCCAGCTACTCTAGCGTTGCGCTAGCTAACTTACGCTTAATTTCCATGAAAATTATTTCTACGCGATTTCGGGTCGAGTTGGTACTCGAACCCAAGTACGGATTTTTCACGGGCGTTACAGTAGAGTATGACGCCTACTCCACCCCCTTTCGAGTTTGCAGCCCCGTCAAAGAAGAGTGTCCACTCTCCTACCTTTCTTTCTTCTTCCTCAATTAGGAGGACGTCTTCGTCAGGGAAGAAAGTCTTCAGTGGTTGATAGTTTGGTAGAGAGTGGGCTGCTAAGTGGTCGGCCAGTGCTTGCCCCTTGATTACCTTCTGAGTGACATAGATGATGTCGAACTCAAAAAGTAATAGTTGTAATTTTGCAATCCCACCCGTTAGTGCTGGTTTCTTGAACAAGTACTTCAATGGGTCCATGCGAGTGAGCAGAAGGATCGGGTGAGCGATCACGTATTGTCGTAGCCACTGTATTGCCCATACTAGGGCGAGGCACATCTTTTCTAAGCTGGAGTATTTGGCTTCGTAACTTGTGAATCGTCTGCTTAGATAATAGATCGCTTGCTCTTTTCTTCCCGTATTGTCATGTTGGCCAAGAACGCATCCGATTGCTTCTGCTACGACGAAGATATATAGTAGTAATGGCCTACCCGGAGTAGGTGGCATGAGCATTAGAGGATTTAGCAGGTATCTTTTGATCTTGTTGAAGGTCGCTTGATAGTCTTCATTCCATTCCTTTGGCGAGTTCTTCCGCAGGAGCTTGAATATGGGCTCACAAACTGGAGTGAGTTGTGCGATGAATTGGCTGATATACTGGATCCGCCCAAGGAAGCCTCGAATTTCTTTTTCAGTCTTAGGCAGTGGAATTTTGATGATTGCCTTAGTCTTGGTTTGATCTACACGGATGCCATCCTTGCTAACGATGAAGCCTAACAGCTTACCTCCGGTTGCACTAAAGACACACTTTTACAGGTTGAGACGGAGCTTGAACTTTTCTAGCCTGTCGAAGAGCTTCTTGAGGTCTTTGAAATGTCCTTCGATTGTGAGAGATTTGACGATCATGTCGTCCACATAGACTTCCATTTCCTTGTTTATCATGTCATGGAACAAGGCAGTCATGGCTCGCTGGTATGCAACTCCTGCGTTCTTCAGTCCGAAAGGCATAACTCGATAACAGAAAGTTCTCCATGGTGTGATGAAAGAAGTCTTCTCACAATCTTCGATAGCCATCTTGATCTGGTAATAACCAGAGAAACCGTCCATGAAGGAGAAAACCTTATCTCTAGTATTGTTATCTACCAGTGTGTCGATGTGAGGCAGAGGGAAGTCATCTTTAGGACTTGCTTTGTTGAGGTCCCAGAAGTCGATGCCCATCCTGACTTTCCCATCTTTCTTTGGAACTGGTACAATATTTGTGAGCCATTTCAGGTAGTTGGATACTACCAGGAATCCCGCGTTGTATTGCTTGATGACTTCATCACAAATCTTCAGGGCTCATTCTTGCTTCATTCTTCGTAGCTTTTTTTTGACAAGCTTCATGTCTGGCTTTGTTGGTAGACGGTGCACCACCAGACCCTCATCTAACCCTGGCATGTCCTCATACGAGATGGAAAAGTTGGACAACCTCGGTCTCAGGAACTCCATCATCCTCTGCTTGTATTTTGGGGATAATGATTTTTCAATGCGTACCTCACTAGGGAGTTCTACTGACCCTAAGTTCATAATTTTAAAATCGTCTGCCACAACATTGGCCTTTGTTTCAAATTTTTCTAGAGAATCCTCGAGTTTGAGAATTGTATCATCATTTCCCTCATTCAGGGCTTCATCCAAACCCATGAGTTCAAAGTACAACTCAAGATCAAAATCATATGAGTCGACCTCAAACTCCTACAATGTGTGTGAAGTATTTGGCATGGTGGTTTTTGGAAGTTTTTCTATTGTTTTGGTATTTTGAAAATTTTTTGATGTTTTGTGGTTTTGAGAAATATTTGATTTTTTTTTTTGTACTTTTGGGAATATGTGGTGTTTTTGTGTTTTAAAATTTTTTTGATTTTTTATGTCGTCAGGGGGTAACGATTTTTCAATGCGTACCTCACTAGGGAGTTCTTGTGACCCTAAGTTCACAATTTTAAAATTGTCTGCCACAACATTGGCCTTTGTTTCGAATTTTTCTAGAGAATCCTCGAGTTCGAGAGCTGTATCATCATTTCCCTCATCCAGGGCTTCATCCAAACCCATGAGTTCAAAGTACAACTCAAGATCAAAATCATATGAGTCGACCTCAAACTCCTACAATGTGTGTGAAGTATTTGGCATGGTGGTTTTTGGAAGTTTTTCTATTGTTTTGGTATTTTAAATTTTTTTTGATGTTTTGTGGTTTTGAGAAATATTTGATTTTTTTTTTGTACTTTTGGGAATATGTGGTGTTTTTGTGTTTTAAAATTTTTTTAATTTTTTATGTCGTCAGGGGGTAACGATTTTTCAATGCGTACCTCACTAGGGAGTTCTGCTGACCCTAAGTTCATAATTTCAAAATCGTCTGCCATAACATTGGCCTTTGTTTCAAATTTTTCTAGAGAATCCTCGAGTTCGAGAGTTGTATCATCATTTCCCTCATCCAGGGCTTCATCCAAACCCATGAGTTCAAAGTACAACTCAAGATCAAAATCATATGAGTCGACCTCAAACTCCTACAATGTTTGTGAAGTATTTGGCATGGTGGTTTTTGGAAGTTTTTCTATTGTTTTGGAATTTTGAAAATTTTTTGATGTTTTGTGGTTTTGAGAAATATTTGATTTTTTTTTTGTACTTTTGGGAATATGTGGTGCTTTTGTCTTTTAAATTTTTTTTGATTTTTTATGTCGTCAGGGGGTAACGATTTTTCAATGCGTACCTTACTAGGGAGTTCTGCTGACCCTAAGTTCACAATTTCAAAATCGTCTGCCACAACATTAGCCTTTGTTTCGAATTTTTCTAGAGAATCCTCGAGTTCGAGAGCTGTATCATCATTTCCCTCATCAAGGGCTTCATCCAAACCCATGAGTTCAAAGTACAACTCAAGATCAAAATCATATGAGTCGACCTCAAACTCCTACAATGTGTGTGAAGTATTTGGCATGGTGGTTTTTGGAAGTTTTTCTATTGTTTTGGTATTTTAAAAATTTTTTGATGTTTTGTGGTTTTGAGAAATATTTGATTTTTTTTTTGTATTTTTGGGAATATGTGGTGTTTTTGTGTTTTAAATTTTTTTTTATTTTTTATGTCATCAGGGGGTCCCGAACAGGACGATGTTCTAAACCAAGATTGGTCCTATCCTAATTCAAGGTACCACATACTATTTACATTGGCCTTTTTTTAGGTCAGCATCCATGGAGGGTTCATCGACCGACTCGAATGTTAGGGGGACAGCTATCCTTGATGGTTCTTCCCCCCTTTGAATCCCACTATCCTGATTTGTGTGGGTCACCTGTCTTCATGACCATGATGTCCACTGGGTTGGGATCAGAGTTGGAATCTGATTCGATCTCTTCGCCCATGAGTTAGAGTTCTTCTGGTTCCTCTCTTTCGTTCTGCGATGGGATCTTGATGTCTGTCCAGTCAAGGGTAAGCCACTTCCCCTTGTCAATCTAGTGGATGAGCTGCTTCTGTCCCTTATGTCGTTGAGCTGGTGGTGGGGACGTGTCCCCTTGACTGTGTGCGGAAAGGGTTGTCTCTCCTATATATCCTATAAGGGGCACTCTCGGCTCTGGGTCCTCTGTGGGTGGACTTGTTTCCATGCACTTGGCCTCATGCGATGGATCTGGGGGTTCTGCCCCTTGCGTCGAATATGCTTTTGATACCTTGAGAATCTTGTCCCACCTTATTGGGGACCAGACGGTCTCCAAGTTGGAGTGTTCAGAGAGTTTGAGCCACTGGAGATGGTCCATAAAGGGAATTATTGTGTCTTCACAAACTGTCCCAGCCCTGATAAACTTGATGGGTGTGCACTAAATGGTTGCCCCTTCTTGATCTTTTCATCTTGATCCTCCGGTTTTGGTTGATATCCCAATCCATGTCTCTACACATTAGCACGTGCTGGCTTTACTACTATACCTTTCTCATGGAACTCGGTACGGTAGTTCTAGATTAGTCGTTCTGCAGGGGGAATGATATGTTCAGCAGTGAGAGGACGAGGATTAGCGATTGACTTTACAACCTCAAACTCGAAGTTGTGATATGATACGTCACCCTCTGTGTGCTGGACGTTAATCACAAGGATGTCAGTTTCTAGGATATTAATTGTCACTGGCAGGACAGTTTCTAGTTCGGCCAACACTGAGATGATTCAATTTCCTAAAGGGAATTTAACCCTTTGATGGAGAGTTGAAGGAATGGCTCTAACAGCATGGAGCCACGGCCACCCCAACAGGAAATTAAATGAGGCAGGGACGTCAATGACCTGAAACGTGACAAGGGTCACGTTTGGTCTGATTTGTAGTTCAATGTCGATTTCTACCTTGACCTGCCTTCGAGAATTATCAAAAGCTCTGATGCTCATGGTGCTAGGCCTGAAAGAAGATGGTTCTATCCCCAACTGTTTGACAGTCCTTAGAGGGAAAACATTAAGGTTGGATCCATTGTCAAAGAGCACGAGTGGGATCTTGAAATTCTTGTGGCGGGCTACTATGTTTAGTGAGCGCCCGTGTTTATGACCCTCAGGTGATAACTCATCATCGGAGAAAGTGATGGCTTATGGTACAAGGAGCTGTCCAATCATACTTGCCACCATCTCGAGGGGTACGTCAGGAGAGATATGTGCATCATTCAGTGATTTTGCAAAGATCTCTCTATCCGATCTTGATGTACATAAGATTTCCCAAATGGATATTTGTGCAGGGATAGATTTGAGTTGGGCTGCTATGTCATAAGAAGCATCAGTTTTGTAGGTGGCCCCCAATAAAGTTCTCGGGATTTCTTTTAGGTTTTGATTATCTCTCCTGAAATACCTCTCAATATTGCCTACTTCCGTGCATTCGAGGTAATGCCATGGGACTTCCTTTGGGTTGTAGGATGGAACCGTCCTTCCTTCCAGGTATATTAGTGGTTCCTGAGGCTGAGGGTTTATGGCTGTGACCGTTTATGGTAGACTCGGTGATTTCTCTTGAGGTGCCCCCGAGTTCTGGCGAGATTTGACATTGGGGCTTTCTTCCTCCACTTAACGGGTGGGGGAGGCCCTCTGGGCTTGCGCCAATTAGTTAGGCATAAGGAATTTTAGAACTTGAACTGGGGATGCCCCTTGTAAGGTTAGCCAGGTTAGATCAGGGAGACCTATTGAGAAAATGACGAGTTCAGAATTTGACCTTTTTGGGTGTATTAGTGCTGAATGAGCCCTTTGGAGAACAAGATACTGCAAGTGTAACCTGTTAAGTGCGGCTTCGAGGGTCACGAGAGGATGAAATGCTGGTGTTGCTTCAAAAATATGAGGGGTCGTGTTATTAGTACTACTTCAAGGACTATCTGTGGCCAGGGCACTAGCGCATGTTGGTAACCCCATGTTCGACTTGCTGTATCGGCCATGATTGCTTGTATGGAATAGTGTGGAGAGGAGTACCTAGGTTGGGCCCCTTCGATATGATTGACGGCAGAGGTGCTAGATGTACTGAGCCTTGCTTGATGCGATGGCAGGAGATTTTGGAGAATGTTGGCTTGAGTCATATTGTTAAACTGTAGGGTGATCACAATCTTCTGGCTTTCGATTAAATCTTAGATCGCATGTTTTAAAGTGAAGCAGCGGTCCGTTAAGTGGCCAGGAGCCTGATGATATGCGCAATATTGATTTTCATTCTAGCCAGGTGGCAAAGGATTAGGGGGATGTTGAGGTTGGAGTGGTGTCAGGAGTTTCTTTTGCATTAACATGGTTAGAACTTGACTATATGTTTGTGCTAAAGGGGTGAATTTCCTCCCTAAGATTGCCTATTTGTATGGGCCTGGCGCATTCCCCCTAGGTTATTGCTGTTGTTGTTGAGACGGTTGTCCCTGATATACCTGTTGGGCTTGTTGTGGTTAGTACTGCCTATTTGATTGTGGCTGGTATTGTCTGTCTTGTTATGGCTCCGATTGTAGAGCGTACTAACTGCCCTGAGTGTTAGTGATGATAATGTCAACCTCTGTTATGCGTTGTGTGGGAATAGTGCCGTTTTCATTCCCGTATCCTATAGGTTTCCCTTCGACTTTGTTTCTCTTGATTGCATGGGTTTTGTGTGGCCATGAGGAAATGGTTCCAACTCTGATCCCGGCTTCCACTTGTTTTCTAGCCCAGATGAGTTGAGAAAAGTTTACGTATGGATATGAGATTAAATATCTAGAGATGCTGGGATTTGCGGAATGTACGATCATGGATATCTACTCCTCGTCGTTGATGGGGTTTTTGATTCAGGTTGCCATGGCCAGCCATCGTCCCACGTATGCTGACAATGATTTCTCACTTTTTTATCTCAGGGCAGCCAGGTTAGATCTTCTTGGGGCCATGTTCAGGTTGTATGAGAACCTGTCAATGAATGCCTATGAGAGCTTTTTCCAGGTTCGGATTTGATGGCTGTCTAGTGAGGTGTACCAATCTAAAGCGTCACCCTCAAGGGATTTCTGGAAGAGTCGTATTAAGGCTTCATCATTCCCTACTATCGCATTGAGTTCCCCACACAATGCTTTTAGATGTGCTGTGGCAAGCCCGCTACCATCATACCTTTTAAATTTTGGTACCTCGAAGTTTGGAGGTACCCGGACATCTGGGAAGGGATAAAGGTCCCTAAACTTGGTGGATGGGCGATCCACCCCTTGCTGTCTGTGGAGCTGATTTTGCACCATCTATAATTGCTCTCGTAGTTCCTTAATTTCTGATTTGCCTTGCTGCAGGTATCTTACCCCTTGCTATAGGGCTTGTGCTACTTCTTCTTCATATGGATTAAAGTTTGGGTGTTGTTGAAAAGAAGATGGACTCCCAGTGGCGGGAAGTAGTTGTAACTAAACACCACTCCCTTTTGGAGGAGGGTGTGATGTTAGAAAATTTCTCTCGCCTGGGCTATCTACCAATTCCGGAATGGTACTCCCGTTCGGTGAGTGAGTTGGACTCGAAACTGGCCCCCTTCATGGGCATCCGCCAGTTCTTGTCGGTGGTTACTATTAGGAGGAACCTGTGTTGTAACCTAATTATTGTGATGTGTTGAGTAGAGATGTGTGGGAGGGTTGCTCCTATTTACTGGTTGCTGTTGATCTTGTGCCGACTCTTCTGGGAGAGGGAGCACGGGATTTGCTGGAGGAACGAGGGAGAAGGCAAATGGAGTCTGAGGGAGTGAACTATTTTGTACATTAGGCTGGGTTACTGCATGTTTGGTGTGGTATTTGACACTAGGCGAAGTAGTAGCTCTTGCACTGCTCGTAGACTCTTAGCCATTTCTTGTATGGTGGTGTTAGCTTATGGGTCTACCGGAGCCACTAGTGATGGTAGCACGGGTGCTGGTGCAGGTGCATGTGCTGATGTTTCGGGAGTTGGCTAAGCTACTGGCTCCTCTTCATGATAGCTTGAGAGGTCATGGCTACGCGGGATCAGGTGGTCATGGTTCGGCCCTGTGCCTAAACAAGTGCAAGCCAAGGACTTTTGTTTTATTTATTTTTGTATGAATGTAAATAATGATTTCCCTTGAGTTTAGAGTACAACACACTTTCGAGTCGGGTCTCAGCTAGTGCGAGCTAGAAGTCTCTAGTGGAGTTTCCATTCTATAGACAGTGAAAATTAGCGCCCACGCTGATCTGGGTCGTATGGTGATTAAGGGTATAGGCTGATTATGGATGTTGGAGTCGCCATTCTGTAGACAGTGAAAATCAGCGCCCACGCTGTTCTGGGTCGTATGGTGATTAGGGGTAATAGGCTGATTATAGATGTTGGAGTCGCCACTAGCCGAAAAATCTTAAAATCCCACGACCGGCTAGAACCACGGAATACGTAAGGTGGGGAAAATTCGAGGACTCCCCTACCTTAAATTAACTCCTAGTCTGCGATCCGTGATTCCGGGTAAGGGACCTTGGTTACAAAGAGGGAAGGTGTTAGGCACCCTCTCTGCCCGTATAAACGTACGGTCTCTACTTTTTGTGGTAAAACAATCTCAATGGATGAATGATGTGGTCGAGATAGGACTAGGCACACATGTGGATTTCTGATGCGGAAAGATTCGAGATTTCGGCAAGCCACAAAGCATACGTCCAATGGCGTGTCTAGAAGGTGAATGTGATGATGCTTATGCAAAGATGTAAAGATATGGACTAGATCTCTAGGAATTTTTGGTGTGAAAAGGTCCGATGTACGGTAAGTCACAGAGCATACGTTCACTAGAGATTTAGAGAAGCAGGGGGTTTGAGAAGGGAATATATGTCATGATAAATGCTTATATATAAAATGAATGGATCTTTGGCTCGATCTTGAGTAGGCTAAGACATGGACCAAAACATGACCAATCCAGGCTAGGCTTATGGGTTGGAGAGGTTGAGAGGAAGGCTAGGGGTTAGCTAAGGAAATCTGGACTTGAAGGTTGGAGAGGAGGGAGTTTCTTGGTTGTTGGGGTGTGTTGAAATGAGAAGAGAGAGTTACTTATAGTCTTCTCCAATGGTTGAATGGTAAATAGGTGGTAGGTAAGGGTTAAAATGTTGGAATGGAGGCTTGTGATTGGCTTGGGAGAGAGAAGCGCCATGTGGCACACTCTCATTAACTTTGAGGCTAGTAAAACAGTAAATAGTGAAGGTTGGGGGGGGGGGGGTAAATCCATAGGAAAGTTGACTTTTAGACACTGGGACAGTTGTCCACATGGGGACCGTGAGCGGCGGCACATGAGGTACCGCAGGAGGCAGTCAAACTACAGTTCGCGGCAATTAGACTACTACCTGTGGTAGTCAGACTAACTCCCGAGCCGCGTTTGGGTTGGGTTTGAACGTGTGGGCTTTGTTGTTCTCTCTTTTGGATTTCTATGGCTCGGATAGGTGGATTTAGGTTCAGGTAAAGGACTCTGGCCATGGTACAGGGTATAGGTGAGGCTGTATGTGTGCTGAATGGTTTAGATTACAGATTTAGGTTATGGATTGGGAGTTTGGGGACCTTTAGGTCAAGGTTCAGTTTAGGCTAGGATTAGGGTTTGGTTCAAGGTACGATCATCGTTACCGAATAGTCCTAGCCTCCTTAAGGTGTCAGCTTGGGTGGGGTGTTTACAGGCGCCAAAGGTGAGATTTCAGATTTAGCCTTTTTCCACCATCAATTTACCACCAAATTTTATCCAATTGTTTGCCTATCTTGACTACACATTTCTTCCAGAATTGGTCCCTAATCATTAAGTGTAACATCCCGAAAATCGGAGGTCGAGTAAAAAACCCAACTCCCGAGTTCCAAAATGTTATTTATGCAACATAGATATGTATGATTGAATGTTGTCTGTGTTAATGTATTAAACATGAGTGGGACTACGCCAGAACAGCATATCATACTCCAGAGACAGTTAAATTAACAAGCGGAAGACTGTGATAGTATGTATAACATATATAAACTCTTGTATGTCTTCAGAGTGTGAACATGTTACCAGGTTATATACATACATGTATACTTCAAAAGTAAATAAAAAGAATATACATGAGTGCTCTAAAAATATAAAATGATAAGTGTCAAGGTATCTAATCAACCTCCCTGTAATCCCGTCAATCAGAACACGCATAAAGGAGGGATCCTCCTCATCATCTTCAAGTCCAGCTCCACTTCTCAAGCAACGCCATCATCTGCAACTAAAATAGGGACTGGTGGGTGTTCGAAAACACCATCCCGTAATGTGGAAGTGAGTAGCTAACTCAGTGGAATAATAGAGCAAGGATTAAATGTTCTCAAATCAATCATGCGATAATAGTAAAGCAGTAAATCAAACATTCCTAATACTGTTGTTAATGCAATATGACATGACATGATGGATGCCCTCACCGACGATCTCCCTCATACGGCACCATCTTACGCCCGCGGCATGCAATCATCCCACAGTGCTCCACATCTTCCAGGCACAGGCAATGTGATGGTGATATGATTACCGAGTTATTATTAGTCCTTTTCATACAGCAATATTGGGAAACTAAGGTATTTCTCTTGTATCAATCCCAACACAGATCCTGTCTAGGGTCGTCACTCCTAGTAATCTCATACGATGTATATTTTGTAGGTCGCTGCAAGGGCTGTCAGGGTTGTTGCTCGCACTCGTTGCACCACTCTCCCATCACCTTATCAATACAGGCCCACTGTACTCTCACTGCTACAGAAGGGTCGTCGCCTCCCGTAGACTCAGAATACGCTCGCGGTCACTACAAAGGACTCGTCGCCTAATCAGTGTAGGCTGACAGCAAGAATATAGTGTCCCATACCACCATAATCTGCTCACGAGTCATAAGTGCTCACTGGTCACTACGGGGAGGTTTGTGGCCCCAGCGTAGGCTGACAGCTCGACCACGGTGTCCCATACCACCATGCCCGGCTCATGAGTCTTTATGGTTCAAGGTACCATGGTTGACAGGGTTTACAATGGTAAGTTCAGTACCCTAGGTTTAAGCAGTTATGACTCATACAGGGTGAACATACAATGGCCAGTCGGGTTACTTGATGGGCTCGACTAGCATGAGCGCATCTCAAGTCGAACGACATGAAGTGCGTAAAACACCTCGTGTGGCCTAGCCACTGCCGCCAACTCCAAAACATGGCTCGCGTTCATCGACGCGTCGTTCGTGGTAAAGATAAGCCATTCACGACTTTACTCGATTGCCGACTGCCTGGACTAGGTATAGTCCCAAACAATTGTGAATCCACATCAGCAATAATAGAAGAGTATTGGAAATGAAATACAACAATGTGAGCATGTTAACACATGTTATAACATACAACTTTAAGTAAATCATCTAACACATGCATTTCTTACATATAATGAAATCATGCATATAGCTAACATGTAGGAAATCATTTATATCAGCATATTAATTGAGAATTCACTCTCAAACTAATTCATAACACCATTTAATTAAATACATACTAATACAAGCATTTATACAAACATTTAGTCTACACACTTAAGTCTACATAGTGTATGTCGACTCAAAGTGCGTATTTGGACGAATCTCTTCACCAAACTAATTATGCACGCATTCCTAGTATCCTAATGCGATAAGAAGCCATGTCAATCACATCAGCAAATTATGGATGAAAACAGTATTTCCTACAAATGACTAAAATGCCCTAAATCTCATATTCTTCGTCTGCTTACAAAATAGGAAACGGACAACATGTTGTACATGTCAAACGGCGTTGCCGTCGATAATCTACTATTAAACGACATTGAAAGCGTTGAAAATAGTCAATCAAAGCATCTAGAATCCGCACCTTTTCTCCTATATGTGTATTAATTCGAACGGAGCGTATACGCTTCGTGTACGGCGAATAGACAACCTAATACACAAGATCCATAAGCTAACATGCTATGAAAATGACGGAACAATAAATCAGCAAGTGTTTGGGGTATTTTCTTACCTAGAAACGCGGTATAAACACCGGAAAAGTGATTGGATTGCGTGGCTTAACCACGTGCAACAGGTGGCACAAGCAGCAGGAAATTCTCTTCCACTCACTCTCACAAACTCTCACTTTCTCTCTCACTCTTGCTAGGGTTTCTAGCAAATTCGGATGGGTGAGAGGAGTGAGGGTTTCAAGCCCTTTTATAAGCCTAAACATGCCCAAAACAGGCTTCAGGTCAAGGTATACTAAAGTTATATCCAAATCGGGGCTGTTCCGAACGAAAAGACCATTTCTGGTGGTCCCCTGGCTGAACGTGATCGGACTTAAGTTCGTGTACGTCGGATGTCGCTCACATCCCATTTTCAGACCATCAGTGTTCGTAGATCGCACGTGGCAGTCCAGTTTTAGTTCAGCGGTCACCGCACGTAGATCAGGTCTACAAGTCTCATGATATGAAATAGAAATTTTTTCTGATCCGAGGGTGTAATTTGACTGAATTCTGACGGTCAAAATGCTCAATACAGAGGCGTCAAGTCGTGTGCCAGATTTGAATTTCAAATTCTAAATCTAACCCTATTCTCACTCTTCACTCCAGGCTCAATGAAATAGCCTCTGAACGTCGGTTGGCCTTATTTTTTGAAATGATTGTCAAGCCCAACTAGGCGGTTTTAACGGTCTAAGATTGAAGGTATCGGACTTTCGACGCACGGTCTAGATCCAATACAAAGTTTCAAAGAGGTCCACAGAACAAACCGGTTTAGAGTTTGATCCGAGGTTTTAGAGTATTATAGCACCATTGATTCTACAAGTTTTGGGTCTTGTAGAACGTATTTAAAGTGATCAGGGACTATTTCCCAGCTACTCTAGCGTAGCGCTAGGTAACTTATGCTTAGTTTCTAAAGGAATTAATCCTAAGTGATTTCTTTGGCTATGGAATTGGGTTTTGAGCGATTTCCCAGGTGTTTTAGTCGACCCATTACCTAAGGACGTCTAATCCCAGGTTGGCCAAAATCTAGGGTGTTACATTAAGCGTGGACCGCTAATTGAGATTAAGTTCTTTTCAACACATGCTCAGAGAACTTTCAAGATAAGCCTTCTATCGACTCCATATTGGCAACCATGGCTTAACATGACCCCATGAAATTGATGAAGGGATAGGATTTTCTGAAAACTCATAACAATGAACCCCACTTGGCCACTAAAATGGAACTAGAAGTGGAGAGCTTCCGCACACAATAATAGCATCCGGGAAACTCATGTAAGAGAGGATCTCTCCCATTAGGATTCCATATTCGAATCCTCCATGAATCTGAACTGTCCAACCACCCTTTGAAGGAGTTCCGACCCTTTTCAACAAGAAAAGGGGACAAGAGATGTGAGAAGGAAAGGAAACTCCATCGTTTTTCTCAAAACACAACCGCACTGTGCGGTAATGTCTTCCGCGCAAACCACCAAACAAAGCAATCCGAACCTTCAATTTTATGGGCCAAGGAGTGTTAGTTGGCCAATCTGAACTGTATAGAAGAATCAGTTCAAAAGAAGCGGTCATGATCGAAAGCTACCATTAAGGCGTCTATTATCTTCTCCGATTCAAGGATAACCACATAATTTTAAATATCTTAATTTACAAATAAAAAACAATCACAAAGTGGGCCCCATAGAGATTAACCAAACTTCTAAAAACTTGTTCCAGATCAATCTTAAGGGAAGCCACTAAAACAACATCCAAAACTATTGTCATGACTCGTTTCACGTACAACATATCACAACGCTCCATGGCAACGCAAAGAACATTCTAGAGACATTAAAATAATATAAAATCTTTCCCTGCCATTGCTGGGACATTCACAAAAAATCTAAGAGAGAGAGAGAGAGAGAGAGAGAGAGAGAGAGAAAAGAGAGGGAACGTGAGTTGATACACACTGTATAAAAAAATATGGCTTGTCCATAGCCGGTGTTGCACTTTTCAGAGAGGAAGAAAGAAGGTAAGAAAAATAAGAATAAGAAGAAAAAAATCAGAGAGAGAATTTTTAGAGAAAACGTGAGAGGAAGAAAGAGAAAACTGGGAGAAAAGAGTGAGTGTTTGGGCTGAGCACATAATGTCCATAAAGATAAGTGGGTCATGTCAAGATGAATCTAATGTCCATAAAGATAAGTGGGTCATGTCAAAACCTTTACTATAATTCTTAGTATTTATTAGTTTTACATAAGTTTTAATTCCAAAAGAAGCACATGTTTGTAGATTTTTCTAAGAGTCGAGTCATGCCGAGTCGACTCAACAAAAGTATTCACTTTATTATGGGTCTTTAGTGGTTGAGAATAGTTGTTAAACGAGGTAACTTATCCATCTAAATAACGTTCAGTTCAAGTCCTCTTAATTTGAGTAGTAATTGAATTAAACCTAACACTATCATACGCTAAACCCTAAATTAATCCTAACCAACCAAACCATGTGGTTTAGGGTAGATTTTAATCTTAAAGTGTGTATCTGGACATCTAGCCTTGGTTGAGGGCGAGATGACAATCAGAGGTGAGGGTTTTTCCTTTAAATTTTGTAATTTAATTGATTACATCTTCCTCACATGTTCCAAGTATTGTTTATCTTCACCATATGAATCAGTGTATATAATTCATATCACTACATTATTATCTCACATGAAAGTATTGTAAAGGCGGAGCTAAGAGTCCTAAAGGGGTGGGGGTTGAATAGGACTATGCTAAATGTGAAATTAGACAGATATAAATAAAGAAAGCACTTAACAATCCCACAAAGCAGAAATGAATAACAACCCCAAATGTACAAGTATTGAGAGGTTGATACAAATGTTGTTCTAAGAACAACCTTACACTAAAAACTAATGGCTTATGGTAGGATAACTTGATTTCTAGAACGATCTGTGTATCAAAATCCCAAACTGATACAGAGGAATAAAGAATAAAAATAGCAAAGAAAATAAACTAAGCTATTACAACATTCTCACACTTGTATAAAAGAGATTACAACATTGTCCATAAAGGCTTAAAAAGAAATTACAACATTCACATAAAGCCACAATCAACCATTCACTACAACACTAGAAATTATAGTGGTTCACTTATGTGCACACCAACTATTTAGAAAAATAGCCACACAACTACTCCACTCCCAATATCCTCACACAATGGATATTTGCGTTCACTATGAAATATGTTTTTCAAGGTTCACCTAAAACCTTCACAATTGTGTCTTTCAAGTGGGCTTACACAATTCAAAAATCCCACTCTCTGAGTTTTCTAGACCACCTCAGACAAACCAAAAAGAAAGAGAGATTTTTCTTGGTATAACCTCAACAACCAAAAAAAGATTTACAGAAATGTAAAAATACTTATCTGGATATTCTCCTTTGATGAAGCCTAGTTGAACTAATTCAAAGTAGAGGTTCAACATAGATGTTAAATGTCCACACTTACTTATGAAAAGGTTCTAAGTTCTAATTGATTTTTAGATTAAATCACCTTGGGCTTGCTCGATTTGATTTTGATTCCAAGAAAGGGAAAAACTTAAATCCCTTCTTCAAATAAGATTGGAATATAGAACTTAAAATCAAATTAAAAAAATTAAATTAAAAGAATATTAAATGAGCACTAAATAGCTTAAGAATATCACAAATTTATCTCTCAGAGTGGTGTTATGAATTTTCTTGAATTGAATGAAAAACTCTGAAAATCGTGCTTTATTTATAAGTGTAGAAACTGTTCACTCGACTGGCCTAGAGGTCAGCTCGACTGGTCGAAGGACCAACGAAAATTCAAAATTTCGGACGTGATAAGATAAGACCGTTCCACGACTAGTCGAGTGGCTGGTACGACCGGTTCAGTAGCCTACTCGACCGGTCGAGCCCTGCTTTCGACTGGTCGAGTGGGACCCAATTTGCTTATTGTACTTTGAGTCAAGCCTGCTCGACTGGTTGAGCACTGTTCACTCGATTGGTCGAGGGTCCAATAAAAAATTCTAAAAATTAGTAACAAACCTTGGACTAGTTGAGAAAAATCTTGGACTGGTCGAGCCAGTACTAGGACTAGTGGATCATAGGTTAAGACTAGTTGAGAAAAAGTCTATAGAAGTATATAGTGACCCAATTTAAGTATGCAATCAATATGACCTAACTTATGGTCAATCTAGGGTCATTCATACCTTATAAGTGATATTTAAACATTAAAACATCATTTGCTTCGATTGATAGTTGTTTTTGAAGTACTTGAAGCTTGACATCTTAAAGTGCTTTGAAGCTTGAACTTGAAGTACTTTGAAGCTTGAACTTGAAGTACTTTAAAGCTTGAACTTAAAGTACTTGTGACTTGTATTTCACCTTGAGTTTTGAGTTCCAAAATAAAGAACATTGTCTTGACATAGTTGAAGCTTGAAAGCTTGATTTATCACTTGATGTTGTACTTGAATATTTTATTCTTGCACTTGAAGTTCTTGATGTAAAGACCTTTTTTCTTGTACATGAATTGCATGGTCTTGAATATGAAGATGAGCTACACAAGATACAGATTCCAAGAGATTTTGGCACTACAAAATTTGACAATCATAGGAGCTAGATAGAATAACATTTACAATCTTCCCCTTTGTTAAATTCGTGACAAAACAACATACATAAAATAAGATAAGCATAATATGCTCAATAAAGAATCATGCACCTGTTACAACCTGGTCAAGGAATCATGCACAACCTAGTCAAAGACTCATGCACAACCTGGTCAAAGACTCATGCACAACCTGGTCAAAGAATCATGCACAACGTAATCAAAGAATCATGCACTAGTTACAAACTAGTCAAATCAATACTCATCAATACTCCCCTTAATACCATAATTCATAGAATCCAAGAGGAGAATAAGAAAAAATTGCTACTACCTATCACCTAACCACATTTTCTCCATAGTTCCACATTCATTCTGCACATATATCAAAATGAAATAGGCATATCAGAATAAATTCTCTCCCTTTTTATCACAATATGACAAAGGAAAGAATTGATAAATGAGGATGGAAACACAAGATTAATGGTAAGGTTAAGATAACATAGAGACAAGATAACCATTGAAAACATGTCCAGATGTCCAAGCACAAGAAGAAATTCCAGTATTAAAAGTTATTACGTAACAAATACTTAAAATTAATCTGAACTAGAAGGAGCAGGTATGGATGGATCAATTTGATGAAGTCCCTTGTCAATGCGCCTAAGATAATTACGCATATATTTGAATTGCATTTCTTGGGACACATGCATACCTTCAACCTTCTCCTCAAGTGAGCAAAAATGTGCATCAAAATCAGATGGTTGATAATCAGGATTAGCAGCAAAATCGGATTCAATTTCATCAAAAATTTCATCCATATTGACATCATCTGGAGGCAAATCACCCTCCTCTTCATTTACTTCCGCAGCTCCACTAGCACCCACATTAACTTGGCCTGGGGCCAACTTCAAATTTATCTTGTTAATGTTAGAGTTGTCGAAGGGTAGATGATGAATGGGAGCTTCTCCAATAAGCATAGCCACTAAACTATGGGTGGTTAAAACAGTCATAAGATAAGCAAAGAGTATGTTACTGTGACCTGGGTGGAGACAGAACTGAATTATGATATAACAAATCAGAGAAGGAAGACACACAGAGACTCCAAAAATGATAGAATGAAGAATATGAACCATGAATGTAGTAAACTCGGTTTTGTTACCAGATCGAGGATAGACATTCGAAATGAAAATCCTATGAAGAATTCTATATCTAGGTAACATAAACTTGGAAGCGAGCGCATTCCTAGTACTCCATTCCGCATCTATATTACATAAATCTCTAGTGAGTATTTTCTTCTTAGATTCAGAAGGTTTTTCCACAAGAGAACTAGTAGGAAAACCGTCATCATTGAGAGGTATATCCATTAATCCAGAAATAAGATGACGGTCTACATCAACTGGACCTTCTCTGGTCATAATTTCAAATGTCAGATTCTCAGAAGAGAAGTCACTAATGCAAGTATACATAGCCTGCGCAATGGAACGGTATGTCGGTCCACCTCAATGTAATATGTTATCCCATCCTACAGACCAAAGGAGAGGAACAACATCAAATGGTGCTAAATGATCAGGATTAACAGTCTGTTCAATTATCACATTGCGCAAGCGAATATCCCATACAAACTCAGGATCTTCTTCGGGTGACCGAAGATGACGCATCATGATAGGATCCGAATGAGAAGAAGAGGGACCACGAGATCCTTTCTTCTTAGTTCTACCCTCCATTGCAATAAAGAAATCAATGAATAAAGAGATTGCAAAAGAGGCAAGAAGGGTTTTTAGTAGATCAGATTTTTTGATAGAAAACCCCTAAAACAATCATAAAGCATGAAATAAACCACGCAAATGAAGAAAAGGAAGTGCAAAGGAATTGAATCTAGAAGAAAATAAAAAATAATTCACTAACTAGGGAGAAATCAAAGATGGGTTCGACCGGTCGTGATAGGGCTCGTTGGAGAAGAAGACCCAAATGAAGAAAAAGTGATTTCCCCTAAATAAATGGTCAAACCCGAGATTCACATTTGGTCAAGTACATACTCGACCGGTCGAGCCATGACTGGTCGAGTTTGTACTCGACTGGTCGTGCAACATAGAAAATTTATAATTTTACATAAAATTTGTATTTTAAAATTTTAAAATAATAAATATATACATTATGATACAAAAAGGCACAAATCATCAGTTCATATTACACATACCAAGATCAAATTTTAGTTTTGCAAACCTATTTTTGTCGAGCGGTTTTGTAAATATGTCTGCAAGTCGAGTCTCGGTCAGAATATATTCTAATGAAATTATCTTGTCTTCCACCAGTTCACGAATATAATGATATCTAATGTTAATATGCTTGATTCATGAATGCTAAATTGGATTTTTAGAGATATTAATTACGCTTGAATTGTCACAATATAAAACTATGGATTATTGCATAATTTCGTAATCGCTTAGCATTGTTTTCATCTACACAAGCTGAGTGCAAGCATTACTTGCAATAATATATTCAGCCTCAGCTGTGGAGAGTGATGCGTAACTTTTTTCTTACTTAGCCAAGAAAATAAACAGTTCTCGACATAGAAACAACCACCACTAGTCAATTTACGTTCATTAATGTTACCAACCCAATTAGCATCCATGTAACCAACTAATTGCACACTAGATCATGTGGATACTAGAGACCAAGATTAACTGAACTAGCGACATATAACAAAATGCGCTTAACAACTATCAGATGTGACTCTTTAGGGTTAGACTGATGTGTGGCATAAATTCCTATGTTAAATGCAATATTAGGTCGGTTCGCAGTTAAATAAAGTAAACTACCTATCATACTGTGATACAACTTAGGATCCATACTCTTACCTGTTGAATCCTTAGAGTGTTTTAGAGTAGTACTCATTAGACTATCAAAATTTTTTCCTCTCTCAAATCTGAACTATTTAACTAATTTCAGAGCATATTTGGTTTAAGAGATAAAGAAACCATCAGGGAGTTGTTTGACTTGCAACTCTAAGAAATAGTTTAGTTCCCCAACCATGCTCATTTTAAATTTAGACTTCATAAGATCTGCAAACTCAACAATCATGTTAGCACAAGTAGATCCATAGATAATGTTATCAACATAGATTTGTACTATTGGTATGTGATCATGTAACGCCCTGGATTTCGAGGGTCGAGCAAAGCTCTACTCCTGAGATCCAACACATCACTTATGCAACATGGATAATGATATTCATATTTCATCCATATTAATGAGTTAAACAAGAGTGGGATTATACTAATGCAGCACATCATACTCCAGATTTAAGTAAACTAAACAAGCGTAAGTCTGAAGCATGTATATTTAAGTATGTAAGTATTTCACAAACTCTAGAGTATGAGTATGTAACCGGGCTAAATATATACAAGTATTATTTGAAAATATATAAAATGTGGAACTGTAAGATGTCCAACTAAGCCAAATGTCCCAGTGTTCCCAGCATATCAACACGAGGTCTACATAGACCCGCCCGTGAGCTGTAAGTAGAAGGATTCCTCCTCCTCATCCATAAAGTCTTGCTCCGTCGCATAGACTTCATTATCACCTGCATCTAAACCGGAGTCTGGTTGGTGTTTTAAAACACCGTCCCAGGGTGAGAGTGAGTGATCAACTCAGTGGTACTATAAGGAAAAGGTTAACATGTTATCAAGTCAATCAAGTAGTAATGATAAAGCAAATTAACAATCACTTCCTAACTACTCTTGTTAATGCAGGAATGGAATACAAGTAATGATGTATATCCTCACATCAAAGCTCCCTCAACAAGCGACACCGACACCCAATTTCACATATGACATCACTACCTCTTGTGTGACTTTCATGCCTTTAAAGCACGTCCTAACTAATGTAGTTCGATGCATGGTTATGTTAGCCAAGTAGTTAATTAAGCTTATTCACACGACATATTTGGGAAGTTAGGGTACCTCCCTTTATATCATTGACCTGAACTGAAGGATCTATCTAGGTTCATCACTCCTACTTAAGCACATACCATAGGCAAGTTATAGGATCATCACTCCCAATGAAAAGCAGTCGATAGAAAAATTCAAAAGTTTATACTCGCAGTCACTACGGGGTGGCTAATCACCTTGGCGTAGGCCAACAGTTCGAACACGGTGTCCCATACCGCCATACCTGTCTCACGAGTCTAAGTTGCTCACTGGTCATTACGGGGAGGCTCGTCACCCCAGTGTAGGCCGACAGCTCGGAAACGGTGTCGCATACCACCATGCTCGACTCATGAGTCTTAGTGGATCGTGGTACTATGGTTAAAGTGGGCCTTTACATTGGTAGGGGTACCTTAAATTCAAACAGTAGTGTCCATACATGGTAAAAACACAATAGGCTAATCGGTTTGTTAGGCAAGTTTGATTGGTATGGGCACACGTTGACTTAATTGACATGTAGTGCATAAGCACCCCTTGTAGCCTAACCACTGTCGAGAATCGTTGTGCGACCCAGATTCATCAAGTATACCTAATGTGGTGTGACTAATTCGACCACTCGAACAGGAACTGTTACCGATTGCCTGGGCTGGGTTGTAACCCCAATCTTACTCATATGCAATACGTAGACACGTGTGATAATCATGTTAACATGAAACAAACAATCCAAATAAATTCCTCATTTGAGCATTTCATCAAACACATTGATCATATTACCTATGACTTGTATTTTATCCATGAATCGCATAGAGGCAAGTAAGATTTCGTGAAGGAAACTATACATATGAATAAAGTAATTGAGAATCCTATCTCAATACCCTAAATAAATACAAATCATCAACAATTTCTCATTCAGACAATTTATCAAACACTTGAGCTACTCTTCACCAAATATATAGACTAGGCTTGTTACAACATATATTTTGGCAATTCCTTGTACAGAGAGGTCAACATGCATATGACAATAATGAATCCTAGGTTAGTTGTCATGAGAAGCACAAATTGTGTTTACATGTTCACTAAAATATTTCAACAAACAAATGGGATGCATATTTTGATTAACATAGTTCATACATGTAAAATATATCGAAATCGGAGTGTCTATGGTGATAGGGTAGCAATCAAGTTAGATATAAATCATTAGTTGACATTGAAAGCATTGAAAACCATAACTTAAGCATTTATAGTCTGCACCTTTCGTCGAAATACTCGATTTGGATTCGGTTCAAACTCTATGTTTTCGAAACGAAACATCGGGTACCTAAATGACGTAATAGGTTTGCTAGTTTGACAAATAATCATCATGGATCTCTATAATAAGATTAGGGTTAGGGTTTCTTACCCAAAATCATAGCTGAAACAGATTGTGTATTGTAACGGGGAGGTGATTCGAGACGTGGAGTCGTGGGAGAGAATCACGGCAGCAATCTCCCAAATCCTTCTTCTCTCTTTCCGCTTTTCTCTTCTTCTTCTTTTTTTTTCTCTCTCTCTCTTACTTAGAGTTTTGAGGAAATTCGTATATGAGAGAGGTGGGGTGATATAAGGGCTATTTATAAGCCCAAAAGTGATGCAAATGGCCTCAGGGCCACTATATACATGGGTTATACCCTTTGGGCAGTTATTTTTGGCAAACAGGGCTCACAGGGGAGGCCCATTACTCACTTACGTCATAGGGTATGCTCTCTGACAATGGATGTATGCCAGGATGTGATTTCGGTTGTAACGCCCGGGAAAAATCCATACTTGGACTCGAGTACCAACTCGACCCGAAATTGCGTAGAATTAATTCGTTTAGAAAATAAGTCTAAGTTAGCTAGCGCAACGCTAGAGTAGCTGGGAAATAGTCCCTGATCCCTTTAAATACGTTCTACAAGACCCAAATCGAGTAGATACAATGACTCTATAATACTCTATAACCTCGGATCAAACTCTAAGCAGGTTTATTCTCTGGATCACTTTGAAACTTTGTATTGGATCTAGACTGCACGTCGAAAGTCCGATACCTACTATCTTAGACCATTAGAACCGCCTAGCTGAACTTGACAATCATTTCAAAAATCAAGTCCAACCGATAATCACAGGCTATTTCATTGAGCCCGGACTGAAGAGAGTGCGAATAGGGACAAATTTAGAATTTGAAATTCAAATCTGGCACACGACTTGACGTGTCAGTATTAAGCATTCTGACCGTCAGAATTCAGCCAAATTACACCCTCGGATCAAGAAAAATTTCTATTTCATATCATGAGAATTGCAGCCCTGATCTACGTGCGGTGACCGCTGAACTGAAATTTGACCGCTACTTGCGATCTGCGAACCCTGCCGGACCGAAAACTTGATGCGTGCTAAATCCTGTAAGCACGAACTTAAGTCCGATCGCGTTCGGCCAGGGGACCACTAGAAATCATCTTTTGGACCGAAACAGCCCCGCTTTGGACAAGCATCAAGTGAACTTTGTTCCTGAACCTGTTTTGGGCATTTTTAGGCTTATAAAAGGGGTTGAAACCCTCACTCCTCTCTCCCATCCAAATTTGAGAAAAATCTTAGATTGGGAGAGAGAAAATGTGAGAGTTTGTGAGAGAGATTAGGAGAGAATTTTCCTACCTTTGCACCGCCTGTTGCACATACTTTAGCAACACGCTTCCATCACTCAGCCGGTGATTTCTCCACATTTTCAGGTAAGAAATAACCCTAATAAGTTTCTGATTTTGGATTCTTTCCGTTCCATAGCATGCAAACTGATAGAACTCGTAAATTAGGTTCTCTATTCGCCGTAGACGAAGCATATACGCTCCGTTCGAAACGATACGTTTATAAGAAATAAGGTGCGAATTTTAGACGCTTTGATTGACTGTTTCCAAAGCTTTTAATGTCGTTTAATAGTAGATTATCGACGGCATCACCGTTTGACATGTACGAATGCTGTCCGTTTCCTGTTTCGTAAACCGGCGAAGAATATGAGATTTAGGGCATTTTAGTCATTTGTAGGAAGTACTGATTTCATTCATATTTTGCTAATGTGATTGACATGGTTTATTATCACATTAGAATGTTAGGAATAAGTGTATAATTAGTTTGGCGAAGAGATTCGCCTAAATGCGCACTTCGGGTCGACATGCTATATGTAGACTTAAGTGTGTAGTGTAAGTGTTTGTATAAATGCTTGTATTAGTATGTATTGAATTAAATGGTGTTATGAATTAGTTTGAGATTGATTTCTTAATTAATATGTTGATGTAAATGATTTCCTACATGTTAGCCAAATGCATGATTTCATTGTACGTATGAAATACATGTACTTGATGATTTACTTAAGGTGTATGTTATAACATGTGTTAACATGCTCACATGGTTGTATTTCATTTCCAATACTCTAATATGATTGCTGATGTAATTCCATAATTGTTTGGGACTATACTTAGTCCAGGCAGTCGGTAACCGAGAAATTTCGTGGTTGGCTTATATTTGCCACGAACGACACGTCGATGAACGCGAGCCGTGTTTTGGAGTTGGCGAAAGTGGTTAGGCCACACGAAGTATTTTACGCACTTCATGTCGTTCGACTTGAGATGCGATCGTGCTAGTCGAGCCCATCAAGTAACCTGACTGGCCGTTGTATGTTCACCCTACATGAGTCATAACTGCTTGAACCTAGGGTACTGAACTTACCATTGTAAAATCTGTTAACCATGGTACCTTGATCCACGAAGACTCATGAGCCGGGCATGGTGGTATGGGACACCGTGGTCGAGCTGTCGGCCTACGCTGGGGCCACAAACCTCCCCGTAGTGACCAGTGAGCACCTAGTCTCGTGAGCAGATTATGGTGGTATGAGACACTATATTCTAGCTGTCGGCTTACACTGATCAGGCGACGAGTCCTTTGTAGTGACCGCAAGCGTATTCTGAGTCTACGAGAGGCGACGACCCTTCAGTAGCAGTAGAGTACAGTAGGCCTGTATTGATAAGGTGATGGGGGAGAGGTGCAACGAGTGCGTGCAACAGCCCTGGCAGCCCTTGCAGTGACCTATAAAATATACATCGTATGAGATTACTAGGAGTGACGACCCTAGACAGGATCTGTGTTGGGATTGATATAAGAGAAGTACCTTAGTTTCCCAATCCTGCTGTTTGAATGGACTAATAACAACTCAGAAATCATATCACCATTACATTGCATGTGCCTGAAAGATGTGGAGCACTGAGCGGGATGCACGCATGCCACGGACGAAGATGGTGCCGTATGAGGGAGAATGTCGGTGAGGGCATCTTTCATGTCATGTCATATTGCATTAACAACAGTATTAGGATTGTCTGATTTACTGCTTTACTATTATCGCATGATTGATTTGTGAACATGCTAATCTTTGGTCTATGATTCCACTGAGTTGATCACTCCCACGTTACGGGATGGTGTTTGCAACACCCACCAAACCCTGTTTTAGATGCAGGTGATGCAGAGATCCAGGAGGTAGAGCCGAACTTTGATGAGGACCAGGATGAGTTCTCATACATGCAGTACCATGATGGCTTTGCTTAGGTGACCTGGGTTGACGGGACTTCATAGTGGGACTCTTTTGGACATTTATTTCTGTCATTTACATGTATATGAGACTCAGTGATGTATTCATACTTTAGTGACAGTTGAGATCTACTTTATTTTTCCATACAGTGATATATATATTCTTTAGTCTTCCGCTTGCTTTTATCACTGGATCTAGAGTATGAATTACAGTTTTGGTATACTTTTACTCATGTGAATGCTTTAACTCAGACAACATTGAATCATGATCACTTTTGTTGCATAAGTGATGGTCTGGAACTCGGGAGTTGAGTTTAGACACGACCCCCGATTTTCAGGGTGTTACATCGGTGCAATCGAATAAGCTAATCGATCGTGGAGGACCTGTGTTAGATCAGCAATCATACTTACTCGATCGGGGCCACAGTTATACGGATATGTGCAGAAAAATTTTCCTTTTCCATGGGTGAAGTTTGGTAAAAAACTGAGAGTTTGAAATCCTCAATTTTGGGTGTAAGTGAATGGCCCAATTCTCTTGAGTTTCATTTCATTTTCTAAAGATATTCGTGTTTTTCAAACACTTCACTCAGGACTCAAGTTGTGTGTTTCTGGACACTATTTAGGCTTGATTTTCGCAATGGTCGTCAGGCCCAGTAGGACGGACATAACTCTATAGTTTTGCAGTCATCGATTCTCGACATGCGGTATAGGTCTGATACAAGGTTTCAATGTACTCCCGAGAGCGATAGGCTCTTGGGATTTTTCCTAGGTCTTTATGTAGCATTGAGTTAGTGCTATTAATGGTTTTAGGCCTTCTCGTTCATGGAAATGGTGGCCTGAGCTAAATCTATTAATTATTTAGTTTAATACTTAACTAAATTCTACCTTAATTACGACAGGATATGGTCCTTAAGTGATTCTTCTTGAGGTGGTACTCGAGTCCTTGTACAAATTTTTTCAAGATGTTACAATCTACCCCCCTTAAAGAAAAATTTTCATCCCCGAAATTAGTACCTTTTCGTACTCCTCAAGGATCTAAGGGTAGTTCTTACATACTTCGACTTCCATTTCCTAAGTAGCCTCTTCCTCAGTGTGGTGGTCCGTAATACTTTCACGAGTGGGATAACTTTGCTGCGTAGCACTTGTTCCTTTCTATCTAGAACATGCGTGGGTCGCAATATATAGATAGCATCTTCACTTAGCTGTGCTTGATCCCACTTGATAATATGGATAGGGTCAGGAACATATTTCTTCAGCATCGATACGTGAAATATGTTGTGCACGCCTGTGAGTGGTGTGGGTAAGGTGAGATGGTATGCTACCACACCCACTCGGTCTAAAATCTGAAACAGGCTAATGAATCTCAACGTAAGTTTCCCTTTCTTACCAAAAAGAAGGACTCCCTTCATTAGAGAAACTTTTAAGGAATACATGATCCCCAACTTCAAATTCTAACTGTCTGCACCTTGTATCAATGTAACTCTTTTGTCTACTCTGGGTTGTAAGGAGTCAATGCCTGATAATATCAATATTTTCTAAGGTCGCCTAAACCAAGTCTGGGCCAACCAAGGTCTTCTTGCCAACTTCTTCCCATCAATGTGGAGCTTAACATGGGCGTCCATACAAGGCTTCATAAGAAGCCATGCCAATGCTTGCTTGGAAGCTGTTGTTATAAGAAAACTTGGCATAAGGGAGACAGTCATCCCAGTTATCCTTGAAGTCAAGCATGCACGCTCTTAACATGTCCTCAAGTATTTACCTGTTCCTTTTTCCCATCGGTCTGTGGGTGGAACACGGTACTGAACTTCAATTTCACTCCCATTGCTTCTTGGATTCGAGTCCAGAAAATAGATGTGAATCGCATGTCTTCGTCTGACATAATCTCCAGTTGTACTATCTCCTTGATGTACAACTTGGCTAGTTCATCTGTCGAATTAGAAACTCTAATTGGGAGGAAATGGGCCGATTTTGTCAACCGGTCCGCAATCACCCAAATGGAGTCATGACCCTTTCTCGTATTTGGTAACCCGAAAATGAAATCCATAGATATGAAATCCCACTTCCACTCAGCGATGGGCATGAGTTAAACCAGGGGGTTGGCGATGCTTGACCTTGACTTACTGACACGTGAGTCAACATAATATAAAATCTATTATCTGGGCCTTCATGTTGTCCCACTAGTACGAATGCTTCATGTCTCAATACATCTTTGTACTACCCGGATGCATCGCCAACTTTGAGTTGTGTGTGGCTTCTAGAAATTCTCTCCTCAAGTCATGGAGGTTTGGGATGCATAGGCCGCCATGGTAACGCAAACCTCCATCCAAGCCAATCCTCCACTCACATTCTTCGCTGTCACTTTCACACTCTCTCATCTTTACCAATAGTTCATCTTCTTTCTAAGCTGCAATGATTCAGTCATCGATAAGTGGCTACACATGAAAGTGTGCAACGCTCTCGAATGGCTCCTCTACTGTCAGCCTCTGTTCGAAATCTCGCACGAATTCCACCATATTCCACTCTTCTATCATCAGTGGGGCTACAAATTCAATAGTTTTCTTGTGGCTCAATGCATCAGCCACAAGGTTGGCCTTGCCAAGATGGTAGGTGACCTCAAACTTGAAGTCTTTCAAGGTCTCCAACCAACGGTGTTGCCTCATATTCAGGTCCCTTTGTGTAAAGATGTAGTTGAGGTTCTTGTGATTGGAAAAGAGCTCGAACTCCTCTCTGTAGAGGTAATGTCTCCAGAGCTTTAATGCGAAGATGACTGCTGCCAATTCCAGGTTGTGAGTGGAGTAATTTTCTTCATATTTCCTCAACTGTCGTGAGGCATAGGCAATCACTCTATCTTTTTGCATAAGTACACAACCCAAATGATTCGAGAGGCGGTGGTGTAAATAGTGTATTTGACTCCTTACTTTGGTAATACTAGTGCGGGTGCGGACGTCAGCTTGTCCTTTAATTCCTTAAAGGCTACTTCTACTTTCTTATTAGCTTAAGATCCTTCCAAGTAAGTTATGACAACAGTCGGGCTATCTTGGAGAAATCTTTAATGAATCGGCGATAATAGCTGGCAAGTCTGAGAAAAGTCCTCACTTCTGTAACCAAGCTAGGCTACTCCTAGTCTTGTATTGCAGTTACCTTGGCAGGGTCCATGATGATTCCTTCCTTGGAAACCACGTGCCCTATGAACTTGACTTCTTCCTTTTAGAAGTCAAATTTTTGGTACTATGTAAAAAAATGGTTTTGCCTAAGAGTATCAAGGACTGATCACAGGTGCTCTTTCTGATCTTTTCAACTCTTTGAGTATATCAAAATTTCATCTATGAATATGATGACGAATTGGTATAGATATAGCTGAAACATGTTGTTCATGAGATCCATGAAAACGGCTGGTGCATTTATAAGTCAAAACGGCATCACAAGGAACTCGTAGTACCCAAAGTTGGTCCTAAAGTTATTTTCAGTACATCATCATTTTTTACGAGCAAGTGATGAAACCCAGACTATAAGTCTATTTTAGAGAAATGTTGTGCCCCCTTTAACTGGTCAAACAGATCATCTATCCTGGGCAGAGGATACTTTTTCTTCACTGTGACGTGGTTTAGCCTGTGATAATCAATACACAACGCAGCAACCCATCCTTCTTTTTCATGAACAACACAGGTGCTCCTTAAGGAGATACACTCGGCCGTATGAAACTCGAGTCCAACAAATCATCAATTTGTTTCCTTAGTTGCTCCATTTCACACGGAGGCATATGGTACGTCGGTAAAGAGATATGTGTCATGCCCAGCACAAGGTTGATGGTAAAGTCGATCTCACACTGAGAAGGTAGTCTAGGGATCATTCTAAACACGTCCGTAAAATCTTAGACCACTGACGTGTCCCCAAGTGATGGACCATCATAATTTTCTAGTAGGGAAGCATAACAACTAATGTGGTAGCGCCAACTAACCTGAACTGAAAAAGTGAAGGTCATGTTTTCGGGCCCATGGGCTATCACCAATCTAGTTTCACAGTCAATTTCTGCCTTCATTTCGGTGAGCCAATCCATGCCTAGGATGATGTCGTAATGATATATCGTGGTGACAATCAGGTTAATGCACACCACTCTGCTTCCTAAGTCTATCGGGCAATTCTTATAAAGCTTAGTGGCATTTGTAAAAGTTCTTGTTGCTTTGATGACTCTCACCCTAACCCTAGAGGTAGTGCTCAGCCCTAATCACTTGACTGTAGAGTACCTTGGATGTGGGTAGTGACTTTAAAGGTTAACGGTATTGTAGCCGTTGATTTAGATGCTTCAGCTGCAAGTGCATGTACTCGAGCTTGTTGTGGACGATTAGGTTGTGTTGCCATAGGTCGTTGAGGAAACCTATTTTGAGATACAGGAGGTCATTAGAATGGTTGTGCCAGTGGTGCAGATCGTAGAGGCGGAGTCGAAATAACAAGTGGTGGCTGGCGGTTGACCTTCTGAGGGGACGTGAAACCGTTGTCCTTCATATTGGTAAAATAAAAGGGGTTAGTATGGCCCCCTTTATTACAATAAGTATACTAATGGTCCATCTGGGAGGTGAGTCCATATGCGGCCTCTTGCCGAGAAGTGGCCGATTCTGTAGTTCGGACCGAGGCCTCGGGCCCATTGGCATACGTGTTCGAGACACTCTTTCACCATCTTGCTTAGCTCGTTGGAGCATGTTAACTAGCTCAGCATAGTTGGAAATTCTAGCACAAAATATCTTGGTGCGGATATCAGCCAACAGTCCATCTGAAAATTATCGCATTCTCATTGGCTCGTCTGCTATAATCAAAGGAGTATATCTGGCTAGCTTCGTGAACCGATTTTCGTATTCTGCCATAGTCATTCCTCCTTGTTAGAGGCAGAGAAATTCACCCTCCTTTTCATTACGGTAAGTGAGGGGGAAGTACTTTCCATGAAAATTGGTTTCAAACTCGTCCCACATCCATGCAAATCCTGTGGGAATGGTTTGTAGGATGCTCTCCCACCAAAGAGTAGCCTCCTTTTTAAACATATACGTAACAAGCTCGACTTTCTCTGCTTTAGTACAATGCAACGATTTTAACATCTTGGATACATGATCCAACTAGTGCTTAGCCTCCTTGGGTTTATGAGTACCTGCAAAAGTGGGTGGACGGAGGCACTGAAAGCGCTCAAATAGGCCACTTGTAGTCATAGTCCCAATAGGCTGCACGGGTGGCACAGATGGGGCCACATTCATGTTTTGTGCAATGGCCCTCGCTATAGTGGCCAAAACCTGTTGTTGTTGCATTAGGAGCATCATCTGCTCTAACCTATCAGGGGGAGAGGCCGCCTGAGGCATGTGTGGCTTCGATGAAGATGCATGGTTCTGACCCAGAACCAGTGGTGCACTCGGTGTTGGCCCATTTGTGGGGCCAGTGGACGGTTGTGAATCCGGCATTGTATCGCTACTTGGACCCAAACTGGTGGTCCATCTGGCTACCACTCGGATGAGATGCCCTGTTAATCATTCCGCCAAGTGGGAGACGTGTCATGTTCTAAGTAGTTTTGGGAGGCATTCCCTATATACAACATAGGGTGCAACATTTATGGGATTAGGAGAACATTATCCACTTACTCCAAACATTCTATGCATTTCTAAACAAAAGGAGCTTCATGCATTTCATTTAACCAAAATTTGTCACAACACATATGATGTAGCATTACATGAATTATGACCGAGAATGCATGTGAGCTAATTTAATAAAAGGCTTTAATACTTACTAACCTAACATCCATATAAGCCTAACCAAGGTTATTACAAAAGAAACAAGAAAAACAAATACAAACATATGGACTAGTCCTTCGATTCTGGTGAAGGCGGAGGTGCTCCCTTATCCTGCATATAGCACACGAGGGCCTTTACGGTGCGAGACATTGTCTTAAACTTTTGTTCCAAGTAGGCCTGGTTCTCCTCGAACTTCTGCTTTAGGTAGGCCTGGTTTTCTTCAATCTAGGCCATGCGGGACTCTATGGTGGCCCGGTCATGGCGATCATCATGTGTAGTAGGAGGTCCCCCGTCCGAGTCTTAGGCCTCCTCTTCTTCTTTCTGCTCCTCTTCCTCACTGCCTTCCTCTTCTCCATTTCCTTCCTCTTCTTCACTGCCTTCCTCCTCTTCAATCTCTTATTCTATCTCATCCCCATACTCATCAATTCTGGCTCGGCGTTGCCTGAGGCCTATCTTCATATTGTTAAGTGTAGTCTCATTGATGAAGTGGATAGGTGCGAGGTTGTCCTTATGAAGCCTAAACTTGAAAATTTGGGCGATCTTATAGATGAGTCAACCGAATGGGAGGGATGCATCCCCCAAGTAGATCATGTAGTATTGATTATCTGAGTCAAGGTGAGAGTAGGCAGGGACACATTTTTTCTCCCTGTCCGACCCGATATAAGAAGTCCACCATAAATCTAGTGCATTCTGTGCGATTACTCCACCTAGGATACAAGTTGTACGTGCATATGTGGCGGAGCAGGCAGAAATCCTCTGTCATACTGGACATTGTGAGGCTATTCCCTCACCTTCACCTAACAAGTTGGCCATAAAGGAAATGTGTGCAGCAATTTCTCTCCTGTTCACTAGTGAGATTAGTGTCACTGGCATGTAAAACTCCATGTTCTATTCCCATGATACGTGCCATGTATCCACATCGACCCTGACTTGAGTTCTTCCCAATGGTATGATAAACTGGAGAGGCTCCAGAGTTAGGTCTCATATGTGAGCATAGAAAGCTCGTACGGTGCCTTCACTTGCATGACTTTTTCCTTTGAATATGTGACCCTATCCATTCTCTAGAAGGATGTCCATCACTGGATATAACCCAAATAATTTCTCGTCAACGTGAGCTTCAAACACAACCTTGTGATCATGGAACTAATCGAGTTCGGCGCCCGCTGGTAGAGACCTTTCTATTGGGATTCGAGGGTTGAGGTCCTGTTTCGACCTTCGCTCGGTGCTTGCACTTATTTCAGCACTCGTCTTGTTTTTAGAATAGCTTGGACAACTGTAACACCCCAAAAATTGAAGGTCAAGTAAAGCTCAACTCCTGAGATCCGTCACATCACTTATGCAACATAGATAATAATGTTAAAATGTTGTCCATATGAGTGCATTAAATATGAATGAGATTACACTAAAACAACATATCATACTCCAAAGATACTTAAATTGAGTAAGCGGAAGACTAAGATAAATATATAAAGTATGTAAGTGTTTATCAATTCCCAGAGTATGAGTATGTTACTAGGATAAATAAATACTTGTATGGTTCCAAAATTTATAAAATATCAAGTATAAAGGTTCAACTAATCCATAGTCTTGTAATCTCAGCGACGCAACTTTAGGTCTACATAGACCCGCCTGAGAATTGCATGTAGGAGAACTCCTCCTCATCAAAGAAATCCGGCTCCATCGCATAAGCCTCATCGTCATCTATAGCTAAAACAGAGTCTAGTTTGTGTTTTAAAACACCGTCGTAGGGTGGGAGTGAGTGATCAACTTAGTGGTACTATAAGGCAAATGTTAACATGTTATCGATTCAGTCAAGCAGTAATGATAAAGAAATACAACAATCATATCCCAAGTACTCTAGTTAATACAGGAATGGTACGTTGTAATGATGTATGCCCTTGCCTACACTCCCTCAGTGACATCATCTCACGATCGCGCATGACAAACTTCCTAAACGTGTGCTTCCTCGCCAAAGCACATGTAATGCGGTGCATAGTCATGTTAGCGATACTTAATTAGGCTTATTCATATAACAAATTCAGGAAGCTAAGGTACCTCTCTTTATATCATTAACCCAAGCAGGGATCCATCTAAGGTCGTTAATCCTAGTTAATCACATACGATAGGCAAGTTATAGGGCATCACCCCTAACGAAAGCAGTGGATAGGCAAGTTCAATAGATTATACTCGAGGTCACTACGGGAGGCTCGTCACCTGAATGTATGCCGACAGCTCGAATATAGTGTCCCATACACCACCATATTCGGCTCACGAGTTTGGGTTGCTCACTGGTCACTATGGGGAGGCTCATCACCCCAGTGTAGCCGACAGCTCGACCAAGGTGTCCCATACACCACCATGCTCGGCTCATGAGTCTTAGCGGATCATAGTAGCATGGTTGAAATGGCTGTTACATTGGTAAGCGGTACCTTAGATTCAAGTAGTAGCGTCCATACATGGTAAACACATATTACGTCAATCAAGTTATTTGATAAATTCGATTGGTACGAGTGCACGCTAAATCGACATAGGGCGCCTGAGAACACCTCGTGGCCTAACCACTGTCGACAATCACCCTACGGCTCAGATTCATTGAACGTATCCATTGTGGCGAGACTAGTTCGACTGCTTGATCCGGAAACCTTTACCGATTGCCAAGACTACGTAGTAGTCTCATTCATACTCAATGCAATAGGTAGTCACATGTGATAAACATAACAACATGTAACAAACAATTCAAATACAATAATCATTTGAACATTTTATCAAACATATAGAACATGTTATTATACATAGGCATCTTATACATAGATCACGTATTTGAAATTAAGGTTACATGAAGGAATTTATACATATTGATAAGATAGTTGAGAATCCTATCTCACTACCCTTAATAATTACAATTCATCAAACAATTACTCATTCAGACATTTTATCAAACGCTTAGCTTACAGATTACTACAAACATGACCTAACTTAGTTATTGCATATATTATAGTAAATCCTTTCTTAAAGGAGTTGTCATACATACAACAAACATGTATTCTAGATTAATAGTAATGGCTAGTATAAATCATAATTATAAATTCATTCAAACATTTTAACAAACACGTGGAATGCATTATATATTCACATAGTTCACACATGTATAATTTATCGAATACACCATGACTAAGATCATATGGTAGCAATCAAGTCAGACATAAATCATTAGCTGACATTGAAAACCTTGAAAACTATAACCTAAACATTTATACTCTGAACCTTTCATCGGTACACCCATTACGAACTCAGTTCGTACATTACGTCCTCGTCTTTAGCACAACAGCTACTTAAATCACGAAATAAGTCAGCTATTTCATCGATTCCTCTATCTAGATTCCTAAAACAAGATTAGGGTTAGGATTTCTTACCCAAATTAAAGTTGGAATGGCTCGTGTAGCTAGATGTAAAGATGATCTACCACCTCGATCTCCTAAACTATCTCTTCTCCTCACTCTTTTCTCTTCTTTCTCTCTTCTCTCTCCTAGGGTTTGGAGAAAATTCGTATGGAATGGGAATGGGGTGGTTTAAGGTCTTTAAATAGGCCTAGAACTGGTTCAAATGGCCCCAGAGCCATGGTATACTTAGGTTATAGCCAAAGGGTGTCTGTTTTGAGCGAACAGGACTCATCTGGAGGCCCATTACTCACCTGCGTCATGGAGTAAGTTCCCTAAGTAAGGATCTATGCCAGGTTATGATTTCAGTCCAATTGAATTTGTGGATTGACCATGGAGGACCTGTATCAGTTCAACGGTCATCGTCACTCGATCAGGGCCACAAGTATACTCACATGTGCAGGGAAATTTTCCTAATCTATGTGTAATGTTTGGTCAGAAACTAACAGTTTGAAGTCTTCAATTTCACCCGTAAGTGAATGGTCTAATTCACTTAAGTTGTGGTTCATTTTCTAAAGGTATTCACATTTCTCACACACTTTGCTCAGGGCCCAAGTTGTGCTTTTCTGAAAACTGTTTGGGCTCTATTCCCGTAATGGTTGTTAAACCCAATAAGGCGGTCATAACCTTATAGTTTCGAGATAATCAGACTTTTGAAGCGCGGTACAGGTCTGATATGGGGTTTCAATGTCCTCTCGAGAGCAACTGGGTTTTAAGATTACTCCTAGGTTTTTAGGTACTGTTGAGTTAGCGATTCTAATAGTTTTGAGTCTTGTAGTTCATATAGATAGTGGTCCAAGCTAATTCCACTGATTATTTAGTTTAGTAATTAATTAATTTTCATCTAATTTCTACAGAATTCGATCCTTAGTAATTTCTGCCTGAGGTGGTATGCAGGTCTTTGTACGAATTTTTCCAAGACATTAAAATCTACCCTCATTAAAGAAAAATTTCATCCCCAAAATTAGTACCTTTTCGTACTCCTCAAGGATCTGAGGGTAGTTCTTACGGACTTCGGCTTCCATTTCCCAAGTAGCCTCTTCCTCAATGTGGTGAGTCCACAGTACTTCACAGCAGGATAAGTTTACCATGCAGCACCTGTTCCTTCCTATCTAGAATACGTGTTAGTTGCAGTACATAAGTAACATCTTCACTCAACTGTACCTACTCCCATTTGATAATATGGGAAGGATCAGGAACATACTTCTTTAGCATCGATACGTAAAACACATTATGCACGCTTGGGAGTGGTGTGGGCAAAGCAAGACGGTATGCTACCACACTCACTCGGTCTAGAATATGGAATGGACCAATGAATCTTGGCATGAGTTTTCCTTTCTTGCCAAATCGGAGGACTCCCTTCATTGGGAAAACCTTCAAGAATACTTGGTCCCGAACCTCAAATTCTAGCTGTCGTCATCTGGTATCGGCGTAGCTCTTCTGTCTGCTCTGTGCTACAAGAAGTCGACGCCTGATAATGTCGATCTTCTTTGAGGTCGCCTGTACTAAATCTAGGCTAATCAAACTCTTCTCACTAACCTTTGCCCAACAATGCGGTGCTCGACACGAGCGCCCATACAATGCTTCATAGGGAGTCATGCCAATGCTCGCTTGGAAACTGTTATTATTAGCGAACTCAACATAGGGAAAAAGGTCATCCCAAATGTCCTTAAAATCAAGTACACATGCCCGTAACATATCTTCTAACACCTGATTTACCCGTTCAGTCTGCCCATCAATCTGTGGGTGGAACGTGGTACTGAACTTCTCACTCTCATTACTTCTTAGATTCGACTCCAAAAGATAGACGTGAATCGCGTTTCTTGATCCGACACGATCTCCATAAGTACTCCATGTAACCATACAATCTCCTTGATGTACAGCTTGGCTAAATCATCTGCTGAGTTTGAGACTCTAATCGGAAGGAAATGAGCCGATTTCATCAATCGGTCCACAATCACCCAAATGGAGTTGTGTCCCTTCCTCATCTTCGACAACTCAAAAATGAAATCCATAAATATGAAGTCCCACTTCCGTTCAACTATGGGCATGTGCTAAAGTAAACCAGGAGGTCGGCGATACTTGACCTTGACCTGTTGGCACGTGGGACAACTAGATGCAAAATCTGCTATGTGGACCTTCATGTTGTCCCACTAGTATGAACACTTCATATCTCGATATATCTTTGTACTACTAGGATACATCGCCATCTTCGAATTGTGAACAGCTTTGAGAACTTCTTTTCTCAAGGCATGAAGATTTGGGACGCATAGGTGGCCATGATAACGTAAACCCCCATCCGAACCAACTATCCATTCAGAGTCTTCATCGTCCCTAGATCGTTTCCTCATCTTCATCAACCATTCATCTCCTCTCTGAGCCACAATGATTCGGTCATCAATAAGTGGCTACACACAGATGTGTGTGACGCTCTCAAACGACTCCTCGACTATAAGCTTCTGTTCAAAATCTCACACAAATTCTACCATGTTCCATCATGCAATCATTAGCAGAGCCGCAAATTCTATTGTCTTCTTGCGGCTCAACGCATTTTCCATAAGGTTGGCCTTGCCAGAATGGTAGGAGACCTCAAACCTGAAGTCTTTCAAGGTTTTCATCCATTGTCGTTGCCTCATATTCAGGTCTCTCTGCGTGAATATGTACTTTAGGCTCTTGTAGTCGTAAAAGAGCTCGAACTCCTCTCCATAGATGTAATGTCTCTAAAGCTTTAATGCGAAGATGAAGGCCACTAATTCTAGGTCATACATGGGGTAGTTTTCTTCATGTTTTCTCAACTGTCATGATGCATATGCAATCACTCTATCCTTTTGCATAAGAACACAACCCAAACCAACATGAGACGCGTCGGTGTATATCGTATATCTGACCCCTTGCTCTGGTAATACTAGCACGGGTGCGAATATGAACTTGTCCTTCAATTCCTAAAAGGCTAGTTCTGCCTTCTCATTCCATGAAAACTTAAATCCTTTCGAGTAAGCTGAGACAACAGTCTACCTATCTTGGAAAAATCTTTAATGAATCGGCGATAGTAGCTAGCAAGTCCTATAAAACTCCTCACTTTTGTAACTAAACTGGGCTGCTCCCAGTCTTGAACTGCGGTCAACTTAGCAAGGTCCACAGTGATACCTTCCTTGGACACCACATGTCCTAGGAACTTGACCTCTTCCTTCCAAAAGTCGCATTTCTTGTACTGAGTAAATAACTGGTTCATCCTGAGAGTATCGAAGACTGCTCACAGGTGTTCTTTTTTATCCTTTCGGCTCTTAGAGTATATCAAAATGTCATCCATAAATATGATGATGAACCGGTATAGGTACGGCCGGAACACCCAGTTCATGAGGTTCATGAATATGGTCGGTGCCTTTGTAAGTCCAAATGACATCATAAGAAATTCATAGTGCCCAAAACTGGTTCTGAATGTCATTTTTTACACGTCTTTATCCCTAACACACAACTGATGGTACCCGGACTATAAGTCGATCTTTGAGAAGTACTAGGCCCGTTTCAACTAGTCAAACAGATCATCTATCCTGGGCAAAGGATACTTGTTCTTGATTATCACTTGGTTCAACCTGCGATAATCAATACACAATCACATCAATCCGTCCTTCTTCTTTACTAACAATACAGGTGCTCTCCAAGGAGATACACTCGGTCGTATGAAACTTGAATCCAACAGATCATCAATCTGTCTCCTCAATTCCTCCATTTCACATGGAGGCATGCGATACGTTGATAGAGAAATAGGTGTTGCACTAGGCACAAGGTCGATAGTAAAGTCAATCTCACACCGAGGAGGTAGTCCAAGTATCGTCCTGAATACGTCTATGAAATCTTAGACTACAGGGGTGTCCCCAAGTGTCGGGCCATCAACATTCTTCAACAAATAGGGCCAACTGACCTACACTGGGGAAGTCAAAGTCATGCCCTCGGGTGTATATGTTGTCACCAATTTGGTATTGCAATCGATCTCAACCTTCATCTCAGTGAGTCAGTCCATACCGAGAATGACATCATAATGACATAATGGGGTAACAATTAGGTCAATGAGCACTGTTCTACTTCCTAAGTCTATCGAGTAACCTTTATAAATCTTGTTAGAGTCTAAGAAGGTCCCTGTGGTGGTAAGGAGTCTTACCTCAATCATAGGAGTAGTTTTCAACACTAGTCGCTTGATTGTTGTGCATGATACTACTTAAATAGTGGACCCGGTGTCCACCAATAGGAAGACTGGTGTACCTTAGATATGTGTTGTGACTTCAAAAGCCAATGGTGGTGCAGTTTCTGACTCAAATGTTTCAGCTGCAAGTGAGTGCACACGAGCTTATTGAGGAAGATTTGACTGCGCTACCACAGGTCTTTGAGGAGGCCTACTTCGAGGTACATTAGGTCTGTAAAAAGGCTATGCTGGTGGTGTTGATCGTAAAGGTGGAGCTGAAATGGCTTGTGGTAACTGATGGTTGATCTTTTAAGGTGGCATAAAGACGATATTCCTCATCTTGGTAAAACAATAAGTGTTTGTATGGCCCATCCTCTTATAGTAGGTGCACCATAGATCAGATCTCTTCTATTGGGTCGGTGGAGCCATAAGCCTGGGAAGTGAATCTGCACGTGGCCTCTTGCCGAGGAATGGTCGGTTCGATAATTCAAGTTGAGGCCTCGGGCCCTTGGACATACATCTACGGGACAGTCTGTCCCTATCCTGCTCAGTTCATAGGAACATGTTCACTAACTTAGCATAATTGGGAATGATAGCACAACACATCTTTGTGCAAATTTTAGGCTGCAGACCCTCTAAAAATCACCGCATCTTCATCAGAACGTCTGCTAGTAGCAAAGGAGTATATTTGGCTAGCTCCATGAATCTGTTCTCATACTTTGACACAGACATTCCTCCTTGTCGGAGGCGAAGGAACTCAAGCTCCTTTTCATTAGGTGAGGGGGAAGTATTTTCCATGGAAGCGGGTCTCAAACGTGTCCCACGTCCATACGTATCTAGGGGCAACTATTCGTAGGATGTTGTCCCACTAGATACTGACCTCCTTCTCGAACATATAAGTAACCAACTCTTCCTGCTCTGCCTCAGTGCAGTGTAGCGGCTTCAACATCTTAGAGATGTGATCTAGCCAATATTCAGCCTCCTCAGGCCTGTGAGTGCCTGCAAAAGTGGGAGCTCAGAAACACTGGAAGCGTTTGAATGGACCGCTGACATTCATATTTCCAGCAAGCTGCATAGGTGGTGCAGGCAGGACCATATTCATGTTTTGGGTAAGGGCCCCTCCAATCGTGGTCCAAACTTGTTGTTGCTGCTGCATTAAGAGCATTATTTGCTCTAACCTATCAGGAGGAGGAGCCTCCTGAGGCATGTGTGGCGTCGAGGTAGACACATGATTCTGTTCTAGAACTGGTGGTGCACTAGGTGTTGGCCCATTGGTGGGGCCAGTGGCCAGCTAAGAATCCGACATGATGTCAGTGTTAGGGCCTAAATTGGGGCCTGTGTGGTTATCGCTTAGGGGAGGTGCCCCATCAAATGATTCGCCAAGTGCAAGACATGTCATATTATGAGTGGTCTTCAGAGGTATTCCCTATACACAACATAAGGTGTAACACGTGTAAGATTTTAAATGATAATATTCAAAATTTAAGCATTCTACACATTCTAAATCAAAATAAGCTTCATGCATTTCATTTAACCAAAATTATCACAATACATGAGATGCAATCTTACATGGATCATGACAGAAAATGCAGGTGAGCTAATCTAACACAAGTTTTAAACACTAAACACACTAACAACCAACTAAGCCTACCAAGGCTATTATAAAGGAAAACCCAAAGATGACTACGACATATGACTAGTCGTCCAACTCTGGTGAAGGTGGAGGAGCACCCTTGTCCTGCATGCAGCACAGGAGGGCCTTCAAAGTGCAAGACATCCTCTTAAATTTTTGTTTCTTATAGGCCTGATTCTCTTCAAGCCATTGCTTCAATTCGGTCTGGGTCTCCTTGACCTCCTATCTCAGGGTGGCCTGGTTCTCTTCAATCTTAGCCATGTGGGCTTCCAAGGCAGCCTGATGTAAGACATGTATCCTAGCTTATACTATTCTGTCGACTCTTGTGATCCTTCCCATCAAATTTCAATAACCTGTGACCTGTGATCGACGTTTGCGCACAACCCTAAGTCGTATCCTGTAGATTTGAGTCGGCTGAATCTAAGACTTGTACCATTACGACCACACCTTCGCCACGTCTTGCAGACCTATCCGATACCCTAGTAGGGAGATGTGGGCCAGCGTTTATTTCGAAGAAAATGCCACGCATTTGTAATCCTAAGAGGATGTCTACAACATATCCCATCACTCAATCAATCAATCAATTACCTCATGTCAACTACACACACCTATGCTTTCTTTCTCCACAAGTCAAGCAACCACTAAGTCAACCAATCCCTCACCTCAACCATCACTCACCTCACATCCATCACTCACCTCACATCCATTACCCATCTCTCTCTCTTTACAACCCTCTCTCTCTCTCATTTCTCATCACACTTCCTAAGCAAGAGCAAAAAAGAGTGGACGTCCAAGCCTTCCCATGGAGAGAAAAGAGTGATTTTGGTGGCCCGCCTTCCTATCCCAAAACCCATCAACCTAACCCTTCAACTCTCATCACCTTCCATCAAAGAGGAACACAAGGAGATCGGATTTCCAACGGACCAAGAAGATCGAACGGTGGGTACTTCTATAGGCTAGTTTTCATATTTTTATGATGGGCTAAGTGAGGCCTACCAATCGATGGTATGGATCTCACTTTGGACCCTAAGATTTGGTTGATGGCCTACCTTGATTATCATGATCATTCCATGATGGGGCTATTCTCCATAGACTTCATCATGATGTTTACTTTCTAGTTTGAAAGGGGGTCATCTGGACCTTCTATTTCGGTGGAGAAAGGATCTCCACTGTTGATTTTGATCGGTGGGCCCATAAGAAATGGGACCCACTTAATATATGTTTTAAATCTTGCAAGGGAGGGCCCATAGTGTCGGGGTCCCTCTATCACTTGATCTCTCTCTTTCTCTCCCTCTTTCCCCTTGTTGTTGGCCCCTTGATGTATGCATTTTATCCAAGACATCCACCTTCGTGGGTCCCACTTGATGGACGTGTAGGATCTACACCATCCAAACCATGTGGGTCCGACTTTAGGGAGATGGGAAAACACAAATATCAGATTTATCTAGTGGGCCACGACCCTATGGTACCCACCTTAATTATGTGTAAACTGTCCACCGTCCAGGGATGCTGGACATTTACAAATGAAGTGTGAACGGACAGTGCTGTGTACTCACAACGAACAGTTTTGGTTTTTTATTTTTTTAGACTTTTGGGTGGGCTACACATGCAGGCCCCACCTTGATGTATAAATTCAATCCACATCATCGATCCTTTTCCCCACCTCATTTTAGGCATTGAGCCGAAAAATGAAGCTGATCCAACCTCCTTACAGGCCACAACAAAGGAAAATGGGATTTTTACCGTTGAAAAGCCACCTAATGTTTCTATACTCTAAAACACCTTGAATATTGGGCTAGTTTGGCTTGTCTTGAGCTATGGAAAGTAGTGGATGGGGTGGATTCTTCCGACGTGGACCTCACATACGAAAAACCATAGAAAAACTATCTTTTAAATATAATATAATATAATATAAACAGCAGCAGCATCTGCTGCTGCTTACAGATGACGACAGCGGCGTCTACACTGTGCGTCATGGACAGATGGGCAGGGGACCACAGGTCCCAGCCGTGGGCCCCACCATGATGTATATTTGTCATCTATACTATTCAATAGGTGGACCCCTTCCTAAAGTGGGCACCCTCCAAAAATTAGCCAGATCTGGGACTCAGACGGCCCACATCATAGGAAATAGTGGTGATTGAACGGCTACCATTAAACCCTTTTTTGGGTGTTACAGAAGTTTTGAATTAATATGAAATTTGTTTTTCCTATTCATCAGGGTCCGTGCGACCTTATCAACAAATTGGATGGAAAATAAGCGTTATGGTGGGCCCCACGTGGGACCCACAGTGATGTATGTGTTTTATTCACACCGTCCAGGTGGATGGTGGAACCCCTTGTGATGTATGTGTTTTATCTATGTCGTCTAGCCACTCTGGCCATGCTGTCTATCCCTATGGGACCCACCATGATGCATGTGTTTGATCTAAGCCATCCAACCATTTTGAAAGTGCATTTTAGGGCTTGAGACTAAGAAAGAGCCAGATCTAAGGTTCAAGTGGACCCCACCATTAAAAATAGTGGAGACAATGGCATTCATCATTTAAAACACTTAGGAGCCACATTAGCTTCCAATTAAGCTTATATTTTTCTTTCACTTCATCTAGCTCTATGTTAACTTATGAATTTGGTTAGATCTCAGACACATCACGGTGGACCACTCCGTGATATGATTATCCATTGAGGCCCACTTTGATGTGTTCTGTGGCCATCTGTGAGGCCCACCTTGATGTACTTTGTGGCCCATCCGTCAAGCCCACTTTGATATACATGTGACTCATCAGGATGTAACTTGGACCCATGAGCGGGGCCCACCTGTTACTTGTTTTAAGGCCTAGGTGTAGGGCCCACCTGTTATGTATTTGAGGCCCATGTATTGAGGCCCATTATGATGTATTTGGGGCCCATGGGTCGAGGCCTATTGAGATGTATTAGGGCCCATGGGTTGAGGCCCATTATGATGTATAAGGGCCCGTGGGTTGAGGCCTATTATGCTGTATTTGGAGCCCATGGGTTAAGGCCCATTTGATGTATTTGAGGCCCATGGGTCGAGGCCCAATGGGATGTATACAAGGTCTATTGCATTGTGTGATTCCACCATGGGTTATGTAATAACATTTATGGCGGGCCATGCCTTGGGAGCAATGTTAGTTTGACGTCCATATTGTAAGAATAATGTTGGTTAAATATCCACATTATAACTCTCCCTAGGGCCCATTGATAGGCCCATACTTGTTGTGTGCAGGCCATCAAGGCCCATCTTCGTTGTGAGGATAGTTCATCACTATATAAAATGCTTAGTATAACTCCATGATTCATACCCATACGCATCATATGTATGCCTGATATGAGGAATATTTGATCATAGCATACGCCATTGGGCAGACTATTTACGGGACTCCTTATGAGAAGGAGTGCCCACATTATCGTGTCGTACGTGCAAGATTGCTGCATGACTGGATAGTGTGACTCATGCATCTCGCATATATGTGACTTGATCATTATACGCCCTAGCGACATCAGGGCCGTGGCCTCCACAGAAACACCATGGATGGCCAGATGGGACATAAAAAATGCTTAGTTCTAGCACTGTAGGCACGTAGGATGTCCTTGAGTGAAAATTCCAAAACCTCCTTGGTATCAAGAGATGCTCAAACATCTACACTGAGTGGAATATGAGCGTTGGTGCTTATACCCTGAGGCTGTGTTTCTCATTGTATCATGGTCAGTTAGAAGGGGGTGTAGACTTATTCGCCCGAGTGAGGGGGTTATAAGCTAGGCTAAGTATGACCAGTTCGTAAATGGGTCTGCTATCGACGAGCCAAGTAGGTATTAGCAGACTGCTAGCTAAGCGGATAGTGAGGTCTCTTCCACTCACTGGGCTGTGCAGCTAGGCAGGAGGCAATCTGTGTGGAGTGTAATAGACCCCGGTGATTTCGCCAGAGAGCAACCATACTGATATGTGGACTTATTGAGTAGGAATTAAATATCCATTCATTCACTATCCACTCAGGCTGGTGATATGTAACTATTTGTTACTGTACCTTCACATGACCAAGATTTCTGTTAGGCCGACTAACCTGAGATCAGGAGTTTACAACGTTGAGTCGGACTATCCAAATTTAGGTATGGGACTAGTTTGGATAGAAGTCCCTTCTAGTGGACCCCGTAGCTTGCGATACTATGTACTATCTCCTGACTTCACATTCTGACATGGTCATTTCATTCACACCGCATATTACATTGCATCTGCAGTACTTAACATTTTGGGTTACTTTGTTTTTGCACTTACATGGCCTAAATGAGGTTGATGGTACCTGTGTCTCATCAGGATTTACATATTGCATTGCATCCTCAGCATCTGTTATTGTCTTATTATGTTTCGTATCGTATTACGGCTATTAACACTCATGGACTTACCAGTATATTTTCGCTTACTCTGATATCGTATGATTCATGATCTTGTTAGTATTTTCGCTTATTTCAATGATGTATGATTTATGGACTTTAGGGTATACTTAACACTTATCTTATGCACACACTTTCACCACCCTCTAAGCTTTTGTAAGCTTATGCACGATAGATGTGTGCAGGTGGCGTTACGTTGCAGTAGCGTTGAGCGTGGAGCATGTAGCTGTCCTTTGGAGCTTTAATTTTGATCTATGTATTTCCCTTTCAATATTGTATTCAAATGATTATATTAGTGGATATGTGATGATGATGTTGCCTTTATGATTTGGATATACTTATAATTATGCTTCTTATAAGACAAATGTACATTGCAAAATCCTCCTTGTAGGATCCCAGGATTGGAACCTGACGTATGTACGCTGGGAGCTGAGAATGGGGTACTATGGAGGCTGTCGGCACCGAGTTCGACGATCGAGATTCCTGTAAATCTAATTTCTGAGTTTGGGGCGTGACACCTGATCACGACAGTCATCATGCATAGTAGTAGGAGGCTCCCTATGCAGATCCTGGGCCTCCCCTTCTTCCTCTTCTTACTCTTCCTCATCACTTCCTTCCTTAGTGCTCTCCTCGCCACTGCCTTCCTCATCTTCACTCACTTCTTCCTCCTCACTCTCCTCCTCAATCTCATCCCCATATTCATTAAGCCTTGCTTGACGTTGCCTGGGGCTTATGCCCATATTGTTGCGCATAATGTCACTGATGATATGAATTGGGGCAACATCACCCATATGGAGTTTGAAACTGAAGTGGCGGGCAATTTTACAAATAAGTCGGCCGAAGGAAAGTGAGGCATCTCCCCGTATGAATCGTGCAATATCCGCAATCTGAGATAAAACGAATGTAGGCAGACATAGCTTATCTCCCTGACCAGCTTCGTATAAGAAATCCACCATGAGTTGAGTACACTTTGTGTAGTTGCTCCACCTTAGATATATGTTATACATAAATATGTGGTGGAGCAGGCAGAAATTGTTTATAAATTTGGTCGATGCAAGGCTATTTCCTCGCCTCCACTGCTCAAGCTTTCTGTAGAGAAATGGGTGCGGCGATTCCTTTCTCATTCACTGGTAAGGTTTTTCTCACTAGCATGTATGACCCCACACTTCATACCCATGATTCGAGCTATAATGTCAACATTGACTATGGTTTGCTCTCTTCCCTAAGGGATAGTAAACTGTAGTGGCTCCAGTAGGGGGTCCTGTATATGAGTATAGAAGTCATGCACTGCTCCTTTACTCGCATGGGTATTTCCCTTAAATATGGGACCCTAACCATTTTCTAGGAGCATGTCCATTAGTGGGTACAATCCAAATAGCTTTTCATCAACATGTGCCCAAATACCACTCTACAGTTATGGAACCTACCTAATTCGATGCCTGTCGGTAGCGATCTTTCAATGGGGATCTGTGGGTGAAGATCCCCTTTTGACCTTCTCTCTCTCTCTTAGCGCTTGTACTTGCTTCTGCGCACGCTTTCTTCCTTGGACGGGTTGGGCGGCTAGGCCCGGCTTCATCTATGGATGCCCTTCTCTTTCCCATGAGAGAAAGGAGTGTGGAGAGCGAGAATACGACAACAACTAGCTCAAAGAGATCCATAGAGGTGAAGAAAACTTGAAGTATGAGATGAGTTGGTGGGTTTTGGAGCTTATGAGACACAAAGGGGTGCTTTTGTGCTCACTAAGTGGGAAATGGAAAGATGGAGAGTTATGAGATACAAGGTATGGATTTATGTGCCCAAATGAGGGAAAATAAGGGAGATAAGAGGTTGTATGAGAGGATTTTTGAGGAAAATGATGGAGGGTGGGTATGTATTGTAGAAGAAGAAGATGATTTGAGTATGGAATGAAGATTTGAGAGGGAAAATGAGATTTTTGAGGGGTTTAGAGAGCTTGGATGGAGTGAGATGGTGGAAAGTGAGGCAAAGGGGTGTAAATAGGGTGATCCCACATGAAATACAAGCCTTACACATGTGGGAGAGGGGCGCGCCGCCGTTGGCATAGTTCCACCACAGTCCCCTAGACCGGTGGTGGTGGCCTCCCCCTCCCGGGTGCTGGAATGGTTTGGGGGACCCCCTGGGTCCCACCGTTTCTTGTGGTTTGGGCCCTCCTGTCCATTTGAGGTGGTTTCAGGTTCTATCTCACACATATTCATGCCCTTTGGCGTGTTTCAAGTTTAGGAACCACCGAATAATATCTTAAACCCATCGATTGACGGTCTAAAAAGGAATTGAGATCATTTCATGTGATCTCAGATGTATACGGGGTACATTTCAGCTGTCGATTTTTCTCATCGGTGAAACTTAGAATCCCATGTTCATTTTTATATTTTATCACCCCCTCCTAAGTCAAAGTATGTTAGTGTATGTCATGTTACCATAACCCAGGTCCAGTTTAATCCAAATCATGCTTTGATACTAACTTGTAACGCCCAAAAATTTGAGGGTCGAGCAAAGCTCAACTCCCGAGATTCGTCGCATCACTTATGCAACACAGATAATGATGTTTAAATGTTGTCCATATGAGTGCATTAAACATGAATGAGATTACACTAAAACAGCATATCATACTCCAGAGATACTTAAATTGAGCAAGTGAAAGACTGAGATAAATATATAAAGTTTGTATGTTTTTATCAACCCCAATAGTATGAGTATGTTACCAGGCTAAATAAATACATGTGTGGTTCTAAAATTTATAAAATATCAAGTGTAAAGGTTCAACTAATCTATAGTCCTGTAATCCCAGCGACGCAACTCTAAGTCTATATAGACCCGCCTGAGAATTACATGTAGGAGAACTCCTCGTCAAAGAAATTCGGCTCCATCACATAAGCCTCGTCATCATCTGTAGCTAAAATTGAGTCTAGTTGGTGTTTTAAAAAACTGTCCTAGGGTGAGAGTGAGTGATCAACTTAGTGGTACTATAAGGTAAAGGTTAACATGTTATCAATTCAGTCAAGTAGTAATGATAAAGTAATAAAAAAATCATACCCTAAGTACTCTTGTTAATACATGAATAGTATGCTGTAATGATGCATGCCCTCACTTGCACTCCCTCAGCGACATCATCTCACGCTCGAGCATGAAAAACACCCTAAACGTGCGCTTCCTCACCAAAACACATGCAATGCGGTGCATGGTCGTGTTAGCCAATACTTAATTAGCCTTATTCATATAGCAGATTCGGAAAGTTAAGGTACCTCCCTTTATATCATTAACCCAAACAGAGATCTATCTAGGGTCGTCGATCCTAGTTAATCACATACGATAGGCAAGTTGTAGGGCATCACCCCTAATGAAAGTAGTGGAAAGAAAATTTCAATTTATTATACTCGAGGTCACTACGGGAGGTTCATCACCTGAACGTAGGCCAACAGCTTAAATACAGTGTCCCATACACCACCATATTTGGCTCACGAGTTTGGGTTGCTCACTGGTCACTAGGAGGAGGCTCGTCACCCCAGCGTAGGTTGACAGCTCGACCACAGTGTCTCATACAACACCATGCTCGGTTCATGAGTCTTAGCGGATCATGGTACCATGGTTGAAACGGGCTGTTACATCGGTAAGCGATATCTTAGATTCAAGAAGTGGCATCCATACATGATAAATATACATTAGGTCAATCGGATTATTTGACAAGTTCAATTGGTATGAGTGCACCCTAAATTAATTGACATAGAGTGCCTGAGCAGTCCTCGTGACCTAACCACCGTCGACAATCACCGTAAAGCTCGGATTCACCAAACATATCCATTGTGGCGAGACTAGTTTGGCCACTCGATATGAAAACCATTACCGATTGCCTAGGCTACGTAGAAATTCCATTCATACTCAGTGCAATAAGCAGTCACATATGATAATCATAACAACATTTAACAAATAATTCAAATACAATAATCATTTAAACATTTTATCAAACACATAGAACATGTTATTTTACATAGGCATCTTATACATAAATCATGTATTTAAAATTAAGGTTACAGGAAGGAATTTATACATATAGATAAGATAGTTGAGAATCCTATCTCAACACCCTTAATAATTACAATTCATCAAACGATTACTCATTCAGACATTTTATCAAACACTTAGCCTACACATTACTACATACATGCCCTAACTTAGTTATTGCATATATTATAGCAAATCCTTTCGTAAAGGAGTTGCAATACATATAACAAACATGTATTCTAGATTAATAGTAATGGTTAGTACAAATCATAATTGTAAATTCATTCAAACATTTTAACAAACACCTGGAATGCATTATATATTCACATAGTTCTCACACATGTATAATTTATCGAATACACCATAACTAAGATCATATGGTAGCAATCAAGTTAGATATAAATCATTAGTTAACATTGAAATCTTTGAAAACCATAACCTAAACATTTATACTCCGCACCCTTCATCGGTATGGCCATTACGAACTCGGTTCGTACACTATGTCCCCGTCTATAGCACAACCGCTACCTAAATCACGAAATAGGTTAGTTATTTCGTCGATTCCTCTATTTAGATTCCTAAAACAAGATTAGGGTTCGGATTTTTTACTCAAATCGGAGTTGAAATGGCTCGTGTAGCTAGATGTAAAGACGATCTAGTGCGTGTAGTCGTAAGAGGGATACACCACCACAATCTCCCAAACTCTCTCTTCTCCTCACTCCTTTCTCTTCTTTTCTCTCTTATCTCTCCTAAGGTTTGGCAAAAATTCATATGGAATGGGAATAGGGTAGTTTAAGGTCCTTAAATAGGCCCAGAACTAGTTCAAATGGCCCCACGACCATAGTATACTTAGGTTATAGCCAAAGGGTGTCTGTCTCGGGCAAACGAGACTCATCTAGAGGCCCATTACTCACATGCATCATGGAGTAAGTTTCCTAACCATGGATCTAAGCCAAGTTATGATTTTGGTCTGATCAGATTTCTGGATCGACTGTGGAGGACCTGTATCAGTTCAACGATCATCGTCACTCGATCAAGACCACAAGTATACTGACATGTGCAGGAAAATTTTCCTGATCCATGGGTAAAGTTTAGTTAGAAACTGATGGTCTGAAGTCTTCAATTTCTCCCCTAAGCGAATGGTCTAATTCACTTAAGTTCTGGTTCATTTTCTAAAGGTATTCATGTTTCACACACACTTTGGTCAGGGCTCAAGTTGTGCGTTTCTGGATACTATTTGAGCTCAATTTCCACGATGGTTATAAAGCCCAATAAGGTGGTCATAACCTTATAGTTTCATGGTAATCAAACTTTCGACACACAGTCTAGGTTCGAGACGGGGTTTCAATGTGCTCTCGAGAGCAACTGGGTTTTAAGATTGCTCCTAAGTTTTTAGGTAATGTTGAGTTAGCGATTCTAATGGTTTTGGGTCTTACAGTTCGTATAAATAGTGGTCCAAGATAATTCCACTGAATCTTTAGTTTTGTACTTAATTAATTTTTGTCTAATTTCTATAGAATTTGATCCTTAGTAATTTCTTCCTGAGGTAGTACTCGGGTCTTTGTACTGATTTTTCTAAGACGTTACAACGACTAGGCCTGGCCTCATTCGGGGTCGCTCTCTTCTTTCCTATAAGGGAAAGGAGCATTGAGATAGAGAAAATGGCAGTGTAAGCCCCGTATCCTAGATCATACCGTTCCATAGACTTTCGCAGTCTTACCGGTTGAATTCTAGCAACCTTTGACCCTTAGCCGATATTTACACGCGACCCTGATTCATATGCTGTCAACCCGTATCGATTCAACCCAAGACTATTACCATAGCGACCGCGCCATCACTGCGGTTCCGATGCCGTGACTTGCCCGCCGAGGCGATACCCTGGTCAAGAGATGTGGGCCAACGTTCGGTGTGAAGAAAACGTCACGCATTGCGAAACCCAAGAGAATCTCTACGAGGTGTCACATCAATCCCATCAATCCATCAATCCATCACATGTCAAGTACATGTTAAGTACACATCACCTTTCACCCATTCCCAAGCAACCACAAAAGTCAAGATTTTCTTACAAGCTCATACCTCTCTTATACAAAAAGCCTCAAAAGTCAAGATTTTCTTACACGCCCATCCTTCACCACATCCATCCATCACCCATCTCTCTCTACAACACTCTCTCTCTTTCTCATTTTCTCATCTCATTCTCCAAGCAAAATTCCATATATATGAGCTCTCCCTCCCTTTCAAAAAAAACTCCAAGGTGGCCCACTTTCCTACCCCACCATCTCTCATCTCAACCCTCCATTTCTCATCTCCTCCATTGAAATCCAAGCTAAGGTGCTAAGGAACTCATATGAGCAAGAAGATCGAATAGTGGGTGCTCCTCTAGATGTAAAAAAAAAATCTGATTTCTATAACCTAGATGTTTTCTTTCTTTCATGAGGGAAGTGTAGGACCCACCAATCAATGGTGGAGATCCCACACAATCCTATGGTTGTGGCCTAATGGCCTACCTTATGCATGCATGATCCATGCATGGGGCCTTTCTCTATGGGCCCCATCATGGTAGTTTTATTTCATATCATTTTATGTTTGGGTCATATAGACCTTATAACCATGGTGGGGATGGCATCCTCACCATGTATTTTAATTATAGGCCATGCATGTGCAAGATCCATGTTGTAAATGTAAATCTAGGTATGATGTACGGGTGTGATTGATCTTGGGAGGGCTCAATAGTGGCAGAGCCCCTTTTCCTATGGCCGGATTGTCCTTCTATCTCTTTTTTCCCTCATTTTATTTCCTGATGTGTGTGGCCCATTAATGTATTTCCCTTTTATATTTAACTTATATAATAAATTTTATCTAAGTACATGTTGCTATCCAGAATTTTCTGGACAGTTTCTGGTTATTTTTGGACCAGATTTTGAGACTGTTTGGGGGACTATTCATGCCTATTAAATATACTTTTCTGAAAGGTGAAGTTCTCATCTTGATGTCCCCCAAATTTCATCCCCAACTAACCTTCATTGGGGTCCCAAAGGTGTGGTCCGAGTGAGGTGGACAGTCTGAATTTTATGCACTGTTCCAGCAATATTCCACCATGGACAGTTGGATTTTTAAAATTTATTAAAATACCTATGGGTGTTTAAAAATTATAAAAATTTTCAGGAGGGTGTTCTACTTATGATAGGACCTACTTACAAAATTTTGGGGCCAATGGACGCCTGTACACACCATGGTGATGGCGGGATCGGCCCATTATAATATGGTGTCCAGATCAATCCAATTTTCAGGACAGATTGATTTATGTAAATGAATAAAAATATTTACAGATGTTTAAAAATTCTGAAATTTTTTGAGATGTGGTCCACTTACGTTAGAACCCACCTACCAAATTTCAGGACCAATGGACCCCTGTACACACCGTGGTGAGGGCCGGACTGGCCCACCACGTTGGGACGTCCAGGTCTGTCTGATTTTTCTGGATAGTCTATTTTGTTTAAATTAATTAAAATACTTAGAGATATTTAAAAATTATGAAATTTTTTGGGGGAGTGGCCCACCTATGGAAGTATCACTTTGTAAAATTTCAGCCTCAAGTGACCCCGTTTGGGTATCCAAAAGAATGGGCTAAGATGGTTGGACTCCTAGATTTTTTTCTGCTGTGCAGTCCAGCAATATGCCTTGATAAAAAAACCATAATTCAAAAATATCTCTTCTGATGGTGGGCCACCTTTTTGGGTTTCCTCTGATTGTATGCATGATGAGGGACCTTGACCCTCAATTTTTAGAGTTTTAGAGGCCTTGGACCCACTCCAATGGAGTGCCTAAATTTAGGACAGCAACATGTTATAATTATGCTGGCCTTGGGCTGAAATTTTGAGGAGTGGGGCCCACCATATTATAAATATCTTAGAGGAAATGATTTATACCTTTAGTTCCTTAAATGTTGGGCTTAATGAATGCACTTTTGAGGCCCACCACAGTTGAATTTAATTGGGTCCATGAATGTAGCTAGTTGTTGAACTATTTAAGGCCCATAGAGTGGACCCATTTGATGTGTTCCAAGGCCCATGGGATTAGGCCCATTTGATATATTTAAGGCCCATAGAGTGGACCCATTTGATGTGTTCTAAGGTCCATGGGATTAGACCCATTTGATGTATTTTAATGCCCATGGAATTAGGCCCATTTGATATATTTAAGGCCCATAGAGTGGACCCATTTGATGTGTTCCAAGGTCCATGGGACTGGACCCATTTGATGTATTTTAAAGCCATGGGATTAGGCCCATTTGATATGTATAAGGCCCATGGGTCGAGAACTATTTGATGCAATCTAAGGCTCACGAGTTATGACCCATTGCAATGCACATAAGGCCCATTGGTGCGGCCCATTGATGTGGCCCATTTGATGAGTAAAAGGCCCATATGACATGGCCCATTTGATGTATTTAAGGCCCAATGGGGTGTACCTAAGGTCCATTGCAATGTGTGATCCCAACCTGGTTTATGTAATGTTATTCACCACAGGCTACACCTTGGGAGCAATGTTGGTTTGACGTCCACATTGCGAGTATAATGTTGGTTAAATGTCCGCATTGCGACTCTCCCTAGGGCCCATTGGTAGGCCCGTACTTGTTGTATGCAAGCCGTCTAGGCCAGCTGCGTTGTAAGGATAGGTCATTACTTTATAACATGCTTAGTATAACTCCATGACGCACAGCCCATTTGTATCGGTCCATTTGATCGGCCTGCTCATATCGGCCATTTGATTGATTTAGCCCATATGATTGATTAGGCTCATCTTGATATATTTGTGGCCTGTTGGTAAGGCCATATATGAGGCCTGTTGTTGAGGCCCACCTTGATGTGTATGAGGCCCGTTATTGAGGCCCATCTTGATGTGTATGAGGCCCGTTGTTGAGGCCTATCTAAAATATGTATGAGGCCCATGTTGCAAGGCCCATTGTGATGTTTGCAAGGCCCATGGGTCATGGCCCATTGTACTGTATGTAAGGCCCAATTGGTGCAGCCTATTCAATATATTTATGGGGTCCATGTCATTAGGCCCATCCTGTTGTATTGGTGACCCGTCCATTGAGGCTCACTCGTGGTATATATTTGAGGCCCATGTGTAGGGCCCACCTATTGTGTATTTAAAGCCCATGGGTTGTGGCCATAGTGATGTATATTAGGCCTATGTGATGTAACCCATACTGATGTGTATTAGACCCAAGTATGTGACTCACCTGCGAAGTATATTTGAGGCCCATTGTGATATATCTGAGGCCCATGGGTGCGACCCATCCAGATGTATTTGAGGCCTATGGGTAAGGCCCATTGTGATATGTGTTAGGCCCATGACCAGGGCCCACCTGTTTCGTATATTTGGCCCTTGTGTGAGGTCATGTGCCCATTATATATTGATTCTATGTGGGCCATTCCTTGGGGGCAATGTTGGTTAAAAGTCCACATCGTCGACGCCGGTTATTGATACCGTTTATGAGTATGTGACATCATAACATCATGATATATGCCCATTCGCATCATCTGCATGTCTGTTAGGAGATATGATTGGCCATTGCATATGTCATAGTGCTGGTTGTTATGAGACTCCCTGATAGGCGGAGATTGTCTCAATGAGCGCACGGTTTGCGCAAGATTGATACATGACTGGATTGTATGACTTATGCATCTTGCATTGTGTGCTGTGATTACTGTATGCCCTAGCGACACTAGGGTCGTAGCCTCCACAGGTATATCGTGGATGGCCAGATGGGACACCAAAAATCTGTTCTACATGGGGTGCTATAGATATCCCTGGATGAAAGTCCCTAAACCCTCTTGATTTCAGAGGTTACTCCAACGTTTAGACCGAGTGGGTAGATGAAGGCCGAGTGCCGATTACCAGATGGCTGCACTCTCCACTGTGTCATGGTCGGTTGGAAGGGGGTGCGGCCTTATCTGCCCGAGAGAAGGAGGCAATGCTAGGTTGAGTCTGACAAGCTCGAGGAATGGGTCCGCTATTGACGAGCCGGGCCCGATATTGGTAGGCAGATAGTGAGGTCTCTTTCACTCACCTTGTTGCGCGCGATGGGACGGCAATCTGGTATGGAGTGTAATAGACCCCAGTGATTTCTCAGAGAGGAACTGTACTGATATGTGAACTTATTGAGTAGGAGTGCATGTTCATTCATTCATTCATTCACTATCCACTCGGGCTGGTGGTGCGCAACTAATTGTTGTGTACCTTCGTTATGGTAAGATTTTGGTTGGGCGCGCGACTAAATGAGATCAGGGGTTTACCACATTGAGTCTGACTATCCAAATTTAGGTATGGGACTAGTTTAGATAGAAGTCCATTGTGGCGGACTCCGTAGCCTGCGATACTACGTACTATCATCTCGACATCACACTCTAGCATGGTCATTCCATTAGCACCATATACTGCATATTCTATTTGCTCAAATGGGTGTGAAGTTATGAAGGTTTTGAGACACAAAAAGAAGAGTTTTTTGCTCAAATGGGTGTGAATAATAGAGATTAGGAGATTTAAGGGATGGTTTTAAAGAGATAGTGGTGGAGGGATAGAAGATGTAAAGGAAATGGAGGATTTGAATGTATGAAAATGGAGATTTGAGGGAGAAAGAGAATTTTTGGGAGGTTTGGAAGTATTTGGGGGGTTGGAAATGGTGAAATGAGGGAGGAATAGGGCAAAGGGGGTTAAAAAAGAGGCCCCACATGTGGGAGGGACCCACTTAGGTCGGCCGAACAGCGTGCCCCATAGCCCCCGCGATGCCGCCGCGCCCGTCTGTGGAAGCAGGTGGTGCTGCCGGGCCCATTTGGGCTATCCAACGGTGGCTCCGCCTAGGGTGGGGGCCACTCCCCGGGTCTTGGTTTGGTGCGTGGGACCCCCTAGCGAAACCAAAAACTGTTGTTCAGGTTCCTAGGTCCGTAAGGTCCACTTTTCTCGGTCCAACGCGCATGTATTCGTGCCATTTGGATCATTTCGAGTTCGAAGCTTGTCAAGTACAACTCAAACTCGTCGATTGATGGCCTAAAGGTGACTGAGATTAATTCACGTGATCTAGGATCCGTACAAGCTACACTACAACATTCAATCTCACCTGTCGGTAAAACTTTGGGATCCTAAGATCATCTCAAAATTCCATCGCCCCCTTCCTAAGTTAGAGTGCATCAGAGTGTATCGTGTTACCTATAACCCAGGTCCAGTTTAATCCAAATCATGCTTTGATACCAACTTGTAACGCCCTTGATTTCGAGGGTCAGGCAAAGCTTTACTCCTGAGATCCAACACATCACTTGTGAAACATGGATAATGATGTTTAGATTTCATCCATATTAATGAGTTAAACATGAGTGGGATTATACTAAAACAATACATCATACTCCAGATTTAAGTAACCTAAACAAGCAGATGCCTGAAGCATGTATATTTAAGCATGTAAGTGTTTCACAAACTCCAGAGTATGAGTACGTAACCGGGCTGAATATATATAAGTATTGTTTCAAAATATACAAAATGTGGAACTGTAAGATGTCCAAGTAAGCCAAATGTCCCAGTGTTCCTAGAGTATCAGCACGAGGTCAACACAGACCCACCTGCAAGCTGTAAGTTGGAGAACTCCTCCTCCTCATCTATAAAGTCGTGCTCTGTCGCATAGACTTCATTATCACTTGCATCTAAATCGGAGTCTGGTTGATGTTTTAAAATACCGTCCCAGGGTGGGAGTGAGTGATCAACTCAGTGGTACTGTAAGGCAAAGGTTAACATGTTATCAAGTCAATCAAGCAGTAATGATAAAGAAAATTAACAATCACTTCCTAACTACTCTTGTTAATGCTGAAATGGAATGCAAGTAATGATGTATGCCCTCACATCAAAGTATCCTCAACAAGCGAACCGATACACAATTTCGCGTATGACATCATGCCTCCTGTGCGACTTTCAAGCCTTTAAAGCATGTCTTAACTAATGCAATGTAATGCATGGTCATGTTAGCCAAGTAATTAATTAATCTTATTCACACAGCAGATTTGGGAAGCTAGGGTACCTCACTTTATATCATTGACCTGAATCGAAGGATCCATCTAGGTTCATCACTCCTAGTTAAGCATATATGATAGGCAAGTTGTAGGGTCATCACTTCCAATGAAAAGCAGTCGATAGGCAAATTCAAAAGTTTATACTCAAGATCACTACGGGGTAACTAATCACTTTCGCATAAGATGACAACTCAAAAACGGTGTCCCATACCACCATGTCCATCTCACAAGTTTAAGTTATTCACTGGTTAGTACAGGGAGGCTCATCACCCCAACGTAGGTTGACAACTCAAACACGGGGTCCCATACCACTGTACCTAGTTCATTAGTCTTAGTGAATTATTGTACCATGGTTAAAGTGGGCCTTTACATTGGTAGGGGGTACCTTAAATTCAAACAGTAGTGTCCATACATGGTAAACACATAATAGGCCAATCGGTTTGTTAGGAGAGTTTGATTGGTACGGGCACACGTTGACTTAACCGACATGGAGCAGATAAGCACCCCTCATGGCCTAACCACAGTCGACAATCATCCTGCGACCCGAATTCATCAAGAATACCCAATGTGGGGGGACTAATTCGACCACCCAAACAGGAACTGTTACCGATTGCCTGGGTTAGGTTGTAGCCCCAATCTTACTCAAATGCAATAGGTAGACACATGTGATAATCATGTCAACATGCAACAAATAATCCAAATAAATTCCTCATTTGAGCATTTCATCAAAAACATTGATCATATTACCTAAGACTTTCATTTTATACATAAATCGCGTAGAGCAAATAAGATCACGTGAAGGAAACTATACATATGGATAAGGTAATTGAGTATCCTATCTCAATACCCTTAATAAATACAAATTATCAACAATTTCTCATTCAGACAATTTATCAAACACTTATGCTACACTTCACTAAATATATAGACTAGGTTAGTTACAACATATATTTTGGCAATTCCTTGCACAGAGAGGTCAACATGCATATGACAATAATGAATCCTAGGTTAGTAGTCATGGCAAGTACAAATCATGTTTAAATGTTCATTCAAACATTTTAACAAACAAATGGGATGAATATTTTATTCAACATAGTTCATACATGTAAAATATATCAAAATCGGTATGTCTAAGACGATAGGGTAACAATCAAGTCAGACATTAATCATTAGCTGACATTGAAACCATTGAAAACCATAACCTAAGCATTTCTAGTATGGACCTTTTGTCGGAATACTCGATTCAGATTCAGTTAAAATTCTACATTTTCGAAACGGAACGTCGGGCACCGAAATGACGTAATATGTTAGCTAGTTTGACAAATAATCAGCCTAGATCTCTATAACAAGATTAGGGTTAGGGTTTCTTATCCAAAATCGTAGCCGAAACAGATTATGTAGTGTAATGGGGAGGTGATTCGAGGCGTGGAGTCGTGGGAGAGAATCACAGCAGCAATCTCCCACAATCCTTCTTCTCTCTTTCCTCTTTTCTCTTCTCTTCGCTCTCTCTCTCGTTCTCCCTTAGGGTTTTGGGGAAATTCGTATATGAGAGAGGTAGGGTGATATAAGGGCTATTTATAAGACTAGAAGTGATGCAAATGGCCCCAGGGCTGTTATATACATGGGTTTATACCCTTTAGGCAGCTGTTTTTGTCAAACAGGGCTCATAGGGAGGCCCACTACTCACTTACGTCATAGGTTATGCTCTCTGAAAATGGATCTATGCTAGGATGTGATTTCGATGTGATTGGATTAGCTGATCAACCGTGGAGGACCTGTGTCAAATTAACGATCATACTTACTCGATCCAGTCCACAGTTATATGGATGTGTAGGGAAATTTTCCTTTTCCATGGGTGAAGTTTGGTCAGAAATTGACGGTCAAAAATCCTTAATTTCGCGTGTGAGTGAATGACCCAATTCACTTAAGTTTTATTTCATTTTCAAAGATATTCACGTTTCTCACACACTTCACTCAGGGCTCAAGTTATGCATTTTTAGACACTATCTGGGCTTGATTTCCACGATGGTCATCAAGCCCAGTAGGACAGACATAACCCTATAGTTTTGTGGTCATCAGATTCTCGACGTGCGGTCCAGCTCCGATACGGGGTTTTAATATACTCCCGAGAGTGACAGGCTCTTGGGATTTTTCCTAGGTCTTTATGTAGTGGTGAGTCAGTGATATTAATGATTTTAGGCCATCTTGTTCATGGAAATAGTGGCCCAAGATAAATCCATTGATTATTTAGTTTAATACTTAACTAAATTCTGCCTTAATTATGACAGGATACGGTCCTTAGGTGATTCTACCTGAGGCGGTACTTGGGTCCTTTACGGATTTTTTCAAGATGTTACAGATCATTATGTTTTTTTTACAAATAATGTCTTATCAACACTTCCCATTATAAAATAATGACTTAGTAAAAACTTAATCACTTTTCATACCATGCCCTGGGAGCCTTTTTCAAACCGTAGAGTGCCTTTTTCAGGAGGTAAACTTGATTAACATGCTTAGGGTCTTCAAAACATGTTGGTTGTTCAACATACACTTCTTTATGCAAGTCTTCATTTAAGAATGCACTCTTTACATCCATTTGGTATATTTTAAATGTTCTAAAGCACGCAACACAACGTGAAAAATGAAAAAAAAAAAAAAAAGATAAATTTTGAGATGGTTGTGGACTGTCTGCAAAATTCCTTGGTTTAAAGACGGTTTAGAGACAACCATAAACTCTCTAAAATTTTAGACAGCTCTTAATAGTCCTCAATACGAAGGAAAATTGTCTTTTCATTTAAGATGGTAAGAATTCGTTATTAACTGCAGAGAAAAGATGGCTATCGACCGTCTAGAATAAAAGACGGTCTTTGACCATCTTATATGCAGTCATCTGAGACGGTCAGAGACCGTTTGCATTAGAGATGGCCATTAGCTATCTTATAGTGGTTATTTGAGACTATCAAAGGCCGTCTGCATTAGTGACTGTCCTTAGCTATCTTATAGGCAGTCATCTAAGACAGTCAAAGACCGTCTGCATTATAGACGGTCATTAGCTGTCATTTATTGGTAATCTGAGACTGTCAAAGATCGTCTGCATTAGAGACGGTCCTTAGCTATCTTATAATGGCCATTTGACACTGTCAAAGACCGTCTGCATTAGAGACGATCCTTAGCCGTCTTAATGGGGTCATATGAGATGGTCAAAATCAGTCTACATTAAAGATGGTCCTAAACTATCTTACCCTTTCTTGCTTTAACATGGGGTTATTGTGGAGGCCACCTTCATGTATGTATTATGTATCCGGGTCAAAATTTGAGAAGTTCAAAAAAATTATGAATTTTGAAAAAAAAAAAGTTGAGATGCTTAGAAAAATAATTAACAATGTTTAAGAAAAATTTAGATTTTGAAAAAAAAAATTGTGATTTTATAAAAATCTAGATTTTGAAAAAAAAAATTAAGAACTTTGAATAATGTTAATAATTTTGAAAAAAAAAAACAAAGATTTCGATAAAAAAATAATATTTTGAAAAAAAAATAATTTAAAAATTAAATAAAACTGTGAAAAAAATTGATAAATTTGAAAAAAAATATATTTTTAAAAAAAGAAAACTAGATTTTGTATTTTGACAAGAAAAATTAAAAAGTTAGATAACAAAAGTGAGATTTTGATGATGTGTTGTATATCCTTGCCACCCATATGTTTCTCGGGTATAAAAAATTGTGTAGATTTAAATCTTAAGTGGACCACAGTACTAGAAAGAATGATAATATAGTACCTCACCATTAAAAATTATACAGAGCCCATCATAAGGTTTTAGTAATGTTTATTTGCAATCCAACTTGTTGATAATGTAAAGAAGATCCAGATGAAGGTAAACTACAAAGATCAAATTGATCCAAAACTTTTGTGGCCTTCAAAAGGTTTTTAATGGTTATTCATCATTGTTTTGATTGGTATGGCCCACCTGATATTATTGAGTTCTTATGATTTGAAATCACATCCTAAATTATGATGGAAAAACATATGGACAGTGTCGATATACATAAATGATTATGAATGTTTTAATGGGAGGGTAACCCTCTTAACTATAGTATGTAGTGTGGCCCACCCAAGTCATGGATTGACTTTATTTTTAAGCTCGTGGCCCACCATGGAATGGTGTATCTGACTGACGGGGCAGATCTAAAGTTCAAGTGGACCCACCATAGAAAAGAGTGGGATAGTGACAACCACTACTGAAACCTTCTTAGGGCCTGCCACGATGTTTATTTGAGATCCAACTTGTTTATAAGTTACTACAAACATGGATGCAGTTGAAACTTGGTCTAACCCCTCATCCAAGTAGGACACACATAATGAGTGGGTTGGATATGTGAATCACATTTAGGCAGGCCCAATATATGATTATGAATGTTTTAAGGAAACCCTTCTCTACTACATTTAGGTGAGTTACTCGTTACCGTTACCAGAGTAAACTCTGTGGGGTCCACTATTATTTATTTATTTTATCCACTCCATTCATCCATGTTAATAGATAATTTAATCAACCTTTATGAACAACCTTTAACCATTTTTGGACAATCTGATCAGTCCAAATATGTGAATCACATTTAGGCAGGCCCAATATATGATTATGAAACTTTTAAGGAAACCCCTCTCCACTATATTATGTGGTGTGGCCCACCCAAGTCATGGATTGACTTTATTTTTAAGCTCTTGGCCCACCCAAGTCATGGATTAACATTCTTCATACCTTTCAACGCTTTTCTCGGATCATTTTAAGAAATTAACTAAAAAATGGGGCGGGTCCAAGGCTTAAGTGGACTATAAAGTGGGGATTGAACATCCACTATTAAAAATAACATTCATAGAAGTTTTGGATCAAGATAATGTTTTTGTTTTCCTTTCATTTATATCTTTTGATATTATGAACATGTTGGATGGAAAATAAACATTATTGTGGGCCCAAGGAAGGTATCAACAGTGGAAATCATTATTCCACACTGTTTTGTGTGGCATGGTCCACTTAAGTTTTGGATTTACTGAAAATTTAGGATCAACCCACACCATTCATCCATTTTTTGAGATCATTTTATATAATTGTCCAAAAAATGAATCATATCCAAAGATTAAATGGACCACACCACAAATAAGGGGAATAGATTGGCTACTCCCCCTACACCATCCAATGGCTGGTGATTGGTGTTGTGTGGACTCCACCATGATGTATGGCCCCACAAACTATTTTTTTTAATTTACTTTTGAACCAGTTGGATTTCAAATAAACATTATGATGGGCCTTAGGATAGTTTCAACGGTGGGAATCACCCTCCCGTTGTTTTCTATGGTGGGGTCCACTACAGATTTTTATCTGTCTCATTCTTTGGCTCGTGACTTAAAATGATATCTCAAAATGGATGAACGGTGTGGATATAACAAATACATCATAGGTTATTATATTTTATAAATATTGTATATATGTGTGTGTGTGTGTGTGTGGAAAAGGTTCTATACGTCGATCTCATGGGAACTCCCCATGAGGTCGAGTTGTGTGGGCCCCACCATGACGTGTGTCAAAAATCAACACCGTGCATTTGATGTGTCCCCTTTAAATTATGGGATATCCCAAAAATCAGCCGTATACAAAATTCTGGTGGGCCATACCATCTAAAATCATGTGAAGACATGCCTAAAACATATAAAAGCTCTTGGTGGGGCCCTACCTGAAATTTAAATGCGTCTGAAAGTTGGTATGACCCCTCATCCAAGTGGCACACACATAATGGATGGGCTAGATTTTTGAACCACATCTCTGTGGGCCCAAAAAATAATTATGAATGTTTGAATGGAGGGTAACTAGTTAGCAATGACACAGTGTGACCCCCGAAAGGGTTTCAACGCACATTGCATCCTACCCTGCCGTATCCAGTTAGCAATGACACAGTGATGTATTTGGTTTATCCACACTGTCAATCCATTTTTCCAGATCGTTTTAGTGGTTGAGCCCAAAATTAAAGCATATCTAAAGCTCAAGTGGACCATACCACAGGAAACAGTGGGAATAATGATTTCCACCGTTGAAATCTTCCTATGGCCTACAATGATTTTTATTTGTCATCCAACCTATTCAATACATCACAAATACATAGATGAAGGGAAAGTAAAATATCATCTTGATCCAAAACTTCAGTGGCCTCCCAAAATTTTTCAATGGTAGACATTCAGTTTATACTATTTCCTATGATGTGGTCCACTTCATATTTTTATAGGCTTCATTTTTGAGCTTATTTAATAAAATTATATGTTAAAATGGATGGATGGAGTGGATAAAATGAATAAATCATGGTGGGCCCCACAGGATTTACTTATTACACTTGGGAACGGATTGGCTACGCCCCCTGACACCAGCCAATGGCTAGTGGTCGATGCTATGTGGCCCCCACCATGATATATGTATTTCATCCATGCCGTCCATATATTTTTACAGATAATTTTACAATATGAGACCAAAAATGAGATATATCCAAATCTCAAGTGGACCACATGACGTGTATCCAAATCTCAAGTGGACCACATGATGTGTATCCAAATCTCAAGTGGACCACATGAATGAGCGCCAACTATTAAAAGCATTTTGGTAGCCATAAAAGTTTTGGATCAAGTTGATTTTTATTTTTTCCCTTCATCTGGTCCTGTATGACCAAATCAACAGATTGGATGTCAAATAAACAGTACAGTGGGCCTTAGGAGGATTTTAATGGTGGATATCTAATCACTATTGTTTTCATGTGGTGTGGACCACCTGAGATTTATATCCATCTTTTTTTTACCATAAAGCTCTAAAATGATCTTTAAAAATGGATGAACGGAATGGATGAAACACATACATCATGGTAGGGCCCACAACACCATCCATGGTCTCACCCAAAATTGGGCGTGCGCTCAATGCAGAACCGCGCCCAATCTCCCCCCATTCTCTCACTCGCTGCCCTCCCTTTACCCTCTCTCTCTCTCTCACCCCTACCCTCCGCTCTCTCTCTCTCTCTCTCTCTCTCTCTCTCTCTCGCTCTCTCTCTCTCTCTCTCTCTCTCTCTCTCTCTCTCTCTCTCTCTCTCTCTCTCTCTCTCGTCGTCGTCCCGGTCCCAGACACCCCTAGCCCAGAGGCCGTGCGTCGCCCTCCTTCCGATGTCTGACGTCTCTCTCTCTCTCTCTGCCTCACCCTCTCCCTATCTGTTCGCTCTCCCTCTCGCTTCCGAACTCCCCTTTTCCACCATCTAGCTAGGTGGTGTTGGGGTCATCACCTAATCCGAAAACCCCCAAGCCCTCTCTCTCTTGATCGACTCTCCCCTTCTCTCTCTTCCTCACTTGCATCATCTCCAGATCTGGTGCGACCAGCGGCCCCTTCCCTTCATCTCTTCCCCAGCAAGGTACTCATTTCTCTCAAATAGATATTTAGGTTTTTTATTTTTAGATCTGTAAATTCGTAGATTATTAGAGGATACAATGTTGGAATTAGGGATTTCCTAAACTTTATAATGGGAAAAGGATTAGGGGATTCCTAAATAATTACTTTTATGGTTTATTGATGATTAGGGATTTCCTAAACTCTCTAATGGGAAAAGGATTAGGGATTTCCTAAACTCTGCAATGGGACCAATGATGTAGATGGGCTGGGTTTCTATAGATGTATGCCATGTATACAATGGATGTAGACATAGAATAGTCTTCCCATTCATCATTTGTTGCAAATGTTTAAGGTGTGCACAACATGTGTTTGATGAAATGTCTTAGGGGAAGAGCTGCGAGACTGGATATGCTGTATGTAGGATTTCGGGGTGGCTGCGCGTTCAGCGTCATACTTTACCAGCGTATCAAATAACTCTGCCGCTGTTCAGTGTTCACCCTCATTTTATTAGACTTGCAACCCAATACCAAATACATTGGAAACAGTAGCTCATGCAGATGCCAGCATGTTAAGCTATTTGTGGGCTCAACTTGATGGGCATGGCATCCAAACCATGCATCAGGTGTGACCCATCATGAGGGTAAGACACCCCAAAAATCAGGCCGATTCAAAACTCATGTGGGGCCCACTGAAGGAAATCCATAAAAGGATGGTAATAAAATTATTTTTAAGAACCGATGTCACATGAATTGTAAAGATTCACTATTCAAATAAATATGCCTAGTGCAAGGCGCCAGTCAGTCCCCAAACCAGGTAAAAGGAGGGTTGATGTCATGTAGGTAGCTGGCTTGAAGTTTTGTCAAGCAGTCATGAGAATTCCTGTTTCAAATCTTGATAGAAGATACACTATTTGAGTCATGGAACATCTTTGTTTGCTTTTAAATTTTTTTTTTGATACAATTTATTCATGTATGACAAACATAATTATTGGTCTTTGATCATGGGAGCAAAAGCCCAAAGTGACCATGTTCTCATATAACTAGAATGCTAAGGTTAATAACATAAAATTCCAAGTTTCTGCACGCTCAATTAACTTCTAGTTTAACAATCTTATTATTTCTCTTTCTTCAAGTCATTTTGAGTCCTTAATCGAATTTATTGTGTTTTGAAAGCTTTTGCATGATCTTATTTTCTCAACTTTCAAAGACAAGATCATGTTTTTGAGTACTTGATTTCTCATGTGCTCTTATCAACTTCTCTTTCTTTTTCTTATAACTAAAATTCCCTCTTTAGCATTTTTAAGACGAGTTGAATCTCGTCAGCTTTCTTGGGCACTAAACACTGTTTTTTTTAGATGTAACTTCTCACTAAAGATTCACACATAGTCTTCTTGAAAAATAATGTAAAACTAACCCCAAATAAAGGACCCAAAATGAAACACCCACATTTGTTTGAAAAGTTATGTTTGCTGATAATAAAAAAAAATTTCAAGATTTTTTCTTCATTCTAGGGGAGATTTATTCATATGTATTTTCTAATTTGCCAAAAGCTAAAACACTTCAAGTTAGTGGAAAGATTTTGATGAGGACATCAGAGCACCATTCATACGTATTTTCATTCCCAGTTTAGAAGTTCCATTCTTGTCATGTAGATTAATGCTAGTGATAACTGTGGAAAGTCTGACTCCAAAATTGCAAAAGGAATTGTTGGAAGTACATCAAATTCTATAAAAGAACTCGTCAGCAACGAAGCTCTGAGTTCTAACATGGACTAGTTGGTCTTTACTTTGTTCTGCTTATTCTGATGTGTAACACCCCATATTCTCCAGTACTCGAGCGTTACCATTAAAATAATAATAATAATTAATTATTAGATATTTTAATAAAATGGAATATTATTTTACAACGGGATTTTAAACATGATATTATGCAATTTTTTTAATTCATACATGTAGGTATAGTGTGATATTGTATATTATAAATTATATATTAATAAATAAGTGACCGATAGCATGCATATGATAGTATGTTAACATTAAAAAGTTATATTTATATATGTGTATGAGATTTTAATTATTTAAATTATAAGTAATATATGAAGTGATGAAATCTATATGAATATTAGTATTAGTTGGTAATAAATGGTGAAAGCCTTACAATTGGCCCTCTAGAACCTTTTAACCATCGACGTTCAATTTCGAGGTGATCCGACCTTTAGGTTAACGGGAACCCACCATAGGAACATGAAATCTAAGAGTATGGCCCACCTAGGCCTTAGACCAGCCTGATCAACGGTCCAAGATCCTTTGGTAAAACCCCCAAGATAAATGAACGGTGTGGATTTAGCACAAACATCCACGTAATGGGGTACGTGTACACAGTTGGTGCACACTCGCTGTGCACCAGACAACCCTGACCGGTCAGCATGAGCTGACCCGTGCTTCCCCAAATCAGGGAGCTTTTCTCTCCCTCTCCGTTGCACCAACCGATGGACGGGCATCCGTTTGGGACGTCCATGGCCCATCATCATCATTTTTTTAGATAATTCAGGCCGTCCATCGTGTTCAGGGCTTGGGCCACACCAAAACTCAACTCATATCGCACGTTGGGGTGCACGTGTGTGGGCACTATCTTCGTTGTAAACGGGTCCCAAAAACACGATGTTTCCTAAAATGGAAACTGTTTTTCTTCTTGCCAGCTCCACAATCCACGTCAAACGTCCTCTCTCAATCCTGACCATCCCTTAGAGGGTAATCTCAGCCATCCATTTGCTTGGGGCGTTTCTTGCAAAACCATATTGGTTTTGGTTTTTACCCACCGTTTAGGGAAAATTGCTTCTGCCAGATCAGATCTGGCCATCCATTTACCATCCAACGATGCTAGGGAATTAGGTTTTAGTATAAAGGAATGAAGCAACCACGCATCCAGGCCTTCCTTTCTTCTTCTTCCACCAACACAAGAAATCAACTGTTCTCTTCTCCTTCCAAACCCACCGCATAAACCTCATCCAAGCTTCAAAAGAGCCCATCAATAAGCCTTCTAGGACCCATAGAAACTGTCTGAAGGAAGAAGATCAGAGGGAGAAGCATCCCTTGTAAAAATGCCATTAATGGTCGAGCATCTTCCCCACCATTGCACTACCCATTTGAGTCGTGATTCAGGCTCCGTTTGTGCGGAAATGAGGTCCATCTGTGGGACATTTTTAGCAGCAAGAGGGAAGAAAGGAGAGAAGAAGAGAGGGAAAGAAAATAGAGAAGAGAGAAAGGAAGAAGAAGAATAGAGAGAGAGAGGGTGCACCGGTGCTGCACCTTGACTCACGGCCGACTCAGCCGAGTCCGGCCCATGAGCTGGATCATCCCTGGACATTCGGTTGTCGTTGCTGGACCTCCAGCAGTAGCAGAAAAGAAGAGGAAGGAAGAATAAGGAGGAAGAAAGAGTCAGGTAATTCCTTCACCTTGTTAAAGCCTTCATAGGCTGTGCGTCGGAGAAAGAAACGGCTCTCAGTTGCTGCATGTAGTGGGCCTAAACCAGCCCTTATCCGGGGCGAAATCAGTCCCAAATCCAGGCTGAAAATCAGGCCTGGGCCCAGCAACAGAGTGAAATAACCTTCTTCTGGGCCATACATTGGGACGAGATCAGCCTCAAATCTGGGCAGAGATCAGGCCATGCGTTGAGCTGTGATCTGGACTGGAAACAACCTTCAAATGGGCTGAGAATGGCCTCTAACCGAGCCTTGTGATGAACTGAAAAGATGGAACCGTTGCTGGCCCTGCATTAGGTGCATTCACTGGTCTGCACTTTCTCAATGGGCCTCACCATAATCTCTGGTCGGCTGCACTGTTGGTTGGGCCTGAGTTAAAGAAGAAAGTGAGAGAAAGAGTAAGAAGGAGATAAAGAAAACCAGCAAAAGAAGAGAAGGAAAAAGAAGAGAGGTGATGGAGTCAACTCGGTTTCAAATTGAGTCAACTCACCGAGTTGACAGGGTGAGTCTATACCTTCTTTCCAGATTTAAATTACTCTAATTATCATTGTTAGCATTTTTTTAGGATTTTTAACATAGATATGATTAACCATTAGAAATTGTCCATATTTATATTAATTGATATATATACATATATATAAATTTTTATATCATTAAAATATTAGTATTTATTCCTCATTTTTAAGATATTATTATTGACATTAGGGCATACTATTTCTGTTCATCACAATGATTATCAGGGCCATGGTAACTGATATTAAGTACCTTGTTAATGTTAATAATTGTTTAGGGAAATTATAAGTATTATTATTCATCGTAGGCACCATTAGATAAATTGATATAACATTAGCCATTGTGAAATTTATAACTAATTCATTTTATAAATTATATTTATCAAGGGTTCCCATTAACAATATCATTAATGGACATGCAAATTGGAGTCCAAATCCCATATTCAAAATCCTAGACCTAATTGATCTAAAAGTGAGACCATAGTACCTATTACCATTACTAGATTCTTTATTATGACCATATTATCATTTTCCTTATAAGATTAGTAAATTGTTATTAATATAATTGTTAGTATTGGTCCTTATCATTGCTAGTGAAAATTTTAGTATCAGTACATAGTAGGTTATTTGTAACATCCCGAAAATCGGGGGGTCGAGCAAAAACCCAACTCCCGAGTTCCAAAATGTTATTTATGCAACATAGATATGTATGATTGAACATTGCCTGTGATAATGTATTAAACATGAGTGAGATTAAGCTAAAACAGCATATCACGCTCCAGAGACGGTTAAATTTACAAGCGGAAGACTATGATAGTATGTATAACATATATAAACTGTTGTATGTCTCCAGAGTGTGAATATGTTACCAGGTTATATACATACATGTATACTCCAAAAGTAAACCAAAAGGATATACATGAGTGTTCTAAAAATATAAAATGACAAGTGTCAAGGTATCTAATCAACTTCCCCGTAATCCCATCAATCAGAACACGCATAAAGGAGGAATCCTCCTCATCATCATCAAGTCCAGCTCCGCCTCGCAAGCCGCGCCATCATCTGCAATCACAATAGGGACTGGTGGGTGTCCAGAAACACCATCCCATAATGTGGGAGTGAGTAGCTAACTCAGTGGAATAATAGAGCCAGGATTAGCATGTTCTCAAATCAATCATGCGATAATAGTAAAGCAGTAAATCAAACAATCCTAATACTGTTGTTAATGCAATATGACATGATGTGATGTATGCCCTCACCGACGATCTCCCTCATACGGCACCATCTTACGACCGCGACAAGCAATCGACCCTCAAGTGCTCCACATCTTCCAGGCACAAGCAATGGTATGGTGATATGATTTTCGAGTTATTATTAGTCCATTCAAACAACAGGATTGGGAAACTAAGGTACTTCCCTTATATCAATCCCAACACAGATCCTGTCTAGGGTCGTCACTCCTAGTAATCTCATACGAGGTATATTTTGTAGGTCGCTGCAAGGGCTGTCAGGGCTATTGCACGCACTCGTTGCTCCGCTCCCCCATCACCTTATCAATACAGGCCTACTGTACTCTACTGCTACTGAAGGGTCGTCGCCTCCCGTAGACTCAGAATACGCTCGCGGTCACTACAAAGAACTCGTCGCCTGATCAGTGTAGGCCGACAGCAAGAATATAGTGTCTCATACCACCATAATCTGCTCACGAGACTAAGTGCTCACTGGTCACTACGGGGAGGTTTGTGGCCCCAGCGTAGGCCGACAGCTCGACCACGGTGTCTCATACCACCATGCCCGGCTCATGAGTCTTCGCGGATCAAGGTACCATGGTTAACAGGGTTTACAATGGTAAGTTCAGTACCCTAGGTTCAAGCAGTTATGACTCATGCAGGGTGACAATACAACGGCCAGTCGGGTTACTTGACGGGCTCGACTAGCACGATCGCATCTCAACTTGAACGACATGAAGTGCGTAAAACACTTCGTGTGGCCTAACCACTGCCGCCAACTCCAAAACACGGCTCGCGTTCATCGACGCGTCGTTCGTGGCAAAGATAAGCCAACCACGAATTCGCTCGGTTACCGACTGCCTGGACTAAGTATAGTCCCAAACACATATGAATCCACATCAACAATCATGTGAGAGATTGAAAATGAAACACAACCATGTGAGCATGTTAACACATGTTATATCGTACAACTTAAGTAAATCATCTGACACATGCCTTTCATACATATAATGAAATTATGCATATCGCCAACTTATAGGAAATCATTTCCATCAGCATATTAATTGAGAATTCAATCTCGAACTAAATCATAATGAAATCATCAAGCACATGTTATAACATACAGCTTAAGCGAATCGTCAAGCACATGCATTTCATTCATATTATGAAATCATGCATATGGCTAACATGTAGGAAACCATTTACACCAATATATTAATTGAGAAATCAATCTCAAAATAATTCATAACACCATTTAATTCAATACATACTAATACAAGCATTTATACAAACACTTACAGTACACACTTAAGTCTACATATAGTATGTCGACCCGAAGTGCGCATTTAGGCGAATCTCTTCGCCAAACTAATTATGCACGTATTCCTAACATTCTAATGCGAAAACAAATCATGTCAATCACATCAGCAAAATATGAATGAAATCAGTACTTCCTACAAATGACTAAAATGCCCTAAATCTCATATTCTTCGCCGGTTTACGAAACAGGAAACGGATAGCATGTTGTACATGTCAAACGGCATTGCCATCGATAATCTACTATTAAACGACATTGAAAGCTTTAGAAACAGTCAACCAAAGCTTCTAAAATCCGCACCTTGTCTCTTTTAGGGGTGTGAGTTCGAACGGAGCGTATACGCTTCGTATACGGCGAATAGAGAACCTGATTTACGAGATCTATCAGCTACTTTGCTATTAAACCAAGGGAACACTAAATCAGCAACTTCTAGGGTATTTTCTTACCTGAAAATACGGAGAAATCACCGGCAAAGTGATTAGAGCGCGTGGCTTAACCACTTGCAGCACGTGGCACAAGCAGCAGGGAATTCTCTCCCACCTTCTCTCACAAACTCTCACCTTTTCTCTCTCCCAATCTAGGAATTTTTGTAAATTCGGATGGGAGAGAGGAGTGAGGGTTTCAACCCTTTTTATAAGCCCAAACTTGCCCAAAATAGGCTCGGGAACAAGTTTCGCTTGAGGGATAACCAAATCGGGGCTGTTTCAGTCCAAAAGGACATTTCTGGTGGTCCCCTGGCCGAACGCGATCGGACTTAAGCTCATGCATACTGGATCTAGCATACATCAAATTTTTAGTCCGGCAAGATTCGCAGATCGCACGTGGCGGTCCAGTTTCAGCGGTCACCGCACGTAGATCAGGGCTGCAAGTCTCATGATATGAAATAGAAATTTTTCCTGATCCGAGGGTGTAATTTGGCTGAATTCTGACGGTTAGAACACTTAATACTGACACGTCAAGTCGTGTGCCAGATTTGAATTTAAAATTTCAATTCTGTCCCTATTCGCACTCTCTTCAGTCCGGGCTCAATGAAATAGCCTGTGATTATCGGTTGGACTTGATTTTCGAAATGATTGTCAAGTCCAGTTAGACGTTCTAACGGTCTAAGATAGCAGGTATCGGACTTTCGACGCGCGGTCTAGATCCAATACAAAATTTCAAAGTGGTCCAGAGAATAAACCTGCTTAGAGTTTGGTCCGGGGTTATAGAGTATTATAGAGTCATTGGTTTTACTCGATTTGGGTCTTATAGAACATATTTAAAGTGATCAGGGACTATTTCCCAGCTACTCTAGCGTTGCGCTAGCTAACTTATGCTTAGTTTCTAAAGGAATTAGTCCTAAGTGGTTTCTTTGGCTATGGAAGTAGGTTCTGAGCGATTTTTCAGGTGTTTTAGTTGACCCACTGCCTAAGGACGTCAAATCCCAGATTGGCCAAAATTTGGGGTGTTACAATCTATCCCCCTTAAAACACAATTTTGTCCCCGAAATTAGCGAAGGGTATGGAGTACTTTTTCTAAGGAAGGCTCAATTATATTTAATGACCTAACCGTACATATAACCTAAATCAAATGTTTCGATCTTGGGTCAGTGGGGAAGAGCCTAACCACGCTTTCGCTGCGTCACTCTGATCGAACGGTGGCGTTGACTAACCTAACTAGATTGGACTTAATTCGTTCTACCCCCCTTAAAACTTGGTTTTACTTAAGGTTGAAGAATCGTTGCATCGATCCGTATATCGAAACGAGGTGCAACTTAAGACATATCCTTGACATGAATTGGGAAACAACCTCTCATTACAGTCATTTTCCTTTGCTAATGATGCGTTCTATGGCATTAGTATCTATGGCGATAGAGATATGCCTAATCTCTATTGTGGTTAAGTTTAGGGGCAGGTATGAGTTGGTGGCAAAATGTCGAATTCTCTACTGGCTTTAAGTCCTTAACATTTACCGAGGGCAAAGCAATAACTTGAGGTTGTAGGTGGTCGGGCCAACACGGAAGAATAGTTATGTAATGGGTCTGAGCCGGATACACAAACCTTCTGTCCCGCGATGACAGAAAAGTTGTTGTATCAGTCCTCAATCCTATTCGATGTCGATCTTCTGCTTGATCAGAGCATTGGATTTAGTGGAACTACTAGGATTAAGAAGTCGATTCAAACCGCGAATACTTCGCTGATAATTGCATTTCCTTTATTCCGCGTTCCCGAATGCAATAAGCCCTTAGGGAAGGCAATTCTAAGGGGCGTGCTAGTACATTCTAAGTTCAATCTGAGAGATTTATAAATGTTCCCTGAGAGTGAATGGTTCCTTCCTATGGGCAACAACAGAAGTCTATAAGTTATAAGGGGATCTATCGAAGGCATAAGGTTCTACTTCAACCCAATCTAACCTACAATTCCTTAGCATATACAGGCTTTACACTACTTAAGGTAATTAGTAGGCTAGTCTGTAACTCAGTAGCTATAATCCAAAGCCTAAGATTATACGTTAAATGGTTCCATACCATTTCGACTACAGGGAATTATTCTATTGCTTAGGGTCAAGATTGTCTAAATGGAATTGGATTTCTTATGTCATCAGACCCTTCAAATCTAGAAGTACTAACTCTAGGTCCAAAACGCCAAGGGCCTATGAAATGAAACTACATTCCTAATCCCATGTTGGGATTGGGAGTGGCATGCTAGTCACAATACATGGAACAAAGTTCCACACTTTCTACCTCTGATGTCACTAAACCTAACAAGCGATCGGACTTAAGCTCATGCATACTGGATCTAGTATACATCAAGTTTTCAGTCCGGCAGGGTTCGCAGATCGCACGTGGCGGTCCAGTTTCAGTTCAGCGGTCACCGCACGTAGATCAGGGCTGCAAGTCTCATGATATGAAATAGAAATTTTTCCTGATCCGAAGGTGTAATTTGGCTGAATTCTGACGGTCAGAACGCTTAATACTGACACGTCAAGTCGTGTGCCAGATTTGAATTTGAAATTCCAATTCTGTCCCTATTCGCACTCTCTTCAGTCCGGGCTCAATGAAATAGCCTGTGATTATCGGTTGGACTTGATTTTCGAAATGATTGTCAAGTCCAGTTAGGCAGTTCTAACGGTCTAAGATAGTGGGTATCGGATTTTCGACGCGCGGTCTAGATCCAATACAAAATTTCAAAGTGGTCCAGAGAACAAACCTTCTTAGAGTTTGGTCCGAGGTTATAGAGTATTATAGAGTCATTGGTTCTACTCGATTTGGGTCTTGTAGAATGTATTTAAAGTGATCAGGGACTATTTCCCAACTACTCTAGCGTTGCGCTAGCTAACTTATGCTTAGTTTCTAAAGGAATTAGTCCTAAGTGGTTTCTTTGGCTATGGAAGTAGGTTCTGAGCAATTTTTCAGGTGTTTTAGTTGACCCACTGCCTAAGGACGTCAAATCCCAGATTGGCCAAAATCTGGGGTGTTACATTATTAGTAATTATATAAAATATTAGATAATGTCTATATGTTTAAATAAGAACCTAGGAGCCATCATTAATAATGGATTAATACTCCTACTATGAAGATGATTCAATCCATCGTACAATAATAATAATAATAATAATAATGATAATGATAATAATAATAGTAATACTAATACTAATCTAGGATCAAATCCTAGAATCTAGAGCCTATATCTAAACCCTATGATAAAACCTTAATTCTACACTAAAACCCTAAAAGGTAGCCCTAGGCTATGATCTTAGAACTTGGACCTAATTGTACGAGTTCATGATTTGTGATAGGATACAATTCTAAGGGCGCAATCACTTAGCGACACTAGAAGGCGATTCAAGATATAAGGTGATGATTCTTCCCCTTAAGATTTTCATCTTCTCATTAGCTTAAATTATAGTTTTTATTTAGACTTATAATTGATATCTCTCTTATAGTCACATGTGTTAGCTGGTGGAGGTTGAATTGTTATATTGCCTACTTACTGTTTATCCTGTATACTTGTTCCTGCTTGTGAATTATTTATGTATTACTTATGGACCTTAAACTGGTACATTAGTGGGAAACCCCCACCTATAAATGTACACCCATACTTGGGATGTAACCCGACTGGTTGTGATTAAAATGGACCTTTGACTTAGTGGTTATTGAGTGGTGGTCTAAATGGATCATTGATGTGGGCCTACCATCCAGGGTTGTTACGTCTAATGGTTTTCAAGGATGGTCTTTTATCGCATGGTTTTGATACTCGCCTATGAGGCCTATTTTGATAATTACCTTTTGTGGTTTGTTTGATATCACCCTACGTGGCTTTGTTCTGGTATTTTCTCTATATGGGTTCGATATTTTATACCACGCAACCATGCGATGGTAAGCCCCATATGTTGTAATATGACTGGCCACTAGTCGACAGGGTTCCATTAAACATCCTAAGGTGGTAGTCTCATGAGCCGAGGATGGTGGTATGGGACCTATGCCCGAGCTGTCAGCCTACGCTGGGCCATGTGCTCCCCGTAGTGACCTTTGAGCTTATCTAAATTGGCTGGTTGTAAATGGACTAATAATGACTTAGTTAATCATGCATACATGGCACGTATTGTTCCGACTAGATAATGTTTCCCAAGTTCAATGATTGCATGGGCGACGGCCATGTCCGCACGGATGAGCATCCCCGGGGCGTGAACGCATTCCATACATCCATGTATTTAATAAGACTGCATTTACTATGTTTTGGTTGTCTGGATGTTTCATACTATTTCTTACCTAATGCGCCGTTGTGTAATCTTAAGGGGAATTCACACTGAGTTGGCCACTTATCCATCAAAAATATAACCGTACAGGTAGCACAGGTGGCTTAAGTGATATGCAGGTTCAGATTGATGAGGAGCCGTTATAGTGGTCAAGGACATGTGATTATACCTATCAAGGAAGTTGCATGATCTTGCGGCTTTAGTTTGCGTTTCATATGCCTTTAAATTTCTCATGTGTGTAATCTTGTATTTGTTATTATGGAGACATTGGTTTGTATAAGTCATTACAGGCAACCACTTGTATATTCTAAATGAAATGAAAATTTTTCTTTATGTTGATTTGTCCATTCTACGCTCATTTTCTTACTCTGATAAAGGAAAAGAATGTATACTCAAATTTGACCATCCTTTAAGGTTAACACTCAGGTTTTTGGGACACGGGTCATGTACTCGGGTCCTGAAAAGTCGGGGTGTTACAGTTGGTATCAGAGCATAATTTTGACAAACTTGGCCTTGGGAAATGATCTTATACAAACTTTAAATGTCTCAAGTTAGGATGCTTGAAATTAGAAATTTGAACTTAGGTGAATTTCCCTTAGATTAAGAGGAAGGATTGGGAATGTAAAGACCCCAAACTTGGGTTCCCTCATGAATAATTTAGATAGTCATTTGAACTGACGAGTAGGCAACATTGAGAATATAAAGACCCAAAATCTTAGGTTCCCTTAGAGTTATTAGAGAAACTATTTGAACTTATGAGAATTTCCTCTGTAGCTAAGGAGAATTGTGAATATAGAAAATCAAGATGTTAAGCCCCCTGGCCAGGTGTTTGGATAACCATGGAACATAGAAATGGACTTAGGTTCCCTTCAAAATTGTTGGAGTACCATTCAAACTTATGTGAGTTTCCCTTGAGTTAAGGAAGGTTGAGAATTTAGAAGCTTAAAACCTTAGGCCCTTTAAACATTTCAAGTTTAGTTGTGTGAACTTATAAATTAAACTTAGGTACTGTGGGCGAACAAATTCTCATTTTGTTGTACGTAAGACCAACCAAGAATTCCCTAGACTTGACTCCTAAGAAACGATTCTTAAAGAGCTAGAGTTTGAACTTTTTTGGAAGTTTCATTAGCTGGAAATAACTTGGTGTGACATCCCGAAAATCGGGGGTCGAGGATAAACTCCACTCCCGAGTTCCAGAACATCACTTATGCAACATTTTCAATGATGAATGAATGTCGGCTGTAATAGTGCATAAAACATGAAGTGGATTAAGCCAAAACAACATATCCTACTCCAGAGACAGTTAAATTAGCAACCGGAAGAATATGATAGATATATAAAATATATGAACTGTTGTAAGTCTCCAGAGTGTGAACATGTTACCAGGTTAAACATATACATGTATACTCCAAAAATGATCAAAAAGAATATACATGAGTGCTCTAAAAATATAAAATGACAAGTGTCATGGCGTCTAATCAACCTCCCTGTATTCCCGTCAATCAGAACACGGGCTACATAGACCCACCTGATAACCGCCTATAGGAGAAATCCTCCTCATCATCATACAAGTCCGACTCCGCTTCACAAGCAGCACCATCATCTGAAACTAAAACAGGGACTGGTTAGTGTGTACAACATCATCCCGTAACGTGGGAGTGAGTGGCCAACTCAGTGGAATCATAGAGCAAAGGTTAACATGTTATCAAACCAATCAAGAGATAATGATAAAGCAAGCAAATCAAACATTCCTAAATACTGTAATTAATGCAAGAATGAAATGACATGATGGATGCCCTCGCCAACATACTCCCTCATGCGACACCATCTTACGTCCGTGACATGCTTTCTTCCCTCAGTGCTCCATATCTTCCAGGCACATGCAGTGCGATATGAATATGATTACCGAGTTGTTATTAGTCCTTTTCATACAGCAGGATTGGAAAACTAGGGTACTACTCTTATATCATTCCCAACAAGGATCCTGTCTAGGGTCGTCACACCTAGTAGTCTCAAACGATGATATGGTTCTAGGTCACTGCAAGGGATGCTAGGGTTATTACATGCACTCGTTGCACTGCTCACCCATCACCTTATCAATACAGGCCAAGTTGTACTCTTGTTGCTACTGAAGGATCGTCGCCTCACGTAGACTCAGAGTAAGCTCGAGGTCACTATAAAGGGCTGTCAGGGCTGTTGCACACACTCATTGCACCGCTCCCCCATCACTTTATTAGTGTAGGCCGACTGTAACACCCTGAAAATCGGGGATCATGTATAAACTCAACTCCCGAGTTCCAGACCGTCACTTATGCAACAAAAATGATTATGATTCAATGTTGTCTGAGTTAAAGCATTCACATGAGTAAAAGTATACCAAAACTGCAATTCATACTCCAGATCCGGTGATAAAAGCAAGCGGAAGACTAAAAGAATATATATATCACGGTATGGAAAATAAAGTAGATCTCGACTATCTCTAAAGTATGAATACAACTCTGAGTCTCATATACATGTAAATAAAAAAAATCAAATGTCCAAAAGAGTCCCACTGAGAAGTCCTGTCAACCCAGACCACCTAAGCAAAGCCGTCATGGTACTGCATGTATGAGAACTCGTCCTGGTCCTCATCATAGTCCGGCTCTGCCTCCTGGATCGCTGCATCACTTGCATCTAAAACAGGGTCTGGTGGGTGTTGCAAACACCATCCCGTAACGTGGGAATGAGTAGCTAACTCAGTGGAATAATAGAGCAAGGATTAACATGTTCTCAAATCAATCATGCGATAATAGTAAAGCAGTAAATCAGACATTCCTAATACTGTTGTTAATGCAATATGACATGACATGATAGATGCCCTCACCGACGGTCTCCCTCATACGGCACCATCTTACGACCGCGGCATGCAATCGTCCCTCAAGTGCTCCACATCTTCCAGGCACATGCAATGTAATGGTGATATAATTTTCGAGTTGTTATTAGTCCATTCAAATAGCAGGATTGGAAAACTAAGGTACTTCCCTTATATCAATCCCAACACAGATCCTGTCTAGGGTCGTCAATCCTAGTAATCTCATACGATGTATATTTTGTAGGTCGCTGCAAGGGCTGCCAGGGCAGTTGCTCACACTCGTTGCACCGTTCCCCCATCACCTTATCAATACAGGCCTACTGTACTCTCACTGCTACTGAAGGGTCGTCGCCTCCCGTAGACTCAGAATACGCTCGCGGTCACTACAAAGGACTTGTCGCCTGATCAGTGTAGGCCGACAGCAAGAATATAGTGTCCCATACCACCATAATCTGCTCACGAGACATAGGTGCTCACTGGTCACTACGGGGAGGTTTGTGGCCCCAGCATAGGCCGACAGCTCGACCACGGTGTCCCATACCACCATGCCTGGCTCATGAGTCTTCGTGGATCAAGGTACCATGGTTGACAGGGTTTACAATGGTAAGTTCAGTACCCTAGGTTTAAGCAGTTATGACTCATACAGGGTGAACATACAATGGCCAGCCGGGTTACTTGACGGGCTCGACTAGCACGAGCGCATCTCAAGTCGAACGACATGAAGTGCGTAAAACACCTCATGTGGCCTAGCCACTGCCGCTAACTCCAAAACACGGCTCGCGTTCATCGACGCGTCGTTCGTGGCAAAGATAAGCCATTCACGACTTTACTTGGTTGCCGACTGCCTGGACTAGGTATAGTCCCAAACAATTGTGAATCCACATCAGCAATAATAGAAGAGTATTGGAAATGAAATACAACAATGTGAGCATGTTAACACATGTTATAACATACAACTTAAGTAAATCTTCCAACGCATGCATTTCATACATACAATGAAATCAAGCATATAGCCAACAAGTAAAAAATCATTTACATCAGCATATAAATTGAGAAATCAATCTCAAACTAATTCATAACACCATTTAATTCAATACATACTAATACAAGCATTTATACAAACACGTAAACTACACACTTAAGTCTACATATAGTATGTCGACCCGAAGTGCGCATTTAGGCGAATCTCTTTGCCAAACTAATTATGCATGCATTCCTAGTATTCTAATGCGACAAGAAGCCATGTCAATCACATCAGAAAAATATGAATGAAAATAGTACTTCCTACAAATGACTAAAATGCCCTAAATCTCATATTCTTCGTCGGTTTACAAAACAAGAAACGGACAACATGTTGTACATGTCAAACGGCATTGCCGTCGATAATCTACTATTAAACGACATTGAAAGCGTTGGAAACAGTCAATCAAAGTGTCTAAAATCCCCACCTTTTCTCTTATGGGTGTGAGAATTCGAACGGAGCGTATACGCTTCGTCTACGGCGAACTATGAACCTAATACACAAGATCTATCAGCTATTTCGCTATGGAACCAAGGGAACCTCAAATCAGCAGCTATTAGGGATGTTTTCTTACCTAGAAACATGGAGAAATCATCGGCCAAGTGATTGGAGCGTGTTGCTAAAGCACGTGCAACAGGTAGGGCAGCAGCAGGAAAATTCTCTCCTACTCTCTCTCACAATCTCTTACCTTTTCTCTCTCTCAATCTAGGGCTCTTTCAAAATTCGGATGGGAGAGAGCAGTGAGGGTTTCAACCCCTTTTATAAGCCCAAACATGTCCGAAATAGGCTCGGGAACAAAGTATACTTGATGCCTAACCAAATCGGGGCTGTTTCGGACCAAAAGACCATTTCTGGTGGTCCCTTGGCCGAACGCGATCGGACTTAAGTTCATGCATGTCGGATGTCGTTCACATCCCGTTTTCAAACCATCTGTGTTCGTAGATCGCCCGTGGCGGTCCAGTTTCAGTTCAGCGGTCACCGCATGTAGATCAAGTCTACAAGTCTCATGATATGAAATAGAAATTTTTCCTGATCTAAGGGTGTAATTTGGCTGAATTCTGACAGTCAGAACGCTTAATAATAACGAGTCAAGTCGTGTGTCAGATTTGAATTTCAAATTCCAAATCTAACCCTATTCTCACTCTCTTTAGTCCAGGCTCAATCAAATAGCCCGTGAATATCGGTTGGACTTGATTTTCGAAATGATTATCAAGTCCTGCTAGGCGGTTCTAACGGTCTAAGATTGTAGGTATCGGACTTTCAACGCGTGGTCTAGATCCAATATAAAGTTTCAAAGAGGTCCAGAGAACAAACTGGCTTAGAGTTTGTCCGAGGTTTTAAAGTATTATAGCATCATTGGTTCTACTCGATTTGAGTCTTGTAGAACGTATTTAAAGTGATCAGGGACTATTTTCCAGCTACTGTAGCGTTGCGCTAGCTAACTTACACTTATTTTCTAAAGGAATTAATCCTACGCGATTTCTGGTCGAGTTGGTACTCGAGTCCAAGTACGAATTTTTCCAGGGCGTTACAATATACCCCCCTTAACAAATAATTTCGTCCTCAAAATTTGTACCTTTTCGTACTCCTCGAGAAGCTGTGGGTAGTTCTTTCTGATCTCAGCTTCTGTCTCCCAAGTAGCCTCTTCCTCAGAGTGATGCATCCACAATACCTTCACAAGGGGAATCACCTTGCTACGCAGTACCTGCTCCTTCCTGTCTAAGATACGTGTCGGTCGCAGGATATATGTAACATCCTCTCCTAACTGCACCTGGTCCCATCTAATGATATGGGAAGGATCAGAAACGTATTTCTTCAGCATAGAAACATGAAATACGTTGTGAACGCTCGTGAGAGGCGTGGGTAAAGCCAAACGGTATGCCACTGTTCCCACACGATCGAGGATCTGGAATGGACCAATAAATCGCGGTGCTAGCTTCCCCTTCTTTCGGAATCGAAGGACTCCCTTCATAGGGGAAACTCGTAAAAATACATGATCCCCAACTGTGAACTCTAGCAGTCGTCGTCTCGTATCGGCATAACTCTTCTGTCTGCTCTGCGCTGTGAGAAGCCGACGTCTAATAATATCGATCTTCTCCGACGTCGCCTGCACCAACTCTGGGCCAATCAAGCTACGCTCACCAACCTCTGCCCAGCAATGCGGTGCGTGACAAGGTTGCCCATACAACGCCTCGTAAGGTGTCATACCGATACTCGCCTGAAAACTGTTGTTGTACGCGAACTCCGCATGTGCAAGACAATTATCCCAACTGTCCTTGAAGTCCAATGCGCAAGCTCGCAACATGTCCTTTAAGATCTGGTTCACCCGCTGTCTGTCCGTCTGTCTATGGGTGAAAGGCAGTACTGAACTTCAACTTCACACCCATAGCCTCCTGAATGCGAGTCCAGAAAATAGAAGTGAACCGCGTGTCTCTATCCGACACAATCTCCAACGAAACTCCATGCAGACGCACGATCTCTCTGATGTACAGTCTAGCCAGCTCGTCTGCAGAGTTCATAACTCTGATTGGTAGGAAGTGCACCGACTTCGTCAGACGGTCGACGATCACCCAAATGGAATCATGTCCCTTCCTTATCCTCGGCAGCCCTGAAATGAAGTCCATGGAAATGAAATCCCACTTCCACTCTGCGATCGGCATAGGCTGCAAGAGTCCAGGTGGTCGGCGATGCTCTGCCTTCACCTGCAGACAAGTGAGACAACGGGACATGAACTCCGCTATGTGGGTCTTCAGACCTTCCCACCAATACGTCCTCTTCACGTCACAATACATCTTCGTACTGCCTGGATGCATCGCGAGTCTGGTATAATGCGCAGCCTCGAGAATCTCTTGTCTCAAGTCAGGGACATCTGGGATGCATAGGCGGCCACGATAACGTAAGCCCCCATCCATACCAACTCGCCACTCAGCGTCTATATCATCACTGGCTTGCTCTCGAAGCTCAGTCAGATGCGCATCATCCCTCTGTGCCTCGATGACCCGGTCATCGATCTGAGATCGTACCTGCACATGTGCGATGAACTCATACGGCTCCTCTATAGTGAGTTTCGGCTCAAAGTCTCGCAAAAACTCAACCATATTCCACTCAGCAACCATCAGCGGAGCCGCAAACTATATCACCTTCTTGCGGCTCAACGCGTCAGCCACAAGGTTCACCTTCCCAGGATGGTAAGAGACATCGAACTTGAAGTCCTTCAACGTCTCCATCCATCGCTGATGCCTCATATTCAAGTCTCGCTGCGTGAATATGTACTTGAGGCTCTTGTGGTCGCAAAAGAGCTCGAACTCCTCTCCATAGAGGTAATGTCTCTAGAGTCTCAGTGCGAATATGACGGCTGCCAACTCTAGGTCGTGTGTAGGGTAATTCTCCTCGTGCTTCCTTAATTGTCTCGAGGCATACGAAATTACCCTGTCCCTCTGCATAAGGACACAACCCAGACCAACACTAGACGCATTAGTGTATATAGTGTACCTAACCTCTTGCTCAATACTAGCACAGGGGCGGACGTAAGCCTGTCCTTCAGCTCCTGAAAAGCTGACTCTGCCTTGTCATTTCAGGCGAACTTCACGTCCTTCTATGTCAACTGAGATAAAGGTCTCGCGATCTTCGAGAAATCCCGAATGAAGCGTCGATAGTAGCCAGTGAGACCCAAGAAACTCCTCACCTCAGTGACAGAACTAGGCTTCTCCCAGTCCTGAACTGCAGCTACCTTAGACAGGTCAACTGTCATGCCATCCTTGGACATCATGTGTCCCAGGAACTTCACTTCCTGCTTACAGAAGTCGCACTTCTTGTATTGTGCGAACAACTGATGCTGTCTGAGTGTATCCGGGAGCAAGCGCAAGTGCTCCTCATGCTCCTCTTGACTCCTAGAGTATACCAAAATGTTGTCAATGAACACAACGACGAATCGATAGAGGAAAGGCCGAAATACCCAGTTCATCAGATCCATGAACACGACTAGTACGTTCGTGAGACCGAACGACGTCACAAGGAACTCGTAGTGGCCAAAGCTGGTCCTGAATGCTGTCTTCTGCATGTCCTCATCCCTGACGCGCAACTGATGATATCCTAACTGAAGATCAATCTTCGAGAAGTACTGCATTCCTCTCAACTGATCAAACAAGTCATCGATCCTGGGTAAAGGATACTTGTTCTTCACCGTGATCTGGTTCAGCCTGCGATAATCAATACACAATCGCATCGAACCATCCTTCTTCCTTACAAACAGGATTAGTGCTCCCCAAGGAGACACACTAGGCCATATAAGGCCAAGCTCCAACAGACCATCAATCTGCGTCCTCAACTCCTCCATCTCACATGGTATCATGCGATATGTCGGCAGTGAGACGGGCGTGGAACCAGGCACCAGATCGATAGTGAAATCAATCTCTCGTCTAGGCGGCAAACCAGGGATCTTCCTAAACAGATCCCTAAACTCGCAAACGACTGGCGTATGCTCAAGCATCTGGGCACCAATGTCTCGTAGCAAAGTAGCGTAACTAAGTATGCGAAAGGGGAGATTTACCCGCACTGAAAATGTAAAGGATGCGCCCCCTGGCTCATAGGCAGTCACTATACGAGTCTCGCAATCAATCTCGACCCTCGCTACAGTCAACCAGTCCATCCCAAGAATGACGCCGAGATAAACAAGAGAAGGGTCGACGACGACATGATCAAGAGCCATTTTCTTGCCCCCCATATCCACCAAACAGCCCTCACACATCAGGGTGGCATCTGTAAAGGACCCATGAGCTACATAAACTCGCACCCTGTCCATCCTAATAATCGGTAGCCCAATGCGTCTAACTATGGCACGTGATATCAATGAAATCGTGGATCCAGTGTCCACCATCACGAGAATAGGAATACCTCCATTGTGGGCAGTGACCTCAAAGGCTGAATGTTGAGAAGTCTCTGTCGCAGCTGCCTCAGCTGTCAAGGCATGCACCCGTGTTTGCTGTGGCCGGTTCGACCGCTGTGCCGTGGGCCGTAGAGGCTGTCTGATCTGAGATACCGGAGGTCTGAAGGAAGGATACGCAGGAGTCAACCGTAAAGGCGGTGCTGATATCTCCTGTGAGAGTGTACAGTCGATCTTCTGCCACGGCGAGAACCCACTGTCCCTCATCCGAGAAAAATAACTCTGTGCCAAATGGCCCGCTCTCCCACAATATGTGCATAGTAAATCAGGGCACCGCATCGGTGGTACTGGCACGGTAGCCCTAGAAGGAGGGTTGACGCGAGGCCTCTTGCCCGCAAAGGGCCTATCCTGCAAATCTGGTCGTGGCCTAGGAGCAATAGGGCCACGAGATCGGATAAGTCGATCCACATCCTGCTCTCCCCGCATGGACATGTGAATCAGCACTGCATAGGAGGGAATGCTCATGCATCACATCTTTGACCGAATATCCGGTCGTAAACCCTCTGAAAAGCGCCGTATGCGCATCTGCTCATCTGCTAAAATAGTCGGGACGTATCTGCCCAACTCAGTGAACCGATGCTCATACTCAGTGACCGTCATGCCTCCCTATCTGAGGTGCAGAAACTCATTCTCCCGCTCATACTTGTACGTTTGGGGATAGTATTTCTCGTGGAAGCGAAACTCGAACGCTGCCCAGGTCCATATATAATCAGCGGCAACGGTCCGTAATACACTGTCCCACCATAAGCTGGCCTCTCGCTCGAATAAGAACGTAGCCAACTCAACCTGCTCGGCCTCTGAACAATGTAGCATCTGCAGTATCTTCGACACACGGTCGAGCCAATACTTGGCCTCCTCGGGTCTATGAGAACCCATAAAAGTGGGAGGCCGTAAGCGCTGGAATCGCTCTAACAAGCTCCGTGTGTCTGAGGAAATCCCTGTAGGGTAAGCAGGTGGTGCAGGATGAGCCATGCCCTCATCCTGAGCATATGTATAAGCATCCTCAGCTGGATGCGCAGGTGGTGCGGGTTGAGGCACACTCCCACCCTGGGCTAGAGTCCCCACAATTGTAGTCAGGAGCTGCTGCTGCTGCTGCATCATGGCCATCATCTGCTCAAATCTATCTGGAGGTGGAGCAGGCTGTGGCATGTACTGCGTCAAAGAAGACGCGCGGTACTGCTCTCTGACGGGCGGTGTAAAAGGCGGTGGTCCAACAGCAGGACCAGTAGTAGGCTGAGACGCACGTCCCGTCTCAGGAATCGAGCCCACAGCAGGGTCCGCATGTGCATCAGACTGCGAAGGATCCTGATCCATAGCTCACCCAATGTAAGCCGAGCTGTGCTCCATGTAGTATTCGGCGGCATTCCCTATATTCAAAATAGGACGCAACCTTGTCAGTCTCAATAGCACAACCACACCGCAATTATTCACATAAAGAGTCAAAAGCATTCCATGCATTTCATTTAATCAAAATTGTCACAATACAAGGGATATCTCCTTACAAACATCATGACAGGAAGTACATGGGAACTAAGACAATTAAAGTTTCAACAGCAACATAAGCAAACTACTAGCCTTAACATGCTTACACAACTTAAAGCAGGAAACGACAAACTACTAACAACAACACTAAAGATCTCATCGCTAGTCTGAGTCGGGTGACGGAGGAGGAGCACCCTTATCCTGCAAGCAGCACAGGATCGCCTTCAAGGTGCGAGTCACCTTGCCGAATTTCCTCTTCATAATGGCCTTAGTATCCTCGACCTCAGCCCGAAGTTCCTGAACTTCCCTTCGCAAGGCGACCTGGCTCTCCTCAATTCGAGCGATACGATCATCACCAGTAGCCTGAGCAGAAGGAGGAGGGCTCTCATCTGTATCCTGAGCCTCCTCTTCTACCTCTTCCTGGACTTCTTCCTCAACTTCTGCTCTAGGTTTTCCCTCACTTGGATCCTCTTCATCATCAAAGTCGTCCTCGCTATCCTCCTCAAGCTGAGTCTCACGGTATTGAGACCCGATCTTCATCTTGACCATAGTAGACTCATCAATGCTGTGAATCGGAACTGGCAACTCTGGCCCAAGTCTGTAAGAAAACTCAAGCGCGATCTTACATATAAGTCGACCAAAAGGAAGAAATTCAGACGTCCTTCTTGATTTTTCTATGAGGATAATCTGTCGCAAGATAAAAGTGGCCATACACACATTTTCTCCCTGGGCCACCTGATACAAGAAATCAACCATAAGGTGCATACACTCAATGCGATTTGTCGACCTGGGATACACATTGAACGTGCAAATGTGGTGCAGCAGGCGCAAATCATCAGACATGTGAGATGCCTTGAGGCTATTATTAGGCTGCCATGGAACCAGTTTACCACATAAAAACATGGTACGGCGATCTCGCTCACGCCTACTCCTCAAATTCTTCGCACTGGGATGAACATCACTAAGGGGCACATTCAGAAGTCACGCTATCAACTGAACATCGATCGTAGCCATCCGGTCTCTACCAAAAGGAATCTTGAATTGCAATGACTCCAGTGTAGGATTCTGGATACGAGCGTAAAAGGCACGAACGGTGCTCACATTAGCACGAGCACGAGCTTCGAAGAGCAGACCCCAATGCGCAGCTTCAATGCGTTCGAATAACAGGAATTCGCCGAAGAGTCGTCCTTCCACATCCGCCTCAAAAAACACCTTACGGTCAGTGTACTCACCGTGAGGCATCTCTGCCAATATCACTCGCCCAAGTTGAGTATGGGGATCCAAATTCTGCTTTGTATGGAACTCTCGGGCTGTGCTTGGACTTACGGCGGCGCTTGAGCTTGCGGCGCCACCCCTCGATCTTCTTGATTACAGCGAGTGGGCCACATCGAACGGCGATGCATCGCCGGATCAGCGATGGCATCGCCGACCATCTCTCATGTTGGTCGGTGGGACCACATGGGTCGGGTCCCCCATAGTCTAGGGACCCCAAAAATGTATGGGCCCCACCCTAGTTCATTGTAGATTGCCCTATGGAGGCCCAAACATGCATTCAAGGCTTTTCGGGGCCAATCTGTAAACATGAATACAATTCAATATCATGCAGCATATGATTTTGGGATAGAAGGAGCTAATACATCCATCTATCCCATTACTTGCTAAAGATCACAAACTTAGAATGGCCTAATGGCCAGTTTTCATGAAATTTTACTATTCACTATAAAATTTTTTTGAAGTATGATTTTATATTATTTTCATATTAGGATCAATGCCTAACATGAAAAGGATAAGAAATAATTGAAGAATAGAGTGGTGAGAGGAAGAATTTTGAAGAATTTAGGTGAAATGGGGTTTTTAAGCCCTAGCGATTGAATGCAGGGGTTTCGATTATCCCACAGCCCAAGGATTCACATTTATGGGTTTAGAATCGTTCAAAGAACGTCTCAACCCACCTATCTACAACATAGGAGCTACTCAGGTTACTTCACGCGACCCTAGATGCGTTACAGACTCGATCGCGCGATCTATACGAATAGACTTCGCCTATTGGCGAATCTGCGATCCTATAAGTGTTTCTAGACCCTTCTCGCACCCACCTAAGTCAAAGGAAGCGACAGCGTACGTCGCGTGACCATAACCCAGGCCCAGTATAATCTCATTCATGCTTTGATACCAACTTGTAACACCCTAAAAATCGGGGGTCGTGTATAAACTCAACTCCCGAGTTCCAGACCGTCACTTATACAACAAAAATGATTATGATTCAATGTTGTCTAAGTTAAATCATTCACATGAGTAAAAGTATACCAAAACTGCATTTCATACTCTAGATCTAGTGATAAAAGCAAGCGGAAGACTAAAAGAATATATATATCACGGTATGGAAAATAAAGTAGATCTCGACTGTCTCTAAAGTATGAATACAAATCTGATTCTCATATACATGTAAATAAACAAAATCAAATTTCCAAAAGAGTCCCACTGAGAAGTCACGTCAACCCAGGCCACCTAAGCAAAGCCGTCGTGGTACTGCATGTATGAGAACTCGTTCTGGTCCTCATCATAGTCTGTCTCTGCTTCCTGGATCGCTGCATCACCTGCATCTAAAACAGGGTCTGGTGGGTGTTGCAAACACCATCCCATAACATGGGAATGAGTAGCTAACTCAGTGGAATAATAGAGCAAGGATTAACATGTTCTCAAATCAATCATACGATAATAGTAAAGCAGTAAATCAGACATTCCTAATACTGTGGTTAATGCAATATGACATGACATGATGGATGCCCTCACCGACAGTCTCCCTCGTACGGCACCATCTTATGACCACGGCATGCAATCGTCTCTCAAGTGCTCCACATCTTCCATGCACATGCAATGTAATGGTGATATGATTTTCGAGTTATTATTAGTCCATTTAAACAGCAGGATTGGAAAACTAAGGTACTTCCCTTATATCAATCCCAACACAGATCCTATCTAGGGTCGTCACTCCTAGTAATCTCATACGAAGTATATTTTGTAGGTCGCTGCAAGGGCTGCCAGGGCTGTTGCTCGCACTCGTTGCACCGCTCCCCCATCACCTTATCAATACAGGCCTACTGCACTCTCACTACTACTGAAGGGTCGTCGCCTCCCGTAGACTCAAAATACGCTCGCGGTCACAACAAAGGACTCGTCGCCTGATCAGTGTAAGCCGACAGCAAGAATATAGTGTCCCATACCACCATAATCTACTCACGAGACATAGGTGCTCACTGGTCACTACGGGGAGGTTTGTGGCCCCAGCGTAGGCCGAGAGCTCGACCACGGTGTCCCATACCACCATGCCCTGCTCATGAGTCTTCTTGGATCAAGGTACCATGGTTGACAGGGTTTACAATGGTAAGTTCAGTACCCTAAGTTCAAGCAGTTATGACTCATACAGGGTGAACATACAACGGCCAGTCGGGTTACTTGACGGGCTTGACTAGCACGATCGTATCTCATGTCGAACGACATGAAGTGCGTAAAATACTTCGTGTGGCCTAACCACTGCCGCCAACTCCAGAACACGGTTCGCGTTTATCGATGAGTCGTTCGTGGCAAAGATATGCCAACCACGAACTTGCTCGGTTGCTGATTTCCTGGACTAAGTATAGTCCCAACAATGATGAATCCACATCAGCAATCATGTAAGAGTATTGGAATTGAAATACAATAATGTGAGCATATTAACACATGTTATAACATACAACTTAAGTAAATCTTCCAACGCATGCATTTCATACATACAATGAAATCATGCATATAGCCAACATGTAGAAAATCATTTACATCAGCATATAAATTGAGAAATCAGTCTCAAACTAATTCGTAACACCATTTAATTCAATACATACTAATACAAGCATTTATACAAACACTTAAACTATACACTTAAGTCTACATATAGTATGTCGACCCGAAGTGCGCATTTAGGTGAATCTCTTTGCCAAACTAATTATGCATGCATTCCTAGTATTCTAATGCGACAAGAAGCCATGTCAATCACATCAGAAAAATATGAATGAAAACAGTACTTCCTACACATGACTAAAATGCCCTAAATCTCATATTCTTCGTCGGTTTACGAAACAGGAAACGGACAGCATGTTGTACATGTCAAACGGCATTACTATCGATAATCTACTATTAAACGACATTAAAAGCGTTGGAAACAGTCAATCAAAGCATCTAAAATCTGCACCTTTTCTCTTATAGGTGTGAGAATTCGAACGGAGCGTATACACTTCATCTACGGCGAACTATGAACCTAATACACAAGATCTATCAGCTATTTCGCTATGGAACCAAGGGAACCTCAAATCAGCAGCTATTAGGGATGTTTTCTAACCTAGAAACGTGAAAAAATCACTGGCCAAGTGATTGGAGCGTGTTGCTAAAGCACATGCAATAGGTAGGGCAGCAGCAGGAAAATTCTCTCCTACTCTCTCTCACAATCTCTCACCTTTTCTCTCCCTCAATCTATGGCTCTTTCTAAATTCGGATGGGAGAGAGGAGTGAGGGTTTCAACCCCTTTTATAAGCCCAAACATGCCCGAAATAGGCTCAGAACAAAGTATACTTGATGCCTAACCAAATCGGGGCTGTTTCGGACCAAAAGACCATTCTGGTGGTCCCCTGGCCGAACGCGATCGGACTTAAGTTCATGCATGTCATATGTCGCTCACATCCCGTTTTCAGACCATCAGTGTTCGTAGATCACCCGTGGCGGTCCAGTTTCAGTTTAGCGGTCACCGCACGTAGATCAGGTCTACAAGTCTCATGATATGAAATAGAAATTTTTCCTGATCCGAGGGTGTAATCTGGCTGAATTCTGACGGTCAGAACACTTAATAATAACGCGTCAAGTCGTGTGCCAGATTTGAATTTCAAATTCCAAATCTAACTTTATTCTCACTCTCTTCAGTCCAGGCTCAATGAAATAGCCCGTGAATATCGGTTGGACTTGATTTTCGAAATGATTGTCAAGTCCAGCTAGGCGGTTCTAACGGTCTAAGATTGTAGGTATCGGACTTTTGACGCGTGGTCTAGATCCAATACAAAGTTTCAAAGAGGTCCAGAGAACAAACCGACTTAGAGTTTGATCCGAGGTTTTAGAGTATTATAGCATCATTGGTTCTACTCGATTTGGGTCTTGTAGAATGTAATTAAAGTGATCAGGGACTAGTTCCCAGTTACTCTAGCGTTGCGCTAGCTAACTTACGCTTATTTTCTAAAGGAATTAATCCTACGCGATTTTTGGTCGAGTTGGTACTCGAGTCCAAGTACGGATTTTTCCAAGGCGTTACACCGACAGCTCGAACATAGTGTCCCATACCACCATAATTGGATCACGAGTCTAAGGTGCTCACTGGTCACTACGGGGAGGCTCGTGGCCCCAGCGTAGGCCGACAACTCGACCACGGTGTCCCATACCACCATGCCCGGCTCATGAGTCTTAGTGGATCAAGGTACCACGGTTATCAGGGTTATCACTGGTAAGTTCAGTACCCTAGGTTCAAGCAGTTATGACCAATACAAGGTGAACATACAATGGTCAGTTGGGTTACTTGATGAGATCGACTAGTATGAGCACACCTCAAGCTGAATGACATGAAGTGTATAAACACCTCGTGTGGCCAAACCACTGCCGTCAACCAAAGAACGACTCGGGTTTGTCAAAGCGTCCTTCGTGGTGAATAGAATTCAACCACGAATTCAAATCTGTTACTGACTGCCTGGACTAGAGTATAGCCCCAAACACTCGTAATCTAAATCAATAATCATATAAGAGAGATAAAATTGAAATATAAGTAATTCAAGCATGTTGTCAGCATGTTATAACGTACATCATAAGCAGTTAACCATACACGAGTATTTTACACATAAGGTAATCAATTCAAATACAACAAGCATGGAGGAAATCATGTGCATCAACAAATTAGTTGAGAATCCAATCTCAACGCTAATCTACAACACCATTTACTTAATACTTACTAATATATACATTTATACAAACCCTTAGTCTACACACATTAGTCTACATATCATATGTCGGCCAATAATGTGCATTAGGGCGAATCTCTTCGCCAAACAGATCATACACGCATAACTAGCATAAGTACATGATAAATACTCATGGCAATCACATCAGCAAAATACGTACGTATACAGTATTTCCTACAAATACCTAAAATACCCTAAATCTCATATTCTTCATACGTATTCGAAATAAAAAATGGATAGCATGTTCTACATTTCAAACAGCATCCTTGTCAACAATCTATCATTAAACGACATTAAAATCTTTGAAAAATGGTAACCTAAGCGTCTAAAATCCGCACCTTACGCCGTAGAAGTGTAACGAATTCAACAGAGACTCTAAGTCTTTATCAACGACTGATTGGCAACCTATAGTATGATTTGGGTTAGCTGTTTCACCACTTGCACCAATTGAAACCGTAGAACAGGTTAGGGTTAGGCTTTCTTACCTAAGAACGAAGTGGGAGTCGCCGAAAAAGCAATATGGAGGGGTGGATTAGGCACGTAGCAAAGCTGGGAAGAATCCCAGGAAGAATCACCAACTTCTCTCCCACTTTCTCTCTCTTGATTTGGGTAGGGTTTGAAATTCGTATGGGATTTTTGAGAAAGGGTTTAAGGCTTTTTTATAAGACCAAACATAACGAAAACAGACTTGAAGTTAAGGTGTACTTAAGTTATAACCAAATCAGGTCTGTTTCGATCCAACGGAGCACTTCTGGAGGTCCCGTTACTAAATGCGGTCGTACTTAAGCTCTCTAATATTGGATCTAGGTCAAGCTAAGTTTTCAGTCCGGTCGGATTTCCAGATCGACTGTGGCGGACCAGTTTCAGTTTAGCGGTTACCGAAACTCGATCAGGGCCACAAGTGCTACGACATGTAAGGGCCACCTATCCTGATCCGAGGGTAAATTTGGGTCGAAATCTAACGGTCAGAATGCTTAAAAATAGCGCGCAAGTGACACGTGCCAGATTTATTAAAATTATATGTAATTTCTAAATAAATTCACTTTTCTCATACTCTTCACTCCGGACTCAAGGAAACAGTCTCAGGACATCATCTGGAGTTGATTTTCGAGGTGATTGTCAAGTTCAACTAGGCGGTCATATTCGTCTAAGTTTGTCACTATCGGACTTTCGACGTGCGGTCCAGGTCCCATGCGGAGTTTCCAAATGATCTCGAGGGCAACTGGGCTTAGAGTTGGATCCTAGATTTTAGGATAGCGTAGCAGTAACAATTCTAGAGGTTTTGAGTCTTACAGATCGTATTTAAAGTGGTTGGTGCTAATTTTACAGGAAATCTAGTGTAGCGCTGGCTAATACACATTAAATTTCTAAAGAATTAGGTTCTAAATGATTTCTCTGGCTTTGGAATCAAATTTTGAGAAGCTACCAAGGTGCTATGGTTGACCCATTGCCTAAGGACGTCTAACCCCAGGTTGGCAAAAATCTGGGTTGTTACAATCTACCCCCCTTAAAACATAATTTCATCCCCGAAATTGGCTAAGGGTAATGAGTCCCTAGAAAGACTTTAGAATTGACATCCTAAGGAAGGTTCAAATCCGATTTAATGACCTAACCTGACATATAACCTAAATCTACTTCTTCGATCCTGGGCCAGTGGGGAAGAGGCCAACCACGCTTCCGCTGCGCTACTCTGATCCAACGGTTATATTAGCTAATCCTAACTGGATTGGGATCAATACGTTCTACCCCCCTTAAAACTTTGTTCTACTTAAGACTTCAGAATCTATGTCTCGATCCGTATGTCGGAATGAGGTGTAATTTAGGACCTATCTTTGACGTGAAATGGGAAACAACCTCTCACTACATTGGTCTTCCTTTGTTAATGATGCGTTCTATGGCATTGGTACCTATGGGTGTAGGAAGAAGCCTAATCTCTATTGTGATTGAGTTTAGGGGCAGGTGTGAGCTTGCGGCAAGATGTCTAATCTCTATTGGCTATATGTCCTCAACATTTTCCAAAGGCAAAGCAATAACTTTTGGTTGTAGGTGGTTGGGCTAACACAGAAGAAAAGTTGTGTAGTGGGTCTGAGCCGGATACATAGACTTTCTGCCTCGCGATGACAGAAAGTTTGTCGTATCAATTCTTAATTCGAGTCGATGCCAATCTTCTGCTTAATCAGAGCATTGGATTTATCGGTAACTACCAGGATTGCGAATGCGATTCAAACCGCGAATACATCGCTTATATACAGTTCCTTTACTCCGCGTTCCCGATTGTAATAAGTCCTTGGGAGGGAACTTCTAAGGGGCGTGTTGGATTATCCTAGCGTTCAATCCGAGGGATATATAAGTTTTCTCTGAATGTGAATAGTTCTAAGTCAGGCAAGCTTCCTAAGAGTTACTAAAAGAGCCTTTGAGTATTATGGGGATCTATCAAAGGAATGAATTCCTACTCTAACCAAATATAACATACTATTCCTTAGCATATACAGGCTTTACACTGCTTAATACAACTAAAAGCCTAGCCTGTAACTCACTAGCTATATTTCAAAATCTAAACTTATACGCTAGATGGTTTCATACCATATCTACTACAGGAAATTATTCTATCACTTAAGGTCAAGATTGTCTAAATGGAATTTGGATTTCCTATATTGTCAGATCTTTCGAAATCTAGGAGTACTAACTCTAGGTCTAAAATTCTAGATGTCCTAGCACTAGATGGTCACTGTTTATGGACTAAGCTACTGTGTTTGGTCTCGCCTGACGATAAATCATAAAGATCGAGAAGATGGCTAAAACTAACTCAAAAAAAGCCATGGAAAATGAAGCAAATGAAGGGAAGGACTGAGATCTTTGGGTCTCCACGAATTTGGGTCTGCAATAAGATTGTAAAGGGTCAAAGAAAGGGAAAACAGAAGAAAGTAAAGATCAAGATAAGAGAGGTTGGGGGCTGACGCGATTTTGGAGCTCAAATGAGAGCTATGGGAGCTCCAATTGCAGAAAATGGAAGAACTAGGTGCTAAATATCGCTGTAAACGATGGAGGGGTGAAGGAAATAATGAAAAATGAGAGAGGGAATGATTGGAAGGGAGGTTTGAGAGGGAAGACAGCAAGTTTGGAGGAAAAAGAAAGCTTGGAGGGTGAGATTGTGAAGGAAGTAGTAGATTTGGAATGAACTAGGGGTCGAACCCTGGACCATTGGGTTCTAGTGGGCCCCAAACTCGGTCGACCCGAAGCCCGGACCCATCCTGGCCCATTGACCGGCGAGGTTCTCGCCGACCTCTGACCTGTTCGGCAAGGGCTCGTCATTCCGGCGAGGTCCTTCCCCCCCCCCCCCCCCCCCCCCTTTTGGTCCAAAATGATGTAGGTCCCACCCTGGGTCACCCTGTAAGTGCTCCGTTTAGCCCCCGAATCCATTTGAGGCATTTTTGGGGCCAATGTGTAAAATGAAATGATTTTATATGATGTGTAACATATGATTTTGGGGTAGAAGGCGCTAATCTATCCAACTAACCCATTTATTCCACGAGATTCCATAATTTGAATGGTCAAAAGTATAATTTATACATATACTTACTATTTATAGTAAATTTTTGTTTAAGTATTATTCTCCATCATTTATACGTTAGGATTTATGTCTAGTATGAAAGGACTTAGAAAAAGTTAAAAAATGAGGTGGTGAAAGTAGAGGTTTTGAAGGAATTGGATAAAAAGGGATTTTAGGCCTTGAGATTGAGTGTAAGGGTTGTGGTTGACCCACAACCCAAGGAAATTCATTTCTAGGTTTGAAATTCTTCAGGAAATGACTCAAACCAGTCGACTGATGGCCTAGAGGTGACTTATGTCGCTTCACGCGACCGAAGATATGTTATGGCCTAAATTACCGTATAGTCTCACCTGTCGGCGAAACTTGGGATTCTAATGTGGTTTCTAAGTTTCCATCACCCCCTTCCTAAGTAAGAGTGCACCAGAGTGCGTCATGTTACCATAACCCAGGCCCGGTTTAAACCAAATCATGCTCTGATACCATCGATAACATCCTAAAAATTGGAGGCACAAGGATAAACTCCACTCCCTAGTTCCAGAACATCACTTATGCAACATTTTCAATGATGAATGAATGTCGGCTATAATAGTGCATAAAACATGAAGTGGATTAAGCAAAACATCATATCGTACTCCAGAGACAGTTAAATTAGCAAGTGAAAGAATGTGATAGATATATAAAATATATGAACTGTTGTAAGTCTCCAGAGTGTGAACATGTTACCAGGTTAAACATATACATGTATACTCCAAAAATGATAAAAAATAATATACATGAGTGCTCCAAAAATATAAAACGACAAGTGTCATGACGTCTAATCAACCTCCCTGTATTCCCGTCGATCAGAACACGGGCTATATAGACCCGCCCGATAACCGTCTATAGGAGAAATCCTCCTCCTCATCATATAAGTCGAGCTCCACTTCACAAGCAGCGCCATCATCTGGAACTAAAACAGGGACTGGTTGGTGTGTACAACACCGTCCCATAACGTGGGAGTGAGTGGCCAACTCAGTGGAATCATAGAGCAAAGGTTAACATGTTATCAAATCAATCAAGCGATAATGAAAAAGCAAGCAAATCAAACATTCCTAAATACTGTAATTAATTCAAGAATGAAATGACATGATGGATGCCCTCGCCAACATACTCTCTCATGCAACACCATCTTACATCCGCGGCATGCTTTCTTCCCTCAGTGCTCCACATCTTCCAGGCACATGCAGTGCGATATGAATATGTTTACCGAGTTGTTATTATTCCTTTTCATACAACAGGATTGGGAAACTAGGATACTTCCCTTATATCATTTCCAACAAGGATCCTATCTAGGGTCGTCACTCCTAGTAGTATCATACGATGATATGGTTCTAGGTCACTACAAGGGCTATTGCACGCACTCGTTGCACCACTCCCCCATCACCTTATCAATACAGACCTGGTTGTACTCTTATTGCTACGGAAGGTTCGTCGCCTCACGTAGACTCAGAGTACGCTCGAGGTCACTACAAAGGGCTGCTAGGGCTATTGCACGCACTCATTGCACCGCTCCCCCATCATCTTATCAGTGTAGGCCGATAACTCGAATATAGTGTCGCATACCACCATAATCGGCTCACGAGTCTAAGGTGCTCACTGGTCACTACGGGGAGGCTCGTGGCCCCAGCGTAGGCCGACAACTCGACCACGGTGTCCCATACCACCATGCCTGGCTCATGAGTCTTAGTGGATCAAGGTACCACAGTTATCAGGGTTATCACTGGTAAGTTCAGTACCCTAGGTTCAAGCAATTATGACCAATACAAGGTGAACATAGAATGGTCAGTCGGGTTACTTGATGAGCTCGACTAGTACGAGCACACTTCAAGCTGAATGACATGAAGTGTATAAACACCTCATGTGGCCAAACCACTGCCGTCAACCAAAGAACGACTCAGGTTTATCAACGCGTCCTTCGTGGCGAATAGAATCCAACCACGAATTCAAATCTATTACCGACTGCCTGGACTACAGTATAGCCCCAAACACTCGTAATCTAAATCAATAATCATATAAGAGAGACAGAATTGAAATACAAGTAATTCCAGCATGTTTTTAGCATGTTATAACGTACATCATAAGCAGTTAACCATACACGAGTATTTCATACATAAGGTAATCAATTCAAATACAACAAGCATGGAGGAAATCATGTGCATCATCAAATTAGTTGAGAATCCAATCTCAACGCTAATCTACAACACCATTTACTCAATACTTACTAATACATACATTTATACAAACCCTTAGTCTACACACATTAGTCTACATAGCATATGTCGGCCAATAATGTGCATTAGGGCGAATCTTTTCGCCAAATAGATCATACAAGCATAACTAGCATAGGTACACGATGAATACTCATGGAAATCATATTAGCAAAATACGTACGTATACAGTATTTCCTACAAATACCTAAAATACCCTAAATCTCATATTCTTCATACGTATTCAAAATGAAAAACGGACAGCATATTCTACATGTCAAACAGCATCCTTATCAACATTCTATCATTAAACGACATTGAAAGCTTTAAAAAATGGTAACCTAAGCGTCTAAAATCCGCACCTTATGCCGTAGAAGTATAAAGCTCTCTAATATTGGATCTAGGTCAAGTTAAGTTTTCAGTCCGGTCGGGTTTCCAGATCGACCGTGGCGGACCAATTTCAGTTCAGCGGTCACCGAAACTCGATCATGGCCACAAGTGCTATGACATGTAAGGGCCACCTATCCTGATCCGAGGGTAAATTTGGGTCTAAATCTAACGGTCAGAACGCTTAAAAATAGCGCGCAAGTGACACGTGCCTGATTTATTAAAATTATATTTAATCTCTAAATAAATTCACTTTTCTCACACTCTTCACTCCGAACTCAAGGAAACAGTCTCAGGATATCATCTGGACTTAATTTTTGAGGTGATTGTCAAGTTCAACTAGGCGGTCATATTCTTCTAAGTTTGTCACTATCGGACTTTCGACGTGCGTTCCAGGTCCGATATGGAGTTTCCAAATGATCTTGAGGATAACTGGGCTTAGAGTTGGATCCTAGATTTTAGGGTAACGTTGCGGTAACAATTCTAGAGGTTTTGTGTCTTACAGATCGTATTTAAAGTGGTTGGTGTTAATTTTACAGGAAATCTAGTGTAGCGCTGGCTAATTCACGTTAAATTTCTAAAGAATTAGGTTCTAAATGATTTCTCTGGCTTTGGAATCGAATTTTGAAAAGCTACCAAGGTGCTATGGTTGACCCATTGCATAAGGACGTCTAACCCCAGGTTGGCAAAAATCTGGGGTGTTACAATCTACCCCCCTTAAAATATAATTTCATCCCCAAAATTGGCTAAGGGTAATGAGTCCCTAAAAAGACTTTAGTATTGACATCATAAGGTTCAAATCCGATTTAATGACCTAACCTGACATATAACCTAAATATACTTCTTCTATCGTAGGCCAGTGGGGAAGAGGCCAACCATGCTTCCGCTGCGCTACTCTGATCCAATGGTTGTATTAGCTAGTGCTAACTGGATTGGGCTCAATACGTTCTACCCCCCTTAAAACTTTGTTCTACTTAAGGCTCAAGAATATATGTCTCGATCCGTATGTCGAAATGAGATGTAATTTAGGACCTATCCTTAACATGAAATGGAAAACAACCTCTCACTACATTGGTCTTCCTTTGTTAATGATGCGTTCTATGGCATTGGTACCTATGGGTGTAGGAAGAAGCCTAATCTCTATTGTGATTGAGTTCAGGGGAAGGTGTGAGCTTGCGGCTAGATGTCTAATCTCTATTGGCTATATGTCCTCAACATTTTCCAAAGGTAAAGCAATAACTTTTGGTTATAGGTGGTTAAGCCAACACGGAAGAAAAGTTGTGTAGTGGGTCTGAGCTATATACATAGACTTTCTGCCTCGCGATGATAGAAAGTTTGTCGTATCAATTCTTAATCCGAGTCGATGCCGATCTTCTGCTTGATCAGAGCATTGGATTTATCGGTAACTACCAGGATTACGAATGCGATTCAAACCGCGAATACATCGCTTATATATAGTTCCTTTACTCTGTGTTCCCGATTGCAATAAGTCCTTGGGAGGAAACTTCTAAGGGGTGTGTTGGTTTATCCTAGCGTTCAATCCGAGGGATATATAAGTTTTCTCTGAACGTGAATAGTTCTAAGTTAAGCAAGCTTCCTAAGAGTTACTAAAAGAGCCTTTGAGTATTATGGGGATCTATCAAAGGAATGAAGTCCTACTCTAACCAAATCTAACATACTATTCCTTAGCATATACAGGCTTTACACTGCTTAATACAACTAAAAGCCTAGTCTGTAACTCACTAGCTATATTTCAAAATCTAAACTTATACGCTAGATGGTTTCATACCATATCTACTATAGGGAATTGTTCTATCACTTAGGGTCGAACCCTGGAATGAACTAGGGGTCGAACCCTGGACCATTGGGTTCCACTGGGCCCCAAAGTCTGTTGGCCAGAAGCCCGGACCCAGCCTGACCTGTTGACCGGCGAAGTCCTCGCCGACCTCTGACCTGTTCGGCGAGGGCTCGCCATTCCGGTGAGGTCCTCCCCCCCCACCCCTGGGTCCAAAATGATGTGGGTCCCACCCTGGGTCCCCCTATAAGTGCTCCGTTTGGCCCCCTACACATATAAGTCCAATAGAATCCAACCACGAATTCAAATATGTTACCGACTGCCTGGACTAGAGTATAGCCCCAAACACTTGTAATCTAAATCAATAATTATATGAGAGCCACATAATTGAAATACGAGTAATTCCAGCATGTTGTCAGCATGTTATAACGTACATCATAAGCAGTTAACCATACACGAGTATTTCACACATAACGTAATCAATTCAAATACAACAAGCATGGAGGAAATCATGTGCATCATCAAATTAGTTGAGAATCCAATCTCAACGCTAATCTACAACGCCATTTACTCAATACTTACTAATACATACATTTATACAAACCCTTAGTCTACACACATTAGTCTACATAGCATATATTGGCCAATAATGTGCATTAGGGAAAATCTCTTCGCCAAACAGATCATACACGCATAACTAGCATAGGTACATGATAAATACTCATGGCAATCATATCAGTAAAATACATAAGTATACAGTATTTCCTACAAATACCTAAAATATCCTAAATCTCATATTCTTCATACGTATTCGAAATGAAAAATGGACAGCATATTCTACATGTCAAACAGCATCCTTGTCAACAATCTATCATTAAACGACATTGAAAGCTTTGAAAAATGGTAACCTAAGTGTCTAAAATCCACACCTTATGCCGTAGAAGTGTAACGAATTCAACAGAGACTTTAAGTCTTTGTCAACGACTGATTGGCAACCTACAGTATGATTCAGGTTAGCTGCTTTACCATTTACACCAATTGAAACCCTAGAACAGGTTAGGGTTAGGCTTTCTTACCTAAGAACGAAGCCGGACTCGCCGAAAAAATGATACGTAGGGGTGGATTAGGCACGTAGCAAAGCTGGGAAGAATCCCAGGAAGAATCACCAACTTCTCTATCACTTTCTCTCTCTTTTTTCTCTCTTGATTTGGGTAGGGTTTGAAATTCATATGGGATTTGTGAGAAAGGGTTTAAGGCCTTTTTATAAGCCCAAACATAACGAAAACAGACTTGAAGTCAAGGTATACTTAAGTTATAACCAAATTGGGTCTGTTTCAATACAACGGAGCACTTCTAGAGGTCCCGTTACTAAATGCGGTCGGATTTAAGCTCTCTAATATTGGATCTAGGTCAAGTTAAGTTTTCAGTCCGGTTGGGTTTCCAGATCGACCGTGGCAGACCAGTTTCAGTTCAGCGGTCACCGAAACTCGATCAGGGCCACAAGTGCTATGACATGTAAGGGCCACCTATCCTGATCCGAGGGTAAATTTGGGTCAAAATCTAACAGTCAGAACGCTTAAAAATAGCACGCAAGTGACATGTGCCAGATTTATTAAAATTATATTTAATTTCTAAATGAATTCACTTTTCTCACACTCTTCACTCCGGACTCATGGAAACAGTCTCAGGACATCATCTAGACTTGATTTTTGAGGTCATTGTCAAGTTCTACTAGGCGGTCATATTCGTCTAAGTTTGTCACTATCGGACTTTCGACGTGCGTTCCAGGTCCGATAAGGAGTTTCCAAATGATCTCGAGGGCAACTGGGCTTAGAGTTGGATCCTAGATTTTAGGGTAACGTAGCGATAACAATTCTAGAGGTTTTGGGTCTTACAGATCGTATTTAAAGTGGTTGGTGCTAATTTTACAGGAAATCTAGTGTAGCGCTGGCTAATACACATTAAATTTCTAAAGAATTAGGTTCTAAATGATTTCTCTGGCTTTGGAATCAAATTTTAAGAAGCTACCAAGGTGCTATGGTTGACCCATTGCCTAAGGACGTCTAACCCCAGGTTGGAAAAAATCCAGGGTGTTACACATGGTTACAATATTTAGCAAATGGAATGAACTTTGGCACTATAGGAAAACCTTTACCTACCATATTGTACATTAGGTCAAGCATAAACATTCCCTAAGCTTAAGAGATTATAACAGGAACTATAATTTAAACTTCCTAGTACATCTCTTTACTTAGAAATAAAAATCTCAGCATGTAAAATTAATTAGAAGAGAAGTTATAAAATTTTGGGTAAGTTTTCAACCCTAGTCTGTGAATATTAAATGAGATTTGAAATCCTAAATGAGCTTAGAAATTTCGAACTTAAACTCCATGTAGAAATTTTGATCATGAAATTTTCAGTTAGTACATTAAGGAATCAGAGTGCGCGTTGGAAGTGTAATGAGCCACATGGTCTTATCCATTATGGAGGTAGAAAATTTCATGATATTCCCCATAAGTCTAGGGTAATTTGGATCACGGGTTGATGAAATCATGTATACGCGATGTGTACGCGGTTTGACTCAAATTCTAAGTTCTATCAGATCTCAACAATTCCAATGCCCTGATTAAGCAAAGGATCAAGATTTATTAGGATTATGAATTGATGCTAGTAATCCTCTGCTATACGTAGGCAAAGGATCGGTGTATCGGGCTCAAACCCACTACAACCATCTATTCGTGACGTCTCGAACACAGGAAACCATGGGGTTGGTAGGAATGAAAATAAATTGCTAGTTTTTGTGGATATTGAGAAGAGTTGTAAGATTTGATGGAACCCATACACATTAGCCCATTGACTAGCCTAGAGACTTGATGAATTAGAGATCTCTTGATAGAAGTTGTGATTTCACACTCAGACACATACAAGATAGGATACACCATTTAGATAACCCTTCTGCTTGTACCATTAACAATTAGGGTGAGTGTTATCAAGTCCCGATAGTAAAGTTCTCTTTAAGGGGGGTAGACGAAACAAGCCTTGTTCTAGCGAGTCATGAGCACTTGCATATATGAATAAATTTAGGGTGGAGAACTAGCAGATGCATGCAGACGCCATAAGATAGATCGTTATCCACATTCATAATCAAAGTGTTGAATTTCGGGGGCGAAATTCTCTTTAAGGGGGGTAGCTTGTAACGCCCCGTATTCTCCAGTACTCGAGCGTTACCATTAAAATAATAATAATAATAATAATAATAATAATAATAATAATAATTAATTATTACATATTCTAATAAAATGGCATATTAATTTATAACGGGATTTTAAACATGATATTATGCAATTTTTTTAATTCATACATGTAGGTATAGTGTGATATTGTATATTATAAATTATATATTAATAAATAAGTGACCGATAGCATGCATATGATAGTATGTTAACATTAAAAAGTTATATTTATATATGTGTATGAGATTTTAATTATTTAAATTACAAGTAATATACGAAGTGATGAAATCTATATGAATATTAGTATTAGTTGGTAATAAATGGTGAAAGCCTTACAATTGGCCCTCTAGAACCTTTTAACCATCGACGTTCAATTTCGAGGTGATCCGACCATTAGGTTGACGGGAACCCACTATAGGAACATGAAATCTAAGAGTATGGCCCACCTAGGCCTTAGACTAGCCTGATCAACGGTCCAAGATCCTTTGGTAAAACCCCCAAGATGAATGAACGGTGTGGATTTAGCACAAACATCATGATGGACCCCATGTAATGGGGTACGTGTACACAGCCGGTGCACACTCGCTGTGCACCAGACAACCCTGACCGGTCAGCACGAGCTGACCCGTGCTTCCCCAAATCAGGGAGCTTTTCTCTCCCTCTCCGTTGCACCAACCGATGGTCCGGCATCCGTTTGGGACGTCCATGGCCCATCATCATCATTTTTTTGGATAATTCAGACCGTCCATCGTGTTCAAGGCTTGGGCCCCACCAAAACTCAACTCATATCGCACGTTGGGGTGCATGTGTGTGGGCACTATCTTCGTGGTAAACGGGTCTCGAAAACACGATGTTTCCTAAAATGAAAATTGTTTTTCTTCTTGCCAGCTCCACAATCCGCGTCAAACGTTCTCTCTAAATCCTGACCATCCCTTAGAGGGTAATCTCAGCCATCCATTTTCTTGGGGCGTTTCTTGCAAAACCAAATTGGTTTTGGTTTCTACCCACCGTTTGGGGAAAACTGCTTCTGCCAGATCAGATCTGGCCATCCATGTACCATCCAACGATGCTAGGGAATTAGGTTTTAGTATAAAGGAATGAAGAAACCACACATCCAGGCCTTCCTTCTTCTTGCACCAACACAAGAAATCAACCGTTCTCTTCTCCTTCCAAACCCACCGCATAAACCTCATCCAAGCTTCAAAAGAGCCCATCAATAAGCCTTCTAGGACCCATAGAAACTTTCTAAAGGAAGCAGATCAGAGGGAGAAGCATCCCTTGCAAAAACGTCATTAATGGTCGAGCATCTTCCCTACCATTGCACTTCCCATCTGAGTCGTGATTCGGGCTCCGTTTGTGCAGAAATGAGGTCCATCTGTGGGACATTTTTAGCAGCAAGAGGGAAGAAAGGAGAGAAGAAGAGAGGGAAAGAAAATAGAGGAGAGAGAAAGGAAGAAGAAGAATAGAGAGAGAGGGTGCACCGATGCTGCACCTTGACTCACGGCCGAGTCAGCCGAGTCCGGCCCATGATCTGGATCATCCTTGGACATTCAGTTGTCGTTGCTGGATCTCCAGCAGTAGCAGAAAAGAAGAGGAAGGAAGAATAAGGAGGAAGAAAGAGTCAGGTAATTCCTTCACCTTGTTAAAGCCTTCATAGGCTGTGCGTCGGAGCAAGAAACGGCTCTCAGTTGCTGCATATAGTGGGCCGAAACCAACCCTTATCCGGGGTGAAATTAGCCCCAAATTCAGGCTGAAAATCAGGCCTGGGCCCAGCAACAGACTGAAATAACCTTCTTTTAGGCCATGCATTGGGACGAGATCAGCCTCAAATCTGGGCAGAGATCAGGCCATGCGTTAGGCTGTGATCTGGACTGGAAACAGCCTTCAGATGGGCTGAGAATGGCCTCTAACCGAGCCTTGTGATGAACCGAAAAGATGGAGCCATTGCTAGCCCTGCATTAGGTGCATTCAGTGGTCTGCACTTTCTCAATGGGCATCACCATAATCTCTGGTAGGCTGCACTGTTGGTTGGGCCTGAGTTAAAGAAGAAAGTAAGAGAAAGAGTAATAAGGAGATAAAGAAAACCAGCAAAAGAAGAGAAGGAAAAAGAAGAGAGGTGATGGAGTCAACTCGGTTTCAAATTGGGTCAACTCACCGAGTTGACAGGGTGAGTCTATACCTTCTTTCCAGATTTAAATTACTATAATTATCATTGTTAGCATTTTTTTAGGATTTTTAAGATAGATATGATTAACCATTAGAAATTGTCCATATTTATATTAATTGATATATATATACATATATATAAATTTTTATATCATTAAAATATTAGTATTTATTCCTCATTTTTAAGATATTATTATTGACATTAGGGCATACTATTTCTGTTCATCACAATGATTATCAGGGCCACGATAATTGATATTAAGTACCTTGTTAATGTTAATAATTGTTTTTGGAAATTATAAGTATTATTATTCATCATAGGCGCCATTAGATAAATTGATATAACATTAGCCATTGTGAAATTTATAACTAATTCATTTTATAAATTGTATTTATCAAGGGTTCCCATTAACAATATCATTAATGGACATGCAAATTGGAGTCCAAATCCCATATTCAAAATCCTAGACCTAATTGATCTAAAAGTGAGACCATAGTACCTATTACCATTACTAGATTCGTTATTATGACCATATTATCATTTTCCTTATAGGATTAGTAAATTCTTATTAATATAATTGTTAGTATTGGTCCTTATCATTGCTAGTGAAAATTTTAGTATCAGTACTTAGTAGGTTATTAGTAATTATAGAAAATATTAGATAATGTTTATATGTTTAAATAAGAACCTAGGAGCCATCATTAATAATGGATTAATACTCCTACTATGAAGATGATTCAATCCATCGTATAATAATAATAATAATGATAATAATAATAATAATAATAATAATAGTAATACTAATACTAATCTAGGATCAAATCCTAGAATCTAGAGCCTATATTTAAACCCTATGATAAAACCTTAATTCTACACTAAAACCCTAAAAGGTAGCCCTAGGATATGATCTTAGAACTTGGACCTAATTGTACGAGTTCATGATTTGTGGTAGGATACAATTCTAAGGGCGCAATCACTTAGCAACACTAGAAGGCGATTCAAGATATAAGGTGATGATTCTTCCCCTTAAGCTTTCCATCTTCTCATTAGCCTAAGTTATAGTTTTTATTTAGACTTATAATTGATATCTCTCTTATAGTCACATGTGTTAGCTAGTGGAGGTTGAATTGTTATATTTCCTTCTTACTGTTCATCCTGTATACTTGTTCATGCTTGTGGATTATTTATGTATTGCTTATGAACCTTAAACTGGTACATTAGTGGGAAACCCCCACATATAAATGTACACCCATACTTGGGATGTAACCCGACTGGTTGTGATTAAAATGGACCTTCGACTTAGTGGTTATTGAGTGGTGGTCTAAATGGATCAGTGGTGTTGGCCTACCATCCAGGGTTGTTGCGTCCAATGGCTTTCAAGGATGGTCTTTTATCGCATGGTTTTGATACTCGCCCTATGAGGCCTATTTTGATAATTGCCTTTTGTGATTTGTTTGATATCACCCTACGTGGCTTTGTTTATGTATTTTCTCTATATGGGTTCGATATTTTATACCGTGCAACCATATGTTGTAATATGATTGGCCACTAGTCGACAGGGTTCCATTAAACATCCTAAGGTGGTAGTCTCATGAGCCGGGGATGGTGGTATGGGACCTATGCCCGAGTTGTTAGCCTACGCTGGGCCATGTGCTCCCCGTAGTGACCTTTGAGCTTATCTAAATTGGCTGGTTGTAAATGGACTAATAATGACTTGGCTAATCATGCATACATGGCACGTATTGTTCTGACTGGATGATGTTTCCCAGGTTCGATGATTGCATGGGCGGTAGCCCTGTCCACACGGGTAAACATCCTCGGGGTGTGAACGCATTGCATGGGCGGCGGCCCTGTCCGCACGGATGAGTATCCCTGTGGCGTGAATGCATTTCATACATCTATGCATTTAATAAGACTGCATTTACTATATTTTGGTTGTCTGGATGTTTCATACTATTTCTTACCTAATGCGACGGTATGTAATCTTGAGGGGAATTCACACTGAGTTGGTCACTCATCCATAAAAAATATAACCGTACAGGTAGCAGAGGTGGCTTAAGTGATATGCAGGTTCAGACTGATGAGGAGCCGTTATAGTGGTCAAGGACATGTGATTGTACCTATCAAGGAAGCTGCGTGATCTTGCGGCTCTAGTTTGCATTTCATATACTTTTAAATTTCTCATGCATGTAATCTTGTATTTGTTATTATGGAGACATTGGTTTGTATAAGTCATTATGGGCAACCACTTGTATATTCTAAATGAAATGAAAATTTTTCTTTATGTTGATTTGTCCATTATACGCTCATCTGCTTACTCTAATAAAGGAAAATAATGTATACTCGAATTTGACCATCCTTTAAGGTTAACACTTGGGTTTTTGGGACACGGGTCATGTACTCGGGTCCTGAAAAGTAGGGGCACTACATGATGTTCCAGAGAATAATTGACATTTTTCTAATGCTATCTATCTATGAATCAGGTCAAAGCATCCAAAATCTGTGTTGATTATGGATGAGGTTGATGGTATGTCTGCTAGTATTAATATATCCAAAATTCCTATCATTTGTATTTGTAATGACCGCTACAGTTAAAAACTAAAAAGTCTTGTTAACTATTGTTTGCTTCTCAACTTCAGGAAACCTACGAAACAATAGGTTCTTTGTTTTCACATGAATTGACAGTTGTACTTCTTGATTATATTCCAATGTTTCTGTTATTTGATTCTACTGAATTGACTGTTGTACTTCTTGCATAGGTTACACTTGAGGAACTTGCAGATAGGGTTGGCATCATGGTTTGCTTGGGAAAACTTTAATGACCAGCTGCCCACTTGATATTAGCCCTCCTTTACCTTGGCTTGGTACCAGCTGGCATGTTGCTACTAGGTGAAATTCTGGATTATTTTTACTTTTGTTACATTAAAAACATGAACTACATAAAGTAAGGAAAAAAAGAAAAGAAAATACATCTATAGCCTTTTAGATACTTTTTTTTTTCGGTTTCTATTTTTCCTACTTGTTGAAAGAAATATTTAAATCACAAATAAGAAAAGGAAAATTAATTAATCGATAAGAAAGAAATATTAAATTTTTTTCTAGTTGCTAATTAGATAAATTTTGCTGGATATCTACAAATAAGTTGATCCAATCTAAGCATATTTCGCTGTTAAAAATATAAAAAAAGGAAAAGAAAAAAGCAAGCATATTATTACTTGGTATCTCTCTTCACAAGTTTCAGGTTGATCATTGTATCTATGATTTTTCCCATTTATATTGTTTTTGCTATTTATAGTAGTGGCTACTATTTGTTTGGTAGCTTTATTAATTTCTGTTTTGTTCTTTATTCTACAATGAATGCAAATCTGCATTGCAAAACTGGTGTGCCCTTTGTCATGGCCAATACTGGTGGGGATAGACAGAAGTTGTATAAGACGGTCGAAGATGCAAAAGTTTATGTAGTTATTTCTCCACAGATGGGAAAGCAGGTGCTTGAAACAAGAATTTGATGCTACCATTTTCCTCTTTGCAAATGTGCTAATCGCTCTCCCACTTTCTATTATTCCAAGAATTTATTTATTTTGTTTTCGAGAAACAATATATCCTGATTTTGAATAATCAGCTCTATGACGACGACGACGACAATGATGATGTGAAATATCACATCAATGCAGGTTCAATCCAAGGAGGAGAAACGAATATATAATATGATGGATGCCTTGTGTGAGGGTAACATGCAATGATTTTCATTTTTTTTTCCTTCTAAAAATATTTCCCAATTGTTGGAAATTATGTGGGATGTTTGGAGCTTAGTTTTGGGAGAAGTAGAATGAGATCATCTAATTTTAGACAGTGGACAAATATCTATTTTGGTACTTTATGGGACTGTGGAATTTGTTTTTTCCATGTGTAGCAGCTGCCATTGGTGGAAGCAAGTTACCTGGATGGCTAGAATAGGAAGAAGCGATGTGATTGATTTCTGATTTGTCAGAGATTGTAAGTGAATCTGCTTCACCCCTTTAATTTGTTTATGGACTTATTTGCTAATGTAAATTGTAGAGATGTGGAGGAATCGTTTATTTGAAACCTTGGGACCTTGCTAGCTTGTGGTTTTGGTTTCTTTAATAAATTTCTCTTGTTGAAAAATTAGAATTCCTATTTTTATTTTTTCTTTCTTGCAGTGTGTATCTGCTGATGAAGACAACTTGGCTGGGTAACTATAAAAACTGATAAAACTGTTTACATTCATTTGGAGTTTCTTAGTTCAATTCAACCACCTAGAAAATCAACATGCTTTCTTTTATCACTGCTCTATCAAATTTTGGCAAGGATGAGTACCACCCGTTCATTGCTTTTGAAAATTAAAATATGGCAGAAAGTAGGTAATTTTTTTTTTTGGGTTAGTTTGTCAGTACACACCCATGTCAGTACACACTCCATGTTAGACACCCCCGGAAAAAGCAGGTATGAGAGAAGGTATATACCGTTGGTGTCTTCAACACTAGTTATCGGTGGAGTGCTTGGCGTTCTACAAGTTGTTCTCCTCATTTTTGCTGCAATGCCTGTCTTAAACTTCATGGGCATGCAGTCAATAAGTGGCAGACATTAACGGGTTTGCATTAATTGTTAGTCATGGTTTTTCATTTTCTTTCGTATGTCATAAACATCTATTAAGATTTTGAAAGAGAAAATGCATCATTTTTCTAATGTTTTCCATAAATATACCTCTATTTTTCATAATTTCCATTATGTGGCCATTGGAGTATTCAACTGTGAATGTAGGGCCACAACATGGTGTATTTGAATATGTGGCCTGATTTTTGCGGGTTTGCAAAGTGGAAACTTGATGAGTTTATTTTCCTTGGGAATCAACTACATGTTTCATATGCTCCTTGGGAATCAACATAAACATCTTCAAGTATGAGCTCTAAATCAAAATGATTATGGTATGTATTTCCTCCCATTGACTAAGACATCCTGTGCCTAATCTCATATAATGTACAATATGTATCAAGTTTCCTTCAACTCATGGCAAGGACAATTCACCATGTCATAGGGATGCAATATAAACAAATAATGACATGCCTTAAGGCATCCATCCCAACATCTTAGTCATAATCAACTCAAAATCAACCTATTCTCAAATCCCAAAACCTATAACCTAAACCTATGCCTTAACTTAAACCTAAACCTAATCCTTAACCTATAACTTAAACCTTAACCTGTAACCTATAACCTACAACCTATAACCTAAACTCAATTCCCTAAACCTTAACCTATAACCTAACCTAAACCTAAACCTAAACCTAAAGCTGTAACCTTAACCTAAATGTAAAACCTAAACCTAAACCTAAAATGTAAATGTATTCTCAAATCCCTAAACCAAAACCTAAACCTATGACCTACAACAATAACATAAACTTATAACCTAAACCTATAACCTACAACATTAACCTAAACCTAAACCTATAACCTTAATATAAACCATTGTTAGATATATTTTGTTCCTTTCTTTTCCTTGGACTCCACATTTCCAAACATGACCTAAAAAGTGCAGATAGTTATGATGGCTAATTCCCATTTTCTTAAAGTTCTATAAATTTATTTTATCCTTTTTTTTAGAGGTAAATTCATTTTTTCTTATTCCTTATATTGTTTCCCAGTTATATTTGTGTTGGTTTCAGAGTACAGGTAGCGATAGAAATTGTTGGTTGAATGTGGCTTGTAGATAAAGGGATGAGTAACCAACAATACAAATATGGGAGGCATTCCCCAAGTATCCAGATGCTTTTAGATATAGTTATGTTATTTTTTAATGTATTAGCTTGAAATTGATGGAGCAGACCCGGATGTGCGTCGGAGCTATCCGAATGTTGACCGGGGGTCCGCTGATGAAGCTGTCCATTTCCTATGGACAATATTGGAGTGTTGTAACTATTTGGACAAACCGTGTTTATATCTGTATTTGCTCAAAATTGATGGAGTAGACCCGGATGTGCGTCGGAGCTATCGGGATGTGGAGTCGGGGTCCCTAAAAGGTGGGAACCACTTTTATGACCATGATGAAGTTGTCCATTTCCTATGGACAACATTAGAGTGGCCTGGCCATTTGGACAGGCTGTGTTTAGAACTGTATTTGCTTTAAATTGATGGAGTAGAACCGAATGTGTGTCGGAGCTATCCGGTCCCTGGAAGGTGGGAACCACTGTTATGACCATGATAAAGCTATCAATTTCCTATGGACACATTAGAGTGGCCTGGCTGTGTTTATATCTACATTTGCAGGGACCACACCCTTAACCTATAACCTAAACCTATTCTCAAATCTCAAAGCACATAACTACAACTTAAACCTATAACCTATAACCTATAACCTAACCTAAACCTATACTTATAACTTAAACCTATTCTCAAATCCCAAAACCTATAACTACAACCTAAACCATTAACCTATAACCTAAACCGAAACCTATAACCTAAACCCGAACATAAACCCGAACTCAAACCCGAATTCCTAAACCTAAATCTATACTTATAACCTAAACTTATTCTCAAATCTCAAAACCTATAACTATAACCTAAACCTTAACCAAAAACCTATAACCTATAACCTAAACTCAATTCTCTAAACCTTGACCTACACCCTAACCTAAACCTATACTTATAACCAAAACCTATTCTCAAATCCCAAAACCTATAACCTAAACCTAACCTCGAACCCGAACCCGATTTCCTAAACCTAAACCTACACCTATTCTCAATTCCCTAAACCTAACCTATAACCTAGCCTAAACCTAAACCTATAACCTACACTTATAACCTAAACCTATAACCTTAACCTAAACTTAAAACCTAACCTAAACCTTAACCTATAACCTATAACCTAAACCTAAACCTAAACCTATAACCTATAACATAAACCTAAACCTAAACCTTAACCTTAACCTATAACCTAAACTTATAACCTTAACCTAAACTTATAACCTTAACCTAAACCTATTCTCAAATCCCAAAACCTATACTTATAACCTAAACCTAAACCTTCACCTATAACCTAAACCTATACTTATAACCATAACCTAAACTTATAACCTTAACCTAAGCCTATTCTCAAATCCCAAAACCTATACTTATAACCTAAACCTAAACCTTAACTTATAACCTAAACCTATACTTATAACCTTAACCTAAACCTATTCTCAAATCCCAAAACCTATATCCTAAACCTAAAACTTACCTTATAACCTAACCTATATCCTATAACATATACCTATGTAACGCCCTGAAAATCGGGGGTCGAGCAAGAGCCCAACTCCCGAGTTCCAACACATCACTTATGCAACATAGATGATGATGATTAAATGTTGTCTGCATTAGTGCCTTAAACATGAGTGGGATTATACCAAAGCAGCATATCATACTCCAGAGATAGTTAAATTTCACAAGTGAAAGACTGTGATAGATATATAAAATATACAAATTGATGAGGGCCTCCAGAGTGTGAACATGTTCCAGGTTAAATATATACATGTATACTCTAAAATGAACAAAATGAATATACATGTGTGCTCCAAAACACAATTATAATGAGTGTAATGGTATCTAGTCAGCATCCCTGTAAACCCCGTCGATTAGAACATGGTCTACAGACCCGCCTGATAGTTACATATAGGAGAACTCCTCCTTGTCATCATAAAAGTATGGCTCTGCCTCGCAAGCATCGTCATCATCTACAACTACAACAGGGTCGGGTTGGTGTTTAAAACACCGTCCCAGAACGTGGGAGTGAGTGATCAACTCAGTGGAGCTATGATGCAAAGGTTAACATGTTATCAATTCAATCGAGCAATAATGATGAAGAAATATAACAATCAGGTCCTAAGTACCCTTATTAATGCAAGGATGGTATGTGATAATGATGCATGCCCTCGCCTAAACTCCCTCTGTGACATCATCTTACGATCGCGGCATGCACCCCTTTCTCTATGCACTTCCTCACCAAAGCACTGTGTAATACGATGCAAGGTCATGTTAGCCAAGTTCTTACTTAGACATATTCATACAGCAGGATTAGGAAGCTAAGGCACCTCCTTTTATATCATGTACCCAAACAATGATCCATCTAGGGTCGTCAATCCTAGCTAGTCACATACAATAGATAGTTTCAGGTCGCTACAGAGAGGCTCTTCACCTCAGTGCAGGCTTAGGTTATACTCTAGTTTACTATGGAAAGGCTCATCACCTCAATGTAGTCCTAGTATATACACGAGGTCACTATGGGCTTGTCACCTGATCATAGGTCGATAGCTCGAATATAGTGTCCCATACAACCATATTTGGCTCACGAGTTTGGGTTGCTCACTGGACACCACAGGGAGGCTCATCACCCCAGCGTAGGCCGAAAGCACTCCCACGGTGTCCCATACCACCATGCCTAGCTCATGAGTCTTAGCGGATCATGGTACCAAGGTTAAATGGGCTTTGTACTGGTAAGTTAGTACTTTTAATTTAAACAGTAGTGTCCATACATCGTGAACATATATTAGGCCAATTGGGTTGCTTGACAAGCTCGACTGGTATGAGCGTACGTCGAGTTGATCGACATAGAGTGCATAAGCACTCCGTGTGGCCTAGCCACTGTCGACAAGCAGCGTAGAACTCAAATTCCTCGAACCTATCTGGTGTGGCAAAACGACCTCAGCCACAAACTCAAAAATCATTACCGATCACTTGGACTACATTGTAGCCCTATGAACACTTCCAAGCAATAGTATTCGCATGTAGTTGCCAAAAACAGCATGTGACAACTAAAATCCAATATAAATCTTACTTGAGCAATTCGACAGACACCTACTGCACATGTTACCATACATAGAAATTTCATCCATAAATCACACACTAATGAGATAGGTTACATGATGAAAACTATAACCATAGATAAGGGGATTGAGAATCCTATCTCAACACCCTTATTACATACATTTAAACAAGCATCTTCTCATTCAGGCATTTTATCAAACACTTGGACTACACATATCATATGCATGTAATAAAGTAGTTATAACAGGTATTGTAGCAAATTCCTTTACAAAGGGTTCACCATACGTACAATAATCATGTATTCTCAGTCAATGTCATAGCAAGTATAAATCATAATTCCATACTCATTCAAACATTTCAACAAACACATGGAATGCATTAAAATCAACATAGTCTACATATATACGTAATATATGGAAAACGTCATATCTACGCGCATGTGACAACAATCAAGTCAGTCATAAATCATTACTGACACTGAAAGCCTTGAAAACCATAATGTAAACATTTATAGTCTACACCTTTCACCAGTAGACTCATAACGAACTCAGTTTAAACACCAAGTCTTTGTCAACAGCACAACGACAATCTATAGTATGAAATAGGTTAGCTATTTCAACACCTACTCTATTTGAATCCCTAAAACAGATTAGGGTTAGGATTTCTTACCCAAGTATGGAGTCGGAATTTTCGAAATAGTGATACAAAAGCGGTACTTAAACACGTGGAGTGGTGGGATTGAATCCCAGGAATAGACTCCCACCATCTCTCTCACTTTCTTTCTCTTTCCTTCTCTCTTTGCTCTCTTCTCTCTCTTAGGATTTTGTAAATTCGTATGGGATGGGAGAGAGAGGGTTTAAGGACCTTATATAGGTCTAGAACTGATGGGAATGGCCCCAGGGTCATGGTATACTTAGGTCATAGCCAAAGGCTAGCTATTTCGGTCCAACGGAGCAGATCTAGAGGCCCCTTTTCTGCATGCGGTAGGGATTAAGCTCCTTGACATTAGATCTAGGTCAGGTTAAGATCTCAGCCCAATCAGATCTGTGGATTGGCCATGGAGGACCTGTTTCAGTTCAATGGTCACCAATACTCGATCAGGGTCACAAATATACTGACATGTGTTAAAAAAATTTTCTGATCCGAGTGTGTAATTGGGTTAGATTCTGACGGTCTGAATCCTTAGATTTGGTCTGCAAGCGAACAACTCAACTCACTTAAGTTTCAGTTCATTTTATGAAGATATTCGCGTTTCTCACACACTTCGCTTTGGGCTTAAGTTGTGCGTTTCTGGGTACTATTAGGACTTAATTTTCAAGATGATTGTCAAGTCCAACTAGGTAGTCATAACTATATAGTTTTGTAGTAATCAAAATTTCGATGCACGGTCCAGGTCCAATACGAAGTTTCAATGTGCTTCCGAGAGTAACTAAGTTTTGATATTGATCCTAGATTTCTAGGTAATGTAGCATTAGCGATTCTACTAGTTTTTGGATCTTACAATTCGTATTTAAAGTGGTTAGAGCTAATTTTACAGATAATCTAGTTTATCCCTTAGTTAATTCTCATCTAATTTTTAAAGAATTTAGTCCTTAATGATTTCTACCTGAGGTGGTACTTGGGTCTTTGTATGAATTTTTTTCCTAGACGTTACAACCTACCCCCCTTAAAGAAAAATTTCATCCTCGAAATTAGTACCTTTTCGTACTCCTCGAGAATCTGAGGGTAGTTCTTTCGGACGTCGGCTTCTGTTTCCCAAGTAGCCTCCTCCTCCGTGTGGTGTGTCCACAGAACCTTCACAAGTGGAATCACTTTACTCCACAACACCTGCTCTTTCCTATCTAGAATATACATCGGTCGCAGTACCTGCTCCCACTTAATAATGTAGGAAAGATCAGGAACATATTTCTTCAGCATCAACACATGAAATACGTTGTGCACACCTACGAGTGGTGTGGAAAAAGCCAGGTGGTACGCTACCACCTCCACTCGATCCAGTATCTGGAATGAGCCAGTAAATCTTGGTGTGAGCTTCCCTTTCTTTCCAAACTGAAGGACTCCTTTCATCAGAGAAACCTTCAGGAATACATGATCCCGAACCTCAAACTCTAGTTGTCGTCGCCTCATATCGACGTAGCTCTTCTGTCTGCTCTGTGCTGCCAGAAGTCGATGCCTGATAATGTCGATCTTCTCTGAAGTAGTCTGAACTAACTCTAGGCCAATCAAGCTCTTCTCACCAACCTCTACCCAGCAGTGCAGTGCTCGACAGGGATGCCCATATAAGGCCTTATAGGGAGTCACGCCAATACTCGCCTGAAAACTGTTGTTATAAGCGAACTCTGCATAAGGAAGACAGTCATCCAAACTATCCTTGAAATCAAGCACATAAGCTCGCAGCATATCCTCTAACACTTGATTTGCCCATTCCGTGTGCCCGTTAGTCTGTGGGTGGAACGTGGTACTGAACTTTAGTTTCACACCCATGGCTTCCTAGATACAAGTCCAGAAGATATATGTGAATCAAGTGTCTTTATCCGACACAATCTCCATAGGAACTCCTTGCAGATGTACAATCTCCTTAATGTATAACCTAACCAACTGGTCTGCTAAGTTCGAAACTCTAATCAGGAAGAAATGGGCCGATTTCATCAACCGGTCCACGATCACCCAAATGGAGTCATGTCCCTTCCTCATCTTTGGTAGCCCTGAGATAAAATCCATAGAGATGAAGTCCCATTTCCATTCGACTATGGACATGGGCTGAAGCAGTCCGAGAGGTCAGCGATGCCCTATCTTAACCTGCTGACACGTGAGACAACAGGACACAAACTCTGCTATGTGGGCCTTCATGTTGTCCCACCAGCACGAGCGCTTCATGTCTCAGTACATCTTCATACTGCTAGGATGCATTGTCATCCTCGAATTGTGAGCAGCTTCGAGAACTTCCTTCCTCAAGTGATGAAGATTTGGGACGCATAGGCAGCCGTGATAATGTAAACCCCATCCATATCGACTCTCCATTCCAAGTCTTCATCTTCGCCAACCTACTCTCTGTAACAGCCCAAAAATCGGGGGTCGGGTAGAAACCCAACTCCCGAGTTCCAGAACGTCACTTATGCAACATAGATAATGATAAATGCATGTTGTCTGTAGAATGGCATTAAACAAGATTGAGACTAAGCCAAAACAGCATTTCATACTCCAGAGACAGTTAAATTAGCAAGCGGAAGACTGTGATAAATACATAAAATATATAATTGATTGTAAGTCTCCAGAGTGTGAACATGTTACTAGGTTAATTAAGTACATGTATACTCTAAAAATGGAAAGAAAAGAATATACATGAGTGCTTTGAAAATATAAAGTGACAAGTGTCAAGGCATCTAATCAACCTCCCTGTAATCCCGTCGATCAGAACATGCATAAAGGAGGGATCCTCATCATCATCATCAAGTCCGGCTCTGCCTCGCAGGCCGCGCCATCATCTGCAATTACAAAAGGGTCTGGTGGGTGTCCAGAAACACCATCCCGTAACGTGGGAGTGAGTGATCAACTCAGTGAAATAATAGAGTAAAGATTAGCATGTTCTCAAATCAATCATGCGATAATAGTAAAGCAATCAATCACACATTACTAGATATTGTTGTTAATGCAAGCATGAAATGACATGATGGATGCACTCACCGACATTCTCCCTCATGCGGCACCATCTGCGTCCGCGACATGCTTTCTTCCCGCAGTGCTCCACATCTTCCAGGCACATGTAATACGATATGGATAATGATTATCAGGTTGTTATTAGTCCTTTTCATACAGCAGGATTGGGAAACTAAGGTACTTCCCTTATATCAATCCCAACACAGATCCTATCTAGGGTCGTCACTCCTAGAAATCACATACGATGTTACATTTGTAGGTCGCTGCAAGGGCTGCCAGGGCTGTTACTCACACTCGTTACACCTCTCCCCCATCACCTTATCAATATAGGCCTAATTATCCTTAAGACTGCATCAGGACTCGTCGCCCCCATACAGTGTCAGGATAAACTCAAGGTCACTACAAAGGGCTCGTCACCTGATCAGTATAGGCCGATAGTAAGAATATAGTGTCCCATACCACCATAATCTGCTCAGAGTAGGGTGCTCACTGGTCACTACGGGGAGGTTTGTAACCCCAACGTAGGCCGACATCTCGACCACGGTGTCCCATACCACCATGCCTGGCTCATGAGTCTTTATGGATCAAGGTACCATGGTTGACAGGGTTTTCAATGGTAAGTTCAGTACCCTAGGTTCAAGCAGTTATGACTCATACAGGGTGAACAATCAACGACCAATCGGGTTACTTAACGGGCTCGACTAGTACGAGCGCATCGCAAGTCGAACGACATGAAGTGCATAAAACACTTCGTATGGCCTAACCACTGCCGCCAACTCCAAACACGACTCGCGTTCATCGACGCGTCCTTCATAGTAAATACAGACAAACCATGAATTTACTCTGTTACCGACTGCCTAGACTAAGTATAGCCCCAAACATTTGTGAATCCACAACAGAAATCATATAAGAGTAATGGAAATGAAATACAACAATATAAGCATGTTGAAACATGTTATAACATACCACTTAAGCAATTCATCCAACACATACATTTCCTATACATAAAGAAATCAATACATCTAGCCAACATGATGGAGATCATTTATATCAGCATATTACTTGAGAATTCAATCTCAAAACTATTTTACAATACCATATACTCAATACATACTAATACAAACATTTATACAAACACTTAGTCTACACACTTAAGTCTAAATAGTATATGTCGACTTAAAGTGCGCATTTGGGCGAATCTCTTCGCCAAACCAATTATGCATGCATTCCTAATATCCTAATGCAACAAATAGCCATGGCAACCATTTCAACAAAATATGCATATATACAGTATTTCCTACAAATGACTAAAATGCCCTAAATCTCATATTTTCCGTACATTTACGAAACGAAAAACGGACAGCATGTTGTACATATCAAACGGCGTCGCCGTCGATAATCTACTATTAAATGACATTGAAAGCATTGAAATCAGCCAATCAAAGTGTCTAAAATCCACACCTTTTTACCCTAGATGTGTATCATTCTGAACGGAGCGTATACGCTTCGTTTACAGCGAACCGGCGACCTAATACACAAGATGTATAAGCTACTTCGCTATTGGAATCGACGAAACCTTAAATCAGCAAGTAGTTAGGGTTTTTCTTACTTAGAAATGCGTTAGAATCACCGGCAAAGTGATTTGAACACGATGCTTAGGCACGTGTAGTAGCTGCAGCAAGTGGCGGGAAGATCTCTCCCACACTCTCTCACAATCTCTCACTTTTTCTCTCTCTCTAGCTAGGGTTTCTAGCAAATTCGGATGGGTGAGATAAGTGACGGTTTAAAGCCCTTTTATAAGCTAAAACCTTCCCAAATTAGCCTTGGGAACAAAGTTCACTTGAGGTATAACCAAATCGGGGCTGTTCTGGTCTAAAAGAGCATTACGGGAGGTCCCCTGGTCGAACGTGGTCGGACTTAAGCTCATGGTCACTGGATGTTGCTCACACCCAGTTTTCAGTCTGGTAGAGTTCCCAGATCGCACGTGGCTGTCCAGTTTCAGTTCAGTGGTCATCGCACCTAGATCAGGTCTACAAGTCTCATGATATGAAAGAGAAATTTTTCCTGATCTGAGGGTGTAATTTGGCTGAATTCTGATGGTCAGAACGCTTAATAATAACGCACCAAGTCACGTGCCAGATTTGAATTAAAATTTCTAAATCTAACCCTTTTCTCACTCTCTTCACTCCAGGCTCAATGAAATAGCCCCTGAACGTCGGTTGGCCTTGATTTTCGAAACGATTGTCAAGTCCAGCCAAGCGGTCATAACGGTCTAAGATGGTAGATATCGGACTTTTGACGCGCGGTCTAGATCCAATACAAAGTTTCAAAGGGTTCCCGAGAACAAACCGGTTTAAAGTTTGATCCTGGATTTTAGGGTAACGTAGCATCAACGATTCTACAAGTTTTGGGTCTTGCAGTACGTATTTAAAGCGATCAGGGACAATTTCACAGCTACTCTAGCATAGCGCTAGCTAACTTACGCTTAATTTCTAAAGGAATTAATCCTAAGTGATTTCTTTGGCTTTGGAATTGGGTTCTGAGAGGTTACCAAGGTGTTATGGTTGACCCATTGCCTAAGGACGTCTAATCCCAGGTTGGCAAAAATCTGGGGTGTTACACTCTCTCATCTTCGCCAATAGATCAACGTCTCTATGAGCTACGATAATCACGTTATCAATGAGTGAATACACCCGAATATGTGCGACGCTCTCAAACGGTTCCTCTTTTGTCAGTTTATGCTCAAAGTCTCACACAAATTCTATCATATCCCACTCTGCTATCATCAGCGGAGCCAGAAATGCTATCATCTTCTTACCGCACAACACGTCTGCCACAAGGTTGGCCTTGCCAAGATGGTAGGAGACCTCGAACTTGAAGTCCTTCAAGGTTTCCATCCATCGCCACTGCCTCATATTCAGGTCCCTCTGCGTAAATATATATCTGAGGCTCTTATGGTCGCAAAAGAGCTCGAACTCCTCTCCGTAGAGGTAATGTCTCCAGAGCTTCAATGCAAAGATGATGCTCACTAACTCCAGGTCGTGCATAGGGTAATCTTCCTCATGTTTTTTCAACTGCAGCGATGCATAGGCAATTACCCTGTCCTTCTCCATAAAATTGCAACCCAAACTAACATGAGATACGTCAGTGTATATCGTATACTTAACCCCTTACTCTGGCAATACTAGCACAAGGACGGACGTCAACTTGTCCTTCAGTTCCTGAAAAGCTGCTTTGGCCTTCTCAGTCCAAGCAAACTTGAGATCTTTCCGAGTTAACTAAGACAACGGTCTAGCTATCTTGGAAAAATTCTTAATGAACCGACGGTAGTAGCCTACCAGGCCAAGAAAACTCCTCACTTCAGTAACCGAACCTGGTTGCTCCCAGTCCTGAACTGCGGCTACCTTACCAAGGTCCACCTCTATCTCTTCCTTGGACACCACGTCCCAGGAACTTGACTTCTTCCTTCCAGAAATTGCACTTCTTGTACTGTGCAAACAACTGGTTCTTCCTGAGAGTATCAAGGACTGCTCGCAGGTATTCCCCATGATCCTCTCAAATCCTGGAGTATATCAGGATGTCATTTATAAAAATGATGATGAATCGGAATAGATACGGCCGAAACAACCAGTTAATCAAGTCCATGAACACGGTCAGTGCATTTGTGAGTCCAAACGACATCACAAGGAACTCGTAATATCCAAAACTAGTCCTGAAAGCTGTCTTCTGCATGTCGTCATCCCTGACGCGTATCTGGTGATACCCTGACTATAAATCAATCTTGGTGAAGTACTGCCCTCCCTTCAACTGATCAAATAGGTCATTTGTCCTGGGCAAAGGATACTTGTTCTTCACCATCACTTAGTTTTACTTGCGATAATCAATACATAATCGCAGAGACCCATCCTTCTTCTTCATAAACAACACGGGTATTCCCCATGAAGACACGCTAGGCTGTATGAATCCAGCATCCAACAGATCATCGATCTATTTCCTCAGTTCTTCCATCTCACAAAGAGGCATGTAATATGTCGGTAGTAAAATGGGCGTCGCACCAGGCACTAGGAGGTAGTCCAGGTATCTTACTGAACACTGACTCAAAATCCTAAACTACCGGAGTGTTCCCAAGTGTCGGACCATCAATACTTTCCAATAGAGAAGTGTAACAATTGAAACGGGAAGGGTGCATGTAATATGTCAGCAGTAAAATGGGCGTCGCATCAGGCACTAGGTCAATGAAAAAATCAATCTCATGCTAAGGAGGTAGTCCAGGTATCTTACTGAAAACGTACTCAAAATCCCAAACTACTGGAGTGTTCCCAAGAGTTGGACCATCAATACTTTCTAATAGAGAAGTGTAACAACTGAAATGGGAAGGGTGACTAACCTAAACAGGGAAAGTAAAAGCCGTGCCCTCATGTCCATGGGCTGTCACCAACCTAGCCTCACAATCAATCTCTGCTCTCATCTTAGTGAGCCAGTCCATGCCAAGGTTAACGTCGTAACGATACAGGAGAGCAATAATCAGGTCAACTAGTACCCTCCTGCTTCCTAAATCTATCGAGCAACCCTCGTAAATCCTGGTAATGTAAAGAAAGTCCCTATGGTGGTAAGGATTCTCTCTCCCTTCAAAGGATTTGTACCCAATGCTAGTCGCTTGATTGTTGTGCATGATATGATGGAGGTAGTGGACCCAGTGTCCACCAATAAGAAGACTGAAATACTTTGGATCTGTGTCGTGACCTCAAAAGCCATTAGTGCCATGTCTGCTGTCTCGAATGCCTCCACTGTAAGTGAATGCACCCGTTCTTGTTGAGAATGGTTCGATTGCGGTACCATAGGCCGTTAAGGACACCTAAAACGAGGTGCAGGTAGCCAAAATGATGGATGTGTTGGTGCTGACCGTAGAGGTGAGGCTGAAATAGCTTGAGAAAACTGACGGTTGATCCTCTTAGGTGGCAAGAAGTTGTTGTCTCTCATCTTGGTGAAATAGTAAGTATCTGCATGGCCCGACCTCTTGCAGTAAGTGCACCACAAGTCTGGTCACCTCATAGGGGTCGGTGGAGCTGTGAGCCTGGGAGGCGAGTCTGCACGGGGCCTCTTGCCGAGGAACGGCTTGCACGAAAAATTTGGTCACGGCCTAGGAGGCATAGGCATACGGGTGTGGGATAATCTATCTCCATCCTACTTAGCTCGCAAAGACATGCCCACTAGTTCAGCATAGGTCAAAATGCTAGCGCAACACAACTTCAAGCATATCTCGGGCCACAGGCCCTCAGAAAACTACCACATCCGCATCAACTGATCAGTTAATATTAACGGAGCATACTTAACTAACTCTATTAATCTGTTCTTATACTCTGCCACAGTCATCCCTCCCTGACGGAGGTGAAGAAACTCTCCTTCTCATGCCGATACGTGAGGGAAAAGTACTTCTCATGGAAGCAGGTCTCGAAGGCCTCCCACATCCATACATATCCGACAGTAATGGTTCGAAGGACACTGTCCCACCAGAGGATAGCCTCCTTCTCGAACATGTAGATGACCAGTTTCACCTATTTCACCTCAGTGCAGTGCAGCGACTTCAGTATTTTAGAGATGCAGTCAAGCCAATACTCGGCCTCCTCGGATCTGTGAATACCGACAAAAGTAGGAGGTCGGAAGCACTGGAATTGCTCAAACAGGCCACTAGCGCTCATATTGCCAGTATGCTGCACAAGAGGTGCAGGTGGAACCAACCCATGCTCTGGGCAAAGACCCCTGTAATGGTGGCTAAAAATTGTTAATGTTGTTGTTGCTGTTGTTGCTGCTGCATCAAGAGCATCATCTGCTCCAACCTATCAGTAGGAGGAGCTAACTGAGGTAAGTGCAGTGTTGAAGTAGACGCACGGTTCTACTCAGGAACCGCTGGTGTAACTGGTGTCAGCCCATTAATGGGGCCAGTACCGGCTGAGAATCCAACATAGTATCGCGAGTTGGGCCCGAACTGGGGTCCGTATGGCTATCGCTCAGGGGAGGTGCCCTGTCAATCGAATCGCCAAGAGTGAGACGTTCCGTACTCCGTGTGGCCTTAGGTGGCATTCCCTATATACAACATAGGGTGTAACCCAAGTCAGATTCAGCATGCTCACAAACTCAGCTACACTGCATTTGCATTATAGCTCAAAGAAACTTCATGCATTTCATTTAACAAAATTGTCCAATATATGAGATGCAACATTACATGGATCATGAGAGAAGATGCATGTGAACTAATTAAAGTAAGGTCTCAAACACTAAAACATACTAACCACTCTACCACCCTACCACTCCTATCAAGGCTATAACATAGAAACCCTGAAACAAGCAACAAAGCAACTAAAAGACGACTCCATGTACAACTGGTCGTTTGAATCTAGTGATGGTGGAGGTGTACCCTTGTCTTGCATACAGCACAGGATAGCTCTCAGGGTACGAGATACTTTACTAATCTTCTATTTTATAAAGGCATTTTTCTCTTAAAGCTTCTACCTCACTTCAGCCCGGGTCTCCTGGATTTTCTGTCTCAGGGCGACTCGACTCCCCTCAAGTTGAGCCAAGCGAGCTTCTATAGTAACCCGATCACTATCACACCCCTGTGCAGCAGGAGGAGAGCCCTCATCACAGCCCTAGGCCTCCTCCTTTTCTTCCTCACTCTTTTACCTCTTTCCTCTGATTCATCTTCCTCTTCACTTTTAGTCTCATCTCTATATTCCTCAAGTTGGGCTTGACGTTGTTGAGAGCCAATCTTCATGTTGTTGAGCGTAGTCTCATTAATGTAGTGGATTGACGTAAGGTCATCCATGTTAAGTCTGTAGGTGAACTCTCGAGCAATCTTGCACACGAGTCGGCTAAATGGAAGTGAGACGTCATTCCTAAGAGAACGTGTAGTCTGG